>JAUIMM010000187.1:3547500-4175000 GCA_031769625.1 Taudactylus pleione | reverse complement strand
TTTGTTTTGCAGATGTATGTCATGCAGAATGTTAGGTATATGTAGTATTTTTTTTCACAAGGGACAGGAAGGAACCAATTAAGAAATCCCCACCCACACTACTCCCTGTTATGGATAAATAGGAAACTATTCCACCATGGTATCACACCTTGAAAAAGACTATCAAAGTCGAAACGTGTCAGTAGAATAAGTAACAAATATACTACCACCCCCAGGGTCTGGTAAAGGAGTCCATAACATCAAGGAAAGGTGATACATCCTGGCTTATACTATCTTACTATCATGCTTTATAAAGTGCCTTCTCTACAGACCCAATTGCGGTACGGAATAACATTTTACCCGTGGTGGTGTATTGTTGTTTTTATTTGATGTCAATACATTTTAAACATTTTACACCATGAGTAGCCTCTTTTATCACTTTTGAGGTATCCTCTTCTAAGTGACACAAATGAGAGAAACTGAGGAATACTGGATATTCATCTTCTACTTTGATGGAAGATTTGCAAAAAGAATCTTCGAAGTGACTGTTGGAACTATTTCTGGCTATTACAAACTGATATTGGACATATTTTATATTCCCAATTGGAGGAGCGCTGTGTTTGTTTTATATATTGAATATGTTTGTATGGTGGGTGATCATATCGTTTTTAATTCAGCTGCACCTTGGTTTGAGCGCTGGTGTTACACACAACCTTTTTCACGTTTATATATCAGGAGGAGGATGATGATTGGCCTCAGGAGGAGGAAACTGTTCCTTCTTTAAGTCATTCAGTTGAGTCTCGGCTACCACTGATAGAGGTAAAATCAGTGACCTTAAGATGCCCAGGGTAGGTCTATCTGGTAGGACTTCTCCCACTAAGTTGTTCCACACAAAATTGGCTATCAATTATTGTCCTGAGGTCTCTGATTTTGCGAATCTGGCCTTCCAATCTAGGAACCATGATCTGGTATACAGATATCATACAGCTCTCTCCAACATCCATGGTGGCAGGGACAGAACTATGGGAGACAATGGAGGTGCCTGCCGCTGGGCACCAGCACTGAAGGGTCACCTCCTCCATCGCCCACCATATATTCACCCCGCTTAGGGCTGTAAATATGTACCCGGAGTGTACCGTCACGGCCACCCAATACATGGCACCTCTTCCCGGCACCTGAGAAGCCACCATATACTAGTGGAGGGCTCCGTGTCAGACCATCAGCTGTCGCTTCCATCTATATATAGCCTGTTCCTGCTCATTGGTGTCGCTGCTCCTCAGCAACTTCTTATGCCAGTGAGACATGTCAGGCGACCCCCTCTCACCCACAACTCCCCGTCCCACTCCTTTTTGGCAGCAGCCCTAGCCGCAGGCCCATGCAGCAGATCTGGTGCCCCTACTCCTCATCCAGCTCTAGCTGCGGACCTGTGCAGCGGGCCCAAGCATAAGCGTGGCTGCAGATCTTCCAGGAGCTGGTTGTCAACAGGGATGCCCCTGATGGAGCTGCACATAAGAGGGCATGGGGGGTGAGGGCCTGGGGCACCAGCGACTGAGTCTGGGGGCAGATCTTCAGTGGAGCAACTTCCCGGCATGTAAAGCAATCGGCAGTAGACTGGGCATTTTGTGATTTGTAGTCCCACCACAGTGGCAATTTTACAGTATCTTAACTCAAACTCAGGGCCTGATTCAGAGCCGCTCGTAAGCGGCCGCTCGGTCCGAGTGATGTTCGCACATCTGCGCATGCGTATGGGTCGTAATGCGCATGCGCCAACCAGTCATTGCGGTCGGAAATCATGCGCTCGCAAAACAGCGAGGGCCTCCTAATTTGAGTGACAGAATGAGGCGTTTGTGGGTGGTAACAGGGGAAGGTGGAGTGGAGATCCGAACGCAGGTGTGCCAAACGGTCAAAACGGGCGTTTAATGGGTGTGCATAATTAACAAAGCAGCATCATCCACCACGTCTAGCCTGAACTGCTCGCAGTGATTGCGGGAAGTACATCCTGGCCACAAGCACTGCGAGCAGTTCATACGCCTTTCAATGTACTTGATTAATCTAATAAATAGCGGAGATGACGTATGATGCGAACGGCCAGGGGGCGTCTTTACAAAATAGCGAGCGCATGTTTCGTTCGCTCGCTCAGACATAGAGGCGTCAACAGACCGCAAAGAGCGAGCGCTCAATTTAAATAGCCGGCCCCTTTTTCTGAACGACCGTTCGCAAATAGGGTCCGGCTCTGAATCAGGCCCACAGTCCTCAAAGCCCCCACATTAGGTGGTTCCCCCTCCACCAGGAGTATCAGGAGGGCTCCCCACCCACATCAGGTGGTTCCCCCTCCACCAGAGGTGGCTTTCGTCTCCATCAGGAGGACTCTGAGGCTCATGCTAACTGCACTATACAGGTCGCTATCTTATCTGTGAATAATGCATAGCTGTATATACTTCTAATTAACCCAGGGCAGTAGCTGAGGTCACTTTTCATACAAACATACATTACATTCCTCAGTGCAGTTCCCATCTTTATAAGAGACAATGTTGCAATGTTAACCCTTATCTTGTGTCTCTGGTATACGATGGGAGAGCTGTATACCTTTGCATGGGGGGCATCCCGGCAGTCAAAACAAATCCACTTAACAGCCGCTAACAGATAAGATAAATTATTTAGAAGACTCCCTGTCTCATTGATAAGTTCTTCTCTGACATCCAAAATTGTACAATGTGGTACCCAGAAACATAGGGCCAGAGGCGGGCTGGGCCGGGGGGCAGGGTGCCACGTGCCCCCCGGGCCGCAGCCCCATGCGGGCCGTGGGCAGTCGCTGTCTCTGTGACACAGGCTACACCGCATGTGTAGCGCTGACCGTCTCCGGCAGCTGTGTGTTTGTTTTGATCAGCAGCCAATGAGAGTCTGACAGACTCTCATTAGCTGCTGCTGCGCCCACTGCAGGAGCCACTCCATCTTCCGGCTCCCGCAGTGGGTAATGGGAGAGGCGTCATGACGTCTCTCCCATAATGCAGAGCGGCCCGGCCCGGGAGGACAGACGGAGGAGCAGATGTCGGCGGCGGGAGCAGGGATTCAGGTAAGTGTTTTTTTTCTTTTTAATTACGTGTGTCTACTGGGGGGGGAGGGCTGCCACTACCGGGGGCACTGCAAGGGGGGGACTACTACTACTGGGGGCACTACAAGGGGGGGGACTACTACTACTGGGGGCACTACAAGAGGGGGACTACTACTACTGGGGACTACAAGGGGGGGACTACTACTAGGGGCACTACAAGGGGGGGACTACTACTACTGAGGGCACTACAAGGGGGCGGACTACTACTACTGGGGGTACTACAAGGGGGGGACTACTACTACTGGGGGTACTACAAGGGGGGAACTACTACTAGGGGCACTACAAGGGGAGGGGACTATTACTAGGGGCACTGCATAAGGGGGATTGGACTACTACTAGTGGCACTACATAGGGGGGAGGGGACTACCACTGGGGGCACTGCATCGAGGGACCACTGCTGGGGGCTCAATATAAAGGGCAATACTGGGGGTACTGCATAGGGGGGAGACTACAACTGGGGCCACTATTTAAGGGGCACTGCATAAGTGTTACCAATATTGGGGGCACTACAAGGGGGGGACTGCTACTGGGTGCACTGCATAGGGGATACCACTATTGGGGGCACTATATAAGGGGCTTACTACTGGGGGCACAAGGGGGCCACTACTGGGGGCACTGTATAAGGGGCATTGCATAGGGGGGATCACTACTGGGGGCACTACTGGAGGTCTGCATAAGGGGGTCCTCTCCTAGGGCACAGGGGGGCACTGCATATAGGCACCACGACAGGGGCTGCCCCTGATCTTTATTTTTACTTTACATTAATCCCATATGGACCTGCCTACTCCCTGGAACACTTGAGGGGGGGGGGGCGCCGTAGCACGCACGTTCTTCGGGCACCCTAGCTACATGCCACCTGCATGCATTTGCCCCCCAGGCTAAAAATTGCCAGCCAGTCCCTGCATAGGGCACATACACAACATCAATCTCATAGATGAAGTCTATTTCTCTTCATGCATTTCCCACTCAAAATCTCCTATAAAGGTTTCTTAACAAAATAAGATGAGAACAGGTCAAAGGTATAATAATGGTAAATTCACTCGGGCCAGCCAGAATTTGGTCCCATTTCTTCACCAGCTAATTAGGGTCCCAAAAACACCCATGGGTTCTCAAATTGACTGCTTCCAGGGTATAATAGTTCCCCAATCATAGTTGCTCCAGTCCATGTGAATGTTGGTATTGCTGTGATTATAACAAATGAGCCCTAAGCTTCCTCTACTCAGGTTTTATAGAGGCTTCTCTCAGGTTTGGAACTAAGGGCCTGATTCAGACCCTATTCAGACGCTATGCGCTCGCAAGCGGGTCGATGGCTGGGCAGTGCGCACGCACCGCGTGTGCACTGCACGGGCCCCGGAGCGACCGAGAAATCACTCGCTCCGGGGCTCACAACAAAACGGGGGGGCTGTCGATGTTGATCGACAGCTCGCCCCGTTTTGTAGGCAGGGAGGGGTGTGGCTGGCCAAACGGAGGCGTTCCCGAAGGAACGACTGCCGTTTGAGAGCGGCCCTACTGACATCACTCGTGATGTCAGTAGTTGAGCTTCCTGCTCTATTAGAGCAGGAAGCTCACTGGGGCTTGCGGGAACGAGACCCTACCACAAGGGTCTCGTCGCAAGCCCGATGGTCGCGATGATCGCGACCATCACGACCATCACCTGGCCGCTCGCAAGCTTAGCGAGCGGCCAGGAGGCCGGCTCTAAAAAAGACAAACAACGCCCTGATTAAGAGCAAGCGCTCTGAAAGAGCGTTCGGCTCTGAATCAGGGTCAAGTACAGGTAGGTAACTAAATGTAATTCAGTAAATCACTGCTACAATGTCATACAACTAGTCAGTTCAGCTCTTGATTTTTTGACTGAGAAATTGTACAAATAATTGGCAACGTCCACACTCAGACCTTATCATTCACCCCTCAGTATACGCATACCTCACATAACAGAAGGGAGGCTTTACATACCACTAATGATAGGGGCATCCTTGTCCAGACCAATTTTGCCTAACTACTTCAATACATGGAATATTTAACCCTTTGGTGACTACTTAGCGTCTCTAGACAATGGGCCTGCTTCATTACCGAATGCTATTGCGATCGCAGCTGCGATTACGCACGCAGTTCCACTGCAAAATAATGCTAATGATTGCTATCGCTATGCTGTTGCAGCCAAACATAAGGAGGCCCTCTTTACAGCTCACAGCACTATATAGACAAGAGTTTTCCCAAAAAGTAATTACCTAAAGAAAGTAGTGATAGATTTTGTCTTCTATGTGAAATTCTGGGTTTGATATTTTCCAATTTATAGTTCACACACTCACTGCTGGGGCTGCTACTATGAAGACAGTGTGAAGGAAGGTCCCCTTATATCGCCCGCATTTTCTTGCTCTTCCTCTTTTTGTGCACTTATTTATAGAGATGAGCGGTTCGGATTCTGTGGAATCCGAACCGCTCCGAACATAGGGGATCCGAGTCCACCCGAACGCTGTGTTCCCTGCCTGACTCGGATCCCCGTTCGGGGCCGAACGGCGGCCGCCTGATGTCGGATTCTCACTAGAGAATCCGACATCAGGGCTCCTATTGTGTAGGGCAGACCGCTGTGATAGCGGTATGCCCTACACAGACACAAACACACAGCCGCCAGCGGCAGCTGTGTGTTTGTTACAGCAGCCAATGAGAGTCACACAGACTCTCATTGGCTGCTGCATGGAAGGAGCCGGCTGGAGCTCACTCATGAGCTCCGTCTTCCGGCTCCCTCCTCATCGCGTGGCAGCAGAGCGGACAGCACGGGAGTGGGGATTCAGGTAAGTTTATTTTTTTTTATGTGTGTATGGTGGCCTGCTAATGGGGGGGCCTACTACTGGGGGGACATACTACAGGGGGCCTGCTACTGGGGGGCCTACTACTGGGGGAGCATACTGCAGGGGGCCTACTACTGGGGGGTCCTACTACTGGGGGGGCATACTACAGGGGGGGCATACTACAGGGGGCCTGCTACTGGGGGACCTGCTACTGGGGGGGCATACTACAGGGGGCCTGCTACTGGGGGGCCTACTACTGGGGGAGCATACTACAGGAGGCCTAATACTGGGGGGCCTGCTACTGGGGGGGCATACTACTGGGGGCCTGCTTATGGGGGCATACTACTGGGGGGTCATACTACTGGGGGCCAGCTGATGGGGGGCATACTACTGGGGGGGGCATACTACTGGGGGCCTGCTTATGGGGGCATACTACTGGGGGGGCCTGCTAATGGGGGGCATACTACTGGGGGGGCATACTACTGGGGAGGGCATACTACTGGGGGCCTGCTAATGGGGGGCATACTACTGGGGGGCATACTACTACTGGGGGCACTGCATAGGGGGCCCTACTACTAAGGGGACTGCATAGGGGGCACCACTACTGGGGGCATTGTGTAAGGGACACCACTGCTGGGGGCATTGTGTAAGGGACACTATTGCTGTGGGCATTGTATAAGTGGCACTACTACTGTGGGCATTGTATAAGGGGCATTACTACTGTGGACTTTGTGTATAAGGGTCATTACTGTGGGCATTGTGTAAAAGGGTCACTACTGTGGGCATTGTGTAAAAGATGCACTACTGTGGGCATTGTGTAAAAGGGGTCACTACTGTGGGCATTGTGTAAAAGGGGCACTACTGTGTGTCGTAACATAAATAAGAGACACTACTTTATGGTGTAATGTGAATCAGAGGCAATATGTGCGGTGTAATGTAAATAAGATTGTGCAATGTGACTCCTAGGGCGTAAGCCCACTTTGTAAACAAGTACTGTGATTCTGCTGGCCGTACCCCACTGGGTGGGTGCACTACTTTTCATTTCTGCCACTGCTGTGTGGCAATGTGTCATAGATGTGCTTTATACTGTGGTGTCTGTGTCGTTGTGCCGCTGCTTTGTCGCTTAGTAACCAGTCAGCTCACTGCAACCTTTGGCCAATAATGTTGAAAACAATATTATAAGCTGTGATATGGTCTAAATTGACTGGAAATTAATGTTATTGAGGTTAATAATACTCTAGGAAGAAAAAAAAGACCAATTTATGTGATTTTAGCTTTTTTTTGTCAATTTTTGTAAAAAAATCCAAATCCAAAGCCAGTCACCGCAGTTTGGCAAATCCAAATCCAAATCCGAAGCAGGACGACGAATTAGAACCAAATCCAAATCCGGCAAAAATGGTCCGGTGCACATCCCTACTTATTTATTACTAGAGAGCCACTGAGATACTTAGATGACAGTTTGGCAGAATGACTGCCAGGTAGGGCCGTGCTACCCACTAGCTGTTGTGGCATTCTCTCTCGAAGGACAAAACAGAAGTGTATGGGAATCTATGCTCTACAAACTCTATTTATTAAAGGAGTTAAAGGATTGCCAGCTGCAAACAAGTGACCCTCCCTCCCTTAAGATTTTCGGCCTGTTGTCTGCTTTTGAGATCACTTAATTAAAATGCTGGTTCCTACCTTTACTTCAGGCTTCCTAAATAATCAAGAGAGATTCAGAGACCTCACAGAAGGATAAACAACATTGAATCCACCCACCCGATCAACATGTGGATGCCGCTTTACGCCCTCTGGCAGCATTTCAAGCCAGACTATCTTTACGCTGATAATTTGCCAGCTGACTCCTACAATCTGTCCAGTAGTATGCGTTCCAAAATACACATAAATAAATTCGTTGCTAGTAATATGGACCCTTCTCTGGCGTGCTTCCCCCGCTGCTCTCATGGCATATGATGGAGATGGGACAGATCACCATCAATTATTAATTATATAGATTAGGGAGAAATTCTTTCAAGTGTGAGTTGCCTTGCATATCATTTTACTGTAGCACCCCTGTAGGTGCCGGCAATAGTTAGGGATGTTAAGCACTATTTTTGAACTATCTAATTGAATTGGTGTTGGCACTTTAGACTGTTAGAGAGCAGCAGGGACGGCGACAGAAATCTTGGGGCCCCGTACACTGATCCCTCTGGGGGCCCCACCTCCTCACCACCACTCCCAACCCCACCATCTTTGACCCCGCACCCACACCTCCCTCCCCTGCATGTGTGATATGTGAAGCATGAGAGTGTTAATTGAAAGTTATGCCAGGCTTTGAATAAAGTAAAAATACACTATGACTTACCACACTATCTGTCACTGACAATGCAGGTCTTCTTGTTGACAGTGCTGTGGATGCCTCAGTGGTAGGAGGGATGGTGTGTGCAGCCAGCCAGCCACAGTCCTCAGCCCCTCATTACCTTTGTCAGCCCTCAGTCCCATCACCTTTGTCAGCCCTCAGCCTCTCATCACCAACCTCAGCCCCATAATCTTTGTCAGCCCTCAGCCTCTCCCTCTCCTTACCATCCTCAGCCCTCATCACCTTACTCAGCCCCTATCATCTTCCTCAGCCCCCACCACCTTCTTCAGTGCCCATCACCTTCTTCAGCCCCCATCACCATCCTCAGCTCCCATCACCTTCCTCAGTCTCCATCACCTTCCTCAGCTCCCATCAGCTTCATCAGCCCTCATCACCATCCTCAGCCCCCATCACCTTCATCAGCCCCCATCACCTTCCTCAGACCCCATCACCTTCCTCAGTCTCCATCACCATCCTCAGCTCCCATCACCTTCCTCAGTCTCCATCACCTTCCTCAGTTCCCATCAGATTCATCAGCCCTCATCACCATCCTCAGCCCCTATCACCTTCATCAGACCCCATCACCTTCCTCAGACCCATCACCATCCTCAGCCCTTATCATCTTCCGCAGCTCCCAGCCCCTAGCCCCTTACTACCGCAGCCTGCTGAGTCAGCAGACACACATGCTCCTTCAGTGAAAGTTACTGGATGATGTGTGGTGCCGGCGACGTGAACTATGAAATCACGCCGCCGCATCACCAACTGGAAGGTCACGCCACCTGAGCCACCTGGAAAATCCCAGCATTGCCCGGGCCAGGCTACAAGGGAGATGCACGGTGGTCGGTATAGGTCCCGGTGGTGGCCGCACGGCACCCGCTGGAGCAGTGAGCCCGCGGACCCATTTTGGGCACTGTGTACCTTGGGCCCCTCTGGACCTCAGGGCCTGGTACATGTGTACCCTTAGACTCCCCCTGTCAACCGGGCCTGGAGAGTAGAGCGCTCCTGCAGTCTCCTCTCAGTACATACATGCTGGACACTAGGACCCAGAGTCTACAGGGAGGTTGGAGGTGCAACCTCCAACCTGATATGCTAATGCACATGTGCAAACTGCAGTCATTATTGTTTTTACTGTGTAGAGTGATACAGTACTGTAGAGATGCTAAAATATGCCAATGTTAGCAAAGATCACTTGAGCATAAAGACGCCCACTGCTGCCTTCTCACCTGCGTGCGACCACGCATACCTACGTAAACATCTGTAACATCAAAGCACATTGGCTGCCATCTGACCTGCTGCAGTCCTGGATGCTCTTCTGACACGCAGAGCTGCATATGCAATCGCACTGGCTAATTTATGCACGCCCATGTAACGGCCAGGCACGCCTGCATTTTTATGACCACTCCTCATTACCACCCCAAACACTGGCAGTCTGTCACTCACTCAGCGATGGATTCCTCTGTGCGTGCGTAATCGCAATGCGATCGCAGCACATGCGCAGTGTGGTGCATTTGCATGCGCAATGGCAAACAATCGCTCGATCTGCGTGAAAATTGCATTAGCGTCCATCTCAGAATCGGGCCCTTAGCTTCCATGGGTGAGACACCTAGGGCTTAATTCAGAGGCGGCCGTACGGTCTACGACCGCACGGCCGCCTCGATGTTTGTCCAGTGCGCATGCGCACGAGGGAGCCGGCTCATTCGTGCGCATGTGTGAGACCCGCTACGACCGACAGCGCCGGTCGTAGCGGGTCTCTTTCCAAAGGGGGCGAGCTGTCGATGTTGATTGACAGCTCGCCCCGTTTGGAAGGCGGGCCGGGGGGTGACAGCCCAAACGGAGGCGTTCCCCTGGGGGCGCCTACCATTTGGAGGAGCCAGAAGCTCTCCGGGGCTTACGACAAGTGAGACCCTACCCTAGGGTCTCATCGTAAGCCCCGATGGTCGCGATGGTCTCTGACCATCGCGACCATCACCCGAGCGGTCGTTAGAGCTGTGGGTGTAAACCCACAGCCTAACGACCGAAACAGAGGCGGCCGCCCAGTTTCTGAGCGACCGCTTGCATCCTCCGACCGCCTCTGAATGAGGGCCCTAATACCCGTATTTACCACTGTGTGATACAACGGCTGCATTACATCTAGTTACTGCTGTTAACCCCTGCATTACCACTGTGTTCCTACATACCCTGTACCTGCTGTTTACCAATAAACCCAGCAACCTTGCTAAAGACTCTCTGGAGTATATATTTACTGAAGTGCGGGTTTATACAAGTGGAGTTGTTGCCCATAGCAACCAGATTCTAGTTATTCATCTATCACCTTCCATAAGATAACAACTAGAAGCTGATTAGTTGCTCATAACAAACATCTCCACTTCTCTAAACCCGCACTTTAGTAAATATACCCCTCGGTGTGGCCTAACAGTCACTTTCACATCTGCTGTGCCCCTCTTGTGACCACCACCTCAATAGGCGATATCAATAGGTTATGTTATGTATAGACGTGGCAAAACGATCTGTGAGGCACCTTGCACGTAATTTGCTCTTTCCCTTAGCGTGCTGTATTGTTCTATAAAAAGAACACTACGTTTTAGCGTGCTAACTTTATACTTTCACAGTCTGTTGCGGACAGATACATACATTATTGTTTTACTATGTATATGGCCTGATTCTAAGTCGAACGCCTCCGCAGCCACTTTTCTGGGTGTGGCTACCTGCATACTACATTACGGTAATGTAAGAATTCGCCTGCGCGTGATACAAATCCGTGCTACTACATGTGCAAGATGCTCGCCACCCCGATTCTGTACAGTATGCTGAGTATTTCATACTCTGCACCCTTCATTCTACCTCCTTATCATCAGGACGAAGGTCTGTCTTATCCTGGGGTGAGGTTCCTTCCTTGGCAGTAATCATGGCCAGGCTTCTCTTGTCCTGTTGCTGGAGGGGCAGTGGAGGTCAAAGCTCCTGTGCCAGGAAGACCCTTCGGTCTTCTATCCATCCTTCTATTTGTACGCTGGGGCAGGAGTGGAGGCTGTAGCTGTAAGTTACCACCACAGGAAGGGAACATTACTCAGCTGTGCTAGTGATATATTTTTATTTTATTAACTGTGGCGATAAGAATCTTACAGAATGTCACAAAACAGGCTGTGCCTAATAAATAGACTCTATAGAAACAATGGGCCTGATTCAGCAAGGAATGCGGTTGCTAATACGCACGCAATCGGCCTATTGTTGCGTTCTGTGCCTGCGTATGGATCACAGTGCGCGTCCATGAACCAGCCATCGGGACTGCGACTACGCTACCCATCGCAAAGTGATTGACAGGAAGTGCCGTTTGTGGGTGGTGACGGGGGGGGGTGGTCGTGGAAAAACAGGCGTGCTAGTGCATTTGAAAGCCGTTGCAGGGGCATGCATGAATTAGCCACTGCGATGCCATACGCAGCCTGAGGTCTCATAGCGTGCGTGGAGGTTAGCAATTTCTGAGAAAGGTCAAAGCTTGTGCAAGTGTGTGTGAGGCTGCGATGGTACTCGATTGTACCGATGTTTTCGCAGTCCTGCTAAACATTACAGATGTGGGTAAGGTAAAGTGGGTGTCCTTATGTTGTGCTGCGGCCACAATGAATTAGCATACTATCGCATTTCAACTGTGGCCCTGATTCAGAGCCGGACGCTCCGACAGAGCGCCTGGTCTCCTGGTCGCTCGCATAGCTGTGGGTGACCACCCACAGCTATAGCAAGCGGCCAGGAAGATGGTCGCGATGGTCAAGACCATTGCGACCATCGGGCTTGCGACGAGACTCTTGTGGTAGGGTCTCGTTGCCGCAAGCCCCAGAGAGATTTCGTCTCTCACAGAGCCAAAATCTCTCCCCCTGACATCACTTGTGATGTCAGTGGGGCCGGCCCCAGACGGTAGGCGTTCCCATGGGATCGCCTCCGTCTGGGCAGCCACTCCCCCAGCCCGCCCACCAAAGGGGGCATGCTGTCACTCAACATCGACAGCACGTCCCCTTTGGTACGAGAGCTGGAGCGACGGTTTGGCCGTCGCTATCCGGGTCTCGCGCATGCGCACGACGGAGCCGGCTCTGTCGTGCGCATGCGCACTGGGCCACCATCGACCCGTTTGCAAGCGCATAGCGCTCGCGAGCGGGTCTGAATCAGGCCCTGTGTGTGTAATCGCTATTGCATTCACAGTTGCGTTCCGTAGTGAATCAGTCTCCGAGTTTGAGGGGGAGATGTCAGTTATTAATAGTTTATGATATTTTAGCACTCTGTAGGGTTATTGTAATAAAAGCCCCCAGAAATATCCTAAGAGTTAAATGATGCCTCTTCCAATATCTGCCTGGGAGAGCCTCAGAGAGATTAAACAGTGTCAGCTTTCATTCCCAAACTCCCACAATAAAATCATTTAGCAAATATATTTTCTCAGTACTTAGCTCCCTCAATTTACCCTCCAGAGACCTGTCAAGTTACGCTAATGGTTCCAGATACCGTAATGTTTGTGGAGGTTGTATTGCTGTTAGCAAAAAAGTCAGCCCTGGGAATTCTTAAACATTAGACTTCAGAGCTGACATAATCATTATTTATTATTCTCATTAAAAAGATACTGACATACAAAAATCGTTTTGGAGTGTGTCCAGGCGATTTAAATTTGTGATTCACTATTGATGGTTCATCGGCCATTGACCTCGAGGGAATGAAACCATCGGTTGCCAACTATCGATGGTTTCATCCACAGATGGTCACTCCTGCATTAATACTTGTCTAGCAGCGGGCCAATTAGGGAGTGGGGACGGAGCTTCACGGGTCGTGTTGGAGGAGCTCAGTGTCCCAGCACATGAGAAAGAAAAACAGTGCATTTGCTCTGTGCCATCGATGGCGGAGAGCCATTTAATCTCCATCATAAATAGCAAAACCGTCGCCCATCAGTTGTTATCCATCAATGATAGTCACCCATTGATGGTTGACGGCCATCCCTGTTGTGTATTGTAACAGTGACATGGTGGGAAACAGAAGTCTCCTGCATAGCTCCTATGAGAGACCCGGTTAATACCTGCATATAAAGCAGTTCCAGCATCCTGCACCATCGTAAGTTACGGTTGTATGGAACCCCACTCCACTCAAGCTTGTGCCATTACCAGTGTGCATGTAACGGTGAGTTATCCACTGGAGTGAGTCATCCACTGGTGTGTGCCTATACAGCTCTTCAATAGCAACACCTGCATACATATAATTTCCAACATTATAGAATGTACTAGATAAATGATAGCTAGAATCTGATTGGCTGCTAATGCCAACACCTCAAAAACAAGAGGGGGCAAATAGCGATGAAAAAATAATATATATGAAGTAAATATTTATTTCTGTTTTACAGATTTGTAATCTGCAGAGCCATAGAGCTTAGGTATATCTCACTTGATAATATCTTTGGTTTCATTCACTCAATTAACAGGTAGTAAGACACTGAAAGCCCTATAACACAGCTACCTATTGTTTACAACAAAGTGAAAAGTCAAATTCCAATGAGACTGATCATGAGAACCTACAGAACAGAAAAGCTGTCGCTTCAAGCAAAGAAATGGTAAAACAAAAGACTGGTACAACTTTTGCATACATGGAAAACAAGTGACAGCTATTCTCTACTGCTAGTTTAAAATAGAGATGAGCGGGTTCGGTTCTCAGAGAACCAGACTCACCCGAACATAGGGGATCCGAGTCAGGCTAATAATATAATATAATATAAAAGCTAATAATATAATTTAAAAAAATAATATATATATATATATATATATATTTTGTGCTGTACCCCAGTGTACTATATTATTTGACTTTTTTCAAATGACGCTGCCAGGCAGACCACAGTGTAATATTCATACACGTATTGTGACACTATAAGTCATAGCGCAGTGTAATATTCATATACCTATTGTGACACTGTAAGTGGAAATGCAGTGTAATATACACGAATTGTGACACTGTAAGTAGAAACGCAGTGTAATATTCAACATGTATTGTGACACTAAGTGGAAACAGTGCAATATTCAACATGTATTGTGACACTATGTCGTAGCGCAGTGTAATAGTCATACACGTATTCTGTGACACTAAGTGGAACCGCAGTGTAATATACACGTATTGTGACACTGTAAGTTGAAACGCAGTGTAATATTCAACACGTATTGTGATACTGTAATTGGAAATGCAGTGTAATATTCATACACGTATTGTGACACTATAAGTCGGAGCGCATTCTAATATTCATACACGTATTGTGGCACTGTAAGTGGAAACGCAGTGTAATATTCAACATGTATTGTCACACTGAAAGTGGTAGTGCAGTGTATTCATAAAAAATATGACACTAAGTGGTAGCGCAGTGTATTATTCATAAAATATATTGTGACACTGTAGGTCATTGATACTGCAGTGTAATATTTAAAATTGGTACAAATTGACATGTGTGGTGTACCCCACTTTGTTCGTGTTTGTTGATATGAAAAACAATCAGTTGAGAAGAGAGCAGGAACCACATGCTAGTGCTGGAGCTGCTGCAAGTACCACCAGTCATGACGATACCAGTCCGTCTACATCATCTACTAAAGCCGATGCCCAAGGGCATACAGGGCTTAAGTCAGGGCATCTAAAATCAAAGAAGCAATTTTTTAAAGTGGTAAAGGAAAAACATCAAAGGGAAAGTTAGCTGCAGAAAGACATATAATTGGCAATATGCCTTCCACCACACGAAGTGGCAAGGAAAGGCTAATGCCTTGGCCTTGGCCTTTATTTATGACTCATGGTTCTGCCTCTTATGATGATGTAAGCCCTTCTCCCTGTAGACGTTTAAAAAAAATGAAAATTGTAAAGGCACAGGAACCAACTGTGCACTCAAAAATGTAACAAATCCCTGAGGAGAGTCTAAGTGTGTCGGCGGGTGCCATGTGTGAGCCTGACCTTTCCAAAACTGCTCATAGAGGAACCTTCTTCCACCACTTGTGCATCCTCTGCAAATGTGGGGATGAGCAGCACAAGTCAACATGCAGACATAGAAATCGAAGATGCTTCTGTGGAAGTGTACCAGGATAAGGAGGATATTTGTGTAGCTGATGCTAATAAGGATATTGATGATGAGGATGCTGATGATGTTGTTTGTGTAAATCATGGCCCCAGTGGAAACAGTTGTTGCCCATGAAAAGGAAAAGCCCATTGTCATGCCTGGACACAAAACAAAAAAATCCACTTATTATGTGTGGAATAATTTCTACCCAAATCCGGACAACAATTGTCAAGCCATCTGTACCCATTGTCATGCCAGAGTAAATAGAGGTAGGGACCTTACCCATCTAGGAACCTCCTCTCTGTTACATCATCTACAACGCATCCATCAAAATTGTTTGCAAAATTCAGAAACTTTGGCTAAAAAAGTAACAACAAGCAGTCCAACGTCAGCTAGCTCCCTTCTCTCTGCTAGATCCAAGCACCTGGCATCTTCACCACCAACACAACTTTATCAGCAATATCCTCAATCATGATCGGAACTAGTCCTGCATCCAATTTGATCCAATTTGATAAGGCTAACTCAGTCCTCCCCTATCCTGGATTCCTCAGAAGAATCCTTGAGCTCTACACCTGCAGCTGCTGCTGCTGGGAGTGGATCTTCATCCCAGAAGGGGACCAAGAAGACTACTAGTAGTAGTTTAAAAAAACAATTGACTGTTAAACAATCCTTTGCAATGGGGAGCTAGTATGACAGCAGTCACCCAGTTGCACAGCGGATAACTGGCGCCATAACATCTATGCTGGTGTTAGATGTGCGTCTGATATCCACCAATAGTGCAGTGGGTTTTAGACAGTTAATTGAGGTCCTGTGTCCCAAATCCCATCTAGATTCAACTTCACTAGAAAAGCAATTCCCATCCTGTACAGGGACATTATAAATAACTTCCAAAATGCTGTTGTACCAACTGTCCACTTAACCACAGATATGTGAACAAGAGTAACAGGGCAAACGTAATATTACATGACTGTAACAGCCCACTGGGTGGGTGTATTGCCTTCAGTGCCACCAATATCAGCAACATCTAAGAAACAGCAGCTCGTTCAAAGGCAGGCTAATCTGAGTATCATCGGTTTCACTAAGAGACTTACCGCTGACAACCTCTAAGTATTTCAGACTTGTAGATCAAGTCCTTTATTCGCTTCGCCAGGATCTAGAGTTTGTCTGGATCTTACAATCAGATCAATACACGGCGACCGTGCTGGATCCTAGGTTTAAGTCATACTTCAAGTCCTTCTTCCCATCAAACACAGATCTGAAGAGATGCAAATAGCTGTTGGTAAGGAAATTGTCAGTTCAAGCGGCACGTGATGCAGCGATGGCTCCTCCTTCAGTTTCTCCAGCAAGTGCATTTAATGAGACCTCTACCGTGACTCCATCTGATACGGTCACCATTCAAAGAATGGTTGAGGACTATTTTAATGATAGCATCCAAATAGGCATGTCAGACAGTCCGTCTCACTACTGGCAGGACAAAAAGGCAATTTGGAGGCCCTTGCACAAACTGGCTTTGCTTTACTCGAACTGCCCACCCTCCAGTGTGTACTTAGAAAGAGTTTTCAGCACAGCCAGGAACCTTGTCAGCGATCGGCGTAGGAGTCTACTTCCTCAAAATGTGGAAAAGATGTTCATCAAAATGACTACAAATTTCATGAGGAAGACCTTTACCGCCAATTACATCCAAAAATTACAGTGGCGCCTGAGGCTGTAATGGTGGGGGGACGAATTAATATTGTGTGAATATGATGTACACACTGATGAGGGTGAGGAATCGGATGATGATGGTGACAACATCTTGCCTCTGTAAAGCCAGTTTGTGCATGGAGAGGTCATTGCCAGCAAAGTCAGCTGCCCGATGGTAGCTTGTTTTGTGGGGGCCCAAACAAACCAATTGAATCAGCCACAATTGGCAGTCCCTGTCGCTGAAGTGATTGGTCTGTTAAACTGTGCATGTCCTGTTTACTATATACAACATAAGGGTGGGTGGAAGGGCCCAAGGACAATGCCATCTTGCACCTCTTTTCTTTGCATTATGTGCTCTTTGGGGCATTGCTGCCTGACATTTTTAGTTTATTAAACTGCCATCCTGTCTGCCACTGCAGTGCCACTCTGTACCATGTTAGAAGCTGAACTGCCACATGTTAGTGCCGCCCACTGCTGTCACTTAGCTTAGTCAGCTAGCTAGCTCGATGCAACCTTTTGGCCTAAACTGGATGAAATCAATATTGTGAGCTGGTCAAACTTGACTGGAAATGACTGAAAATAAATGTCATTGAGGTTAATAATACTATGGGAATATAAACAGGCACAAATTATGTGATTTCAGATGTTTTTATAATTTTTTAGAAAAAATACAGTTCCAAAACCAAAACCAAAACACGCAAGAGTGGTTTTGTAAAACCAAATCAAGATCTAAAACCTTGAAGGAGATACAGATTTAAAAAAAAACACGGGAGTCGGCACACAACCCTAGTTTAAAATAGTATAAATGTAAAAGTATAATATAAAATGTATAAATGTAAATAAATATAAATAATTTTAATAATAGTGTTTTTATTTATTTGTGAACAGTTACTTATATAGCGCTAGCATATTCCATTGCTCTTTACAAATCTATATAACAGCAAACTATAATTTGCTTGGATCTGTTTATATTTTTAAACACCAAACTGTGCTGAGAAGTTCAAAAAACAGTAGTAATACCATTACATATCTCCTAATTGTCCCGATTTACTGCTAGCTCTGACAATGCACATGCCTAGCCATCAGGCCGCACATAAGCAGTATCAATTTGTGATAGAGGGGATGTGAGGAGCATAAATCATGTTGGGAATGGATCGGAAGATCCCTCTCCACAATGCTTTCCCTATAGGTTTAGATTGTATGTTCTCATGAGAAGGGCCCTCATGTGCTTTTTGCTTCTCTCACTTATATCATCATCTCCTCCCCACTGCCTACAACAGCACCAAACCTTTGGGTTCTGCGATCCCTCTGCATATTTGGGTATTATAACTACTGCTGCAGCAATGTTTAAAAACCTTGGGCCTGATTCAGACCCACTCGCGAGCGGCTGTCCGCTCGCAAGTGGGTCGATGTTATGGACTGAGCATGCGCACGACGGAGGGAGCTCCGTCGTGCACATGCGCCAGACGCGACGAGCGAAGGAAAGTCCTTCGCTCGTTGTGTCCGATCAAAGGGGGCGTGTTGTCAATGGTGATTGACAGCACGCCCCCTTTGGTGGGCGTGCCGGGGGCGTGCCTCCCTGACGGGGGCGTTCCCACGGGAACGCCTCCCGTCAGAAGCCGGCCCACTGACATCACTAGTGATGTCAGTGGGAGTGATTTTGGCTCTGACAGAAAACCTCAACCGCAGGCTCCGGCTCGCAATTTCGATGGTCACGATGGTCACGACCATCGCGGCCATCACAATGCACGCTCGTATAGCCTGTGGGTGGTGACCCACAGCTATACGAGCGTCCAGGAGGACGCTCCATTTTCATGGAGCCCGGCCCTCATTCAGAGCGTGCGCTCTGCTCAGAGCGTACGGCTCTGAATGAGGGCCCTTGTCCATGTCCTGCAATGTCTTTTCTTGTCTCGTTCATACTGTTTTTGTTTATGGCATTTTGTAAGGTCCCCCTGCGGCACCATGTAAATAAAGGCTAATAATAATAATAATAATTATAGTTTTACAATAGTTAAGGCTATCTGATTGTAATCTAAAGTTTGGTAAATTAGCCCATATCAAAGTGTCCAATGGAGATTACAGTCTGCACTGTTAGTTTCCATGGAAGATATAAATTATATTTTCTGCATTTGACTCTTCTTAAATAGACAGGATACATAAATCATGCAGAAACTCCTGTTTCTGCATTATTTTCACTTTACTAAATAGCCCCCTTCACTTTATGAACACTAGCCAGCATGAATCACATTGTTACTGTACAACATGTTTTTTTGCAGTATAAATTGAAATGCTACAATCACCTAGTAGCTCATCTTTGGGTGCACAATCACCTAGTAGCTCAACTTTGTGTGCAAGTGCTGACACTCTTGTTTGGTGGGACTGGCACACACTATCTCTCTATACTCCTCTTCTTATATACTAGAAATGGATCTGTGCCTCCTCTAGCTCCAAGTAGGGGTGAATATCCTTCCTTGCTGCAAACCTTCAAACATTTCTACTATCACTTTACTTCTGGGTTTGGACCAAGTTGCGCTACTGTACATTGTGAAAAAGTGTCCATGGACATCACAGTCTCTCCAGCCCACTGGAGAGGGATAGAATATCGCTCTCCGTTTGGGCTTTACCCATAGTTGACAGCAGACAAATGTCATCTAAAGATGGTTTTAGCTACCGCAAATAGCAGCCACTGTTTGCCATCCCCATAGAAAACTCTAGGAACAGCACCATTGATGGCTGGTAATCGGAAAGCAGCTGATATTTCCAATATCTTTTACTTTCAATCATGCAACATGTTGGTGATACCTAATTCACTTCTTATACATGCAGAAATAGCAGTTTCTGAATGTTTAAGAGCAAAATTCGCTTGATATATATGTCCCTATGTCTTGTTTCTCAGGATCTTCTATTACATTTTTTGCAGCTTTAGCGGTTTAGATCTTATACTTATTGCATTTTCTAGACTCAGTGCATCTCTGAGCTCTGCACATCTAGGCGCATTTTAGTTTCCAGAGGTTCCGGACTATAGATAGACAGTTAAAAAGTCAACAGTGTCTAGATAGACACCAGATGTTAGACAGGCAACAGGTCGACAGGGACAAAAGACCGCCAGGGACAAAAGCTCAACACACTAAAGGTCGACATGGAAGAAGGTTGACAGGGTCAAAAGGTTGATACAAAAAAATGGTCAACACAGAAATGGTCAACACACCGTTTTTCTGTTTTTTTTAGGGTTAGGGTAAGAGTTAAACCAAGTATACACTAGGAAATTAAAACGAGCAATTGAATGATAATAACATCATTATTGTTCAATCGCTCATTAATCGTTCACAAATCGGGCATGAAAATGTCGAAAACTACCAGCGACGTGCGCTCCCACTGGTTGTTTTCGACATCAATCATTGCCTGAACATGCTGGTGAATCTGACGATAACGACAGATTGAGCATGTTCAGGGATGAGGGAGGGTGCCTGCACATTATGAGGAACGATTTTATGATTACAATGTTGTTATCACGATCCAGTGCAAGAATTCCTCTGTGGAGGATAGTGAGCCGAGGGGTTCGGGTGACTAGGGGAGTGACTAGACTAGGTCCCCTAGTTGCGGCCAAACCCAGGTTTGGCTAGACCTGCCCAGAGGCGCGGAGTCTAACTCACTTGGTGGTTTTCTCCAGTGACCCCTCCAATTGGGATTTGGTTTTCAGCTACACCAAGTGAGCAGGTCGCGGCCCTCTGGACAGGTACCTGGGAATGGCAGAAGACCGGAAACTATAATGAATGAAATAGCACTGGAGGTGAATGGAATGATTGAACTCTGGAAATGGAACTGAATGCTATAACACAGGCATGGACTGGAAACAGTTAAGTATGCAGAAAAACACAGACATATACTGGGGATTGCAAAGGCAAGAGCAGAGTGGACTCAGGGAATATATGGAAATGCTGGAAATGATTGGAGCTGATTACCAGAGACAAGACACTGAGCAAAGAACACAGACATATACTGGGGATTGCACAGACAAGAGCAGAGTGGACTCAGGGAATATATGGAAATGCTGGAAATGATTGGAGCTGATTACCAGAGAAAAGACACTGAGCAAAGAACACAGACATATACTGGAGATTGCACAGACAAGTGCAGAGTGGACTCAGGGAATATATGGAAATGCTGGAAATGAATGGCAGAGACAAGACACAAAGAGAAGTCAGGCATACACTAGGAGAGTGCTAAATGCAAGTGCAGATTTGCACTGACAAGACACAGGGCAGATTGACACAGATATGTGCTGGGAGGTCCAGCTGAGGGCTAATTAAATACCAGCAGGTAATCTGAAACCTCAGTGACACAAGGAAGCTGCAATACTAGCAGCACATATACAAAGACACACAGACATAGAAAACAAAACAGTCTGGATACTGGGAGAGAACTACTCTCAGACTAAGAATAGCTTGGAAGCTAATACTGGAAACTGGAGAACTGTGAACAGGCTGAAGTAACTCTCTGAAAGATTAGCACAGAGCAACGCTGGTATCACTGGAACAGAGAAGAAGTTGAACAGCAACTTCCTGAAGTTCTGGAGGCGGATTTATACCCAGGGGTAGCAGATTACTGGAGCACAGCATCAGCTGACTGAAATCATGCTACCATAGGTTAGGAGTACTGTCACATGAGAGGAACTGTCATGGAGGCACCCATGATGGGAACTACGATCCCCAGCACACACAGCCGACCATGGAAGCTCGCAAAAAGCACCTAAGGCAGAATACTCAGCCCCACATCCATCACTGCACCAGACGTCTGACCGCAAGGAAGTCAGGGGAAGCCGGCAAGGAGGTGAGAGAGGCCCATCCCAGGCTGAACCCTGACAGTACCCCCTCCTTTTAGGGTGGGCACCGAACACCCATAAAGGCTCAACTGGAACTCCTCAGAAAGACACAAAAAATATACTTGAAAAACACAGGAAACTCGAAAATCCCACTTTGAAAACATCAACAAAAAAAAATCTAGCTTGAAGACACAATAAGAACTGGGTTCCAGCAGACTAGAAAAAATAACTTTTCAGATATCCTCCCAACTTTCGTATCCGTTTTTAGAGACTGGAAGTACTGGAATACTACATAAGGAGGCTTGTTCAAGAAGTAACTGTTTGCTCAAGTAAATGTCCACCAATTCAAAAAATGTATCCTCATTAATGACCTTGACCCCCAAATATCTTTTGCTTTTGCTCGCCTGGATCTCCCACCATCACGGCCCAAAATAAGATAATTGATTTTACTGCTGAGTTTCTCAAAAACTTTGCCTCCATAAATTTCTATTAAAGATCTGGCTTCATTATTCTCAACAGATTCTAAGACTCCCGAGATCACAAAAGACAAGTCCTTCAGGCAATTATCTGTTCCCAAAAAATTTTGCTCAGAGATAAGGTCTTTAGTTGAAGAACTGGTTTTATCCACAGAGGAAGGTAGGAGAACTGGTTGTGAGCATGAAATTTCTTTGGTCTTTGATTTAGGGCTTTTCCCTTTTGGAATTGAAGATACCTCAGACACTTTAGTTGAGCATACTGGAATGGACAAAACACAGTTAGGAGTGGGCATGGAATTATACTGGAGATCCATCGATTGATAAACAGGAGATGTAATTGGCATTAATTGATGTTCTTTATCTGCACCAGAATTAAAAAATGTGTTATTCTCAGGGATTATATGGTCAGTACCTACTATGTCATTGGACAAAGAATACATTAATTCAAACAATTGGTCCTCGTCGATGACCTTGATACCAAGATTTTCTGCCACTTTCCATTTAGATTTATCACCGTTGGGGCTCATGATGAGGTAATTGGTTTCTTTACTAAGATTTTCCACAACTCTACCTCCAATGACCTCAACTAGAGACTTGAGTCCTTTTTTCCCCAGAAGCCCAGGGACCTCTGAGATCACAAAAGTAAAATTTTTCAAGTGGTTATCAATCTCCTGGGAAGTCTGTTCAAAAACGCTAGACTCCGATTCAAAAGAGTGTGAGGCTTGTGAAGATCCCCTGAACATAGGAACAGAAGAATTTATAACTGGGATGGACAAATTAGCAGAAGTTGTTCTTTGAAGTATACTACTCGAAATCCCCTCCTGGGGAATGACACTGGGAATCCCATCCTGGAGTGAGACACTTGAAGTCCCCACCTGGGGAAGGACACAAGGAACCCTCTCTCTGGGTAAGAGGCTTGAAACACCCTCCTGGGGTGAAGAATTTGAAACAGGGATTTCCTCTTGGGGTGTAACACTTGAAATCCCCTCATGGGGTATAACACTAGAAACCCTATCCTTGGGTGAAGAACTTGAAACAAGAACTTTCTCTTGAAACGTAACACTGGAAATCCCCTCCTGGGGTATTACACTGGGAACCCCATCCTGGGGTGAGACACTTGAAGTCCCCTCCAGGGGAATAACACCACGAACCCCATCTTGGGGCATTACACTGGGAACCCCATCTTGGGATGAGGCACTTGAAATCCCCTCCTGGGGTATAACACTGGGAATCCCATCTTGAGGTACAACACTTGGAACCCCATCCTGGGGTGAGACACTTGAGGTCCCTTCTTGGAGAATAACACTTGAAATTCCCCCTTGGGGCACAACACTGGGAACCCCATTTTGGTGCGAGACACTTGAATTCCCCTCCTGGGGTATGACACTGGAAACCCCATCCTGGGGTGGAATACTTGAAATCCCTTTCTGGGGAAGAATATTTAAGGCTCCCTCTTGGGGCGTAACACTAGGAACCCCTTCTTGGAGTATAGCATTAGAGGCCCCTCCTTGGGGTATGACATTTGAAACCCTCTCCTGGGGTATAGAGTCAGGAAACCCCTGTTGAGGTACTTGACTTGAGGCCCCTTCCTGGGAAACAAGATTTGAAACCTTCTGTTGGGGTGAGAGTCTCAAGGCCCCCTCCGGGAGTACAGAACTTGACACTCCCTGTTGGAGTATGGGACCTAAAACCCCCTTCTGGGGAAGCTGACTTGGCTTTTCCTTTCGGGGTACGCAATATGAAACCCCCTTTTGGGATGCAAGAACACAGACTTCCTCCTGGGGTGAGTGGCTCAGAACCCCCTCTTGAGGTATGGAACTTGAGACCCTTTCTTGGGGAGTAACACTTGAAATTACGGCCCGCTCCTGGGGCATAACACTTGAAACGAAGGCCTCCCCTTGAGGCATGAAACTCGAAACGAAGGCCCTCTCCTGGGGCGTGAAACTCGAAACAATGGTCTCCTCTTGAGGCGTGTAACTCAAAACGAAGGCCCCCTCCTGGGGCATAAAACTCAAAATGAAGACCCCTCCCTGGGGTCTGAAACTTGAAATGAAAGCCCCCTCCTGGGGTACAACACTTGTAACCCCCTTCTGGGGTGAGAGATTTGAAACCCCCTCCTGGGGCATGAAACCTGAAACAAAGGCCCCCTTCTGGGCCGTGGAACTTGAGACCCCCTCTTGGGGTGCGAGACTTAAGACCCCCTCCAGGGGTGCGAGACTTGGGACCCCTTACTGGGGTGCGAGACTTGGGACCTCTACTCGGGGTAAGGAAGTTGAGACCCCTCCTGGGGTTACTGACTGGAGTCCCGTATTGGGAAAAACAGAATCCGGACTGGGACCGATGGAAATGGAATCCGGGCCGTGACCAGTAGAAATGGAATGAGTAGTGTCCCTGACTTTAGAAGGTTGAAATATCCTCCCAATATTTCTTAGACGAGGGTTGAAGCATCTTGTAGCAGGGCCCCAATCGAAAACTTTAACTTTCTTTTGCTCAGTGGACATGACCTCCTTATCTGTAACTGAAGAAACGGGAATCACTGATGGATGATGGGGAGAACTGAAAGCGCAGACATTGGGAGTCACACACTTGTCACCACTTCTCAGTGGGCGCAGAGTACAGTCCTTAAGAAAGTGATCGTCATAACCACAATATAAACAGAGATGCAGTTCCCGGCGTCGCTGATGTTCAACCTCAGTAAGTTTAGGGCGCAGGAAACTTTGATGCTTTACTTTAGTTTGTTTGGAAAAGCTGTTAGTCAAGTCAGGAGTAGCACTAGAAAGCTTGGGAAAAACTTGAAAAATTTTGGGACGGAGATTTTGTAGTTGTTCTAGAAGCCAGTAGAAACTCTTGAAAGGTTCAGGGTCACACATATCAGAAAATTGGGGAACCAGAGGACACTTGAGAGGTTCACTAGCTTGCACAGAAAATTTTTCATCTGTAGGTGTAATTGAAACTTCAGAATAAAACTGTGGAGAATTCACTGGCGGAACTTGTGGTGTGTCTGGGGACAAAGCAGCTAGAACTGAATGAATAACCATCATTTGACTAGAGAGTTCTTGCAGCTGCTGTCTGATGGATTGCAAAGCTGTCTCCTGTGCAGTCACATGAAAGCGTAAATCCTGAAACCCTGCATCACCCTGGAACCCGGCGGCTTGCATATTAGGCTGTTCAAACTGTCACAATCCAGTGCAAGAATTCCTCTGTGGAGGACGGTGAGCCGAGGGGTTCGGGTGACTAGGGGAGTGACTAGACTAGGTCTCCTAGTTGCGGCCAAACCCAGGTTTGGCTAGACCTGCCCAGAGGTGCAGAGTCTAACTCACTTGGTGGTTTTCTCCAGTGACCCCTCCAATTGGGATTTGGTTTTCAGCTACACCAAGTGAGCAGGTCGCGGCCCTCTGGACAGGTACCTGGGAATGGCAGAAGACCGGAAACTATAATGAATGAAATAGCACTGGAGGTGAATGGAATGAATGAACTCTGGAAATGGAACTGAATGCTATAACACAGGCATGGACTGGAAACAGTTAAGTATGCAGAAAAACACAGACATATACTGGGGATTGCAAAGGCAAGAGCAGAGTGGACTCAGGGAATATATGGGAATGCTAGAAATGACTGGAGCTGATTACCAGAGACAAGACACTGAGCAAAGAACACAGACATATACTGGGGATTGCACAGACAAGAGCAGAGTGGACTCAGGGAATATATGGAAATGCTGGAAATGATTGGAGCTGATTACCAGAGACAAGACACTGAGCAAAGAACACAGACATATACTGGGGATTGCACAGACAACAGCAGAGTGGACTCAGGGAATATATGGAAATGCTGGAAATGATTGGAGCTGATTACCAGAGACAAGACACTGAGCAAAGAACACAGACATATACTGGAGATTGCACAGACAAGAGCAGAGTGGACTCAGGGAATATATGGAAATGCTGGAAATGAATGGCAGAGACAAGACACAAAGAGAAGTCAGGCATACACTAGGAGAGTGCTAAATGCAAGTGCAGATTTGCACTGACAAGACACAGGGCAGATTGACACAGATATGTGCTGGGAGGTCCAGCTGAGGGCTAATTAAATACCAGCAGGTAATCTGACACCTCAGTGACACAAGGAAGCTGCAATACTAGCAGCACATATACAAAGACACACAGACATAGAAAACAAAACAGTCTGGATACTGGGAGAGAACTACTCTCAGACTAAGAATAGCTTGGAAGCTAATACTGGAAACTGGAGAACTGTGAACAGGCTGAAGTAACTCTCTGAAAGATTAGCACAGAGCAACGCTGGTATCACTGGAACAGAGAAGAAGTTGAACAGCAACTTCCTGGAGTTCTGGAGGCGGATTTATACCCAGGGGTAGCAGATTACCGGAGCACAGCATCAGCTGACTGAAATCATGCTACCATAGGTTAGGAGTACTGTCACATGAGAGGAACTGTCATGGCGGCACCCATGATGGGAACTCCGATCCCCAGCACACACAGCCGACCATGGAAGCTCGCAAAAAGCACCTAAGGCAGAATACTCAGCCCCACATCCTTCACTGCACCAGACGTCTGACCGCAAGGAAGTCAGGGGAAGCCGGCAAGGAGGTGAGAGAGGCCGATCCTAGGCTGAACCCTGACAGTTGTAATTGTACTGTCATTCCTCTATCTGCTAGTGAATATGCACCTTTAGAGATAGGGTTAGGCACTTATGCTGATGGTTAGGGTTAGGCATTTACCCCGATGGTTAGGGTTAGGCACCAGGAGGGAGGGTTAGTGTTAGTCACTTACCAGAGGATTAGGCACTATAAGGGATGGTTAGGGTCAGGCACCTACCCCGACCGGGTTAGGCACCAGGAGGGAAGGTTAAGGTTAGACACCAAGGGAAGGGTTAGGGTGAAGATTAGGGTTTTTAAAAAAACAACAACGTGTCAATCATTTCTGTGTCAAACATTTTTTGTGTCGACTTTTTAACTCTGTCTACCATCAGTACCTGTTGACCTTCTTCCATGTCGATCATTAGTGTGTTGACCTTTTGTCCCTGTCTGACATCTGATGTCTATCTATACATTGTCAACTATTTCTCTATCTTTTATACCACACCCAGTTTCTAGCGTGTGGACCAGTGTTTTGGGCTGCTCATTAAGGACCTGATGCAGAGTTGGAAGTAGATGGGGCGTATGTTGCTCTCGAATTGCATGA
Organism: Taudactylus pleione; assembly: GCA_031769625.1. Lineage (NCBI taxonomy): Eukaryota > Metazoa > Chordata > Amphibia > Anura > Myobatrachidae > Taudactylus > Taudactylus pleione. Next base: position 4,147,552 of record JAUIMM010000187.1, on the reverse strand, counting down.
AAAAATGCACCTATTTGCCCATATGCACAGTTAGTATGCATTTTGCCGTGCCTTCGCCCCCTATGTACACGCTTGGTTTACTCCTAGTCATCGTCATCAGGGCGGAACCTGCACCTATCTTATGCTAAGTAAAAATAAAATGCCTGGAAGTTGCAAATGCTTCACCACATTCCCTCTATACTTTACCTACTCGAGAACGCCCAGTTTTGTCTCTTGAGACACCAGTGCACAGATGTGTCCACATACCTATAAATTACTTGCACGTTAAAAAGCCCGTCTAGTCTCGCTATGCTGTGGCACGACTCGGTAGCATCGAGCTACTTTTTGTGTGAGGTGCTCCCTTCAAATGCATCTTATTTGCAAAGTAATGCAAGTTGGACGCGCAAGTAGCTTCTGCTGAGTAAAATGATATGCGGCATGCCTATATTCTGTGTTCGACTGCGGGTGTATCTGCATGCGAAACCAGACGCATTTGAAGGGAAAAAGTTGCACGAAAAGACGCTCTGCGCTACTGAGTTGCACGGCGCTCGCGTGTTATGTGCAACCTGCCTTATAGCGCGTGGAGGATAGATGTGGACACATCTGTAGTTGCAATTGAAATGCGATGAAAATGTGTATGTCTCTGCAATGCCCATACTGTACTTATGTGCGTTCAGTTCTGCATGCGCAGTGCAAAAACACGCAAGGCACGCTGTGCAAAAGAGGAAGCTCAACCTTGCATTGGGCCCTGAGTGTCTACTAGGTTATGTGCAATTATACACTGAAGCATCAATAGAAAGTTTTGGTATCTGTAGTATTTCAAATTAAAATTGTCAAGAAAAAAAATCTGGGTTGGGCGCCTTTAGGATAGATGAACAGGTCACATGTTAGATGTTATCCAAAAGAAAATGATTCAATCTCTGCAGCTTTACTTTTGCTCCAGGAGGTGATCTGACGGGATTAATGTGATTTGCTGATGAGGGCAAGTGTTGGATTGAATAAGTATTTCTCTTCTTCGGGTGTTACCAAACACAAGAGTTCTGACTCCTTGGCAATTTTAAATATCCTCACAAGTTATACTAAGCAATTCATTATATATGACAAACTGTAAGCTAATCGGGGGCTTTGCACATAAGCACCTGAATATGACAGGTTCATTGATTAATTGGGGCCTTTACTCTTCTTCCATAACCCCCTGAAATCTAAATTTTCGGGGGGTTATGGAAGAAGACCGACGACCGATCCGATGGCCGGCTTATCGGGCGGTCCCCACACATGGAGCAATCTGCTGCCCAAGCACCCGATATGCCGGGGACATGCAAACGCGCATGTTTTTAGACTATAAAAACTCTCACGATTTAAACTCTCATCCAGATGTTTTCACATTTTGAAGAAATGTTTTGGTTTTGGATCTGTATCTCCTCTGGTTTTGGATCTGGATTGGTTTGCCAAAACCGCCCTTGCATGTTTTGTTTTTTAGTTTTGGTTTTGGATCTGTATTTCTTCTAAAAAAAATCATAAAAACAGCTAAAATCACATAATTTGGGCCTGTTTTTGTTCATACAGTATTATTAACCTCAATAACATTTATTTCCACTCGTTTCCAGTCAATTTTGACCACCTCACAGCTCACAATATTGTTTTTATCCAGTTTAGGCCCAAAAATTGCACCAAGCTAGCCGGCTGATTAAGCTAAGTGGCAGCAGAGGGCGGCAGAAACATGTGCCAGTTCAACTTCCAACATGGCACATCAGGAAACAAATGTTTTTATTATTCAAGAGAGGCCTAAGGGAGTTGGAGTATGTATGTAGTTGAAGGCAGGGACAGGAAGAGTTGATTGGTAGTAAATTAATACATTTTTTTATTCCAAAGTAAATTTATGAGGGAGAAGGTGAGGGGAGGCATTTACAAAAAAGACTTTACTCTTTCACATCAGTCCTTGCCCCAGAAGAATCCTTGAACACCATGCCTGCTGCTGGGAGTGGATTTTCATCCCAGAAGGGGACCAGGAAGACTTCTAGTAGTGCATTCCACAATTGACTGTTAAATAATCCTATGCAAAGGTTCCACTTGAAAAGCATTCCCTAACCTGTACAGGGACATTAAAAAAACATAGTTAGTTAATGGCCTCCAAACTGTTGTTGTACCCACTGTCCACTTAACCAGCGCAGATATGTGGACAAGCGGAACAGAGCAAATGCAAGATTTTAGATTTAAGGTCTTACGTCGTGTCTCTCTTGAGAATCTTGCACCTGCTTCTGCTGCTAGGAGTGGATTTTCATCCCAGAAGAGGACCAGGAAGAGTGCTTTCCAAAACAATTGACTGTAAAATAATCATTTGCAAAGATTCCACTTTAAACTTTTTCCCAACTTGTACAGGGACATTAAAAAAAACATAGTTAGTTAGTGGCCTTCAAACTGCCGTTGTACCCACTGTCCACTTAATCAGCATAGATATGTGGACAAGTGGAACAGAGCAAATACAAGATTTCAGATTTAGGTTTAAGTCTCATGTTGTGTCTTTCTTGAGAATTCTTGAGCGCCATGCCTGCTGCTGGGAGTGGATTTTCATCCCAGAAGGGATAAAGACATTGTTTCATCTTCCCAATGGACACAGATCTGAAGAGATGTAAAGAACTGTTGATAAGCAAATTGTCAGCTCAAGTGGCACGTGATGCTGCGATGGCTTCTCCTTCAGTTTCTCCAGCAAGTGCATCTGCTGAGAAAAAACTAAACTTTCAAAACACCCACTGGTGATGCAGTTGAGTCAACAGAACCAAGTTTTTTCATCTGGTCAGGTCAGACTCAGAATTGCCTACAATTAATGACACCACTGCCGTGACTCTTTCTGATACAGTTACCATTCAAAGAATGGTCGAGGACTATTTAAAAAATTTTAATGATAGCATCCAAATAGGCATTTTAGACAGTCCGTTTGACTACTGGCAGGAAAAAAATGTAATTTGGAGGCCCTTGCACAAACTGGTTTTGCTTTACTTGAGCTGCCCAACCTCCAGTGTGTACTCAGAAAGAGTTTTCAGCACAGCCGGGAACCTTGTCAGTGATCGGCCTGCGAGTACTTCCCCAAAATGTGGAAAAGATGATGTCCATTGAAATGAACTACAAATTCTAAGAGAAAAACCTTTACCTTCAATTACGTGCAAAAATTACAGAGGTGCCTGTAATGGTGGATTCCAGTGGGGACAAATTAATATTGTGTGAAGAAGATGATGTATACATCACCCCAGATTCTACCAGCACCCAAGCCTATATTGTCATCCCATCCTGTGTTGTGTATGAATTACAGCTGCGCTCCCTGTTAGATTGGGGATTCATTGTCCACTTTAGTGGATGTGAGCTCAATTTAAGTCCATATCACCACACTCCCTACACATCTTCTGACCTGGGCTACAGGAGGAGCAGCTGCACTCTGGAATACGGTTGCATGAAGTTGCCCCTCTGACTCACTGAAATTCAGGTAGATGGGTAGGGAGTAGGGACACTATAATCAGAGAAAGAAGTTTTAACTGCTTTATTCCATTTTTTTAACCATATCCTCTAATTTCACTTTTGAAAATATGTTTATGTGAATCTCAGCTGAGGCATTTGTGATGTCATTATGTTTAATATATAGTGCACGTTATTTAGCACTTTGTTGGGTCTTGTAGTCGGCGTGTGGACTAATCATTTATTCATGATTGAGGAAAGAAGTTAAAAAAGTTGCATTTTTTATTGCTAACTTTGTGTTATTAAATTGTAAAATTGTGAAGTTTCCACTTACAGTGTCACAAGATTTTTTTATGAATAAGGAAAGAATAACACACTGCGCTACCACTTGCATTATGACAATTTTTTTTATGCCTTTTCCACTTACAGTGTGACAATATTTTTATGAATACACTGCGTTTTGCACTTATAGTGTGACAATATTTTTGACGAATACACTGCGTTTTGCACTTACAGTGCGACAATATTTTTTATTTTTACGAATACACTGCGATTCCAGTGTCAATATTTTTTACAAATACACACCTACAGCCCCTGCCCAATGATGGACACAGTCAGAAACCCAAGGAAGGACACAGCAGCCCTTGCCCTAGATGTACACAACAACCCCTGGATGGAGTGACACAGCAGCCCCTGGATGTACACAGCAGCCCCTGGATGGACACAGGAACAGCAACCCCTAGATGGATTGGAGACAGCAGAGATGGACACAGCAGACCCAGGGTAGACACAAGAAACCCTGGATGGAGTGACACAGCAGCCCCTGGATGTACACAGCAGCCACTGCCCCTGGATGGACACAGGAACAGCAACCCCTGGATGGATTGGACACAGCAGAGATGGAGACACCAGACCCTGGATAGACACAGCAGTCCCTCTTGGATGAAGCACAGCCCTGACAGCCCGGGACTCAGCAAGTAAATGGCGCTGATCACCGTGGGGAGGAACTTTTAAACAATCCATAACCTGCGAGAATCCGACAGCGGGATGATGATGTTATGCCTCGCTTTGAGATCCGAGTCAGGTGGGAAAACCCACGCCGGATTTGGATCTCGCCTCGGATCTGTAAGCTCGGGTGGGTCCGGTTCTCAGAGAACCGGACCCGCTCATCTCTAGCCAAAACTAGGATTTTTGTCACCCGGGGCAAGCAGCAATTTGCCCCCCCCATGCCATAACTACATGTACTTACCCCCTGTGCCACCTCCTTAATCTGCTCCTGGTATTGTATACATAGATACATAGGGGGTGAGGGCTCAGCTGCATACATAGGGGCGGGTCAGCGTCCGCTGTATACAGCTGTATTCATGGGGGGGTGGGGGTGGCTCAGCTGTATACATAGAGGAAGCTCAGCTGTATAGATGGGGAGGAGTGGCTCAGCTGTATAAGGGGGTTTCAGCTTTATACATAAGTGTCCGAGCTGTATATTATACACAAAGCAGGCGCCCAGGCACTTTCCGACTCCCCAGCACATGTGGGACTACATGACCCAGCATGCCATGGCACGCAGATGATGCTAAGGACAAGCTGCTCTCCCTGTACCCGGCCCTCTGACAACACACCTGCCGCTCCTGGGTCCCGCACCTGCCTGCAGCCTCACAACAGGAAGTAACCATCTGGCTATAGCAGTCACTCAGGGCTTCCCACCGGAAACTACACTGAGGCCCCTGCATCCGGGAGTACAGTCAGCAGACCCTGCCCCGGGGGAGGTGTCAGGGTGGGGGACTGACAGTGGAATGTCTGTGGTTGCTATGGCAACCCGGTTTCCCTTTCCACCCAAGACCCGGATGCAGTGAGGGAGAGAGGAGAGCACTACCATACAGCTGACATCACCAGTCACATGACATCTCGTCTCTGCGCACCATCAACTCCGGAGCCCAGGGCATATGCCCCCTTAGCCCCCTCCCCTAGTTGCGGCCCTGACCAATGTGAGAGTTTACTGCTAAACTCTCACATTTTCTAAACTCTCACCCTATTACATTTAGCCCCATGTTTTTGAGGAAATAACCATAAATATGGCACTTTTGGAGTAAATAGGCACCATCTTTTCTGGCGGGATATAGCCCACAAAATGTGCACACAGGCTCCTTAATTTGTTATAACGTTACTAGAAAAATTACAAGGGATATAAACTAATTTTTTTGTGTGTGTTTTGATGGATTCACTGGCCACTTTGGCCCGTATTCAATTTAGAGCGAAAAGCCGTGTTTTTGGCGAAAACTTTTTGCCGATGACAACATTTTCGCCTGTTTTGATTTTACTCCGTATTAAATTTGGAAGATTTTTCGCCTAGGCGGAAAGTCAATGCAATGTATTAGGCAAAAAAGTTTTGCCTATGAATAGCAGGCGAAAAAGGTGTAGAATTGGGGTTTTGGGGTGCAACGTAGTCCCCTACAGCCTTCAGACAGTCCCCAAAGGTAAACTGTGTCAATTTAAAAAAAAAAAAAACACTTAAGGACACCCCAAAAAAATCACTTTGAATTTGGGGGCAAAAAAAAAAAAATGTTGGGGGACATAGTTAAAAACTAGCGAACTTGACTCTGGGGGGGGGTCCCCAAGTATGCCCCAGGTGTTTTTTTCATTGCAGGGGTTGCGGCAAGTGGATTAGCAACTTAAAAATATGCTGTCCCCCATTTTCAAGTACCTCAAATTTGATGGGTTAAGTTATTTTCTGGAAAAAATACACCAGAATACTATTCTTCACCACTTATACAAAAACGCTATTTAGCAGCTATTGAGCCCGTTTAACTTTAAATACACCAAATACCTTCAGCTAGCCAAATCGGGGGGTACCATAGCTAACCCCCATGTCAGAACATCTTTTGGGGGGTGTCAGGCTGATTTCTCCAAATCTGACAGTTCTTTCCGCTTGTTTAAGTTTCACCGGGTCACGTTTTCGCCTACTTTCAAATTGAATACGGCGATACGCGGGCACGCGCGCGTTACTTTTCCACCTGCAAAACAGGCGAAGTAGGCGAAAAATCCAGGAGGCGAAAAAGTATCGCTGCTCGGCTCAAATTGAATACAGGCCTTTATCTTTAGTAAAACTATGGACAAAAGTGACAATTTATAGCACTGTAAAAATGTTAACATGTTCTTTTGTTTATTTTAAGAAGCTTTTAAGAATTGAATTAAAGGCATTTTAAGTTTCACACCATTTTTAGGGTGTGGACAACTCTTACAATATTTTGAAAACAAACACACAAAAAAATATATATTGTAACCGCTGAGTACTTTTCATAAAATATGGTGCTGATTACTCTTCTTTAAGATTAATACACCAGTAACTGACTGCAATAAGAGTCTGCTGCAAAGGCTGGAGAGCTATAGATTGTTACTACCACAGTATTCCTTGCTACCATGCAAATAACCTTGTGTATTTATTAATGCTCTCAGACTTATGTTTTGGGTGTGTTTGATCTGTATATTTCCCCTCTTCTCATGGAAAGCCTTGAGGACTTGTTCAATGTACTCACCCTAAACTGCAAATGGTTTAGACTTTTCGCACTTGGAAAATACCTGGAGGCTAGAGGCCGACATGTAGACAGAGCGAGTTTCCAGAGATGAGGTCAGATCTTTGCCTGGACATGCCTGCCTGAATGAAGGTGTTTTTTGTTCCCCCAGTCTTTTATGGCCTAACTAAGAAAGACAACATTAACCAATCAACAAGTTTGACATGTAAAAAAGATATAATGTAAATATAAGGCTTTCGAGTTGACATGCCTCTACTGACTCCAACGTTTTTTTCTTGGAAGTGGATTGTTACTTCTGCCTGATTAGACCCTTCTTTACATAACAAAAAGGATTATGGCCAGTGACCCTATTCTGATCCCACAGTGCCAGCTCATTGAAAAAGAACTCTCAGCATTAGCTAAGCTAATAGTAAAGTCCATGCTGTAATGCCCCACACACAGCTTTCTTTGCCTATTTCCTTTTCCACTACAAAATGTCAAACTTCAAAGAACTAAGGGTCAAAGACTCAGACTCTATATACCATAAAGAGCTCTTCACATAAAACCTCTTTATCAGATAAGAATTCTGACACTCAGAAAACCAGAATATTAATGGGTACTTCTTTATCATAACACTTTTATTTACATTTAAAGCAAAGTTCCATGGAAAGGCTTAACCTTTTTTAAGGGTTTGTTTAGATTAGAAAAAAAAATAATTTCTATACCAGGGTTCTCTAACTAAATTATTCTTAAACTTACACTTCCGGTGCTGTTAGGTCCACCATTATGTATATATAATGCATAGGCAAACTCTTTCCTTCTGCCTGGAAACCCCCCTCCCCAGCCCACACCATTACCACAATAGAAATAGTAATATAATAGAATTTTTACTAATGTTCTTGGAATGGTGCCCACATCTAAAATAAAAACATTCAGCTCAGGCAGGATGGACCTAGTGCCACAACTAATGACTTACTGTGATCACTGGTCCTGTATCTGCTGGAATTATGACACACAATACACTTTGTATGACGCATATTAAAGCTAGTTAACTGCCAATTATGCCCACTTCATGGACTGGCCACACTCACTCTAAAATCGAGCATTTGGAAACCCCCCTCTAGAAATCCTGCGTTTGCCACTGAAATGGTAACGGCAAATACTGTAGACCAGTGGTTCCCAAACTTTTTCATGTTCAAGGCACCCTTAGGGTCTCCTTCATTTTTTCAAGGCACCCCTAAGCCAAATTAATTACCGAGCAGTACTACCCAAGTAGTTGCAGACAGTAGCAGTGCCTCTCAAAGCTATCTGTTTCCCCCACCCCCTCCCTGGGATCAGTATGATTTACCGCCGGCCGCAGCGGCAGCCCAGCAGTGAAGATCCCGACAGGTAAGTATTTTTTTTATTTACTAACCTAACCCCCCCAACCCTAACCTCCCCCCCTAGTGCCTAACCCTAAACCCCCTCTAAGTGTCTAAACCTAACCCCCCCTTCCCCGCAGCCTAACCCTAAGTCTCCTGGGGGGTGCCTAACCCCAACCTCCCCCTGGGGGTGTCTAACCCTAACCCCTCTCTTTCCCTAGCATAACCCTAACCCTCCCGGGGGGATGCCTAACTCTAAGTCCCCCCCTGGAGCTCTTAACTCACCCCCTCCTGCGTCTGTCTGCACCCAGCGCCCGGATTACCTTCGATCGGTAAGCTGGGTATTGGTCTCCCGACATAGGTCTAATGACAGGCATAGGGATTTCGACGCTGGTCATTAGACAATTGCCGGCATTTAGACCGTCGGCATCCCGACTGCATCCCCCCTCCCTACAGTTAGTATATAGACAGTGCCAGTGTCACTCATAGCTGTTCCCCCACTCCCCTCCCTGTAGGGAGTATACATACAGTGCCAGTGCCACTCATAGCTGTTCCCCCACCCCCCTCCCTATAGGTAGTATACATATAGTGCCAGTGCCACTCATAGCTGTTCCCCCACTCCCCTCCCTATAGGTAGTATACATACAGTGCCACTCATTATTATTATTATTATAATTTATTTATATGGCGCCACAAGTGTTCCGCAGCGCCTTACAAAGTACAAAAACAAATTGTATACAAGTGACTTACAGAACAATACAATACAGGACATGGATAATATATATTGCTACATTAGCGACCATATCACCCAGATAAGCAACATAGCATAAGCAACCAAGTGTTAGGTGCCCTAGTGGTGAGAAAGAAGTAATGACACTATAGTAAGGAGAAGCACAAGAGGGTAGAGGGCCCTGCTCGTGAGAGCTTACATTCTAAAAAGGTGGGGGAAGACAAACTGGTTTGACACAGATGGGGTAGATGGGGACGAAGGAGCATGTAGCAAGGAGTTAGAATGATAGCTGGTAGGCTTTGATGAAGTAGTGGGTCTTGAGAGCCCGTTTGAAGGATTGCAAACAGGTGGAGAGTCTGATGAGGAGTGGGAGAGAGTTCCAGAGGTGGGGAGCAGTGCGGGCAAAATCTTGGAGGCGGGAGTGGGAGGAAGTAATCAGCTGGCATGAAAGGCGGCGTGCATTAGTTGAGCGAAGAGGGCGGAGAGGAGCGTGAAGGGAGATGAGATCAGAGATGTATATGGGAGAAGATTGGGTGAGGGCTTTGTGAGCGAGCGTGAGAACCTTAAATTGGGTTCTAAAAGAGAAGGGGAGCCAGTGGAGAGCTTGTAGGAGAGGGGAGGCAGATGTAGAGCGCTTGGAGAGGAAGATAAGCCGTGCAGCAGCATTAAGGATAGACTGGAGAGGAGAGAGATGGGATTTGGGGAGGCCAGATAGGAGGAGGTTACAATAGTCCAATCTGGAGATGACCAGTGAGTGTATGAGGGTTTTAGTAGCATCCTGGGTGAGATAGGGTCTGATCTTAGAAATATTTTTGAGATGGAAACGACAGGACTGTGAAAGGTTCTGGATATGTGGTTTGAAGGAGAGGGATGAGTCCAGGATAACTCCAAGACAGCGCACCTGGGGACTAGATGAGATAGTTATTCCATCAATTGATAAAGAAATAGTGGGAAGTGAGGTGATGTGGGATGGTGGGAAAATGATCAGCTCTGTCTTAGACATATTAAGTTTAAGAAATCGCTGGGACATCCAGGAAGAGACAGCAGAGAGACAGGTGGAGATACGAGTCAGAAGAGAGGGGGAGAGATCAGGGGAGGAAAGGTAGATTTGAGTATCATCAGCATAGAGATGATAATGGAGGCCAAAAGAGCTGATGAGCTCACCTAGAGAGGAAGTATAGAGGGAGAATAGGAGAGGACCAAGAACAGAACCTTGGGGAACACCTACTGTAAGAGGCTGTGGGGGGGAAGAGGAGTCATGAGAGGAAACTGAGAAAGATCAGTCAGAGAGGTAGGACGACAGCCAGGAGAGGGCAGTTTCACGTAGACCAAGGGAGTGAAGGATATTCAGCAGGAGAGGGTGGTCCACAGTGTCAAAAGCAGCAGAGAGATCAAGGAGAATGAGAAGAGAGTAGTGGCCTTGGGATTTGGCAGCAAGGAGGTCATTGCTGACTTTTGTGAGGGCAGTTTCAGTGGAGTGGAGAGAACGGAAGCCAGACTGAAAAGGATCAAGGAGGGAGTGGGATGAAAGAAAAGTGGTAAGGCGGTTGTAGACAATCTGCTCAAGGAGTTTGGAGGCAAAGGGGAGGAGAGAGATGGGTCGGTAGTTAGAAAGAAGGTTAGGATCAAGGGTAGGTTTTTTAAGAATGGGGGAGACAAGGGCATGTTTGAATGCAGAAGGAACAGTGCCTGATGAGAGGGATAGGTTAATGAGGTGAGCAAGATGGGAGCAGGCAGAGAGAGAGAGGAAGCGGAGGAGGCAGGAGGGGATGGGATCAAGGGGGGAGGTGGAAGGGGGGGAGGACCGGATGAGGGCCAGATACAGGGGAGAAGGATGTTAGAGTTGGTAAAGTTGATGGGGAGGAGTGATTTGGGAAAGGAGGAGGTGGAGAGCTGGGGGACTGGTTGGATATGATGTCCTGACGTATGGAATCAATTTTAGATGTAAAGTAGGTAGCAAAGTCAAGGGCAGTGAGCAAGGAGGGGAGACGAGGAGGGGGTGGGCGAAGGAGGGAGTTGAAAGTAGTGAAGAGATGCTGGGGATTAGAGGACTGAGAGGAGATGAGGTTCTTAAAGTATGACTGTTTAGAGAGGGAGAGCGCAGCACTATAGGATGAGAGCATAAATTTGAAATGGAGAAAATCTGCCTTAGAGCGTGATCTTCTCCACTGTCGCTCGGCAGTTCGAGAACACTTTTGCAGGTATCTGGTGCATTTTGAATGCCAGGGTTGAGGAGTAGATCTGCGAGTGTGAGTAGTGATCGCCGGGGCATCAGAGTCCAGAGCAGAAGTAAGGGAGGCGTTGTATGGGGAAGTGGCTTGTTCAGGGCAGGAGAGAGAGAGGATAGGGGAGAGAAGTGAGTCAAGCAGGGAAGAAAAGGAAACTGTGTCGATAGCGTCAATGTTACGCTTAGTAATGGAGGCTTTTGGAGGTAGAGGAGGGGAAGGAGAGAGGGACAGGTTAAAAGAGAGAAGGTGATGGTCAGAAAGAGGGAATGGGGAATTGAGGTGGTCAGAAATATCACAACGGTGTGTGAAGACCAGATCAAGCACATGGCCACTCACATGGGAGGGTGAGGAGGTCCATTGGGAGAGACCAAGTGACGATGTGAGGGAGAGGAGTTTGGAGGCAGAGGATTCTGTGGGGATATCAATTGGAATATTGAAGTCACCTAGGATAATGGAGGGAAGGTCTGAGGAGAGAAAGTGAGGGAGCCAGGAAGCAAAGTTGTCAAGGAACTTGGAGGGAGGGCCAGGGGGATGGTAAATGACAGCTACTTGGAGGTGTACTGGGTGGAAGAGGCATATAGCATGGACTTCAAATGAAGAGAATGTGAGGGATGGTTCAGAGGGAATGGGTTGGTATGAGTAACCAGGGGATAGAAGGACCCCAACACCACCACCATGGCGACCCCCAGGTCATGGGGTGTGGGAAAAGGTGAGGCCCCCAGAGGAGAGAACTGCAGGAGAAGTGGTGTCAGAGGGTAGAATCCAGGTTTCAGTAATAGCTAGGAGATTCAGGGAGTTGGAGATGAAAAGGTCATGGGTTGGGACCAGTTTATTACAGACTGACCTGGCATTCCATAGGGCACAGGATAGAGGGACAGAGTTTGTTGGAGAGATTTGAATGAGATTATCAGGGTTGCTGTAGCGTGGAGGTGAGATTAGTTTGGGGGACCGAGCTGAATAGAGTGTAGCTATGGTGCGGACTCCAGTGCTAGAAGGGGAGCCAGTAGAAGGTGGGCAGGAAAGGAAATTAATGACGTGTGGATGGATGTGGGGTTCCCCCACTCCCCTCCCTATAGGTAGTATACATACAGTGCCAGTGCCACTCTTAGCTGTTCCCCCACTCCCCTCCCTATAGGTAGTATACATACAGTGCCACTCATAGCTGTTCCCCCACTCCCCTCCCTATAGGTAGTATACATACAGTGCCAGTGTCACTCATAGCTGTTCCCCCACCCCTGTCCCTATAGGGAGTATACATACAGTGCCAGTGTCACTCATAGCTGTTCCCCCACCCCCTCCCTATAGGTAGTGTACATACAGTGCCAGTGCCACTCATAGCTGTTCCCCCACTCCCCTCCCTATAGGTAGTATACATACAGTGCCAGTGCCACTCATAGCTGTTCCCCCACCCCCTCCCTATAGGTAGTATACATACAGTGCCAGTGCCACTCATAGCTGTTCCCCCACTCCCCTCCCTATAGGTAGTATACATACAGTGCCACTCATAGCTGTTCCCCCACTCCCCTCCCTATAGGTAGTATACATACAGTACCAGTGTCACTCATAGCTGTTCCCCCACCCCTGTCCCTATAGGGAGTATACATACAGTGCCAGTGCCACTCATAGCTGTTCCCCCACTCCCCTCCCTATAGGTAGTATACAGACAGTGCCACTCATAGCTGTTCCCCCACTCCCCTCCCTATAGGTAGTATACATACAGTGCCAGTGTCACTCATAGCTGTTCCCCTACCCCTGTCCCTATAGGGAGTATACATACAGTGCCAGTATCACTCATAGCTGCTCCCCCACCCCCTCCCTATAGGGAGTATACATACAGTGCCAGTATCACTAATAGCTGCTCCCCACCCCCTCCCTATAGGTAGTATACAGACAGTGCCACTCATAGCTGTTCCCCAACCCCTGTCCCTATAGCAGGCTTGCCTACCCTCCCGATTTGGCCGGGAGCCTCCCAATTTTTGGGTGCCGCTCCTGGCCCCCCGGAAAGGTAGGCAAGCCTCCAGGAAGTCTCCGACCCTCCCCACCTCCCCCCTGAAAAAAACAGAAATACCCGCAGTGGGGGGCCCGGTGACGCAATTCGCGCAGAATCGCGTCATCGTGGCCCCGCCCCCTGCTTCACAATGCCAAATATCACGGCATTGTGAAGAGGGGGCGGAGTCACGATGACGCGATCGTGCGGCCCCGCCCCCGCCCCTAGTGTGACACAAAATGGCTGCCCTGCCCCGGCTCCGCCCCCAATGCCCGGCCCCGCCCCCGCTATTAGCCGACAATCAGCTCCCTCCCGGAAGGCTGGAGCTGATTGTCGGCAAGTATGCCCTGTAGGGAGTATACATACAGTGCCAGTGTCACTCATAGCTGTTCCCCTACCCCTATCCCTATAGGGAGTATACAGACAGTGCCAGTGTCACTCATAGCTGTTCCCCCACCGCTGTCCCTATAGGGAGTATACATACAGTGCCAGTGTCACTCATAGCTGTTCCCCATCCCCCTCCATATACTTAGTATACAGACAGTGCCACTCATAGCTGTTCCCCCACCCCCCTCCCTATAGTTAGTAATACACACTAGGGTAAATTTTTGTTGGGAGCCAATTAACCTAACAGTATATTTTTGGATTGTGGGAGGAAACCGGAGCACCCGAAGGAAACCCACGCAAGCACAGGGAGAGTATACAAACTCTTCACAGTTAGGGCCATAGCGGGAATCGAACCCACAACCTCAGTGCTGTAAGGGAGTAATGCTAACCATTACACCATCTGTGCTGCCCTATATATATAGGGTTATGTGGATCTTGTCACAGTTTATATGTAAACGGCTTTGAAATCAAGCTAACTGTTGATATTGAAGTGTTAGGGTGTTCAGCAGGTATGTGCAGTCAGAGCCTCCCCTGCCATACTCCTAAGATATGATATAAGAATGATTAGAATAATACCAAGAAGATATTCACCAGCTTTGTGAAGCTCCCTGGGACTGCAGGGAGATGAGAGATGAGGCAGAAACAGCTCAGCCTCGCTTCTGTATAGTCAGACACTGCTTACAGAGCTGGGGGAGGGGCCACACCAAGGGCAGTAAGCTGCACAGAAAGAGAGCTAATAGAGGCATGCCTATGAGTATGGGGGGCGTGCCTAGAGCACTGATGGACACCTAGGAGTGTGTCATGTGACCAGGAGGTGTACTGCAGTGTTTAGAGATCGGAGCTTAGTCAGCAGAAGCAAGAGAAGACACAGTGATGCAGGTAGGAGAGTCAATGGACACTAAAGCTTAGTGTAGTGAGGGGAGAGTTACAGTGAGTAGGGGGTGAGACAGACTCCCAGCACTCAGACCCATCTCCATGTGTGCCTCCCCAGCCATTCACCTCGCCGCACGTCACAGGTGTTCAGATCTGGTCGTCCCCAGCACTCACTCTCCCCATCTAACAGCCACCAGGTACTGTATCCCAAAGTGCTCAGGCGCCACCGCATTTTGAATACTGAGTCCTGTTATAGAATTGCTGCCTAAGGGTAGAGTCACTTTACATGTGCCAATGTTTTAAATGGGACTTTGGATCAATTTTGAATATATAACTAAACACTATTAAACCAATATTAATCCTAACCCATATCTAGCTGTTCATGCTAGTCCATACAAACAGGGTGCTGAATGGTAGGTGACAAGGCTACAGGGGCCAGGTGTATGCAGCAGACTGTCCCTCTATAGCACAGGTGGAAACATGGGTGCAGCATTAAACGTTTCTGATAGATTTCCTGGATCCTGATGACACAGACAGAGGCCGTGAGCTGTACTGTGTTGCATATTGAGATAACAGTTTAATTACTGTGTGCTGAGTTATTAAATGCCCAAAGCTGGGGTTTGCCATTACCTAAATTCTGTCATTTCCCAGTAATTATAAATTACTGCCATTAGTTATTATGTTACAGTGCTGCATAAACACCTTCGTATAGCAGCATTTTCCCTTTAGTATAAGAACTGCCAAAGGTGTAGTTTAAAAAAAAAAGAAATAGACCGTGTACTTACAGTAATTTCTGTTTCGTCTACTGATACCGAGTATTAAAGGTGTCATATCAATTGTTACCACTAGTTATGTTACATTATATTATATAGATGTAAGGTCACCACAAATAACTAACCTCATCATAATAGACACCTGCTTAGTATGAAACGTCTCTCTCATTGATTTTAATAATAGGTTGTTACCTCTTTGCAGTACGGCCCTAAATAATAAAGGTAATGACCTATCGCTCTCCTTATGCTTCACTACCTTCAGAGTAAATATTTAATGTGCATCAGTTGTTATGAAAGCAACTCAATGCACCAGGCCCAGGTTGACGGGACGATTTTCCTAAATACGTCTGGCTTAATGTTATATCCAAGGATATCAGACCATTTCATTTAATTTCAAAGCATAACCAGCCCCATGCTCCTAAGCCAGTCCTGGTTCTAAAAATACGGGGGACAAAACGTGTAGGGTTCCCATGTATTTTATGAACCAGCACTGGGCCTTATGAGATGGTCCTGGTTTTAGAAATATGTTGAAAAAATGGCTTGGGCGTCCACGTATTTTTAAAACCAGCACTGGACTCAAACTAGTCTGGGTGTAATGCTACAGCCAGGGGACGCTTTCACCGGGTCACCCTGGCCAAAGCATTAATGCACCAAGCTGGTCAGCCCAGGCCGGGGATCTCAGGGAAGGTGGGGACCTCACTTCACCTGAGCAGCCTAGGCTGAAGCCCGGGACTTTTCCCTGCTCCCCTGGCTGGTGGGTGCAGGGGTAATAGTGTTAATAATAGATGGCTACTATTGTTTTTTGTGGGCTACAGGTGCCAGCTGCCTTCCCTTTGGCACTTCGGCACAGGTACCCCCACCGCCGGCCACAGTACAGGCCTAGTAAAGTCAGTGTAGTGTGGACTGCAATGAGTGCAGTCCGCACTACACATACACAGTACCACACACATCGCCGCCGTCACTGGGTAGTACACTCATACTGCCCAGCGGTGGTGTATGTATTGCAGCAGCCAATAAGAGTCCAACAGACTCTCATTGGCTGCTGCAACCACTGCCGGAGCTGGTCTGGAGCTTACTCATGAGCTCCGCCTTCCGGCTCCTGCAGTGGGTTATGGAAGAGACGTCATGAGCGGGAGGACGGAGGAACAGACAGTGGCAGGTGTAGCAGGAGCGGGGATTCAGGTAAGTGTTTTGCGTGTGTATGTATGTATGTCTCTGTGTGTGTATTATGTAAGGGGCAATACTGGGTGGGGGGCACTGTATCACTACTGGGGGCACTGAATAGGCAGGACCACTACTGGGGGCACTGTATAAGGGGCACTACATAGGGGGGACCACTACTGGGGGCACTGCATACTGGTGGTACTGTATAAGGGGCACTACATAGGGGGGACCACTACTGGGGGCACTGCATACTGGTGGTACTGTATAAGGGACCCTATTGGGGGCCTGCATAAGGGGGACCACTACTGGGGACACTGCATACTGATGGTACTGTACAAAGGGCACTACTGGAGGCCTGCATAAGGGGGACCACTACTGGGTGCACTGCATACTGTATAAGGGGCACTACTGGGGGCACTGCATAAGGGTGCACTACTGGAGGCACTGTATAATGGGCACTGCTACTGGGGACATTGCATAAGGGGCACTACTACTGGAGTTATTAAGGTGCATATGGAAGGAATGTTCCCAGAGTTATGAGAAATAAGGGGGAGGTCATGTTGACATGCCCCCATTTTTAAGTGGCCACAGCCTATGTGGCATGTGACCACACCCACTTTTCAGCACGTGCACATGGAGCGGGGGGGGGGTTGGATCCATTTTTCATCTTGCCCTGGGCTCCAAATACCCTAGTTACACCGCTGCTATTTAGGACCGAGTTTGCTAAAATTACACCCATGATTATAATCATTCTTGAAAATCCTGAGTTGTATTCCTGGCTATGAAAAGTACCTGCGAGTTTGGCCGATGGTGTATATATTTATATTTGTGTTTTCACCTGTGTTTTAAAGAGTTTCATGATTTCTCACCCGAGTTTGCCTTTAGTAAATTTCCAAGTTCTAAAAAATGGCCAAACACACCTGTGATTGTAATCTCGATTTACCCCCAAGAATCAGTTGGATAAAACTACCAGCAAATATTATATGTAACAAGGTGGATTGTAAAGATGTGAAGTAAACAGAGACTTTAGCAGCAGACAAAATCACTTATCAAGTAAAAAAACCTATACTCGCTGGTCATATACAGTCAGGCACATAAATATTGGGACATTGACAGAATTTTCATATTTTGGCCTCTATTCACCACCACAATGGCTTTGAAATTAAACAAACAAGATGTGCTTTAACTGCAGACTTTCAGATTTAATTTGAGGGTAATTACATCCAAATCAGGTGAACGGTGTAGGAATTACAACGGTTTCTATATGTGCCTCCCACTTTTTAAGGGGCCAAAAGTAATGGGACAAACTAAACAATCCTAAATCTAACTTTAACTTTTTAATACTTTGTTGCAAATCCTTTGCAGGCAATTACAGCCTGAAGTCTGGAACTCATAGACATCACCAGACGTTGGGTTTCATCCCTGGTGATGCTCTGCCAGGCCTCTACTGCAAATGTCTTCAGTTCCTGCTTGTTCTTGGGGCATTTTCCCTTCAGTTTTGTCTTCATCAAGTGAAATGTATGCTCAATCGGATTCAGGTCAGGGGATTGACTTGGCCATTGCATAACATTCCACTTTTTAGCCTAAAAAAACTCTTTGGTTGCTTTTGCAGTATGCTTCGGGTCATTGTCCATCTGCACTGTGAAGCACCGTCCAATGAGTTCTGAAGCATTTGACTGAATATGAGCATATAATATTGCCCGAAACACTTCAGAATTCATTCTGCTGCTTTTGTCAGCAGTCACATCAACAATAAATACAAGGGAACCAGTTCCATTGGCAGCCATACATGCCCACACCATGACACTACCACCACCATGCTTCACTGATGAGGTGGTATGTTTTGGATCATGAGCAGTTCCTTTCCTTCTCCATACTCTTCTCTTCCCATCACTCTGGTACAAGTTGATCTTTGTCTCATCTGTCCATAGGATGTTGTTCCAGAACTGTAATGGCTTTTTTAGATGTTGTTTGGCAAACTCTAATCTGGTCTTCTTGTTATTGTGGCTCACCAATGGTTTACAGCTTGTGGTGAACCCTCTATATTCACTCTTGTGAAGTCTTCTCTTGATTGTTGACTTTGACACATATACACCTACCTCCTGGAGAGTGTTCTTGATTTGGCCAACTGTTGTGAAGGGATTTTTCTTCACCAGGGAAATAATTCTTCTGTCATCCACCACAGTTGTTTTCCATGGTCTTACGGGTCTTTTGGTGTTGCTGAGCTCTCCGGTGCGTTCTTTCTTTTTAAGAATGTTCCAAACAGTTGATTTGGCCACACCTAATGGTTTTGCTATCTCTCTGATGTGTTTGTTTTGATTTTTCAGCCTGATGATGGCTTGCTTCACTGATAGTGACAGCTCTTTGGATCTCATATTGAGAGTCGACAGCAACTGATTCCAAATGCAAATGTCACACCTAGAATCAACTCCAGACCTTTTACCTGCTTAATTGATAATGAAATAACGATGGAATAGCCCACACCTGTCCATGAAATAGCTTTTGAGTTGATAGTCCCATTACTTTTGGCCCCTTAAAAAGTGGGAGGCACATATAGAAACCGTTGTAATTCCTACACCGTTCACCTGATTTGGATGTAATTATCCTCAAATTAAATCTGAAAGTCTGCAGGTAAAGCACATCTTGTTTGTTTCATTTCAAAGCCATTGTGGTGGTGAACAGAGGCCAAAATATGAAAATTCTGTCAATGGCCCTCATTCAGAGCCACTCGCTAGCGGCAGTACGCTCGTTCCGAGCGATGTTCGCACATCTGCGCATGCGTACGGTTTTTAGTACGCATGCGCGAACCAGTCAGTGCGGCCGAAAATCATTGGTACGCAATATAGCGAGGGCCTGCTATTTTGAGTGACAGAATGAGGCGTATGTGGGTGGTAACAGGGGAAGGTGCTTGAAAACGGGGAGTGGAGATCCGAACGCAGGCGTGCTTAAAGGTCAAAACGGGCGTTTTAAGGGAGTGCATATTTAATACAGCAGCGTCATTGACCACGTCACTTGGTTTTTTTTAACTCAGAACTGCTCGCAAAATAGCGGTTGAAAACACCAACCACAAGAATAGCGAGCAGTTCATACGCTGTACGATGTACTCGATTAATCTAATAAATAGCGGACATGACGTATGGTGCGTGCGGCCAGGGGGCGTTTTTATCAAAAATCGCTCGTTCAGACTTAGAGGTGGGAACAGACTGCAATTTGCGAACGGATCATTTGAATAGCCACCCCTTGTTTTTGAACGAACGACCACAAATAGCGAACGGCTCTGAATCAGGCCCAATGTCCCAATATTTATGCACCTGACTGTATGTATATAAAAAAAAGGTAGTGATCATAACTATGCACTAATCTCTGAGAGATGGTTCACACAATATATGTATCAAGAAATGGTATATTTATTAAAAACGTATGTACGCATAAAGTGTCACAGTGCACAGCCTTATGTAAACGTGTAAAGTGCAATTCTAAAACTGTATGAAGTGCAGAGGCATATTAGGTATAACAGCTTATACCACACCATATAGCAATCTCTATACATCTGAAAAATCACGAAAAAATTTAAAAAACATGAAATAACATATTATATATTGTATATTGGTTCATTCTTGCTCATACCATTAAGGGTTGGTGGTCTGTGCATCAATAGGGTATTCTGATGCAGTCTTAAAGATATCTGCTGGGAGAATCCAGTATTGTCAGCAGAGCATTCAGCACAACGTTTTGGATCCAATCAATGCTTTATCAAGTGCATATTGCTGTGACTTGAGCTGTGCTATTTAACAGATGGAGTCCCAGATTTTAGCCTCTCTGTGTGTCATGCCCCCAGTTCTCGCTGAGGTATGTGCAAGTTCTGGCGCAGTGGTTGCCAGGCTGCGCCCGGTGTTTTACCACTTTTCCAAACCACTTCTACAAATGGGGGGAGGAGGGGCACTGCACACACTGTCACTGTCTGATCCTGGCCCTGATTGCTACCAACGGGGGGCACTGCACACACTGTCACTGTCTGATCCTGGCACTGATTGCTACCAACGGGGGGCACTGCACACACTGTCACTGTCTGATCCTGGCCCTGATTGCTACAAATGGGGGGCACTGCACACACTGTCACTGTCTGAGGCTCTGATCCTGGCCCTGATTGCTACAAACGGGGGGCACTGCACACACTGTCACTGTCTGATCCTGGCCCTGATTGCTACAAACGGGGGCCAATGCGCAAACTGTCATGGACTGATTCTGGCCCTGATTGCAACAAATTGGGGGCACTGCACACACTGTCACTGTCTGATCCTGGCCCTGATTGCTACCAACGGGGGGCACTGCACACACTGTCACTGTCTGATCCTGGCCCTGATTGCTACCAATGGGGGGCACTGCACACACTGTCACTGTCTGATCCTGGCCCTGATTGCTACCAACGGGGGGTACTGCACACACTGTCACTGTCTGATCCTGGCCCTGATTGCTACAAACGGGGGGCACTGCACACACTGTCACTGTCTGATCCTGGCCCTGATTGCTACAAATGGGGGGCACTGCACACACTGTCACTGTCTCATCCTGGCCCTGATTGCTACAAATGGGGGCACTGCACACACTGTCCCTGTCTGAGGCTCTGATCCTGGCCCTGATTGCTACAAACGGGGGGCAATGCACAAACTGTCACGGACTGATTCTGGCCCTGATTGCGACAAAAGGGTGGCACTGCACACACTGTCACTGTCTGATCGTGGCCCTGATTGCTACAAACAGGGGGGCACTGCACACACTGTCACTGTCTGATCCTGGCCCTGATTGCTACAAACGGGGGGCACTGCACACACTGTCACAGTCTGATCCTGGCCCTTATTGCTACAAACGGGGGGCACTGCACAAACTGTCACTGTCTGAGGCTCTGATCCTGGCCCTGATTGCTACAAATGGGGGGCACTGCACACACTGTCACTGTCGGATCCTGGCCCTTATTGCTACAAACGGGGGACACTGCACACACTGTCACTGTCGGATCCTGGCCCTTATTGCTACAAACGGGGGGCAATGCACACACTGTCACTGTCGGATCCTGGCCCTTATTGCTACAAATGGGGGGCACTGCACACACTGTCACTGTTGGATCCTGGCCCTGATTGCTGTAAATGGGGGTACTGCACACACTGTCTGATCCTGGCCCTGATTGCTGATCTTTGCTTGTAAATAAATACTATTTAGGGTACATAATAATGGGAGCAACTATATTTTTGTGGCATTTTAGGGTGCTTTAAAAAAAATGCACCTGCTACAGCCACCAGCAATCCCAAAAACATTTGTTTTATCCATAAAGCTCCCCCAAATTATACCTACCACACTACTTTACACCCATTTTTTGACCCCGAAAATTACATCATTATTAGAGGGAATCAAGTTAATGAAAAAAATATTTTTGCCTAATTAGTTATTAGGGGAAGGGAGGGGGGTACCCAATGGGTTCTGAACCAAGTCCACATTTTTAGCCCAAAATAGGGGTTTTGTACATTTTTTCACCTGCTCTGAGATGGTGAAAACTACTCGCCTCTTTTAGCTGCAAGAAATTCGCATGTGCGGAAAGCCGCGGCTAATAGGATAGCACGATACGCCTTTTTGGTGAAAACTTTGCAGAAGTTTAAACCATACCACGGCTTTTTGTGGCTAATTGAATCCACCGGTAAGTGAGGAACACCTATTGTCCATATGGCGCTTATTAGTTTGTACTCCATGACAGGCTGCCCAGTTTTGCTCAGGGGAACAGGGGGATTGTTACTGTGCAACGCATATTATATGCTACCACTGAAGGGTAATGCAAAGAAAATGATCATATAAAGACCTGGCAGAGTCAGATAGGAGGCAATGAGGAGACAAAGAGTTTGCAGATGACAAATGGTAACACTTTATCAAAATGTGTCAATTGTTAGAAACAAGCATGTATGTATTTTTACACTACTTATATGTACATTAATAAATACAAGCCCGAAAAGTATACATTAAGTCATTTTATTAAAAATATGCAAAAAGTGATCTTTTTCTTTGCTATGTCTGTGATGTGGGTGATGGTATGATTTATACACAGCGGCAGCCTCCACTCCACCTCCTCTGTGGCACCTCGGCAAGGCAGACGCTGGCAGCTGGGATTCCCTCTGATCTCGCAGCTGGTGGTCCTGTAATGCTAATTCTGGGGACCTTAGTTGCCATTTGGTGGGCAGGTATGGCATTCCGGGGCATATAGCACCTTATGGCCCCTCCTAGGTGGATATTCCTCTCTCTTCTCCACGCCCAGTGATCGTCCCCTCTCATCACCTAGTTAAAAAACATAAGAAAATTCTAGTTCAACTTTTCAGGGACATATTCACATAATAATCTGCTAGTTGGTCGTCCATGCTCTAGAATAAAATACACATCTTGTGGGTCCTAGCATCAGTTTTTTGGCCTATGAATGTAACAAAGGCAAAACATTTAGGGCTGAGGCATAGTTGGACTCAACATTCGGGTAATTTACGATTTAGAAAGTCATATATAAAAATAGTCTATTTCCACCCATATGTAGAGCTCGTGATGCGCACCAGTTGGTAACAATAACATATGAGCCTGGGTTACACCAGGCAAACATTGCAGACACTTACAGATGTGTCCACATACATCTATCCTCCGAGCGCTACAAATTGTGTTACACATAACACGGGAGCTGCGTGTGACTCGGTAGTGGCGAGCATCTTTTCGTGCCAATTTTTACCTTCATATGCGTCTTGCTCGCACAGCAATGTGAATAGGTCGCACATGCAGCTTCTGCTAATTAAGATGATATGCGGCGGGATGCCAATATTCTGTCTGCGACTGCTGGTGTATCTGCATGTGAAATGCTACGCTACAGTGTCACAGCCGCATGCAGATATGGCGCGAGGTTAGACGTATGAGGACACATCTGTACGTCCTATTTGTGCCCATGTCTTAAACAATTTATTTTATGAATAACAAATACATTCGCTATTATGCATAAATAAAACTGCTAAAAACTCGCTATTATAGCAGAAACAATTCCCAGTTTTGTGTATGAAAAGTTTTAATTAATGACATGTATGAGAAGCATCCGCTATGCCTGAGCAATACAGAGAGCACCAATCAGTGACGTGTATGAGAAGCATCTCCTATGCCTGAGCAATACAGAGAGCACCAATCAGTGATGTGTATGAGAAGCATCCGTTATGCCTGAGCAATACAGAGAGCACCAATCAGTGATGTGTATGAGAAGCATCCGCTATGCCTGAGCAATACAGAGAGCACCAATCAGTGACGTGTATGAGAAGCATCCGCTATACCTGAGCAATACAGAGAGAACCAATCAGTGACATGTATGAGAAGCATCCGCTATGCTTGAGCAATTCCCAGTAGAGGCGTTTTCCCGCTAAAGCCGGCTACACACTGACAGATTGTTTTGATGGGGACGAGGAAGGGGGCGATTTTTTGGCAAATTGAAAGCCCCAATATCTATGCTACACATTATCCAATTTTTTATTACAAGCTCCCAATTTTCCACCACACTACACTCATTTTGCATATGTCCACCAACAAGGAGGATGACATAGTGACAGGAGAACACAGGGGATATGGGCAGATTATGGAGAATGACATAGTGACAGGAGAACACAGGGGATGGGCAGATTATGGAGAATGACATAGTGACAGGAGAACACAGGGGATACGGGCAGATTATGGAGGATGACATAGTGACAGGAGAACACAGGGGATACGGGCAGATTCTGGAGAATGACATAGTGACAGGAGAACACAGGGAATACGGACAGATTCTGGAGAATGACATAGTGACAGGAGAACACAGGGGATACGGGCAGATTCTGGAGAATGACATAGTGACAGGAGAACACAGGGAATACGGGCAGATTATGGAGGATGACATAGTGACAGGAGAACACGGGATATGGGTAGATTATGGAGGATGACATAGTGACAGGAGAACACAGGGTATACGGGCAGATTATGGAGGATGACATAGTGACAGGAGAACACAGGGGAATACAGGCAGATTATGGAGGATGACATAGTGACAGGAGAACACAGGGGATATGGGCAGATTATGGAGGATGACATAGTGCCAGGAGAATACAGGGGATATGGGCAGATTATGGAGGATGACATAGTGACAGGAGAACACAGGGGATACGGGCAGATTATGGAGGATGACATAGTGACAGGAGAACACAGGGAATATGGGCAGATTATGGAGGATGACATAGTGACAGGAGAACACAGGGAATACGGACAGATTATGGAGGATAATATAGTGACAGGAGAACACAGGGAATACGGGCAGATTATGGAGGATGACATAGTGACAGGAGAACACAGGGAATACGGACAGATTATGGAGGATGATATAGTGACAGGAGAACACATGGGATACGGGCTAATTATGGAGGATGACATAGTGACAGGAGAACAGAGGGAATACGGGCAGATTATGGAGGATGACAAAGTGACAGGAGAACACAGGGGATACGGGCAGATTATGGAGGATGACATAGTGACAGGAGAACACAGGGGATACGGGCAGATTATGGAGGATGACATAGTGACAGGAGAACACAGGGGATACGGGCAGATTATGGAGGATGACATAGTGACAGAAGAACACAGGGGATACGGGCAGATTATGGAGGATGACATAGTGACAGGAGAACACAGGGGAATACAGGCAGATTATGGAGGATGACATAGTGACAGGAGAACACAGGGGATATGGGCAGATTATGGAGGATGACATAGTGCCAGGAGAATACAGGGGATATGGGCAGATTATGGAGGATGACATAGTGACAGGAGAACACAGGGGATACAGGCAGATTATGGAGGATGACATAGTGACAGGAGAACACAGGGAATATGGGCAGATTATGGAGGATGACATAGTGACAGGAGAACACAGGGAATATGGGCAGATTATGGATGACATAGTGATAGGAGAACACTGGGGATCCAGGCAAATTATGGATGATGACATAGTGACAGGAGAACACAGGGGATACGGGCAGATTATGAAGGATGACATAGTGACAGGAGAACACGGGATACAAGTAGATTATGGAGGATGACATAGTGACAGGAGAACACAGGGGATATGGGCAGATTATGGAGGATGACATAGTGACAGGAGAACATAGGGGATATGGGCAGATTATGGAGGATGACATAGCGCTCTACATCTGCCTCCCCTCTCCTACAAGCTCTCCACTGGCTCCCCTTCCCTTTTAGAACCCAATTTAAGGTTCTCACGCTCGCTCACAAAGCCCTCACCCAATCTTCTCCCATATACATCTCTGATCTCATCTCCCTTCACGCTCCTCTCCGCCCTCTTCGCTCAACTAATGCACGCCGCCTTTCATGCCTGCTGATTACTTCCAACCACTCCCGCCTCCAAGATTTTGCCCGCACTGCTCCCCACCTCTGGAACTCTCTCCCACTCCCCATCAAACTCTCCACCTGTTTGCAGTCCTTCAAACGGGCTCTCAAGACCCACTACTTCATCAAAGCCTACCAGCTATCATTCTAACTCCTTGCTACATGCTCCTTCGTTCCAATCTACCCCATCTGTGTCAACCCAGTTTGTCTTCTCCCACCTTTTTAGAATGTAAGCTCTCACGAGCAGGGCCATCTACCCTCTTGTGCTTCTCCTTACTATAGTGTCATTTACTTCTTACTCACCACTAGGGCACCTAACACTTGGTTGCTTATGCTCTGTTGCTTATCTGGGTGATATGGTCGCTAATGTAGCAATATATATTATCCATGTCCTGTATTGTATTGTTCTGTTAGTCACTTGTATACAACTTGTTTTTGTACTTTGTAAGGCGCTGCGGAACACTTGTGGCGCCATATAAATAAATGATAATAATAATAATAATAGTGACAGGAGAACACAGGGGATACGGGCAGATTATGGAGGATGACATAGTGACAGTAGAACACAGGGAATATGGGCAGATTATGGAGGATGACATAGTGACAGGAGAACACAGGGGATATGGGCAGATTATGGAGGATGACATAGTGACAGGAGAACACAGGGGATATGGGCAGATTATGGAGGATGACATAGTGACAGGAGAACACAGGGAATACGGGCAGATTATGGAGGATGACATAGTGACAGGAGAACACAGGGAATACAGGCAGATTATGGAGGATGACATAGTGACAGGAGAACAGGGAATACGGACAGATTATGGAGGATGACATAGTGACAGGAGAACACAGGGAATACGGGCAGATTATGGAGGATAACATAGTGACAGGAGAACACAGGGAATACGGGCAGATTATGGAGGATGACATAGAACAGGAGAACACAAGGGATACGGACAGATTATGGAGGATGACATAGTGCCAGGAGAATACAGGGGATATGGGCAGATTATGGAGGATGACATAGTGACAGGAGAACACAGGGGATACAGGCAGATTATGGAGGATGACATAGTGACAGGAGAACACAGGGAATACGGGCAGATTATGGAGGATGACATAGTGTCAGGAGAACACAGGGAATACGGGCAGATTATGGAGGATGACATGGTGACAGGAGAACACAGGGGATACGGGCAGATTATGGAGGATGACATAGTGACAGGAGAACACAGGGAATACGGGCAGATTATGGAGGATGACATAGTGACAGGAGAACACAGGGAATACGGGCAGAGTATGGAGGATGACATAGTGACAGGAGAACACAGGGAATACGAGCAGATTATGGAGGATGATATAGTGACAGGAGAACACAGGGAATACGGGCAGATTATGGAGAATGCACACACACTGGGCCTGATTCAGAGCCGGACGCTCTGTGATGTCAGTGGGGCCGGCCCCAGACTGTAGGCGTCCCATGGGAATGCCTCCATTTGGGCAGCCACACCCCCGGCCCACCCACCAAAGGGGGCGTGCTGTCACTCAACATCGACAGCACACCCCCTTTTGCACGAGACCCGGAGCGACGGTTTGCGCGTCGCTATCCGGGTCTCACGCATGCACGCCGGAGCCAGCTCCGTCGTGCGCATGCGCACTGGGCCACCATCAACCTGCTTGCGAGCGCTCAACGCTCGTGAGTGCGTCTGAGTCAGGCCATAAATCTACTACATTACTCACCTCTTCCAACTGTTCTGGAGCCACGTATGTGCGGCGGTGGATCCTAGCCCAGAATACATTTTTTTTCTTCTGGAAGAACCTTAATGGATACACCTTAGCAATGTCTTCGTACATTCTTTTGTAAAAAAGTTTGTCTTCCTCTGTTTGATTGGCCAGAAAACTACAGAAACAGAAGACCACAGTAAGTTTTTGCAACATAATAACCATCAAATTTGCAAACATGTCTAAGTTACCAGTATTACAGAGGACCTACCATGTTTTCCACAGCTCCTTGTATGCCAAGAACAAGGCTACGGATAGACTGTGGTATGGAAGGGTAGAGCCCTTCTCTGGGCATAATGCTGTAAAGGGCCTCTCTTTAATGAACACAATTTAGTAATGAGATTTCCATAGATCATTTCCTCCCCAGCTATTGTATCATTTATCAGCTATCCAAAAATATTCCTATTTTGTTAGCGCCATCTAAGGATGGCAGTAACAGAAAGAATCACCTTGATCTTTTTAAAAGAATGGGCATATCGTTCCTCTCCTAGAAATAAATAGTATTTTTGGGAGATAATGTTGTATTTTTACATTATGCTTTCAGGTATTCTGATGGCCTGGCCATGTACATACTCAGAGGAGAACGGAGGTCTCTATAGTGATAACTAAACTTTTACAGCTCTGCATTTTTGTCTCCATGGCAGCTGGGTATTGGTCCTCACCTTCCATGTGATAAATCAGTGTTGAATCACTGTGATAAGTACACTTATATTGCCATGATAATCAGTGATAAAAAGATTAGACTGGCCAGTACATTGCTGTGTCCTGATATTACACTGATAGCTACGGTATAATTTGACAATTTAAGTTGGAACACAGGAAACTTTATTGTCTGTAAATTGTTTTTCCATGAGTAAATAACCCCTGACTTGGTTAGTCAGTTCTTCTGGAACATTTTGCATTCTGATCTCATCTGATGAATCAATGAGTTAAAATACTTACAGTGCGCAGTAAAAGTTGCCGATGGTGTACTCATCCTCAGTGAGACCGGCCCTCTTGAAATAAATGAGGGCCATCGCCAGTAAGTACTAGAATAGAAATACCAGATTCATTATTAGATGGAGAAATGCATGTATACATACACCAGCGGTACTATTGTCCACTGTTGGGAATAACATTGGTAACATGACTATAGGATTTGGGAGTGTAGTTTTGGAGGATCTAAATATGATCTAGTAGTGCCCACTCTAGGATTTGTTTGGCAGGATGCTGACTACCGATGGGCAATATTTTGCGCGTGATGCATTGCTAAATCCGAAGCCTAAAGTTATGGATATGCATTTAAATATGTACATAGAACCACTGCTTATTATTTATACCCTTTTGAATTCAATTCAGCAATTCATAATATGCCACACAATAGTGCCCTCACCAATTCATAATATGCCATACAATAGTGCCCTTGCCAATTCATAATATGCCACACAATAGTGCTCTTGCCAATTCATAATATGCCACACAATAATGCCCTCACCAATTCATAATATGCCACACAATAGTGCCTTTACCAATTCATAATATGCCATACAATAGTGCCCTTACCAATTCGTAATATGCCACACAATAGTGCCCTCACCAATTCATAATATAGGGCATTTTTATCACAATCCGCAGTTATTAATGCTCACGACTTTCAAATGAAGTAATGTAGGTAAGTGTATGAGTACGATGCAGAAACATCAGTGGCGGGTCTATAATGGGTACAGGTCATCCAATAGTAGTATCTTTTACGGCAATATATTGGGAAAGATGGAGACCTCACAACAAAGTATCGGCCACTATGCAAGATACATTGCTGGATAGATGGCCGTACAGTCGGGAGCAAGTATGGGGAGGGGCACTACATGGGCACAACCACAGCCAGCACTGGTATGGGGGGTGCTTTACTATAAGAGCCCCCTCATCTCTTAGCATACCTCTGTGATAACCTTAGACACAAATAACCTTTTGTCAGAAGAGACAGTCATTGGTATATGTAGATTATCGGAACGATATGGGGTACTTCCATAAGAAAGAAAAAACATATGAAGTTGGAATCCCCTATAAACTATTTGTATAGTGAGAAAAGTACTGGCTTATAATAATAAGGAAATACCTTGTCGGACATCCACATATTTTTATCCCTCTGCAGAAAACGCTGGATTGTAGGTAATTCTGAAATGAAAAGCATGAAATGTAATAGTGATGGAGGATATAGTGGGGAAAATTACAGAATTTCATTGGTTGATACGTAGCTGCCTTTCTACATAGCTACCCATATAATAGTATTCATTATGCTATAAATGTAATATATAAAGTAATGTAGCATACTAAACAAAGCTTTGCAAGTGAATCTTGTCTTATTAAACTTGAAATCTTCCTGTGCTGGGATGAGCTTACTCTGCCACCATGCTTTATAGGGGTTTGCTGAATGCTTTGTACCCATTGTGCTGGGAGGAGCTTACTCTGCCACCATGCTTTATAGGGGTTTGCTGAATGCTTTGTACCCATTGTGCTGGGATGAGCTTACTCTGCCACCATGCTTTATAGGGGTTTGCTGAATGCTTTGTACCCATTGTGCTGGGATAAGCTTACTCTGCCACCATGCTTTATAGGGGTTTGCTGAATGCTTTGTACCCATTGTGCTGGGATGAGCTTACTCTGCCACCATGCTTTATAGGGATTTGCTGAATGCTTTGTACCCATTGTGCTGGGATGAGCTTACTCTGCCACCATGCTTTATAGGGGTTTGCTGAATGCTTTGTACCCATTGTGCTGGGATAAGCTTACTCTGCCACCATGCTTTATAGGGGTTTGCTGAATGCTTTGTACCCATTGTGCTGGGATGGGCTTACTCTGCCACCATGATTTATAGGGATTTGCTGAATGCTTTGTACCCATTGTGCTGGGAGGAGCTTACTCTGCCACCATGCTTTATAGGGGTTTGCTGAATGCTTTGTACCCATTGTGCTGGGATAAGCTTACTCTGCCACCATGCTTTATAGGGGTTTGCTGAATGCTTTGTACCCATTGTGCTGGGAGGAGCTTACTCTGCCACCATGCTTTATAGGGGTTTGCTGAATGCTTTGTACCCATTGTGCTGGGATAAGCTTACTCTGCCACCATGCTTTATAAGGATTTGCTGAATGCTTTGCACCCATTGTGCTGGGAGGAGTTTACTCTGCCACCATGCTTTATAGGGATTTGCTGAATGCTTTGTACCCATTGTGCTGGGATGAGCTTACTCTGCCACCATGCTTTATAGGGGTTTGCTGAATGCTTTGTACCCATTGTGCTGGGATAAGCTTACTCTGCCACCATGCTTTATAGGGGTTTGCTGAATGCTTTGTACCCATTGTGCTGGGATGGGCTTACTCTGCCACCATGCTTTATAGGGGTTTGCTGAATGCTTTGTACCCATTGTGCTGGGAGGAGCTTACTCTGCCACCATGCTTTATAGGGGTTTGCTGAATGCTTTGTACCCATTGTGCTGGGATGAGCTTACTCTGCCACCATGCTTTATAGGGGTTTGCTGAATGCTTTGTACCCATTGTGCTGGGATGAGCTTACTCTGCCACCATGCTTTATAGGGGTTTGCTGAATGCTTTGTACCCATTGTGCTGGGATAAGCTTACTCTGCCACCATGCTTTATAGGGGTTTGCTGAATGCTTTGTACCCATTGTGCTGGGATAAGCTTACTCTGCCACCATGCTTTATAGGGGTTTGCTGAATGCTTTGTACCCATTGTGCTGGGATAAGCTTACTCTGCCACCATGCTTTATAGGGGTTTGCTGAATGCTTTGTACCCATTGTGCTGGGATAAGCTTACTCTGCCACCATGATTTATAGGGGTTTGCTGAATGCTTTGTACCCATTGTGCTGGGATGAGCTTACTCTGCCACCATGCTTTATAGGGGTTTGCTGAATGCTTTGTACCCATTGTGCTGGGATGAGCTTACTCTGCCACCATGCTTTATAGGGGTTTGCTGAATGCTTTGTACCCATTGTGCTGGGATAAGCTTACTCTGCCACCATGCTTTATAGGGGTTTGCTGAATGCTTTGTACCCATTGTGCTGGGATAAGCTTACTCTGCCACCATGCTTTATAGGGGTTTGCTGAATGCTTTGTACCCATTGTGCTGGGATAAGCTTACTCTGCCACCATGCTTTATAGGGGTTTGCTGAATGCTTTGTACCCATTGTGCTGGGATAAGCTTACTCTGCCACCATGCTTTATAGGGGTTTGCTGAATATATATATATATAAAAAATCACCCTTTAGAGTGAATCAATGCATGGCACTGCAGCTCGAGAATTGAATAAACTTTACTTCAACGTTTCGGGGCTCCTGTGCCCTGTCGTCAGGGAGCCCCGAAACATTGAAGTAACGTTTATTCAATTCAAAATCATTTAATTGATTCACTGTAAAGGATGATTCGTCTTGTTTTGTGTATATATCACTTCAAGGGCACGCAGAAATAACAATATCTCTCTCTCTTTCTCTCTCTCTTTCTCTCTCTCTCTCCCCCCATCAAGATAACATTAATACACCCCTAATAATATTAATATATACCACAACTCCCATATAAAACTAAACAGTACCCATCCCACCACAGATACTTACCTTTGCTTGTAGGAGATTCTGTGGCCCCTCATGATCACCCCCCGGGGCAGCTGGTTGGGGACCCAGGAGAGATGAAATAGGCAGTGAGTGGAATAGTGGGTGGAGCCTTGGGTTGGGAGGGGGCAGGGCCACGATGAGGGGTGGGAGAAGGGTCAGAAAAGCAACAGTAGATGGGTGGCTGGTCCCAGGGCAGGGAGCAACCACCATGCAGAGAGGAAAGGGGGTGGGCATCGGGCACTGCTGCTACAGCTGGCTACGCTGTACCGGACATGTCAGGCTGTGACATGTCTGCAGCAGTCTCGGCCAGGGAGCAGCTGACAAGTGTGGGAGAGGCGGCCGCGGTTTATAAGATCTGTGGCCGCCACCATTGGTAAGTAAAATAAGGATGTCTCTTTCAGGGACATCCTTATTATTGTGTTAGCAGCCTTCATGGCGCCCCTTAGGTACCAGCACCTTAGGCAGCTGCCTAATGGTAGCACCAGCTTTGCCTAGTGCCCAACCGGGGGAGGGGGTTGCCAGGGCCTGTGTTCTCAGAAACGGAGGCGTCTCCCCCGTTTCCTGGGATTGGCCAGGCTGGTCTCGGTGTGGAAAGACGCAGATTTCCTGGCCTCAGCAATGCAGGTAAGACGCCATAGTGAGAAGCCTTTGGCTTTCTCAGTTGGCCTGAAGCTGCCACCAATTGTCGCCATGGTGATTCGCAGTTGCATCTTCAGACACAGGAATCAGATCGCAGATGCTGACTGAAGGCGTCCATTTCCTCCAGACGTTTCCTGCAGCATTAGCCTATTACACATCTCTGGTGTGACCACAGATCTAGTAGCCATGTGTCCTGCGCTTACATCAGTGTCCGGTCCCATGCTACAAAGTATTGTTCTGTGTCAGCCATGGGTGTACTCTATCTATAATGGCTGCAGTGTGGTTGTGTTATCCTCGAGCCCCTGTGCCACTAACTGGTGCTTGTGTACACTGATTGTATTTACCACATATTCCATTACAATGTTATCATGAAGCTGTTATTTATTTATGTTACACACTGGATTATCATCCTAAGGCAGGGGTCCTCGACCCGTGGCCCGTGGAGCCATTCCCTGTGGCCCGCCGATGGTTACTGTAGTGCAGACCGCAGTAAGTGCAGTCTGCACTACAGAGAGAAACCACCACACTGCCGCCGGCGCTGGTAGCAGTGTGTTTGGTTTGCAAGCCAGCCAATTAGAGTCAGAAAGACTCTCATTGGCTGCTGCGCCCACTGCTGGAGCCGGGCTGTAGCTCACTCATGAGCTCCATCTTCTGGCTTCAGCAGTGAGTAATGGGAGAGACGTCATGATGTCTCTCCCATAATTCAGAGCCAGCCTGCTTGGGAGGACGGAGGAGCGGACGGTGGCGGGAGCGGCGATTCAGGTAAGTGTTCTTTTTTTCTTTACGTGTGTGTTTGTCTGCACTACTCGGGGGGGCTACTGCTGGGGGCACTGCATTGGGGGGGACTGCTACTTGAGGCATTGCCGGGGGGCACTACTGGGGGTACTGCTTCGGGGATGGGATGATGACTACTGGGGGCACTGCATCAGGGGAACACTACTGGGGGGTTCCACTACTGGGGGCACTGTAGAGGGGGGAACTACTACTGAGGGCACTACATAAAGGGCACTACTGGGGGCACTGCATAGGGGGGAGCACTACTAAGGGCACTGCATAGGGGGGGACCACTACTGGGAGCACTATATAAGGGGCACTGAATAGGGAGGACCACTACAAGGGGCACTGTATAAGGGGGACTACTACTGGGGGCATTATATAAGGGGCACTGCATAGGGGGGACTACTACTGGGGGCATTATATGAGGGGCACTGCATAGGGAGGACCACTACAGGGGGCACTGTATAAGGAGGACTACTACTGGGGGCATTATATACGGGGCACTGCATAGGGGGGACTACTACTGGGGGCATTAAATAAGGGTCACTACTGGGGGCACTGCTTGGGGGGGACTACTAATTGGGGCACTGCATAATGGGCACCACTACTGGGGCCACTGTATAGGGAGGACCACTACTAGGGGCACTGTATAAGGGGCACTACTGAGGGCACTGCAGAAGGGGGCAGTTATGGGACATAATTAAAATTGTAGGAGGGGGGAAGTTATGGGTCATAATTGTGTGAGGAAGTGGCAGAGTTTAAATACCGCAGTATAGCTTAGTGGCCCTCAGCTTCGTTTTAATTTTTTATGTGGCCCACACTGCCTTAAAGGTTGAAGACCCCTGTCCTAAGGATTGTTATTACTAGTAACCGGAATTATATATTTACAATTAAAGGTCCTCAGTGATAACATAGAGCACGGGCCCTGATTCAGAGCCGGACGCTTTGAAAGAGCGCTCGCTCTGAATCAGGGTGTCTTTTTTTTTATGGAGCCACCCACAGCTATAGCGAGCGGCCATGATGATGGTCACGATGGTCAAGACTATCGCGACCATCGGGCTTGCAACGAGACCCTTGTGGTAGGGTCTCGTGGCCACAAGCCCCAGAGAGATTTCGGCTCTAACAGAGCTGGAATCTCTCCACTGACATCACTTGTGATGTCAGTGGGGCCGCCCCCAAACGACAGGCGTTCTCATGGGAATGCCTCGGTTTGGGCAGCCAACCCCCCGGTCCCGCCCTCCAAAGGGGGCGAGCTGTCACTCAACATCGACAGCTCGTCCCCGTTGTTGCGAGACCCGGAGCTACGGAGTGCCCGTCGCTATCTGGGTCTCGCGCATGCACATGACGGAGCTGGCTCCGTCGTGCACATGCCCTGTCTGCCACCATCGACCCGGTTGCGAGCGCTCAGCGCTTGCGACCAGGTCTGAATCAGGCACACTGTTCATTTATTCTCTATCAGGCTACAAGTTGGGATATGAATCTGCAGATGCATTTTGCTATTGAGCGGCACATAGAGATACACTATTTATACATTCAGTACCATTTCCATGTATCTCTTACTCACTTCTTATTCAGGGGCCTATTTATCATTGGGGGCCGCATTCACCTCGCCACAGGGAATACTATACACAGAGCATTCGTCATTCCTCCGGTTAAGGGACAGCTGCTCCGAAAAGCAGCTGTCCCCAAGATTAGTAGCACAGATACAAAAGTAGCTGCATTACTGACCTGTCCACACGGCCGGCTTCTGCACATGAGCAAAGCCGCCAAGGAGTCAGTGCGGAGGAGGCACAGGGATCTACTCGGATCCCTCTTCGCATCTTGGGAACTCCTTCCAATAGGAAAGAGCAGGGCCACAAGAACAGGCAGGTAAAATCCGAAAACTTATCAGATGGTCCTATTCGGACCCCTGATGAAGACTGGTCCGGTAACCTAAATATGCAGAAACTAGCGTTTGTTTATTTATTTATCGTATGATGAATAGGCCCCTCAATCTGAGAATAATATGATCAGACAGTTTATTGGGGTAATTAATCTATAATCTATATGCAGTAGTTTGATTAAGTGATTATTGGATATACTTTGAAGTCCATGGGGGCGATTCATTTGTTTTTTTTAGGCGTGATAATTAATGAGCGCCCAGTGTTGCAATTCACTTGTCTGGGCACTCATTAATTATCGCCCTCTTCACGCCGGGTTTAGCCATGTAAAACGGCTAAACCCATCTAAAGTTCTGGTTAGGGCGCGCTAACTGTGGTTACTGTGCTCTAACCAGGGGGTTTCTCACACATCTCTGCGCGCACCCTCCTGAGGGTGTGTGCAGAAATGCAACCAGCTATCGCGCCCTGACGGAGCAACAAATGAATTGCTCCGTTGGGCATCTTAGAAAAAAGGCAGCCGGCCAAACAATTGATTTCCCCCCAATAAGTTTACATATATTAATACAAAGGTGCTCAAGTGAGCATACAGTATGGTAATGATTTAATAAATAATAACAATAATAATAATAATATCATATAGTTTGGACTTTGGAGAAGTTGTTTTTATGCTCATAGTGATCAGTATGTAGTTTGTATTTTTTATTTAAGGAAAATTATGTTATTTTCGCTTCCACTGATGTACATGCTGTAGCCATGTCTGCAATATATAACACAGAGAACCATGACTGTTTGTTATTCGAGGTGCCAGTATTGTATACTTGCCAATTCTCCCTCATTGTCAAGGAGACTCCCAGAAATAGTAGCAATCTCCCTGTCTCCCTGAAGAGGCTAGTAATCTCCCTGATTGCACCTTACCCCCATTATGTAGCTGTTATATAAAAAAAAAAAGAAAAAAACAGAGATATATACATACAAATGGGATCATTAGTAAAATTTCTGCATTGGGTATAAGGCACAATGATCCCTATGGCTATAGGCATTTTCTGAAAAGTATCAGTGTGTTTTCATCAACAAATAGATCTTACTAACTGCTTTGGGGCTCATTTACATTTGGATGTAAGTCAGTTTTATGGCACGCCTCTCCGATGTAGCAGTACACGCCCACTTTTGGGTGTTGCTTTCACAATCTCCCTGAAATGCTTTTTCAAAAGTAGGCAAGTATGCAGTATTGTCATATTTTGGAGCAGTGAGTAACTCTAAGTGCTATTATCAGGGCTGTAACTAGGGCGGTGTGGCCGGTGCTCCCACACAGAACACAGGATGTCCTGGGGGGACAGAACCCTCTGCCACGGCAATCTCCATTTCTGGGCACCTGCTGTGACTGTTACTAGCGGTGCACCCGGCGGCTCCTTCTCTACACCCCAGAGGCTGAAGCTCACTCTGGAGCTCTGACTTCTGGCATAGTGCCATAGTGCAGAGAGCGAGGAGCTGGTGAGCGGGCGAGTGCAGCAGGGCGTCTTTTGGCTTCAAGTGCATAATGCACAGGACTTACCATTTACCACAGCCCCTCTCCCTTCCCAGCTGGGCCGATTTATAATTGCCGCGGTTGGACAGTGTTTGTTTCCCTTTTACTGGTCTCCTCAGGGATCAGCCAACTTATAGCAGCTTACTGCGCACCTCCTGTTCCTGTAACTGAACAAACCCCTGGTGCGCCCCCGTGATCATGATGTGTGCACCGCCGCAAGAAGGAAGGATGTAAATAGCCCCTCCACGGATCCCACATCACCATCACCATGTATGCATTCTGAGCAGCACCTCCCGGCCGGAGCCCCTTCCGCACACTCACTGCACCACTGACGCCTTTATCCATCCTCCATGTTGTATCAGTCTCCAAGTCAGGACTCGCTGCTCAGGATCTACATGTGAGCCAGCACCTGCTTCAACAGGCCATCTCTCCAGGAACCTTTGAAATTTGGTGTGAAGACATGCTCCAGCAAAGTAACCCTCTGCACCATGCAGGGTACACACAAGGTATTAATGGAGGGGAGGGCAATAAGCAGCCATCCAGCTGTTGTTGAACTACACATTCCAGCATGCCTTGCAACAGTTTTAGCATAGCCAAGTAGCAAAACTGTGGCAGGGCATGCTGGGATATCTAGTTCTACAACAGCTGGGGGGCAGCTTATTGCCCACCCATAGATTAATGTACAGTATACTGTAGGGATGAGCGGGTCTGGACTTATGGAATCCGAACACCCCCCCTGAGGCCCCCCGATCCGATTCGGATCCGAGTCAGGCTCAAGTTTTCACACCTGATTTGGATCTGAAATTGAGGCAAAACGTCGTCATCCCGCTGTCGGATCTCGCGGGTTTTGGATTCTATAAAAGGTCCCTGCGTCGACGTCATTTTTCACTCCGGCTGTGGAGACTGAAGAGGGAGGGTGGGAGTTAGGGCTGGCTGTGTTGTGTTGTGTTGTGCTGCTGTTGTCCATAGGGGCTGGCTGGGCTGTGTTGTGCAGTCAGTTGTCCATAGGGACTGTGGGCCTGATTCAGAGCCACCCACAGCTATAGCGAGCAGCCATGATCATGGTTGCGATGGTCAAGACCATTGCGACCATCGGGCTTGCGATGAGACCCTTGTGGTAGGGTCTCGTTCATCGCAAGCCCCAGAGAGCTTTCGGCTCTAACAGAGCCCGAAGCTCTCCACTGACATCACTTGTGATGTCAGTGGGCCGCCCCCAAATTGCAGGCTTTCTCATGGGAACGCCTCTATTTGGGCAGCCACCCTC
The DNA here is from genome assembly GCA_031769625.1 of Taudactylus pleione. Lineage (NCBI taxonomy): Eukaryota > Metazoa > Chordata > Amphibia > Anura > Myobatrachidae > Taudactylus > Taudactylus pleione. Next base: position 4,109,212 of record JAUIMM010000187.1, on the reverse strand, counting down.
CCGGCCCTCCCACCAAAGGGGGCGAGCTGTCACTCAACATCGACAGCTCACCCCCTTTGGTGCGAGACCTGGAGCGACGGAGTGCCCGTCGCTAGCTGGGTCTCGCGCATGTGCGCGATGGAGCTGACTCCATCGTACGCATGCGCTGTGGGCCACCATCGACCCAGTTGCGAGCGCTCCGCGCTTGCGACCGGATCTGAATCAGGTCCTGTGTCCACTCTAAAATCTATAGGGGCTGACTGGGCTGTGTTGTGCAGTGTCCCATAAAGGCTGCAGTCCTAAAGGGGTGCTGTAGTGTTGTCCAGGGGGTGATCTGTCCATCAGGGGTGCTCCCCCCAAGAGCAAAAAAAACAATTCTTTCTTTCTGTGTTTGTGAATTGTGTGTGCTGTAGCCGCACGTGCATCAACAAAGTAGCGCCAAGCGTGCACCTGTGTCATAAATCAAGGGTCAGCTGGCTTGTCTGTTAAAGGGTGCTGTAACTCCAAAAGGTGCACTAAAAAAAAATAATTTTTTCTGTGTTTGTGAATTGTGTGCGCAGTAGCCACACGTGCATCAACAAAGTAGCAGCGCCAAGCGTGCACCTGTGTCATAAGTAAAGGGCCAGCTGGCTCATCTGTTAAAGGGTGGTGTAACCCCCAAAGTGCACTCCCCCCAAAAATAAAAAATTCTTCTTTTCTGTGTTTGTGAATTGTGTGCGCTGTAGCCACACGTGCATCAACAAAGTAGCAGTGTAAAGCGTGCGTCTCTGTAATAAGTAAAGGGCGAGCTGGCTCGTCTGTTAAAGGGTGGTGTAACCCCCAAAGTACACTCCCAAAAAAAATTAAAAATTCTTCTTTTCTGTGTTTGTGAATTGTGTGCTGTAGCCGCACATGCATCAACAAACTAGCAGCGCCAAGCGTGCGCCTGTGTCATAAGTAAAGGGACGGCTGGCTTGTCTGTTAAAAGGTGCTGTAACCCCCAAAGTGCACTCCAAAAAAAATAAAACAATCTTCTTTTCTGTGTTTGTGTGAACCTTGGCCGCACGTATATATCAATATAACATAAATGGAGGATAAAACTTTGTCCGATAAAAATAAAATAGGGAAAGATCAAGAACCACTTCCTCCTAGTGCTGAAGCTGCTGCCACTAGTCATGACATAGATGATAAAATGTCATCAACGTTGTCTGCCAAAGCCGATGCCCAATGTCATAGTAGAGGGCATATAAAATCCCAAATGACAAAGTTCAGGAATATGACCTTAAAAATACATTTAAATCATCTGAGGAGAAACGTAAACTTGCCAATATGCCATTTACGACACGAAGTGGAAAGGAACGGCTAAGGTCTTTCCCTATGTTCATGATTAGAGGTTCAGCTTCACATGACGATGGAAGCCCTCCTCCCACTACAAAAATCAAATGAGTTAAGCTGGCAAAAGCGCAGCGAAGAACTGTGCGTTCTAAGAAGATATCACAAATCCCCAAGGAGAGTCCAATTGTGGTGATGGTTGCGATGCCTGACCTTCCCAGCACTGGATGGGAAGAGGTGGCTCTTTCCACCATTTGCAGGCCCTCTGCAAGTGCCGGAAGGAGCACCCACAGTCCACTTGCTGATATTCAAATTGAAGATGTCACTGTTGAAGTACAACAGGATGAGGATACTGGTGTAGCTGGCGCTGAGGAGGAAGTTGGCGAGGAGGATTCTGATGGTGATGTGGTTTGTTTAAATTAGGCTCCGGGGGAGACAGTTGTTGTCTGTGGGATGAAAAAGCCCATCACGGTCATGCCTGGGCAGAAGACCAAACATTCCACCTCTTTGGTCTGGCAATATTTCTATCCAAATCCGGACAACTGTCTTGCCATATCTACCATATGTAAAGGTGAAATAAGTAGAGGTAGGGACGTTAACCACCTAGGAATATCCTCCCTTTTCCGCCTCCTGCAACGCGTTCATAAAAAGTTACTGTCAAGTTCAGATACTTTGGCTAAGACCGTAAGCAGTCCAGGGACACCTAAATCCCTATGTCCTGTTGTATCCAAGCGCCTGCAAACCACACTGTCAACTCCCTCCTCGTCAATTTCCTCCTTAGTCAGCATCGGAAGTAGTCCTGCAGGCCATGTCACTGGCATGACTGACTCTCCTATCCGGGATTCGTCCAGAGGATCCTGCATTGCTACACCTACTGCTGCCACTGCTGCTGTTGCTGCTGGGAGTCGTTTATCAATCCAGAGAGGAAGTAGGAACACCACTACTTTTACTAAGCAATTGACCCTCCAACAGTCCTTAGTGAGGAGGATGAAGTACGATAGCAGTCATCCTAAAGCAAAGCGGATAACTGAGGCCTTGACTGCTATGTTGGTGTTAGACGTGCGTCCGGTATCCGCCATTAGTGCAGTGGGATTTAGACAATTGATGGAGGTAGTGTGTAACTAACTAAGTAGTGTATCAAATGCCGTCTAGATTCCACTTCACTAGGCAGGCGATACCGAGAATGTACAGAGACGTCAGAAAAAGTATCCTCAGTGTCCTAAAAAATGCGGTTGTACCCAATATCCACTTAACCACGGACATGTGGACAAATGGAACAAGGCAGACTAAGGACTATATGACTGTGACAGCCCACTGGGTAGATGTATCGCCTTACGCAGCAACAACAGCTGCATCACCAGTAGCAGCAGCTCAGAAACGCCAGCTTGTTCCAAGGCAGGCTACGCTGTGTATCACCGGTTTCAGTAAGAGGCACACCGCTGACAACCTCTTAGAGAAAATGAGGGAAATCATCGCCCAGTGGCTTACCCCACTTAGACTCTCCTGGGGATTTGTGATATCTGACAATGCCACCAATATTGTGCGGGCATTACATCTGGGCAAATTCCAGCACATCCCATTTTTTGCTCACACAATAAATTTGGTAGTGCAGAATTTTCTGAAACACAACAAGGAAATGCAGGAGACGCTTTGGGTGGCCCAAAAAGTTTCTGCCCACTTTCACCATTCAGCGATTACGTGCCGAAGACTGGAGTGCCAGCAAACCTGCCCCGCCATCACCTGAAGCAAGAGGTTGTGACGCGGTGGAACTCAACCCTCTATATGCTTCAGAGGAATGAGGAGCAGGTAAAATGCCATTCAAGCCTATACATCCACCTATGACATAGGCAAAGGAGAGGGTATGCACCTGACTCAAGCACAGTGGAGAATGATTTCTGTGTTGTGCAAGGTTCTCCAGCCTTCGAACTTGCCACACGTGAAGTCAGTTTAGACACTGCCAGCTTGAGTCAGGTCATTCCCCTCATCAGGCTTTTGCAGAGGCAGCTGGAGAAAGTGAAGGAGGAGCTAAGATAGAGCGATTCTGCTCGGCATGTGGGACATGTGGATGAAGCCCTTCATTCGCTTTGCCAGGATTCCAGGGTGGTCAATCTGTTGAAATCAGACCACTACATTTTGGCCACTGTGCTCAATCCTAGGTTTAAAGCCTATGTGGTGTCTCTCTTTCCGGCTGACACAAGCCTGCAGAGGTGCAAAGACTTGCTTGTGAAAACACTGTCAGCTGAAGTGGAATGTGACACGTCAACAGCTCCTTTTACATTTTCTCCCGCAACTGGTGCTGCCAGGAAACAATTTAGGTATCCTAAGCAACCCGCTGGCGGTGATGCATGGCAGGCATGACCAAGTTTGGACATCTGGTCCGGACTGAAGGACCTGGCAACAATTTCTGTCATGTCTACTGTCACTGCATATGATACTTTCACCATTGACAGAATGGTGGAGGATTACATCGGTGACAGCATCCAAGTAGGCATGTCAGACAGTCCGTACCTGTACTGGCAGGAAAAAGAGACAATTTGGAGGCCCCTGTACAAACTGGCTCTATTTTACCTAAGTTGCCCCCCCTCCAGTGTGTACTCCGAAAGAGTGTTTAGTGCAGCCGGGAACCTTGTCAGCGAAAGGCGTAGGAGGCTGCTTCCTCAAAATGTGGAGAAGGTGATGTTCATAAAAATGAATGATCAATTCTTCCAGGGAGACCAGCCTCCAGAACGTACAGAGGGACCTGTGGTGTTGGATTCCAGCGGGGATGAATTAATACTCTGTAAGGATGAGGATGTACACAACACTGAAGAGCGTGAGGAATCGGTGGATTAGAACGACATCTTGCCTCCGTAGAGCCAGTTTGTGCAGGGACAGATTAATTGCGATTGGCAGACCCTGGTGCTGAAATGATTGGTTTGTTAAAGTGTGCATGTCCTGTTTATACAACATAAGGGTGGGTGGGAGGGCCCAAGGACAATTCCATTTTGCACCTCTTTTTTTTCTTTGCATTATGTACTGTTTGGGACCTAGTTTTTCAAACTGCCATCCTGTCTGCCACTGCAGTGTCACTCCTAGATGGACCACGTGTTTGTGCCGCATAGTCATCTAGCTACCTCGGTGCAACCTTTTGGCCTAAAAAACAATATTGTGAGGTGAGGTGTTCAGAATAGACTGGAAATGTGTGGAAACTAATGTTATTGAGGTTAATAATAGAATAGGAGCAGAAATACCCACAAATTCTGTGATTTTAGCTGTTTTTATGCTTTTTTAAAAAAAAAATACAGATCCAAAACACAAAACCCAGAACCCAAAACATGGAAGGGTGGTTTTGGCAAAACCAATCCAGATCCAAAACCTGAAGAAAGATCCAGATCCAAAACCAAAACACGAAAAGTGGTCGGAGCACACCCCTAGTTAGTTTACAGACAGTGCCACTCATAGCTGTTCCCCCACCCCTCTCCCTATAGTTAGTATACAGACAGTGCCACTCATAGCTGTCCCCCCCACCCCATAGTTAGTATACAGACAGTGTGTGCCACTCATAGCTGTCCCCCTCACCCCATAGTTAGTATACAGACAGTGTGTGCCGCTCATTGCTGTCCCCCTCACCCCATAGTTAGTATACAGACAGTGCCACTCATAGCTGTCCCCCTCACCCCATGGTTAGTATACAGACAGTGTGTTCCGCTCATAGCTGTCCCCCCCACCCCATTGTTAGTATACAGTGTGTGCCACTCATAGCTGTCCCCCCCACCCCATAGTTAGTATACAGACAGTGTGTGCCACTCATAGCTGTCCCCCCCACCCCATAGTTAGTATACAGTGTGTGCCACTCATAGCTGTCCCCCCCACCCCATAGTTAGTATACAGTGTGTGCCACTCATAGCTGTCCCCCCCACCCCATAGTTAGTATACAGTGTGCCACTCATAGCTGTCCCCCCCACCCCATAGAAAGTATACAGTGTGTGCCACTCATAGCTTTCCCCCATCCCATAGTTAGTATACAGTGTGTGCCACTCATAGCTGTCCCCCCCACCCAATAGTTAGTATACAGTGTGTTCCGCTCATAGCTGTCCCCCCCCACCCCATAGTTAGTATACAGTGTGTGCCACTCATAGCTGTCCCCCCCACCCCATAGTTAGTACACAGTGTGTGCCACTCATAGCTGTCCCCCCCACCCCATAGTTAGTATACAGACAGTGTGTGCCACTCATAGCTGTCCCCCCACCCCATAGAAAGTATACAGTGTGTGTCACTCATAGCTGTCCCCCCCACCCCATAGTTAGTATACAGTGTGTGCCACTCATAGCTGTCCCCCCCACCCCATAGTTAGTATACAGTGTGTGCCGCTCATAGCTGTCCCCCCCACCCCATTGTTAGTATACAGACGGTGTGTGCCACTCATAGCTGTCCCCCCCACCCCATAGTTAGTATACAGATGGTTTGTGCCACTCATAGCTGTCCCCCCCAACCCATAGTTAGTATACAGACGGTGTGTGCCACTCATAGCTGTCCTCCCACCCCATAGTTAGTATACAGACAGTGTGTGCCGCTCATAGCTGTCCCCCCACCCCATAGTTAGTATACAGTGTGTGCCACTCATAGCTGTCGCCCCCACCCCATAGTTAGTATACAGACAGTGTGTGCCGCTCATAGCTTTCCCCCCCACCCCATAGTTAGTATACAGTGTGCGCCACTCATAGCTGTCCCCCCCACCCCATAGTTAGTATACAGTGTGTGCCGCTCATAGCTGTCCCCCCCACCCCATTGTTAGTATACAGACGGTGTGTGCCACTCATAGCTGTCCCCCCCACCCCATAGTTAGTATACAGACGGTTTGTGCAACTCATAGCTCTCCCTCCCAACCCATAGTTAGTATACAGACGGTGTGTGCCACTCATAGCTGTCCTCCCACCCCATAGTTAGTATACAGACAGTGTGTGCCGCTCATAGCTGTCCCCCCACCCCATAGTTAGTATACAGTGTGTGCCACTCATAGCTGTCCCCCCCACCCCATAGTTAGTATAGACAGTGTGTGCCGCTCATAGCTTTCCGCCCCACCCCATAGTTAGTATACAGTGTGCGCCACTCATAGCTGTCCCCCCACCCCATAGTTAGTATACAGTGTGTGCCGCTCATAGTTGTCCCCCCCACCCCATAGTTAGTATACAGACAATGTGTGCTGCTCATAGCTGTCCCCCCCACCCCACAGTTAGTATACAGTGTGTGCCACTCATAGCTGTCCCCCCCAGGCCATAGTTAGTATACAGACGGTGTGTGCCGCTCATAGCTGTCCCCCCCACCCCATAGTAAGTATACAGACAATGTGTGCTGCTCATAGCTGTCCCCCCCACCCCACAGTTAGTATACAGTGTGTGCAACTCATAGCTGTCCCTCCCAACCCATAGTTAGTATACAGACAGTGTGTTCCGCTCATAGCTGTCCCCCCCACCCATAGTTAGTATACAGACAGTGTGTGCCGCTCATAGCTGTCCCCTCACCCCATAGTTAGTATACAGACAGTGTGTTCTGCTCATAGCTGTCCCCCCCACCCCATAGTTAGTATACAGACAGTGTGTTCCGCTCATAGCTGTCCCCCCACCCCATTGTTAGTATACAGTGTGTGCCACTCATAGCTGTCCCCCCCACCCCATAGTTAGTATACAGACAGTGTGTGCCACTCATAGCTGTCCCCCCCACCCCATAGTTAGTATACAGTGTGTGCCACTCATAGCTGTCCCCCCCACCCCATAGTTAGTATACAGTGTGTGCCACTCATAGCTGTCCCCCCCACCCCATAGTTAGTATACAGTGTGCCACTCATAGCTGTCCCCCCCACCCCATAGAAAGTATACAGTGTGTGCCACTCATAGCTTTCCCCATCCCATAGTTAGTATACAGTGTGTGCCACTCATAGCTGTCCCCCCCACCCCATAGTTAGTATACAGTGTGTTCCGCTCATAGCTGTCCCCCCCCACCCCATAGTTAGTATACAGTGTGTGCCACTCATAGCTGTCCCCCCACCCCATAGTTAGTATACAGTGTGTGCCACTCATAGCTGTCCCCCCCACCCCATAGTTAGTATACAGTGTGTGCCACTCATAGCTGTCCCCCCCACCCCATAGTTAGTATACAGACAGTGTGTGCCACTCATAGCTGTCCCCCCACCCCATAGAAAGTATACAGTGTGTGCCACTCATAGCTGTCCCCCCACCCCATAGTTAGTATACAGTGTGTGCCACTCATAGCTGTCCCCCCCACCCCATAGTTAGTATACAGACAGTGTGTGCCGCTCATAGCTTTCCCCCCCACCCCATAGTTAGTATACAGTGTGCGCCACTCATAGCTGTCCCCCCACCCCATAGTTAGTATACAGTGTGTGCCGCTCATAGCTGTCACCCCCACCCCATAGTTAGTATACAGTGTGTGCCACTCATAGCTGTCCCCCCCACCCCATAGTTAGTATACAGACAATGTGTGCTGCTCATAGCTGTCCCCCCCACCCCACAGTTAGTATACAGTGTGTGCCACTCATAGCTGTCCCCCCCAGCCCATAGTTAGTATACAGACAGTGTGTGCCGCTCATAGCTGTCCCCCCCACCCCATAGTTAGTATACAGACAGTGTGTGCCGCTCATAGCTGTCCCCCCACCCCATAGTTAGTATACAGTGTGTGCCACTCATAGCTGTCGCCCCCACCCCATAGTTAGTATACAGACAGTATGTGCCGCTCATAGCTTTCCCCCCCACCCCATAGTTAGTATACAGTGTGCGCCACTCATAGCTGTCCCCCCCACCCCATAGTTAGTATACAGTGTGTGCCGCTCATAGCTGTCCCCCCCACCCCATTGTTAGTATACAGACGGTGTGTGCCACTCATAGCTGTCCCCCCCACCCCATAGTTAGTATACAGACGGTTTGTGCAACTCATAGCTGTCCCTCCCAACCCATAGTTAGTTTACAGACGGTGTGTGCCACTCATAGCTGTCCTCCCACCCCATAGTTAGTATACAGACAGTGTGTGCCGCTCATAGCTGTCCCCCCACCCCATAGTTAGTATACAGTGTGTGCCACTCATAGCTGTCCCCCCCACCCCATAGTTAGTATACAGACAGTGTGTGCCGCTCATAGCTTTCCCCCCCACCCCATAGTTAGTATACAGTGTGCACCACTCATAGCTGTCCCCCCACCCCATAGTTAGTATACAGTGTGTGCCGCTCATAGCTGTCACCCCCACCCCATAGTTAGTATACAGTGTGTGCCACTCATAGCTGTCCCCCCACCCCATAGTTAGTATACAGACAATGTGTGCTGCTCATATCTGTCCCCCCCACCCCACAGTTAGTATACAGTGTGTGCCACTCATAGCTGTCCCCCCCAGCCCATAGTTAGTATACAGACAGTGTGTGCCGCTCATAGCTGTCCCCCCCACCCCATAGTTAGTATGCAGACGGTGTGTGCCACTCATAGCTGTCCCCCCACCCCATAGTTAGTATACAGACGGTGTGTGCCACTCATAGCTGTCCCCCCCACCCCATAGTTAGTATACAGATGGTGTGTGCCACTCATAGCTGTCCCCCCCACCCCATAGTTAGTATACAGACAGTGTGTGCCACTCATAGCTGTCCCCCCACCCCATAGTTAGTATACAGACAGTGTGTGCTGCTCATAGCTGTGCCCCACCCCATAGTTAGTATACAGTGTGTGCCACTCATAGCTGTCCCCCCACCCCATAGTTAGTATACAGTGTGTGCCACTCATTGCTGTCCCCCCACCCCATAGTTAGTATACAGTGTGTGCCACTCATAGCTGTCCCCCACCCCATAGTTAGTATACAGTGTATGCCACTCATAGCTGTCCCCCCCACCCCATAGTTAGTATACAGACAGTGTGTGTCACTCATAGCTGTCCCCCACCCCATAGTTAGTATACAGTGTGTGTGTGTGCCACTTACACTTTACAAACAAAAGTGAAGATACAAGTGTTTAGATTAAGTCCCCTATTCACTATTATATAGTGGTAACAGATGTTGTCTATTGCCACTTACCACAGCGGTAGAAAAATCTGTCATCGACGCAATTTACAAATAAAATTTGGGCAGAGCTGCTCAGCGATACTTGGCTGCCCAGAGATACTGGCTGGCAGGCAGACAGCCAGGGGCGTAGAGAGCCATGCCGGGCCTGGGGATGAAGGAGGCGTGGCCACATAATCCCACAATTAGGCCACACCCCTTAGGATTAAAAAAAATATAAACATAACATTTTTGCAATGTGCTGCGGAGGGGGGCGCTGTGAGCCCCTCAGCCCGGCGCAAAGCCATGCGGGACGTGATCAGGTTGATCACTCCCCCCCACAGGCATAGGAGACTGCTGCGGCTTCCACTGCAGCCCAGCACACAGCAAGCCTGGGCCAGGGTCATTAGTACCTGCTCCCCCCCCTCTTGGCGCCCCTGCTAGCAGCAGAAGGATCATTTGTATAACCTTAATGTGAAGTTTTGGGACTTTTGCAAGTACTGTATGTAACCCGGCTTGCCATACTACACATGCGCAGTGGAACTGCAGACCCTGGCTTCAGCTTCCAGTTCCCCTTGTTAAAGTAAAAGAATATATTCCAAAAGAGAGAAAATGTGACAAAAATTCTATAATCTATATAAAGAAAATAATTATGTAGAAAAGATTACCAATCCAAATATTGCTTTGTTTAAATAAATATGCATGCGTGAGCCCCGCCGAGCGACTGCAGATCAGTCGCTCCGGGGCTCGCAACAAGACGGGGCGGCTGTCGATGGTGAGTGACAGCTCGCCCCGTTTTGTAGGCTGGTAAGGGGGTGTGGCTGCACAAATGCAGGCGTTCCCTTAGGAACACCTGGCGTTTGTAGGAGGGCTTACTGACATCACTAGTGATGTCAGTAGTGGACTTCCTGCTCTATTAGAGCAGGGAGTCCACTCAGGCTTGCGGCAGCTAGACCCTTCCCCAGGGTCTCATCGCAAGCCTGATGGTCGCAATACTCGCGACAGTCTCCAGCCCACTCGCACAAGCCGTGGGTGGCCACCCACAGCTTTACGAGCAGCCTGGAGACAAATAAAAACGCCCACAGACTCAGCAGTGGTGCCATCCTGCCTGAGTTGAATGTTTTTATGTCATATGTGGGCACCATTTTAGAGCATTGGACCAAGTCTGGGAGTCTGGTGGAGCAGCAGAAGAACCTAGCACTGCCCTGAACATGTATGTACATATAGGTATCGTCATGTATTGGATAGTGTATTATTATATGGTATCAATAATTAACCCTATTGATGGTCTATAGCAGTGTGCCCCTAACAGTGCACGTTTTCCATATCTCCTAGTTGGTGCACAGGTGTATTTATTACTGGCTGACACATGTTAAAAGATCCATGCAGCCCTAGTTACATTCTATATTACTATTCCTATTGTGGTCAAAGTGTTGGCTGGGGAGGGGGGGGGGTTTCCAGGCAACCGGAACCCCCACCCCCTGCGTTTGCCTATGATCCTTGTTAAATGAGGGAATCTTGCTGCATGGGATAGCCATTGCCATGATACTGTAGATAGGGAGAAGTCTTACAGTATCTCAGCTATAAGCACCCGTATTCACCAGAGATATCACTTTAATATATAGATTTACAAAATTTTAGTAAAGATCCTCAAAATAGTTTAGAGATGTTTCTTGAACCGATTTGTTGATCTGGAGGAAAACTTTGAAAAGTCACAGGAAAATATTGAGCTTTAGACCAACTAAAAACAGGAGCTAAATTTAAGCAAGGTAAAGAGATGTTTGAATGCATGCGAATTGGTTTGACCACGTTTCAAGCTGGTTCAACCATGGACAAGCTGCTTCACTCATAGATAAGTATGATATATTGTCATTGTTTTCCAATGCTTACACAGAACCTCAAACATGAATGGTGAAGTTTGAACAAAATTTAAAATCCCAGCTTCACCCATGCAGATATGATAAGTCAGGACCATAACCAGGGATGCGTGGGTGGTGCAGCCTGGCCTACTGGGTGGCACAGTCGCATCCCCTTATCACTAGCATTTGGGTTGCAGGGTGCCTAGAACAGCACCCAGCAGCCTAGAGAGCCACTGTAGGGTCAATCTGAGAGTCCTTTTGACTCTCAAAATGCTCAGCTCCTTCCCTTCCCGGGCTCTCTGCATCATTTGAGCCATTTTAGCCCCACCCCTCCTTACGGACCCGCAAATGCCCTGTATAATCTACCCATCCTGCCCACTTCACTAGGAAGTGGGCGGGATGCGGAAGATACACCTACTATTCCGTTGGTGCGGGGGACTATCGGAAAAATGGTGAGCTTCCCGTACATTCCTGGAGAGTAGGCAAGTATGGGTGAATTTTTGTTGGGAAAAAATTTACCACTACTAATGGATTGTGGAGGAAGCTGGAGCACCCAGAGGAAGCCCACGCAAGCAAGGGAGAACATAAAAACTTCACACAGTTAATTGGTGGGAATTGAACACAATGCCTCAGTGCTGTGAGGCGGTAATGTTAATCATTATGCCAACTGTGCTGCCTCAGGAGCATCTCCCATGTCTAATTACAGATGCTTTTACTTACATTTCATTCGCTAGAACATTTCACTTACATAAAAATAATGATCCATTGACAATTAGTGAACATTTGATCTCTATGAGAAAAAGACCATAAGTATTGTAAAGGCGTTTTCCATTAGCTATATATTAATGATATAATTCCGTGCCGGCCTGGAGCTTATAGACACATAAATGGAGTGCATGCATTGATATTAATTTTTTATCCATCAGCAAAAAATAAAATACATAACAAATTTATTTTGCCCAAAGAAAAAGATAAGTGAAACTGTGAAGTTGGTGAATTGTAGGACGCAGGATCAAAATCAGGAACATTTCAAAGCACGGGAATCTATAAGGAGTTATACGCCAACTAAATACGATCTATGTACCTGATAGCAGATATTCAAAACATACAGTAAGTGCTATTAAATTGTTTTCTCTTGGAAAAGTGAATAGATAGGTGAGGTGTGTTGTGTGCTGGGTGTGGCACAGAAAATTGTGTCATCGCTCGGGGCCCCGATAGGTCTACCTATGCCCCCCGTCACCCCCCTCCCCACCACCCTCCAGCCCCGCACTACTTACCTCCTCCTGAGCCTGGCGCGCTGCTCTGTCTCTCCTCGCTAAAGTTGGGAGGAGGCGTGGCATGGTCTGGGGATGTCATAATAGCCACGCATCTTCCCAGCTTCTCTTAGTGAGAGATGTATGCAGAGGAGAGCCAATGTAATTTTTAATCAGAAGCCGGTCTCGAGCCAATTGGAACTCGCGGACCAGCAGCCGCTGCTGATTGGCTGCGGGTCCGTGAGTTCCTATTGCCTCATGACCGGCACGTGATTAAAAATGACATTGATGCTGTACTTGGCAGGGTGCAGGAAGTTGCTTGCTGGGCTGGTGGACCCCCTAAGCCGCTGGGCCCCATAGCAAGTGCACCCTTGCTATGCCTCTATAGTTACGCCACTGGTCATCGCGGCCCCACCGCCAGCTATGGAATGACACAATTTTTGGTATCAGGCAGCACTAATGATGCAATTCAGCATAAATTCATCAAGACCCTGCACAGACCATTTCACTAAGGAAGTGGGTGGTGTCCAGGGGGTTGCTCTCTCAGGTGCCCGGGAGAGCTCCACCAAATAATAATAATGTATGGTCTGGTATTTTAAATAATTTAACTTAAAAGCTCAGACAGTTATAATCATGAGAATAGAATCAATTATGAGATTAGCATCCAATGAACACAATAGGGCATATTCTTTATGCGTTAAATTGTCCGTTAATCATGTGGAATTGCTAGTTTCCACATATTTAGTTTACCAGGCCATTCATCATCAAGGGCATATGATATACAACAAATCTTCAGATGGCGCATGTTCCTGTAACCCCACTCCTTTCTATGGGAAGGAGTTCCGGGGATGTGAAAAGGTATTATTATTATTATTATTATTATCATCCTTTATTTATATGGCACCACAAGTGTTCCACAGCGCCTTACAGAGTACATAAACTAATAAGTGAAAAAGAATCGAGTAACTTACAGTACATTACAGTGCAGGACAAGGACATGGTTTATATACACTACTGCAATAGCCATTAAAACATTCACAATAAGCAGCAGGGAGTTGGCAGTCATGTGTTATGTGCCCTTATGGGAAGTAAGGAGTAGAAGAAAGTGTAAGGAAAAGCACATAAGGGAAGAGGGCCCTGCTCGTGAGAGCTTACATTCTAAAGGGGAGGGGCAGATAGACAGGCGTGACACAGAAGGGGAAGATAGGGAGGAAAGAGCATGGAGTGGGGTTAGGATGACAGCTGGAAGGCCTTGATGAAGTAGTGGGTCTTGAGAGCCTGTTTGAAGATCTGTAGAGAGGTAGGGAGAGGGAGAGAGTTCCAAAAGTGGAGCATCTGATAGGGAGAGAGTTCCAAAGGTAGGGAGCAGCACGGGCCTCCTCACTGACTCACTGGTAGCTGGCAGTGTTTTGGTTTTGGATATGGATTTCTTTAAAAATTGATAGAAACAACTAAAATCATGTAATTGGGCCTATTTTTGTTCCTACAGTATTATTAACCTCAATAACATAAACTTCCAGTCATTTCCAGTCAATTTTAACTACCTCACAGCTTACAATATTGCTTTAGTTTTTTCACCCATATTGGCCAAAGACTGCAGCGAGCTGACTGGCTAAACTAAGTGACAGAACAGCGGCACAAACACATGGCAGTTTAAAAAAAAATATGGCACATATAGGAATCATAGTGGCACTGCAGTGGCAGACAGGATGGCAGTTTAATATTAACTATGCAATGCTATAGAATGTTTTCACTAATCAGAAACTAGATCAGAGCCCGAAGCCAGCACAGATAAATGGAGGTGGAGTACTATTTAGTTGAAGCCAGGTAAACCAGGTCATTGATTAATTAATTGAAACTGAAGCAGGAGACATTGGGCCTGATTCACTACGGATTGCAACTGCGATTGCACTGGCAATTACGCACGCAGTTCAAATATTATATGGTGTAAATACATTTTCTTATTGTATTTCCTGCATAAATTGGATTTATGCAGTTTATATTTTATGTCTCCTTTTGAAACCTCTCAAAATCATTTAATTGTTTCACTCAAATCAATTGTTTTGATTGAACACCAGCTGTATTACATGTAGCCCACTAAGAATGCTACTTAAGCATATAAACATGAGAGCAACTTATTCACCTTGATAAAGACATCGTTAGGATGTTGAAACGCGTAGGTGCATTTTATGTTTCATCGTGATCCCGTGGAAACCATTTATACCAACTAACAACCTGCATCTGAGACTCCGTGACTGCTTGCCGGCTCATCATAACTAGCTAAATGGACTCGACAGCTCCCCAGCTACCGGTAGAGCTCGTTTGTCAGCCAACTGGGGAAGTAGATTTTCTTTCATTACAGCACCAGTCAGAGCTACACCAAACCTGAGATGGGACTACCATCATTATAATTGACGCGGTCTCGTGAAACATCTGAGGCCTGCTTTTATCACCTTAATAGTAGATATGAGCTGTTCGGATTCTGTGGAATCCGAATCGCTCCGAACATAGGGGATCCAAGTCCACCCAAACCCTGTTCGGGTGTTCCCCGCCTGACTCGGATCCCCGTTCGGGGCCAAACGGCGGCTGCCTGATGTCGGATTCCCACTAGAGAATCCGACATCAGGGCTCCTCGAGTGTAGGGCAGAACGCTGTGATAGCGGTCTGCCCTACACAGACTCAAACACACAGCTGCCAGCGGCAGCTGTGTGTTTGTTACAGCAGCCAATGAGAGTCACACAGACTCTCATTGGCTGCTGCACGGAGGGAGCCGGCTGGAGCTCACTCATGAGCTCCATCTTCCGGCTCCCTCCTCGTCGCGTGGCAGCAGAGCGGATAGTGGCTGGAGCAGGGATACAGGTAAGTTTTTGTTTTTTTATGTGTGTGTATGCGGGCCTGCTAATGGGGGGCCTACTACTGGGGTCCTGCTAATGGGGGGGCATACTACTGGGGGCCTGCTAATGTGGGGCATACTACCTGGGGGGGCATACTACTGGGGGCCTGCTAATGGGGGGCATACTACTGGGGAGGCCTGCTAATGGGGGGCATACTACTAGGGGGGCCTGCTAATGGGGGGCCTGCTACTGGGGGACCATACTACTGGGGGGACATACTACTGGGGGGCATACTACTACTGGGGGCACTGCATAGGGGGCACCACTTCTGGGGGCATTGTGTAAGGGACACCACTACTGGGGGCATTGTGTAAGGGACACCACTGCTGGGGGCATTGTGTAAGGGACACCACTGCTGGGGGCATTGTGTAAGGGACACCAGTGCTGGGGGCATTGTGTAAGGGACACCACTACTGTGGGCATTGTATAAGGGGCATTACATATAAGGGTCACTACTGTGGGCATTGTGTAAAAGGGTCACTACTGTGGGCATTGTGTAAAAGGGTCACTACTGTGGGCATTGTGTAAAAGGGGCACTACTGTGGGCATTGTGTAAAAGGAGTCACTACTGTGGGCATTGTGTAAAAGGGTCACTACTGTGTGTCGTAACATAAATAAGAGACAGTACTTTATGGTGTAATGTGAATCAGGGGCACTATGTGCGGTGTAATGTGAATAAGATCTTGCACTGTGACTCCTTGGGCCGTAGCCCACTTTGTAAACAAGTACTGTGATTCTGCTGGCCGTACCCCACTGGGTGGGTGCACTACTTTTCATTTCTGCCACTGCTGTGTGGCAATGTGTCATAGATGTGCTTTATACTGTGGTGTCTGTGTCGTTGTGCTGCTGCTTTGCCGCTTAGTAACCAGTCAGCTCACTGCAACCTTTGGCCAATAATGTTGAAAACAATATTATAAGCTGTGAGGTGTTCTAAATTGACTGGAAATTAATGTTATTGAGGTTAATAATACTCTAGGAAGAAAAAAAAGACCAATTTATGTGATTTTAGCTTTTTTTGTCAATTTTTGTAAAAAAATACAAGTCCAAATCCAAATCCAAAGCCAGTCACCGCAGTTTGGCAAATCCAAATCCAAAGCCGGACGACGAATTAGAACCAAATCCAAATCCAGCAAAATTGGTCCGGCGCACATCCCTACTTAATAGCCGGAGCTGTAATACACTTGGAGTGGGAATATCATCACCGCTTAACAATTCATACGCGGTTTCACGTTTCATTCGAGCGGCATCCTCTGGCCTCGGTTGCTCCCCGCTGGTCGGGTTGAGCATACCATCACCTGGGCATAAAGATTCACATACCATCAGCCTCAGCTGCACTCCTTTGAAACTTGAGACAGGAGTCTGCAGGTAAATTATTTGCTGAAAAATACCTTGATTACATCATACGGGTTGATCAGCTTATAAATTGATACAATATAGACTTTACCACAGACAAAAATGATTCCCTCCAGCTTACTGCAGCAATATCAACAAAAATACTTAAAGCCTACATGATAATAGAGATTCAGAGGTATTAGTTACATACATTTGCAAATATATGAATAAGCGCCAGGCCATCATCAAGACTCCTCTATACTGGCGTCCCTAACATTAAGGGATTCACGTCCGAGAAGCAAGGTACCCCAAAAAATTCCAGCCGGCCCTCCCCAGGGCATCACACGAAAAGGGGAAAAAAGGTGATAGTGAAGTGTAAAGAATAGATGTGTAAAGGTAAGTCAATAAGTATTAATGAAATGAGAAAGAATTAAAATGACATAAATAATAAACAATTAGAAAAGTGATAAAGAAATCTATGGACCTCATTCAGAGGCGGTCGCACGGAGCGATTGGACGTAGCGAGCGATGTTTTTTTCAACTGCACATGCGTGTACATGGCAGTGTGCGTGCGCAAGCCTGTCTTTCCGACCGCAATCCTCTTGCTCACTAGTCACTACGAGGTCGTAGCTGTGATTGACATTTTGTGCCATTTGTGGGTGGTTACAGGGGAAGGTGCTTGTGAACAGGGGTGTGGTGGTGCGCACGCAGGCATGGTTGACCTTAAAAAGGGCGTTTTAAGGGCGTGCATATATTACTGAGCAAGACATCACACACGTCATCTCGTTGCAATAACGATGCTACTGCTCGTAGTGCTAAAGGTAGCCCAGAGGCGATGGTTTCTGCCTCAATCGATGTCTGTCGGCAATTAACACTGTAACAGGTGTTAATCGTGCTGACGTAGGTTGCCGGCTGCGACCGACTCTGAATTAGGCCGTAGAGATAGGAGGCGTGCTTTCATTGTTGTGGGTGTTTCTGCGCTTACGATGTGCGTTGCGATTGAGCGCTCGTTTTGCATATTCTCAATCACTTTGGGTGCGACTGATCGCTCCCGAGCGACCGCCTCCGAATGAGGGCTTATGTGAATTAAGTGGTGATGCCCTGAAAAAGGTCCAGCCAGAACAACCCTGGGGGCCCCACTCCGAAACGCTCACTCCAAAATAATTATTGCTACATAATAGTAGCACCCACTCTGGGTCATATAATTACAAATTAGTGTACTGCATAATAACAGCACAGGTATAAGCTGAGAGCTGACTCACCTTGGAGGCACCTCAGAAACCTCCACATGGCATATATTTGCTAACTAATACCTCTGAATCTCTATTATCATGTAGGATTTAAGTATTTTTTGTTGATATTGCTACAGTGTGCTGGAGGGAATCTTTTTTGTCTGTGGTTCAGTGTAAACCCCGCCCATTACAAGCACCTGTACGATGTCATTAATCTGATATGAGCGACCACCATACTTTTTGTTTACAATATAAACTTTGACAGAGACTATAATTTAATTTCTCTGGAAATAACAAAGAACTAATGATTGGTTTACACCCCGAGACCACTTTTTGAACGCTACAATTCTAGCTATTTTTAATGTAAGTATTATTTTTATTTTACTTTTGATGTCAGCTGCTAATGTTATTTGTTTAAATGTTTTATAATAAATGTTTATTCTTATGTTTTATAATAAATGTTTATTCTTATGTTTTTGACAATTGATTTGAGTGTATTAATTGGTACCTCCAGACACTATGGTTGTTTCTTTTTTATGCAGCCTGAGCACTAGATGCACACAGGGCCTGATTCAGACCCGGTCGCTAGCGCTGAGCGCTCGCAACCGGGTCGATGGTGGCCCAGAGCGCATTGTGCACGATGGAGCTGGCTCCGTCGTGTGCATGCACAAGACCCGGATAGCGACGGGCAATCCGTCGCTCTGGGTCTCGCACCATAGGGGGCGTGCTGTTGATGTTGAGTGACAGGACGCCCCCTTTGGTGGGCAGGCTGGGGGGGTGGCTGCCCAGACGGAGGCGTTCCCATGAGAATGCCTACCGTCTGGGGGCGGCCACACTGACATCACAAGTGATGTCAGTGGGAGAGCTTTCGGCTCTGTTAGAGCCGAAAGCTCTCTGGGGCTTGCGCCACGAAACCCTACCACAAGGGTCTCGTCGCAAGCCCGATGGTCGTGATGGTCTTGACCATCGCGACCATCATCCTGGCCGCTCGCATTAGCTGTGGGTAGTAACCCACAGCAATGCGAGCGGCCAGGAGGCCGCTCCATAAAAAAAAAAAGACGCCCTGATTCAGAGCGAGCGCTCTGTCAAAGCGTCTGGCTCTGAATCAGGGCCACAGTAAGTTTATCAATTTCTGAGTCAGGTCAGGTTAACCACTATTGTGTGTATGGGTCTGATGGTTCTCGATGTTACCAATGTCTTGTGAGGTATTGTGGATGTGAGCAGAGGCGGATTTAGACCTCATGGGGCCTTAAGCAAGATATCAGTTTGGGGCCCTACTCCCTCAACAGCATGCAATTTTACACACGCACTGCCTCATAGCCGCGCACACTGCCCTCATAGCCGCGCACACTGCCCTCATAGCCGCACACACACACTGCCCTCATAGCCGCACACACTGCCTTATAGCCGCACACGCACACTGCCCTCATAGCCGCACACACTGCCCCATAGCCGCACACACTGCCCCATAGCCGCACACACACACACTGCCCCATAGCCGCACACACTGCCCTCATAGCCGCACACACACACTGCCTCATAGCTGCACACGCACACTGCCCTCATAGCCGCACACACTACCCTCATAGCCGCACACACACACTGCCCTCATAGCCGCACACACTGCCTCATAGCCGCACACGCACACTGCCCTCATAGCCGCACACACTGCCCCATAGAGCACACACACACACTGCCCTCATAGCCGCACACACACACTGCCCCCATAGCCGCACACACACACACTGCCCCCATAGCCGCTCACACACACACTTCCCCCATACATACACACACACACTGCCCCCATAGCCGCACACACACACACTGCCCCCATACATACACACACACACTGCCCCCATACACACACACACACACTGCCCCCATACACACACACACACTGCCCCCATAACCGCACACACACTTCCCCCATACATACATACATACACACACTGCCCCATACATACACACACTGCCCCCATAGCCGCGTATATATACACATACATGTACTGACTGACACACACACTTACTGACACCACCAAGTGGCTGACACACACTTACTGACACTGACATTCATTTATTATACATTCACACAGCACAACACAGTCTTTATTGTTTGCAGCAAACAAACACCCTCCCCTCCCCCACATCCTGCAGAGATTATAGCAGGAGCAGGAGGGTGATAGAAACATCAAACACCCCCTCTCCCCTGCGGACTATAGCAGGTGCAGGTGGACAATTCCCTCCCCCCCCTCCCAATCCACAGCACCATAATATGAGGCTCAACAGGCAATGGCACTCACCAATTATACTCTCTCCAAATGTCAGCATGGAGGGCACCTCAGCCTCTTCTAGGCTCCGCTCCTCTCTCTGCGTGTGACGTTACTGGTTACATGCAGCACAGCAGAGCTCCCCTGCTCTGCTGTGCTGCATGTAACCAGGAGTGCAGAGATACAGAGCAGTACCCAGCAGCTGTCCAATCAATGTGCTGACAGTCTGCCGCGCAAAACAATAACATAACAAGCCTCCGTTCTACAGCCCTGTCTGCGGGCCCCCAGGGACCCGCGGGCCCTAAGCGGCCGCTTGGGTTGCCTAGCGGTAAATCCGCTACTGGATGTGAGTAAAGGGAAGTCGGCGGCATTATGTAGTGCTGGGTGTCTGCATTTTGTGGTGCGGCGGCATTGCGATTGCATTCATAAACATATTTTCACATCGGCCGGGTGCGTGCGTGGGCAGACTCGCGATCCGTGCTGAATCAGGCCCTAGGTTCCCAGACACCTAAACCTATCTTCTCCAACCTAATGCTAATAACACCTTAAAATGAACTGGGCAGGACTGGCTGGCAGAGCCGTAACTAGACTTTTTGGTGCCCTGTGCCAGAAAGAGCATTGGCGCCCCCCTAATTTTTAAACCGGACATAATGCACCCAAATAAGGGCCAGGGAAGAGATAGGAGAGGCCAGGAGATACTGGGGATGAAATAAGAGGAAGCTACGTGAGAATGATAATAAACAGAAATTTGACAGGCCCAAACAGCGACCCCTGACCTGTGGCGCCCTGTGCAATGGCACCGGCCGCACTACCCTAGCTACGGCCCTGCTGGCTGGTTCTGGGGTTGTTGACATGTAGGCAAAGTTCCACATCCCGACCATCTATTCTAATTTATGTGATTGCAATAATTTAGGAAAAGGTTTTCACTTTTTGCTAATTAAAACTTGTGTTGAAGGAAGAAATGATCTCTCCTCTGGCAGTTAGGACACTGCGGATAATGGGATTGATTCTGATGGAAGTGGGAAAGAGGATGGATATGACAGATTTTAGCAGAATGCGCATGAGCAAAATAATTATATCCGTGACTGTGCCGGGTCCCACTTACACTAACTGACGGAGATCGTTCCTGCAAATGATCTGTCTGTTGACGGACCACACATTCCCTGAAATGGCCATTTCTGAGTGGTAACAGTGGTGAAAGTAAGGTGGTACGGTGTACCATTAGGAAATTAGAGGCTGGTACAGTATGCCGCACTGCCCAACCACCTTACCGCGTGGCACGGCCCTTATTCCAACACTGTGCTGCCGAACAAGTCACAGTGCTCGTCGCCATGACAGTTCCTTTATTTTTGCCTGGCTGTAGCCTGGCCTGCCGGAAGCGCGACGCTGATGTCGCAACATCATGTTACGCTCGCTGCCCTGGTTACATGACCCCAGAGTGCTGAGAAACATTTTCTGACACATTTCTGGCACGGCTATTACATCTATCTATTACATCTGTCATATAGTATGTTTGATTTTACAAAAATCGGGACTGCGACTCGTATCCAGTAGAGAGTGATTCTGCTGGATTTCTGCCAACTTTGCCTGTAGTCACATTCTGGGGGAGATGCATCAAAGCTGGGATAGAGATAAAGTGGAGAGAGATAAAGTACCAACCAATTAGCTCCTAAATGTCATGTTACAGACTATTTTTGGAAAATTACAGTTAGTAGCTGATAGGTTGGTACTTTGGGCCTTATTCAGCTTGGATCGCAAGTCTGCAATCACACACACAGGCACGGTGCGAAAATATGGAAATGAATGCGATCGCAGCACTGTACCAAGACACTCACCAGCTTATAAAGCCCCCCGCTCCCCATTACATACATCAGCACATCAGCGAAAACATCGGTAACATCGAACTCATACGCAGAGTTGTGGTTGAGCTTGACATGACTCACAACCTGCAAAACTTCCTGTCGCCATGTAGAGTTCTGGCTGCGGATGCCGTCGCCTAGGCTTAATTATGCCAGCCCCTGTAACGGCGTTCAAACGCACTGGCACATATGCGTTTCTCCGACCACGCCCCAGTCACCAGCCTGAAACGGCACTTCCTGTCAATCACTCTGCGTAGTCACTGCAATCGCAATCCCGATCGTAACGGCCGGTTCACATACGTGCACTGTGTGGCATATGCATGCGCAGACCGCAAACAACGACTGATTGCGTGCGAACGCAGACCTGCGATCCAAGCTGAATGAGACCCTTTATCTCTCTCCAAGATTTGATAAATCTCCCCCTACATTTAGCGACTTTGAACTCACCGTACGAATGCAGGAAACTCTCCTCCCTCGCTCGTGGTCTACAATGCTCCAATCATAAACATTTCCTTGGGCGGCAATCTTCTAAATCACCACATGAGGGCAGCCACACTCCTCTCTTGGAGTGTTCACATCAGCACACCCTAAATGTATCTCTCCCTCTATATTCATTATGAATAATTGAATGGACAATAATCAGGGGATTTACCAATTATCTAGAGATCTATCTCCCCCCCCCAAAAAAAAAAAAAAATTGCTTTACGGTGGTTTCCCCACAAAAGGGACAGTAAAGCTACAAATGAAACAGCAATAAGCGTACAGCCCACTTTGATTTGCAGAAGAATAATCTGCAGCTATGCATACAGATGCAAGTACAGATCTAGCACACGAGCCGTCACACTGGCTCAGGAATGATGTTCCCGTTGCTGGAGTAAAACACTGTTTAG
This sequence comes from Taudactylus pleione, assembly GCA_031769625.1. Lineage (NCBI taxonomy): Eukaryota > Metazoa > Chordata > Amphibia > Anura > Myobatrachidae > Taudactylus > Taudactylus pleione. Next base: position 4,086,326 of record JAUIMM010000187.1, on the reverse strand, counting down.
ATGGAAAAAATGTATTGATTTGTACATAATGCAACTATATAATGCTGAGAGTATTGCCAACGTGGACAGTTGTTGATAAACTATCCAGTACTCAGGCCATTTGTCACACACAAGAATCAGCAATTTACTCTCTCTGAGACAAGCTGGAAATGTCACATAAATAAATAGGAGAAGCAATTTGATGATAAGTGGTCTTATAGGATCGGTTGGAATAAAAGACCTGCGGCCTGCTTCTGAGCCAGACGTAATGCGCTCCACATGCAGACAGATCTCTCAGATATTTTCAAACAGCGCATGCATCGTAGAAAGCAATCACGACTGCGCATTCTCCGCGCCATGCAAGTGTCTGTTGACGGATCACTCTTTTCATGAAATGGGCTTTCTGGTCTTGTGGGAGTGTGGTGGGCGTGTAGCATACTTACCGACTTTTAGCTCCCTCCTTCCGAGAGGGAGCTGTCGGGCTTTCACGGCGAGGGAGCGTGTTGCGGCAAAAGGGGGTGTGACCCGACAACGAGTCATCATTGGGGGCGGAACGCGATCGCATCATCATGGCCACGCCCACTCTCAGCATTGTGAAGCAGGGGGCGGGGCCACGATGACGCGATTCAGCGTGAATCACCTCACCGCCAAAGCCCCCCACCCCCCCGCTGCCGGGGTTTATATTGTAATTGTGGGGGGTAGCCGGGGGCCGGGAGGCTTGCCTGCTTTTCCAGGGGGGGGGGGGGGAGAGAGCGGCACCCGATTTTCGGGAGGCTCTCTGCCGAATCGGGAGGGTAGGCAAGTATGGCGTGTAGGCCGACTTCCATGCTTGTTTGGAGCATGCGGAACGCATATAGGACACATTTCATATAGATCTTTTGCACCCAGCTTGGAGTGGGTGCTAGAACCGATACTAATGGTGACGGCTGCAGGTGGAATGTCCATTTGGATAAAGATGAATAATTGTCATGGATGGGCGGATGCTTGCAATGGCATAAGGTAGCAAGACGGCTGCCACAGCCAGATGGAAAAGCGGCTGCAGATTTATCCAACTCAGCATCAGGTCCCGCATGAGCTCATGAACTAGTCTCACACTGGATTCCTGCAGAATGCGGCTTCATCCCTGGCACAGAACCAATTATTAAGGAGTTCATGCAATAGGCCCAGGAATACATGGTGACCAGCAAAATCTAGTATAGCTCTTAATCTTTGCATACAAAGTGAAACTAATGGAAGCTTACCCGAAACCTATTCCTCGCTCTCAAAGAGACAAATGTGTGTTGTCCCAAGATCTTTCCTCTCAGCTGTCAATGTGTATTGCGCACCTGGGTTTTGAACCCAGGGCCTCTGTCATTCACTGCCTGCTCCTCAGCTTCTTGGCTGTGAAGCAGTTACTGTGACGGGTCCTTCCCTACGTTCTATGGTGTTCACTCTAGTTCATATGGCCTGTCTTCTCCCCCATAATTCTCAGGCCTATTCAAACATCGCTGGTTAATTTTTATGACTTGACCCCATGTCCAGTTCTTGTCTTAGCCTTGTGTATTTTGTTTTTACTGTTCCTGTGTCTGTCCTGACCTGTTGCTCCTGCAGATTTCCGCAGTTTCCTTTGGTGCTGTTGCATTCTGTTTGCCCTGCTAGACCTAACAGACCTCTTCCTTTCTGGCACACCTCACCTGTCACCCCCATATACACTTCAGTCCATCTACAAAGCTGTGGCAAAAAGTTCTTTTCCCACCACTCCAAAGGCACCTTGTCCCCTAGAGTCTTCAATTCAAACTTCTCACTTACAAAGCCACCAGCCACTTATCTCCTACTTTCATATCTCTCAGCTCTGGTCCCACTGATGACCTCCCACACCTCCGTCCAAGACATCTGCCATGCCTCACCCCACCTATGCAATCCACTTCCATATCCACCAGCCTCCAAAGTTTTAAACACTCCTTACAAAAAACAATTTGTTTATCAAACCGTACCAATCGGTGACCCACGAGACCCCTGCATATGAGAATACATAACATTGTCTTACACAACCAAGCAAAGGGAAATTGTAATTTTGCTTAGTAAACATGTAGCATTATGCAATCCACAGTAGTATATGTGACAGTCAGGGCACAGCCTGTAAAAATGACAACTTAAATATACTGCTCCTAATTAATCTTCCCTTGCAGGTTTATGAATTCCAACATTATAACACTGGAAAATGTGGAAGCTCTGCCTAAGGCAATTTATATTTTGAAGATAATGGGCACAGAATGCCGGACACCTGTCAGAATTTTGGCGCAGGCATCCCGAAGGTAAGTAGTGGGGTTAGGGGGGGGGGAGCAAGCGTTAGGCACTAAGGTAGAAGTGTTAGGCACCATGGGGGAAGGGCTAGGTTTAGGGTGCGGGGAGGGGAAGGTTAGGTTTAGGCTCTGGGGTGGGAGTTAGGTTCAGTCACCGGGGAGGGTTAGAGTAAAGGGAGGGGGAAGGTTAGGATACCTAACAACAAGTGTTGGTATCCTAACCTTGTCGGGATGCCGAGCGCCGGCATCCAGTACCCAACCTGGTCTGCACATGTGTTGCACAAAACATCCGCAGTGACAATGAGCTCCGTACGAGTCGGACCTCGAACGGACTTAGGGTCTCATTCAAACCCGCTCGCAAGCGCTATACGCTCGCAAGAGGGTCGATGGTTGTGCATCATTCACTCGCTCCGGTGCTCGCTACAAACAGGGCGGCTGTCGATGTTGAGTGACAGCTCGCCCATTTTGTAGGCGGGGTGGGGGTGTGGCTGGACATACGGAGGCGTTACTGAAGGAACGCCTGCCGTTTGTGGGCGGCCCTACTGACATCACCAATGATGTCAGTAGTGAGCTTCCAGCTCTATTAGAGCCGGAAGCTCACTGGGGCTTGCGGCAGACGAGACCCTACCACAAGGATCTCGTTGCAAACCCGAGGGTCGCGACCATCACCTGGCCGCCCGCTAAAGCTGTGGGTGGTCACCCACAGCTTAGCGAGCGGCCAGGAGGCCGGTTTTTTTTTAAAAAAAGTGGCCGCCCTGATTCAGAGCGAACGCTTTTTCTTTTTCTGAATCATGCCCTCAGTTATCAATCTGGAGATTTACATCCTACATTAGTTCTACTGTACTGTAATTGTCTAATCTGTAAAGCCGGTTATTGACTGCAGCTCCAGGTATACACAGCAATCAATCGTATACCAGTGCATGGTTATTGTCAGTGGCATTATGGTTCATTATCCTTCCTTAAACTTTTTAATTATTAATATATTTTTGACATAAATGTTGTTTCAATATATATGTATGTTTACCAGTGATAACTGGTTATTTATCATTCTTATTATTGGTAAAAACGTATCCTCATATCTTATTAATAAGAAGAAGCCATTAATAAGAAGAAGCACAGTGAATCTTTTTGTTTTTTTTAGTAACTTATAAGGGGCTTGCTGCAAGCCTGCACAGTGTGAGTCCATCAGGATCCCAATGCAGCACTGTGCATCACGCCAATTTCCCTTCTCCTTTTCCCATTTTCTGCAGATGGCTCTCCCCATTCATGAGAGGAGAACAATCGTGCAGTACCATACCCTGCTGCCCTTTCCGCAAGGAGCTGCTGAAGCAGAAGCAGTGGCTTTCATTTCTGTGTGGATGCTCTTCTCCCTTTTTTAGTATCAGCCTCCCCTGGTTCCTCTGGGGCCATGGATCCTACATCTTCACTGCCCAATATTCACCAATTGCAGGAGCAGATAGCGCCACTCATTGGGCAATTGCTGCAGGCTTTGGAACTTGCAGAGGTGGGTCCTTCTCTGCTCCATTACCAGTTGCTTCAGTTCTTCCTCAGATACTTCCTTCTTTGCCTTCTATTGATCCATCCCTGGCTGTTGTTTCTGATGCCCTTTCCTTTTCAAGACTGATGGACCACTTCTTTCTCCACCACTAGCGACTCTTAATTTTGGGCAGTAGCATTGCGAAGGTGGTTCAGTTGGGGCATCAGAAATTAGTTTTTTAGTCTCCAGTAAAAGAGGTGCAAGTGGTGGCCTGGGCTGTGGTTGTGTGATGGTACACTGCAGCAACACCGCCTTGCTGTGGGACCTGCGATGTAGAGTGTGTGCCAAAATTAAGTACGGAAAGTTAGTGCTTGGTATTTTCTATAAATAGGCAGAAGTTTTTAAAAAGTTACAAAATTTCCAAAAGAAATGAGCAGAAATTGGGGGATGAAGAGTGCTTACATGGAAATGTCCCGAAGATGCAGAAATCAACAAATTGCATCAAGATCTAGAAGAAATCACCTTGCATCATGAATCAATTGTCTCTAATTTGGGGAAACAAATATAAGCTAAAAGCGTGGATGAGCTGTGGGAGAAGAAGGTCATCACCACTGTTGTATGGTTTCATGTGCGTATGGGTCATGCATTCATTAACCAAAATGACCACACAGAAGGTGTCTTTGTCCATTAGACTGCCATTATGAGGAATAACCCACTGATGCTGCTGCAAAGTGTTGAGATGGGGATTTGGATATAGTGGTAGGAGTGAGGGTACAGAGGCAGCAAATGTGACTGGCTTCGGAGGTGTTAAAGGAACCCAATTTGCTTCCAAGAAACAATGGTTCTGTAGATGTTCTCAACAGCCGAGAGGAAAGAGGGTCGGGTGAGAAGGTGAACATGCAGAGCAAGCAAGTGAAATAGAGATGGAAGATTACCCATCTAGCAGAGGCGTCTTGCTCTACTCTTCTTCAAAGTGAAGTTGTCCAAAGTAACCAATCAGCTTCTAACTTTCATCTCATTGAGTGCGCTAGATAAATGCTAACTAGAAGCTGATTGGTTGCTATGGGCAAATTCTCCAATTCTTTACAAGGTTTGATCCATTTCTCCCTACATGCAATAAGATGATTGTTACGATAATTTTTATAATGATAAACAGTGACCAATTCAGATCAAACGGTGTTGCATCTACGTGCCTGCTCTGCCAGAAGTCTCCCAAATGTTGGAGAGTACACCTGGACCCCTGGAAGAGCAGGGCTTCCTCCTGCATTTAGCCAACATTGGTAGTGAAGTGGTTGGGGACAAGGCATGATGTGCTGATTCATGGTGAAATGCATCATTGTCGCACAGCAGAGGGCACAAGTAAGGTTTGTGCTGGATAGCTAACTTATGAGGGCCCCTACCAATGAAATTGTCAATATGCCACACAGAAATCCCAGTTCACATTAGCCACAGTGACCCCACACTTTTATTATTATTATTACCAGTTATTTATATAGTGCACACATATTCCGCAGCACTTTACAGAGAAAATTTGGCCATAAACATCAGTGCCTGCCTCAGTGGAGCTTACAATCTATGGCCCTCATTCAGAGCCACTCGCTAGCGGCAGTACGCTCGTTCTGAGCGATGTTCGCACATCTGCGCATGCGTACGGTTTTTAGTACGCATGCGCGAACCAGCCAGTGCGGCCGAAAATCGTTGGTACGCAATATAGCGAGGGCCTGCTATTTTGAGTGACAGAATGAGGCATATGTGGGTGGTAACAGGGGAAGGTGCTTGAAAACGGGGAGTGGAGATCCGAACGCAGGCGTGCTTAAAGGTCAAAACGGGCGTTTTAAGGGAGTGCACAATTAATACAGCAGCGTCATTGACCACGTCACTTGGTTTTTTTTAACTCAGAACTGCTCGCAAAATAGCGGTTGAAAACACCAACCACAAGAATAGCGAGCAGTTCATACGCTGTACGATGTACTCGATTAATCTAATAAATAGCGGACATGACGTATGGTGCGTGCGGCCAGGGGGCGTTTTTATCAAAAAAACGAGCATATGTTTTGCTCGCTCGTTCAGACTTAGAGGTGTGAACAGACTGCAATGTGCCAACGGATCATTTGCATAGCCACCCCTTGTTTTTGAACGAACGAACGCAAATAGCGAACGGCTCTGAATGAGGGCCTATATTCCCTATCACATGTACACGCACACACATACACACTAGGGGTAATTTGTGTTGGGAGCCAATTAACCTACCAGTATATTTTTGGAGTGTGGGAGGAAACCGGAGCCCCTGGAGGAAACCCACGCAAGCACGGGGAGAATATACAAACTCCGCACAGTTAGGGCCGTGGTGGGAATTGAACCCACGACCTCCGTACTGTGAGGCAGTAATGCTAACCATTACACCGTCTGTGCGGCCCACACTTGTGATGTAGCTATGTGTGTGTGTGTGTGTGTGATAGGGGGGCCTGTGTGTGGAGGCCCCCTACCATCTAGGTTTTCTTTGGGGGGCTGTTAAAAATATCAGCAAGTATGGATTTACACCTTGAGGATTTCTAGTCTGTCACGATCTGGCCCTTGAGAGTTCCAGTCAGAGGCTGGGAGTCCAGGTGGATAGGTGGGGAGGCAGCAGTAGATGAGAAGTATATATGACTTCCCCATCAGCTAATTCTGGGTGTTGACGAGACTTGACCACAGTCGCGGGGTCTAACTCATTGGTGGTTTTCCCCAGTGATCCCTCCTAATAGGATATGGGCTAAGCTGAGCCCAATGAGCAGGTCGTGGCACCCCTGGTCAGGGACCCAGGAAATAGCAACTGACGGGTAGGTAAGGAAGACAACAGAGTGGCTTGAGATTATCACTAGTGAATATTGGTATGTGGAATATCACTGGAGAATATCGGTAGTGACCGATGTTGAATATCACTGAAGAATATAAGTAGTGACCAATGTTGAATATCACTGGAGAATATCGGTAATGCCTGATGTAGCACACTGGAGTAATACAGCAAAGATTGGTGAAAGCGCCCTGAGAAGACAACAGCGTAGAGCCTTGAACAGTGATTCGAAGCAAGCATCTACTGGAGAAGTGCAGTTGTTCAGGTGACTTCCTGTTTCCTGGAGTCCTGCTTTATACCCTCAGGTAGCTGTCCCCGGCAAGGCTACCATTGGTGGAGGGTCCAGTCAGGTGAGAAAGACAACATGACTGTGCCCATGAACACGGCTGCATGGAAGTCAACAGAGCCCTGGGGAGAATACTCAGCATGTCACCCGCCGCCGCACCTAGAGTCTGACTGCAAGGCTTGTCAGGAGAAGCCGGCGCCGCGGTGAGTAACAGCTGAATCCTGACACTAACGTTTTGTGACTGCATCATGTGAGCTTGGTATATAACTTGAGATAGTATGAATATTCTTCTGTTGGAGGTCAGTTGTACTTGAGCAGTTGTGTCTGGATAAAATGCCAATAACTGCCAGTGTCTCAAACATTACTATGCTGTATATCTTTCCAGGTCTCAGCAGCCACCTTATTGACGATCACTTGTATGTTTAAAGTCAGTATCATGATTTAAAATGCTATATGTTTCACTACTCCTACTCAATGCTGGATGCAAGAGATGCACCTAAAATAGGCAAACCCTCGGTATATGCACAACTCAGAATATTTCTTTCATTTCACGGACAGGCGAAAACAGCCAAGCTCCGTCCTACTCAGTATGGCTCAGACAGCCTTATTTATCAACAAGTTTTATCACTCACAATGAGTGATAAAACTCGTTGTGTATGATAATGGTTTTCCAGCCAATCAGCTCAGGTCAACTGTTTGAAAAATGACAGTTGGGAGCTAATTGGCTGAAGCACCATTTATCATATGTAACAAGTTTTATGATTCGTTGCGTATGATAAAACTCGAAAAATAAGCCACAGAGTTACATAAAGATGTGTTTTATCACTGGGGTGCATGCACAGTTGCTAATGCTCACTAGATGCGACCTGCATGCAACTCATAATCAAATATTATGCCTACAATATACTAAATTAGATGATGGGTGGTCATTATGTTTTACTGGCAAGCTAATCATAAGAGAAGACTTTAAATAAAAGTGACAGAGAACCAAAGGTAACTTTATACAGGAAGATGGATAAAGTTTGAACCCTTAGGTAAAAATGATGATGAAATAGGGTGGAAGTCCAATGTGTGTTCAATATAAAAACCACTAACGCGTTTCGTTCACATTGGGTTAACATTTTGTGTTTTGATGTTCCTGTTCATTCTTGTGTTGTTTTTTTTTATTTTAATAGATGTTATACAGATTTAATTAAGAATTAATGAGAACCAATCTCTTTTCGACCATGAATAATTAGACAAACACATATAATAGAAGTTGTTCAGTGAACAGGGCTATTATCTGTTTTTTTTCTATTGCACAATAGCTTATATGGAGGTTATGCAAATGTCTCACTGACGGCTGCAGTTCACCTTTTATGTTGAAGTGCTAGTTTTTTCTTTTTCTGCCAATCAAGTTAAAATCTCAAGAACATTTTTTTTAACATTTGCTATGATAGCTCAAAACACATCACACTTTGGTTTGATTTTAATAAAGAATCTTCTATAATACAACAGTTGTAATCTTACTTCTTGTGTACAAATGAAAGTAGCAAAATAATAAACTCTAAAATAAACTCTCACAATCCTATAATCTAAGCACAATCAATTTTAAAAGCACTGTCAGCGTCAGAGGTCAATCCGCAAGCAGCCAATCAGAAGTGGCATCTAGTACTACCAGAGGTGCAACTTTCAGGTCTATGTACCAGATCTATGCTACCAATGCAGCCCCGAGAAGCTGGTCTAGTGTTATGCACATGCTCGGTGCTACCGCCGCATGCACAAGTCCCAGTGCCTGACATTCATTGAGCAGACGCCGGGACCAGATTAAGCAGCGGCAAGAGGGCAGGAACTGCTGCTGGTAAGGACAAATGTGATACCCCACGTAAGGTGGGGATATGGATTTTGTGTGGAGTTGGTGCTAATTGGAGTTCCATCTCTGATTGATCAACCTTCTGGCTTCTTTGTTCGGCAGCAACTACCAACTCAGACCACGCCCCAGCAGAGAGACAAGGGTTCTTCCCCCAGACATAGTAAATGCACAAGATGCACAATAAATTGATATTTAATTTAACTGACCCAAGATGAGAACTGGAATGTGGCAGCTAGGTGGTTGTAATAAATGAAAGGAGATTTACAATAAATTAAATACAGTCTCACAACTGCTGGTAGCTTTATCACTAAGGAGAAACAAGCTGAAATAGTTTTGGTCTTTCTACCACGAATACAACATAGAAAGGAACCAATAAACTTATTAAATATCTCACATAATTTTACTATAAAACTACAGAATGTTTCTTTGAGACAAATTCCATAAACCTATTGTGATAACTTGGGGTCATTAAGCTCGGTAGACGGGTCAGTGGTGTAATGCCTAGGTGCATAATAAGGGTCCACACGCAGCTTTTTAGGTTTAAATAAAAATGGAGCTTTAGTGTCAGCATTCGGGAACAAAAATAACAAACACCTAGGGCCAAATGTAATAGGGTGAGAGTTTAGAAAATGTGACAGTTTAGTTTAAACTCGGCCAATGTAATAGAGTCCAAGAACATGCAAACTCGCATGATTTTAGATTAAAAAAACTCTCACGATTTAAACTCTCATCCAGATCCATTTTGAAGATAACACTCGACCAATGTGAGAGTTTACTGCTAAACTCTCACATTTTCTAAACTCTCACCGTATTACATTTGGCCCCTAGCCCCCATTCAGGGCACTAACTAACTTCTTGAACTCTGATTATTATGGTCAGCTAGTCTGCAAATGTAACACAGTTTCTTGTAGTCCTGTTTTTCACAGGTATAGATATGGCCCCTGGCCTGACTTCCACAAAGTCACACAGTCTCTTTAGTGGTCCTCCCTGCTTCCTGCAAGTATGGACCCGGCCTGCAGCTTGGCTGCCACAACTTCACGCAAACAGCCTTAGAGATTTTTGGTCCTCCCTGGCTCTTGCAGATCTGGACACTGGCCTCCAGGCACACTGGCACTTTCCCACTTGGACTCTCATCTTGCAGCCTGACTGACCCGCCTCATTAGCCTCACCTGAGTTCTGTACACAAGGCAACCCATAGGTGTGGTCACTCTTACTATTTCTACCCTGTGTGGGTGGATCCCTCCAGCCCCACACAGACTCCATGGCTCACTATCACCACCTAGCTTGGTATTGCCACACTACTCAAAAATGTTATATTCACACAAACCTAACATAAATAATATGCGCTTTTCTAGCATTATACAAATGTCCCTTTAAGTAGTGGGAGGCTCCACTTACCAGGCGCCCGCTGGGATTGTAACCAGCTGGCGCCCGGCTCCCTCCCCGCAGCAGTAGCCGGAGACTGGCGCTCACTCGTAAGCTCAAGCCTCTGGCTCACGCAGTGCACTATGGGAGAGACGTCATGACGTCTCTCCCATGGTGCAGAGGAGCAGCCGAGCGGACTGGACGCAGATGGCAGCGGACGCGGGAGCGAGGTTTAAGGTAAGCATTAGCTTTCTTTCATTTTTTGTGCAAGATGCTTTTCTACTGGGAGCATTGATCAGGGAAGGCATTACTACTGGGAGCAGTACTCGGGGAGGGGGGCGCTACTACAGAGGGAGCATTACTATTGGGGGCACAAATACAGGGGCATCAGTACTGGGGGCATTTATATAGGTTGGACTACTATAGGGGGCATTACCACAGGGGGCATGACTATTGGGAGCATTACTACTGGGGGCACAACTACAGGGGTATTACTGCTGGGGGCATTACTACTAGGGCAATACTAATGGGCACACACAGGGGGCATGACTACTGGAGGCATTTACTGTATACAGGGGGCATTACTATTGGGGACGCTACCACAGGGGGAACCACTCCTGGGGGCACTACTACTGGGTGCACTGCATAAGGTCCCCATTTCTCATGTTTGTCACATTTAATAGGGGCCCCCACATGTTTGTTGCCCAGGGGCCCCCACAGACCATAATCCGGTCCTGACGCCTATCTTTACTCCCAAATCGGGATTTCTGCATCAGGATTCTGGTGGCCGGCATTCAGGACACCAGTAACATAACTACATACCCTAATGGCATTGTAGTCCATAACCCTTGATTCAATCTTGCTAATTGATAATTGCAGCATGCATTTGCCGTTCAATTGCATCTTGATGCACTCTGTGATGAGAAGACCATCCACCTACACACAAAAGCAGCCACATTGTAATTTTATCTAATATTTATGAAAAAAAGTAAATTCATTCACTAAGAACATGTTACACCAATGATGCAGTGAGCACAGATACAGTACCAGCATCAGGTGTTCCTTCGTGCCACGTGCTCCTAGTGGATAGGTTGCTTTCCCTGGACCTTTAGTTCTGATCTAAATATTTCTGACTCTATTTTGTTTCTATTATGGACATACTGCATTCTGCAGTAAGTAGATCATTTTAAAAGAGGCATAATACCCCACTACGGATCTCATTCAGAGGCGGTCGCAAGAAGCGATCGCTCTCCCTGAATGAGGGCGGCCGCTTCTTTTTTTTAGTGCGGCCTCCTGGTCGCTAGCTAAGCTGTGGGTTACCACCCACAGCTTAGCGACCGACCAGGGTGATGGTCGCGAAGGTCAAGACCATCGCGGCTTGCGACGAGACCCTAAGGTTGGGTCTCGGCAAGTGCAAGCCCCAGGGAGCTTCCTGCTCTGATCGAGCAGGAAGCTCCCCAATGACATCATTGCTGATGTCAGTGGGGCCGCCCCCAAATGGCAAGCGTTCCATCGGGAACGCCTCCGTTTGGCCGGCCACCCCCCCTGCCCGCCTCCCACACGGGGTGAGCTGTCAATCACCATTGACAGCTCGTCCCCTTTGGTGCGAGACCCGTAGCGATGGAGCGCCCGTCGCTAGCTTGCGACGGCTGACGTGCGCTTGCCCAGTGGGCAAACATCGACCCGGTTGCGAGCGCTCAGCACTTGCGACCGGGTCTGAATAAGGCCCTATGTCCCTAACTGTGTGGTGTTTGTATATTCTCCCTGTGCTTACGTGGGTTTCCTCCGGGTACTCCGGTTTCCTCCTACACTCCTAAATATATACTGGTAGGTTAATTGGCTCCCAACAATAATTAACCCTGGTGTGTATGTGTGTGAGAATGTGGTAGGGAATATAGAGTGTAAGCTCCACTGGGGCAGGGACTGATGTGAATGGGCACATATTCTCTGTAAAGCGCTGCGGAATATGTGTGCGCTATATAAATAACTGGTAGTAAATAAAATAAATAAATAATAGAAATAAAGCGACATTAACATGATATAAATTAAATGTATTTATTTGTTGTCATATTTTAATACACAATGGGGCTCGTTTGCTAATACTGCAGTTAGCTACAAAATTTGCGACCAACCACATATGCTGTTCCATTGTCTAACTTGCTAGACAGATAAGCCAACTGCGCATTGGTTATGGCGATTCGGTGCAATTTTGCACCTGAGTGCAATGTTAGTAAATGAGCAAAAGTGTTTTGCAAAATGATTCAACAGTAATTTAACAATTTCATAAAAACATGGTACAAATGCAGTGCAAATATCCAAGCATAAAATAAGTGCACATTTCTTAATAAAATGAAAGGCGTATGTTTGTAAAATAAGTATAATTTTCTATAAATTATTGTTTTTCTATTATTGATATATTTTGAGTGTATGCCATCCGTATCACCCTCATCTAGAAACTTCATATAACTGCACGTAAAAAAAATGCATTGAATCTATGAAACCTAACAACAACCAAATCGTTATAGACCCATGTTTAATATTTACAAAGAAGTATGTAGAGTACCAAGTCTAGGATATTGAAAGTACACTATAGATTCATCATTTGGATAGACAAACCTACAAACTTCAGATCATCTTCATTACTACACCTTACCTTCTGTATTGCTGAGATAGACTGCAAACAGTGCCCTGTTGTCCCCCTCCCCAACCCTGCTGTGAATACATTGCTTAACCCTTATTGTATTGTATTGATGCCCCAAAAGATGCGATGATTAGAATAGCAGGCAAGGCTGACATAGGGCTCGGTTTCCATGACTACTTCAAATTGGGTCTTATTTTTGGGGGACCCAAAATCATTAAGGTCCCCTACAGCACGAAGAATAAGACTGATAGTATTTTAAGCCCTCCACAGTCCAGATAAGGGCTAACAAGAAGATTGTTGGTCATTTTGTCAAGCTAAAAGGTGGAAATACACTTTAAAATCCAATCAATGGCAACTATGGTTTGAGCAAGTACAGAACACAAGTGTCATGTACTGTACCATAAACCAGAGGTTCCCAAACGCAGGCCTCAAGGCACCACAACAGTTCAGATTTCAGAGATATCCATGGTTGAGCATAGATGGTTAAATCAAATTAACTGAGGTACTAATTAAGTCACCTGTGGTCAGGCATGGATATCCTTAAAACCTGGACTGTTGGGGTGCATTGAGGATAGAGTTTGGAGACCTCTGCCCTAAACGGCAAGTTTTAATTTTGGATCATAATTTATTGCACCCAAATATAAAAGATAACAATCAACTGTGATGTTACACACTAAAGACACTTTAATTAAAGAAGAGCCCCCAGCGTTTTGGATAGATTTTCTCTTCTTCCTGTATTCATTCAAAATGTTATCATTTCCTGGAGAGCAGATCAAAGGTGAGCTGTGAACTGGGAACTCATGGACGTGGGAACAATGTGGTTGTGCCAAAAAATCTAAAAACAAGAATTTTAAATGATGTTCTTTTTTAGGTTAGTAGTACTTAGCTAAGGATCTGACACAGAGTAACTGGACATGATGTCTAATTGAGTTCTGGACATAAACATTAATGTAACACTATACAAGGCTCTTCACGGAAACTTGAGCTCACGTGGGAAACTATGTGAAATCGGTAATTTGTTTTGTAAAGTAACGAAGGAACAGAGAACACATTGGGGGACATTTATGAAAACTAGGGCACAGGAAACTGCAAAAAATGTGCTATCACCTATTGCAGTCAAGTTTGTACTAAACAAAATACAGTACATGTAGACTCTAGTTGGTTACTACTGATTACAGCATAACATTTGCCCAGTAACATACATTGCATAGATTACGTCTATTGTGCTGCTGTACAGTAGTTTGTAGCCTTGGCAAAGTTGAGTCATTTTCCTCCTTACTTTAGTATATGGTATTGTCATTGGGACTTCACTTACAGGGGATTGGCACTTGCCAGGTCCATTTCTTTTAGTAATCAAGAATAATTAGGGGGAGATGTATCAAACCTTTAAAGAGGACAGACAGAGACGTTCCTCATAGCAGCCTATGACTTTCTAGCTCTCATTTTACAAGACGTACTTGATGAATGATAGCTACAAGCTGATTGGTTACTTTCAGCAACTTCTCCTCTGGTCCTCTTTAGAAGGTTTGTAGTTGACCAATGTTTTTGGAATGATGCTCATTTATTTAGCATGGGGGGGATGCAGTTTACTTCAGAATCGAGAATGCAGAGGTATAACTGACGGCAGCTGTGAGTGTATAGGTGTAAAAATTGTTGCATGGGAAACATGCGGAATAGGCACAGGGATATGGCAGAGGACAGAATTTGCCACCATTGGTACTTGTGGGGAAGAGGCAAATGTATCTCTCGTACACAGGCCTGGTTCCATTGTTATTTGATAGAATGGAGTTCGTGAAATGCTTTGTGTTTGTGGACACAAAAACAGTCGTTGAGGACCAACAAATGTGACTCTATCGACAGAAGCAGCCAGAAAGGGAGCCGCTAGTTGCTGAGGTACTCTGTTCTGCACGGTAGATATAGAGGCAGAACAGAATTGTGGTTCTAATGGTACAGGATACACTGTAACACCAGTGTGGAATGTTCCTGTTGGAATTATTAATTTAAACCTGGGAAGTACATTAGGCTGAGGCATTGGCCCATACCCAGCATTTTGATGATGTTGAAGTTTCGTAGAGTATGTCTCTGGAAGATGAGCTTGTTGGCAAGGATGGGCTACATGGGAAAACAGCTGCTCAGTTATATAAGTTTTGGCGTGTACATGTAGTCCTTCTGCTGGCAATGTCTGGCTTTCTCTAGCCTGTGAATGAACTTGCACAGAATTTTTCTTTTGCTCATTGTAAGCTTGTCTCGACGGCGACGCTGAATGACTTCTGTATTGTTGTGGTGGCTCAGGGTCACATGGCAGGAGGGATTCCGTTTGTTCACAGTCTGTTACCGTAAGGGAACTGCCTGTGTCCGCTGCACGAGTGATGCTTTTCACAGCGGAACAAAATGGAGTTTGATTTTCATGCTTTAAATCCAGCAAACTCTTACATAATTGGTCTAATTTGTTTTCCACGACTTGCTTTAGCTTTACTATTTTCTCAAGAAAATCTTTTGTTTTTAGAGACTCTTTATCTAGCTCGTAGTAGTTCCGAGACAGACAATCCACTGTTTCTAAGGAAGTAGATTTATTCTTGGGTAGTTTGCAGTGCATGTTTTTGCTTACATTGTTACCTTTCCTTTCGCTAACTGGTTGAGTGTCTGTTACTCTAATGGGCTCACACACAGGGGAAAAGTTTTGTTCTGGGAAAACAACCAGTTGGGAAGATGATACAGATTTACAGAGCCGAGGTCTCTTAAAGGCCAACTCTATTTCATCAACGACAGATCGATGTGTTCTTTTGAAAGTACAACTATGGTTTAAGATTTTTTCATGTTTGTCATTAGAGCCTGTTTTGTCAGAACTCCAGCTGCAAATTGTTTTAGAATAAGCTATGTTTTGAGAGCAATGATTTAGTTGTAAGAGTTTTGATTGGTAGTTAAAAGACCCTGTGTTCTTGCTGTGTTCATTTTCTATTTGAGTGGCGAACCCTCTTTCATGATCTATGTTCCAAACCGCACATTCCCGTTTGATCTCCAGCGTTGGTCTTCTTATCAATTCTCTTTCTGCATGCCGAGTCCCAGCATGTGGCAGTTGATGGGAAAATGTAAAATTTTTTAATGAGCAAAATAAGTCTTTTGATCTAACATGTTGTTCTAAATTTTTCGCGACAACTTGAGTATCTCCATGTATAGAATAATTTTGCCTTTGTCCACTTCTGGGCCCTCTGCTTACTTGTAATTTATATTTGCATTTCCTTTGCCTACTTCCTTTTTGCTTTGTACCACAAGATTTTCTGCGACTTTTTCTCTTTTCACATTTGTAATCATCGTCCATATGGTACCTTGAAATGTTGTGCCTTTGATCTTCCTTAATTCTGCAGATTACACTGTAACATTTCAGATTGCCTGGAGTATTTGTCATATTGGGACATGAGTGTATTGCATCATGACTGATCTCGGTAACAGCAGAGTCACAATTCAATCTATGTTTGGCATTGCCGAATGTTTTTGGACAATTTTCTGTAGACTGGTTTGGCAAATTGAAGCCCTGGGAAAACTGTTGAGTTTTATGGACCATTGTTTTGGCTGACCGAAAGTCAAAATGTAAAGGGTTGCAGCTGTAGGATACTGACGGTTGCGTGTAGGTGTACCTCAGCATTTCAGTAGGCCATTGAAGAACTTTTGAGCCATCTCTGCTTTGCACGGGATGGAAGGCCTCATTTGGGCTCTTATGTGGCATCTCATTCTTTTGCGTTAATCTTTCATCATCATCTGATGATGATAAAAGGATGCCTGATACATTGTCTGTTGGACTTTCATTAGATTTACTTCCTGGATCATCACAGTCTAGTATTGCTTGGTCAACATGAATATCACTACTTGTTGTTTCCACGAGATCCGTATCCAACATTTGGTATCCAACTGCAGGTTCCACATCATCAACTTGATGTTCATCCACAGTTTGCTCCAAATCAATGAATGTATCTGAGTTTGAAGGTTGTGTTTGAACATCGCAGTCTAAAGGCACTTCTAACTGACAAACATCAGAGGATAACATAGACGTCATCTCACTTTCCGGCGATTGTCTCTGATTTGGTTGCTGAGGATATCTCCTAGGCGGCTGCTCTGCAGACGCTGTTATAGATGTCTCATCACCGTTTAGGTAGGATGGCAAAGATGACTGAACACCAAATGACCCAGGCACAAATCCACTTCTCTTTTCTAGGCCATGACCACACGAAATGTCTTCGTTGAACTCGTAGAAAACCGCGGCCGATGCTTCAAGTTTGATTGGGGTCTTTTTAGGAAATGCAAAGGAGAAATTTATTTTATGTGTGTTGTCTTTTTGAATGTGCTTATGATGGTTTTGGTTATCAGTTGGTGAGCTCTCGGAACTCGACAAGAGGATAGATGCCATGTTTGCGCGTTTGGTGAGGGACGTAAGTTGTGGGTTATCTCTCTCTGCAGAGTGGACAATAGTGCTTTGAAGACTTCCGTGGACGTGATCATGAACAGTCACCGTTGTTGATTTGAACATGGGACCACTTCCTGGAGCACTTAAAAAAACAAAAACAAAACACAATAGGTGTATAGTAAAATGTAATACTTCTAAGTATTAGACACAATGCTGTATGAGTTCAATGCAAGATTATCAATATTTAACGTAACTAAATCCATTATAATAATAACCACAGCACTTAGATAGGATTGTGCAGTTTAGAGGAAATGATACATTTAACTGTAGTATACAATTATGTAGTACTTACTAAAATCTAATGATAATAAGATAATGTCCAGTGTTACCACTAAATATTTTTCCACTCATAAATATAACTAGACTGACTCTGAATGCCGTTTTTCTAGTTGCTTAGAATTTAGCATTTCAAATTTTAAGCACAACTTGGTATTGTTACATGCAAAGGGATGTAGTCGGCATCCCGGTGTGCGGGATGCCAATGGTCTAAATACCGGCGCCGAAATCCCTACAGGTCGGGATCCCGGCACCAGCACCCCCTTAACCCGCCACGATGATGCAAATGTGCAGCCACGCCTCCTGAACCACCCACTTTCTGGACCATCCTGTCCCCTCTCTGCCAACCTGGCTGCCCCGTCGGAGGAGGGGGCAGCAGAGTAGGCAAGTGTGATTTGCACTCCTTGCATTGCAATATGGTTTGTCCAGGTTCAGAGTTACTTGCTATATCTTACTCTATTCCAAAAGCTGCATCAAGCAGAGTGTGTGCCAGTGCTCCACCGCAGAGAATTTCCCATTGCCTGATTGTTAAGGGGCATCAATGCTCACTGGTGAGTAATTGCAGTGTAAAATACAAAGGTATGGTTATGTAATAGGCATTTGGGTTTCCAGTAATAACTTCATTTTTATTATTATTCTGAATTTTTTTTTTGTAGTTTTGTTACATTTTAGTGTTTTTTTAAATTGTAGGCACTAACTGGGATGTTCCGCATAGTTGTTTCCTCATTCTAAACCAAAGAAATGTTGTGATTTCAGTGTTACGGATTTCTGGGCAACAGGAAACCTCCCTTTGGTGATGATTATAAATCAGAGTTTTAGCAGCCGAAGTGCCTGCGTCCAAATGTGCAGGGACTGAGACGCCGACTGTCAGCGCCTGTAGACGATGTTATAATACCTGATGCGTCTTTAGATGCATAACCGGTCATACCATCGATACTTGCACCAATCCTATGGCTGGTGCAGTAGCTCCCTCTGAGCATGGCCCCCTATGAGACCGGTTCAGTGGCTTTGTACCCTTCCTCTTCCAGTGACACTTCCGCAACATCCCTACGACACTCCCATAAAACGCAATGTTTCTGTGCGTATCTGTGCGTTACCACACAGTCACCGGCCAGGAACGCGGCTTACATTTCTGATACCGCGTGTGCAACTCTGTACTGCAACTCTGTAAAATCAGAATGCATCCGCGGTGCGACTCAGATGCCCATACGAAAAACATCGCTCCACTGTGTCCGACATCACCTCTGTGTCCAAATCAGAATCAGATCCTAAGGGCCTTATTCAGACCCGGTCGCAAGCGCTGAGCGCTCGCAACTGGGTCGATGGTGGCCCAGAGCACATGCTCACAACGGAGCCGGCTCCGTCGTGCGCATGCGCGAGACCCGGATAGTGACGGGCAATCCGTCGCTCCGGGTCTCGCACCAAAGGGAGCGTGCTGTCGATGTTGAGTGACAGCACGCCCCCTTTGGTGGGCGGGTCGGGGGTGTGTGGCTGCCCAGACGGAGGCGTGGGCACGCCTACCATTTGGGGGCGGCACCACTGACATCACAAGTGATGTCAGTGGGAGAGCTTTCGGCTCTGTTTGAGCCGAAAGCTCTCTGGGGCTTGTGGCCACGAGACCCTGCCACAAGGGTCTCGTCGCAAGCCCGATGGTCGCGATGGTTCAGAGCGAGCGCTCTGTCAGAGCGTCCGGCTCTGAATCAGGGCCTAAGTGCGCCCCTGCACAGACACCCCAGCCATTGTTCTAACTAGAGATGAGCAGTTCGGATTCTGTGGAATCCGAACCGCTCCGAACATTGGGGATCCGAGTCCACCCGAACCCTGTTCGGGTGTTCCCCGCCTGACTCGGATCCCCGTTCGGGGCCGAACGGTGGCCGCCTGATGTCGGATTCTCACTAGAGAATCCGACATCAGGGCTCCTATTGTGTAGGGCAGAGCGCTGTGATAGCGCTCTGCCCTACACAGATACAAACACACAGCCGCCAGCGGCAGCTGTGTGTTTGTTACAGCAGCCAGTGAGAGTCACACAGACTCTCATTGGCTGCTGCACGGAGGTAGCTGGCTGGAGCTCACACATGAGCTCCGTCTTCCGGCTCCCTCCTCAGCGTGTGACAGCAGAGCGGATGGCGCGGGAGCGGGGATACAGGTAAGTTTTTTTGTTTTGTTGTTTTTACTTGTGCAAGGGCCGGGGGCGCTACTGGGGGGGGGTCTGCTACTGAAGGTTCATAATACTGGGGGGGCTATACTACTGGGGGGGTCTGCTACTGGGGGTGGCTATACTACTGGAGGGGGCTATACTACTGGGGGGGGTCTGCTACTGGGGGTCCATACTACTGAGGGGCCATACTACTGGGGGGGGCTTACTACTGGGGGGTGGTCTGCTACTGGGGGGTCTGCTACTGGGGGGCCATACTACTGAGGGGCCATACTACTGGGGGGGCCATACTGGGGGGGGCATACTACTGGGGGGGCTTAGTACTACTGGGGGGGGGCTTACTACTACAGGGGGGGCTAATACTGGGGCAGCCTACTACTGGGGGGGCCTGATACTGGGGCAGCCTACTACTGGGGGGGGCATACTACTGGGGGGGCTATACTACTGGGGGGGCATACTACTGGGTGGCATGCTAATGGGGGCATACTACTGGGTGGCATGCTAATGGGGGGCCTACTACTGGGGGGCATTCTACTGGGGGCACTGCATAGGGGACCCTACTACTAAGGGGACTGCATAGGGGGCACCACTGCTGGGGGCATTGTGTAGGGGACACCGCTACTGTGGGCATTGTGTAAAAGGGGCACTACTGTGGGCATTGTGTAAAAGGGGCACTACTGTGGGCATTGTGTAAAAGGGGCACTACTGTGTGTCGTAACATAAATAAGAGACACTACTTTATGGTGTAATGTGAATCAGGCCCTATGTGCGGTGTAATGCGAATAAGATTGTGCACTGTGACTCCTAGGGCCGTAGCCCACTATGTAAACAAGTACTGTGACTCTGCTGGCCGTACCCACTGGGTGGGTGCACTACTTTTCATTTCTGCCACTGCTGTGTGGCAATGTGTCATAGATGTGCTTTATACTGTGGTGTCTGTGTCGTTGTGCTGCTGCTTTGTTGCTTAGTAACCAGTCAGCTCACTGCAACCTTTGGCCAATAATGTTGAAAACAATATTATAAGCTGTGATATGGTCTAAATTGATAGGAAATTAATGTTATTGAGGTTAATAATACTCTAGGAAGAAAAAAAAGACCAATTTATGTGATTTTAGCTTTTTTTGTCAATTTTTGTACAAAAATCCAAATCCAAAGCCAGTCACCGCAGTTTGGCAAATCCAAATCCAAAACCGGACAACGAATCAGAATCAAATCCAAATCCGGCAAAAATGGTCCGGCGCACATCCCTAGTTCTAACCTCAGTAAAGTTATCATTTCACATATACAACTTGTATATTTTATACTTATGGTATTAGGCAGATCATTATGTTGTGGTGAATGTGAAATCCTGGAGGGGGCAGCATATCCATGCAAATTACCAATATTTGTATTCCTTATATTTATAGAGTTCTATTACATTTAACAGGTAATACTACTATTTGGTATTCATTTGTTGATAAATACATTTGACAAATACAAATGGAAAATAATGAATAAAGGCTAGTGGCAATTATGCTCCCCCCCTTCCTAGAATGCCCTATTAGTCATGGAAACATTCTTAATAATAATAATTAGAATAATAATCACAAACAAAGCAATTTACTAATATGTTTCTGCTCCCACTTGGATGGAAAACTGATATCTTGAGAAAACTGGGTGTCCATGTCTGTCTGCACTAAGCTGGGTATGTAGGTAGGAAGCCGACGGTCGAAATTCCGACCGCCAGCTTCCCGACTGTCCAATCCCGACAGGGGACTAATGATAGGCGTCGACATCCCGACGCCTATCATTATCCCTACGCCAAGAGCCTGACGTCCGGCATACCGAACGATGGTATATGTCTATATCATAAAGCGATATCAATTGTGCACTTAGGATGTGTGTTTCCTTTAGCAGTGATCTTTGATGACTTGAATTCTGATGATAGTAGTTCTGAAAGGCTTGAAGTCCAAATGCTTTTCCTGTAGGATATACCCTCTCACCAGAAGTTCACCCAAGAAACAATGCCATATTTATTAATAAAAGAACAATATTTTTATTCAGTATAAAAACAAAACATAATTGTTTAAGATTTGCTTACAATAGTAAAAAGATGACAAAGTATCCCAAAATTACAGAGAGGGAGATGGTATTTCCTGACACCACCCTTACGGGCGTGAGTTCCAAGATGGCGGACCCCTTCCGCCAAAATTCCCTATGCGTTTCGTCCAAAGGAACTTCTTCAGGTGAAAATACTTTATAACTGGGTGAAGAAAATATTTATTGAGCGGGGAACAAGCTTACTATTAAAAATACTCTGCACCGTAATTATCAAATGGATACATACCATTAGATAAAAGTAGATTCACAATATTCTAAAATTTCTAGGATCCAATCCAGAACAAAAACAATACTGATGGCAAACTAAACAGAAGCAAAAAGCCCCAGATTACAATTATGGAAAAACCTGCTTTTCCTTTAGAATGTACACTTTTCATTTACAAAGTTACACATAAAGGGTAAGCACACCATGTACTGTACGTACCAATTAGAAGTAACCAATTGTATCCAGGTGGTAATTACTCAGAATAAAAAAATATTCTTTAATCCTAGCCAATCATTTATGGAAAAAAATGGCTTGACAGATTATATCTATTTTTTTCTAACCAAATGACTATTTTACAGTCAGGGCTATTTAAAAACCTATTATATATTCAATGTTATTTATATAGCAAGGGGAGTTCTCACCACTAGAATGATTAATAGTAAGTCCAATTAGCACATAACAATCTTTTTACTACATATTATAAAGATTTTCATCATATACATAGCATATTAAAGTATATCCAGGGGCTTAAGTAACAAAATAAACAGATAAAAATGCATATATATTGCTGAAATTGTTATATATTACATCAATTCAATTTACAATAAAAAATCTGTTATCCAAGGTTAACCTGGTCCTCCCACCGGGAGCGTTATTGTGGGTGTGGGCTATAACCCTTCTTATACCCACCTCTTACATAACTTCCTCCCTCAATCCAGGGCTAATTCATCCAAAAAACGTATTGATAATTGTGAATATAAAGAACAGAACGTTAGTTTTCCAATAGCAAACATATAGTGACTTTATCATTGATTAGATAATGCTGGGAAATGAAAAAAGCGATGTGAAAGCTTAAATTTAAGTAACTGCACCGTTTTACGCCAATTCAATACACCATATTTTTGCTGGGACCCGGTGGGGTGCACTTCCGCTTTGTGAGTTCCAGCGCCATATAGGACCATTTAATTTCAATAAGACTATTCTAAAGAGGTGACACGGTTGAACACACTTCCGGTTTGGGTTCCACTGGACAGCTGGGTGCGTTCCAGAGGCCACATTGGACCATTCAATTCTAATGAGACCATCCTACAGTAGTAGCTCGGTAGAACGTACTCCCGGTCTGTGGAGTTGATTCAGACCCGGACGCTAAGAAGCGTTCACTCGTAGCTGCCGATGGTTCGCATTGTGTGCATGAATATGCAACGCAGTGCGCGTGGGTGAACCACTGCAAAAGATCGGGAAGCGTTCGCTCGTCCAGCATAGACAGCCCAGCTGCATGAGTGACAGGTCAAGCTGTTTGTGGGTGGTAACAGGGGCAGGCCACTAGAAACGGGGGAGTGGAGGTGCGAACGCAGCCATGTCTGATCATCTTAACGCCGTTTCAGAGGCGTGCATAATTAACAGGCAGCGTCATAGTACACATCACCTGCTTGTATTTTACACTGAAGTGATCGCAGTGCTTGCGGCAGGGTATAGTCAACCTCAAGCGCTGCGATCGCGTCCAATGGTGCACGATGTACCAATGGTTTCAAGCACTTCCAGGAGATGACGTGCGCAAGTGGGCGTCTTATGAATGGCTGGTAGGCGTCTGCATACACAAAGTGATCGCATGCCAAGACATAGTGGGCGTGCTAATGCCTTGCCGTGTGATCGCCTGCCTTGGTGGGCGAGCGCAGGATCTGCATACGCTGAGAGCGAGCGAACGCAACTAGCGAGCAGGTCTGAATGAGCTCCTGTGTTCCTCTGGACCATAACATGCGGTCCAGCGGCCATGCTTTAACCTTTCCATAGCAGTGGAGCGCATAACTGATTTGAGCTTCACCGGCTAACGTTTCTACAGCCACTATTAGAGTTTAAAGAGTAATGGAATGCATATTTAATTTGCTTTCCATCAGATAGGAAAACATCTAACATCTATAATTCAAATGTAAATGTGCTAAATTAACCCATGTATGAGATTCTTTATAACAATTCTAACATTACAATTGCAAATATTTAATGTAGTTTACATCTTAATAACCACATGAATGTTATACAATGATAAAAGTATACAATATGTAAGAATAGAAATATACAATGTAGTACCATATATAAATACAACACTAAACATCTATAATGATAGATATTAAACAGAGATGGACATACAGATGCGCCCAGTTACATTGTGGCTGATTGCGCCACACACGTGTGCACGCATTTCGCTATATGATTCCCCGCGCCTGCATGTGCAATGGTATGCTATCGTGTGCACTGCGATTGCACCAAGCGTGGCGTGATTTGCCATGCTTGAGGCAAGGATATAGCTGGGCATATCTGTATATAGTGTATAAAGATCAAAGTATACATTGTTGACCATACATAGATACAATACACAACATTTATAAATATATTATTTTACATCTTAACAGCGAAAAAAGATTGTACACAATAAGTAGCATTATACAGAAATGGAAATACAATGTTGTGCCCTATATAAATGTAATACACAACTAAGCATGGCAGACGATACTCCCCCTATGTAAAAATTGTGCCAATAATGGTTAGAGAAAGGAAACAATATCAATACCCTCATTTAACCCTTTAGGACAGAGGGTATTTAATGTATAGATCCAGTATGATTCTCGTTTGGAAAGCAAAAGCTCTCTACTGCCACCTCTTGGATTTCCATTACCATGTTCTAAAATGGTGAAAGAAAAATCATTTGCCTCTGATTTATGTATTTCCAAGAAATGTCTCGGCAAACTGTGAGTGCAAATCTTATTTTTAATATTACGGAAAAGCTCCCAGAATCGTACATTGGCCTGTCGCTTAATGTTGCCCACATAAAAGACAAACCACAGCTACAGCCAATTTTGTAAACAACATAATCAGTGTTGCATGTTACTATTTGGTTCAGGGTATACAGGGTACCATCTTCCCCTTTCCAACAGAAGGACTACTTTTCCATAAACTTAGAACAGATTGAACAGTTGCAAGAAAAGCAACCTTTCCTTCTAGAGAGAAAATGATCCTTCTACTCTACTCTAGGTTTGGCAGGTAGAAATCTACTCAGAGCAAGAATGTTTTTGAAATTCTTAGCCTTTCTAAAAAACAAATGCGATTTATTAGGAAGATGAGGTCCTAAAGTAGAGATCTCTTAAGAAGATCCCCCCCCCCCACTGACGTTCCATTATCTTTCTGATAATCACATTCTCCCTATTATACTGAGTGATGAACAGTCTACATTGCCATTTCTTTTCCTCTTTAGGTCTTATTTGATCTAAAAGAATACACAAATGGAATGGTATTTGTATGTTTGCGCCAAGCTGGCTGCTTAGGTGAGATCTCCTAAGGGGGAGGTATCTAACTCCTCCAATAATAAAGCTTACACAAAAATATATCAGGTGTCCCACCTTAGCGCCTGCTCCAAAGAATGATCAATTGATACTTAACTTATATGTATCACGAATGTCTTTGGACTTCTTATCTCCAAATCAAAATGAGGTGTAACCAATGTATGTCGTAATATGTGAAGAAAGACAAAAGAAGAAAAAAAAATCTAGTGCAGATTGTCTCACCATAAATTCATAAACTACAAATAGAATATTTTCAAAAATGATCCCGATGCTATATGCAGAATAAATGCTTGTGTGAAAAAAATCCTTAATGTATAACACACATTTATTCAAAGCACAAATTAATATAGGCACATACAATACAATATACAAAAGGAGCTTCTAGATGAATAATGAGCCTCCTTTGAAACATCAATTCACCAAAGTTACAGGTGAAGTTGGCCTCCTACCAGAATCCAGGTAAGTAGATGCATATAATAACTGGGAAGATGTAAAAAACCCGGGTTCAGCCTCAGCTATTTGTCCTCATCTATCCCACACCGGTTCTGGATGGATCCTATGGTCCCTCTTTGCTGCCAACGCGTTTCTACCATTAAGGTCTTTGTCAAGGCAATGAGGGTCTAGTAATGTGGGCCACCTTAAATACCCTTATCAATCAGGAACTGGATTACTGGGAGGAGCCACCTTCTTTACAATATATAATTCGAAACATCAATTCATATATCACAATATATATAATCATTAAAATCCCCTATACTTATATATTTAAGATTCATAAATTATCCATATTGCACCAACCCCGAATTTTTCTTTTTATTACTTAAAAAACGGCATCCATATCACTTCCGGTAAGCGGGTCCACGTGTGTCCCCACGCGTCTCCTTCCGGTGTTTCACGTAAGACACACAGCACTTTGGGATAACTAATTCCTTCCCCAGGTGTCCAATACCAATACAGGTGATGTCCTAACGTTATGTCCTTACGACGGACACAAAGTTCCGTTGCTCTGAGCGTAATGGCCGGAAGTACGCGTCACGCGGCCTTAAGGATTCTGGGATTTGTAGTCAAAAAGTCCCGCCGATCCCGGAAGTCCACGTAACACTGTGTGAGGATGCTTGGGGCTTGTAGTAGAGATGCCTCACTAGTTCTTAGAGTGACATATCGATAACCATGCCTTCCATGTAAATCGATACATTGTCAGTGCTTTAATAACAGCTGAAGTTTATGGTTTAGAAAGTCCATTTATCCCATATTAGCCTATCGGTAAAATATATCTGTGAAATGACACGTACAAAATATATTATACAAAGCAGCCTTATATTATTAAAATGACCACATGTACATAATAAATAGATAATAAAAACTACATATAAATAATGAACTTATAAATAAAACAATTTAATTTAAGAACCATTTAATTTCAAAATCCTTATTGATCCCTCCCGGATGTAGAGTCTTAAGGGAATAGATATAATACATCTCTGCTTTAGCCAACTCATAAGGTAGATTATTGTTTCTCCAATTTACTTTTACTTGTTTTAAAACCCCAAATTCTTTGATATCCCTGATATTCTTGTTATGGATATCTTTAAAATGGGATGATAATGCATGGGTCTCTAGACCCTTTTTAATGTTACGGATATGTTCCGCAAGTCTTATCTTTAGGGGTCTGGATGTTCTACCAATGTAATATTTATTGCAATTACATCCTATATAATATACAACATTTTTTGAGTTGCATGTAGAGAAATCTTCTATTTTTTTCTCTATGCCATTAATCTTTATATTCAAACACTTCCTAACCCCCTTAACTATTTGACACATTATACATGTACCACATCTCTGAAAGCCCTTAGTGGTAATTCTACCACTAGTCCTAGGGGGTGAAAGTGCACTTTTGGTAACCTTATCCTTAATATTTTGAAAAAATCTTAGTAATAGAAGCTCCCAATTTAAAAAAACTTATAGTAGTAATCAGAGACAGTATACTTTTAACCAATATAATAATGAACCAGTAATAGAACATTGGGATTATGATGATAGAAAATTGAAATACGACAGTCCACCAACACACAGAGGAGACAATTATAGGACTGGAAAAAGATGGGAAACTGATAGATTAGATCAAAGGTTCTTCCCTCAGATATCAAACAGATTTCAACCTTTAAAAAAAATGAGAAGTGATCATTTTTTAGAGAGAGAGAGGCAAGACTTCAGAAAAAGATAACTAATAAAACACATAGAGGTAAAAGGGCAGGTATTAACCTCAATAGAAAACATAATCCAAAGAAAAAAAGAAAACGTGATGATAACGTTTCGAATAGTAACACACAGGTAGAAGAAAAAATTAGTAAAGTAAAGATTTTTAATCTCAGCCAACATGTACTAAATCCTTATGAAGTTTCACTTTTGGAGAAAGGATTAAAATTTGCCCCCACGTGCCATATGAATAAATTTAATGTATATGTTGACTTACAAAAATATATACGTAAACTTTCATTAAAAAGGTTCTTCGCTCTTAAAACCGATGAGGATCCCACTATAGTTGAGGAACCTACGAGTTCCACTACGTTTAGACCACGTTCGGTATTTTGCCCTACATATATGAGGGGCAATTTTGTTGAAACTTTTAACCAATTAGTTCAAAAGGATTTAGAAGAACTACCTAGAAGCAAAATAAAATATAACCTGACTAGAAAAGAAAACGAAGCATTGAAACAATTGAAGGAAAATAAAAATATAATTGTAAAACCGGCAGATAAGGGGGGAGGGGTGGTATTGATGGACCGAATAAAGTATGAAAATGAAGTGTTGAGACAATTATCGGATAATACTACTTATAAAAAACTAAAAGGAAACCCTACAAATAAGATTCTAACGAACCTGACCAATTTAATTAAGGAATATGTGGAAAAATTGGCCATAACAGATATAGAATCAAAGTTTATAATTAATGAGGAACCAGTAATACCGGTATTGTACATTCTACCAAAAATCCACAAGGACCTAAATAATCCACCTGGCCGCCCCATCGTGTCAGGAGTTAATTCGGTCACAGCTAACCTATCAGAGTATATAGATTATTTTTTACAAAGTCTTGTTTTAAAAAATAGGTCTCATCTTAAAGATACCCTGGACATTTTGAAGTTATTGAAAACGATTAAATGGGAGGAACATTTTTTACTTATTACCGCTGATGTGTGTTCACTTTACACCATTATTCAACATCAATTGGGCTTAGAAGCAGTATCCTTATATTTAGAAGAAAGTGAATATGCTATAGTTTTAAAAGAATTTTTATTAAAAGGGATAGCTTTTATTTTGGAAAATAACTACTTTCACTTTAAGGATAGTTTTTACCTACAAAAAGTTGGGACAGCCATGGGCACCAGATTCGCCCCAAGTTACGCCAATATTTTTATGGGCATGTGGGAATCACAATATGTGTGGAATAATTGTAAATATGGGGCGAATCTGGTGTCATGGGTGAGGTATATAGATGATATTATTTTTATCTGGAGTGGAGGTCGAGAAAAATTAGAGGAATTTTGTAATTATCTAAATGAGAATACTTTTAACATAAAATTAACTTTTAACATTAGTGATTGTACAATTAATTTTTTAGATTTGACAATTTATATACAGGAGGGCAAAATCTTGACACGCAACTATACAAAACCCATGGACTCAGGAACTTTTTTAGATGCTCAGAGCTGCCACCATGAAAATTGGCTGGATTCAATTCCTAATAGCCAATTACGAAGATTAAAGAGGAATTGTTCAGAGAATAATATTTTTGAAGAACAAGCGAACAATATGATAATAAAATTTGAACATAGTGGGTACAAAAAAGAGAAGGTACGGGCAGCTATGGCAAAATGCATAAATCTCGAAAGAGATACATTACTAACTGAGAAAAGGACACAAATCCAAAATTCTAATGAGGGTTTTAAGTTGGCGTTTATCACAGATTACAATTCACAATATAAGCAAATCGAACGAATCGTGAAAACTCATTGGCCTATCCTGAAAGCAGATCAAGTTCTTAAACCTTTACTTCCGGATAAACCAAGATTCATTTATAGAAGAGCAAAAAATATTAAGGATAAGGTTACCAAAAGTGCACTTTCACCCCCTAGGACTAGTGGTAGAATTACCACTAAGGGCTTTCAGAGATGTGGTACATGTATAATGTGTCAAATAGTTAAGGGGGTTAGGAAGTGTTTGAATATAAAGATTAATGGCATAGAGAAAAAAATAGAAGATTTCTCTACATGCAACTCAAAAAATGTTGTATATTATATAGGATGTAATTGCAATAAATATTACATTGGTAGAACATCCAGACCCCTAAAGATAAGACTTGCGGAACATATCCGTAACATTAAAAAGGGTCTAGAGACCCATGCATTATCATCCCATTTTAAAGATATCCATAACAAGAATATCAGGGATATCAAAGAATTTGGGGTTTTAAAACAAGTAAAAGTAAATTGGAGAAACAATAATCTACCTTATGAGTTGGCTAAAGCAGAGATGTATTATATCTATTCCCTTAAGACTCTACATCCGGGAGGGATCAATAAGGATTTTGAAATTAAATGGTTCTTAAATTAAATTGTTTTATTTATAAGTTCATTATTTATATGTAGTTTTTATTATCTATTTATTATGTACATGTGGTCATTTTAATAATATAAGGCTGCTTTATATAATATATTTTGTACGTGTCATTTCACAGATATATTTTACCGATAGGCTAATATGGGATAAATGGACTTTCTAAACCATAAACTTCAGCTGTTATTAAAGCACTGACAATGTATCGATTTACATGGAAGGCATGGTTATCGATATGTCACTCTAAGAACTAGTGAGGCATCTCTACTACAAGCCCCAAGCATCCTCACACAGTGTTACGTGGACTTCCGGGATCGGCGGGACTTTTTGACTACAAATCCCAGAATCCTTAAGGCCGCGTGACGCGTACTTCCGGCCATTACGCTCAGAGCAACGGAACTTTGTGTCCGTCGTAAGGACATAACGTTAGGACATCACCTGTATTGGTATTGGACACCTGGGGAAGGAATTAGTTATCCCAAAGTGCTGTGTGTCTTACGTGAAACACCGGAAGGAGACGCGTGGGGACACACGTGGACCCGCTTACCGGAAGTGATATGGATGCCGTTTTTTAAGTAATAAAAAGAAAAATTCGGGGTTGGTGCAATATGGATAATTTATGAATCTTAAATATATAAGTATAGGGGATTTTAATGATTATATATATTGTGATATATGAATTGATGTTTCGAATTATATATTGTAAAGAAGGTGGCTCCTCCCAGTAATCCAGTTCCTGATTGATAAGGGTATTTAAGGTGGCCCACATTACTAGACCCTCATTGCCTTGACAAAGACCTTAATGGTAGAAACGCGTTGGCAGCAAAGAGGGACCATAGGATCCATCCAGAACCGGTGTGGGATAGATGAGGACAAATAGCTGAGGCTGAACCCGGGTTTTTTACATCTTCCCAGTTATTATATGCATCTACTTACCTGGATTCTGGTAGGAGGCCAACTTCACCTGTAACTTTGGTGAATTGATGTTTCAAAGGAGGCTCATTATTCATCTAGAAGCTCCTTTTGTATATTGTATTGTATGTGCCTATATTAATTTGTGCTTTGAATAAATGTGTGTTATACATTAAGGATTTTTTTCACACAAGCATTTATTCTGCATATAGCATCGGGATCATTTTTGAAAATATTCTATTTGTAGTTTATGAATTTATGGTGAGACAATCTGCACTAGATTTTTTTTCTTCTTTTGTCTTTCTTCACATATTACGACATACATTGGTTACACCTCATTTTGATTTGGAGATAAGAAGTCCAAAGACATTCGTGATACATATAAGTTAAGTATCAATTGATCATTCTTTGGAGCAGGCGCTAAGGTGGGACACCTGATATATTTTTGATCTAAAAGAATGTCTTCCCTATTGCGGGTTAAGGCTCTAGTCTTAGCTTCTTCTGTAGATCTCTGACTATATTCTCTTTCAATAAATCTTTCCTGAAGGATCACTGATTGCGTTTGGTAATCCTCCAATCTGCTACGATTTTTTTTATACGTAAAAATTGTGCATACAGAACATTGCTTTTCCATGTGGGGTGATGACAATGAGAATATGGTATAAAACTTTTAGCATCCACTTTTTTGAAGAAAGTACTAGTACATACCAACTCTCCATGTCTATCTTGAAGAAGCAAATCTAAATAATCAATAATATGTGGACTAAATCTATGTGTGGATTTTAAATTGTAATCATTCCCATGAAATCGGAAAATACTGATAGCATCACCTTTCAAAATAAATAACAGGTCATCAATATACCCTTTGTAAAATCTGATATTGTCCTTCTCAAATTCAGTACCATAAATAAAATGTTTCTACCACTCCCTCATTAGGAGATTGGCGTATGATGGGGAAAATTTAATCCACATTGCCGTACCTTGTTGAAGATAAAACATATTATTAAATTTATAAAAATGATGTACAAGAATGAGCTTAATACTATTTATAATAAAGGTTACTTCAGCCAATGCTTTATCAGGGTCCAATAGAAGGATTTTCTCATGAGCCTCTACACCCTTAGAGTGGGGGATAGTAGGGTATAAAGCTTGAACATCTATGGTTAGCCAAATATCTGAAGAAGACCAAGTGTAGTTTTTCACTTTTTGAAGTACAATAGTAGAAAATTTAAGATAGGACCTACTTCTTTTAACATACGTTTGTAGTTTGAGATCAATATAATGTGATAAGTGGGAAGTAAAGAGTATTTAACCCAGCTGTGATGGGCCTTCCAGGCAGACATTTTTTATCTTTATGAACTTTTGGTATATAGTACAATATAGGAATAACTGGAGATTTAACATAAAGATAATTGAATTCTTCCTTAAGAATCAAGCCACCTTTCTTAGCTTTATCTAGAAGGTTAAACAATTATTCCTGATATAATTCCGCAGGGTCCCCATGTAACTTAACATAAGTGGAAGAGTCCTTTAAAATTTCATATGCCTTGTCTACACATGCCCCTTTGTTTTGTATCAAAATGGAGCCTACTTTATCTGCTGTTTTCACAGTCAGTTCTTCATCTTTTTTAATTTGTTTAATGGCCTGTTTTTCTTAGGGAATCAATTTACCATTGAAATAATTTTTTGGGATTTTCACTTTTCTAAAGTCATCTTTTAACACTATCAAAAAATATATCAATATGACTTCCGCGTGATTCTACTGGATGAAATTTAGAGGGGGGAGCTACGATTGTTTAATTTTGGCAGGAATATAGGACAGTTTCGGTACTAGATTCTTCAAAAAATGCCTCTAAACCATCAAATTACGAACATATTTATTAAAGTCTATAAAAATATAAAATTTATCAACATGATGATTGGGCGCAAATTTAAGGCCCTTTCCTAGAACCGAGATCTGGCCCGAGGATAGTTCCTTCTCAGAGTTGTTAATAATCCCTACTTGGGCATTTCCATGCGGAATAGTGATTTTTTTTTGGGGGGGGATATGTCCTCTACCTCTTTTACTTCGTCTCCTACACGGAATCCTCTTTTTATACCCTGGGGAAAATCCAGACGTACAAATAGTTCTTCTTTCATCTTCATATAAGGCAATGTTGTCCTATTTTTTTCCTGTAAAAAAGTTGTCTAAAAACATTGGGCAAAGGTGATCTCAAAACTTTGTATCTATTTCTATAGGTTGGATAACTTTCTCTTGATGAGAGGGCATTAGATATGTAATATCAAATGTTAAATAATAGATACAATTATTATTTAACAGTGATTAAAATATCTATCTATAAAATGTAAAATTCAATTAAAAAAGAATTTATATATTTTCCTTGCAGTACAGAGTTGTGTCCACCAGAGGGCTCTCTGCACTACAAATTGTATAATAAAACTTTTTTTTTTTTAAATGTTTTCACTATTGCACAACCATAATCATGTAGATTAGGTAATGAATGCTGTTGAACTGTATATATAATTCTATTGTATGTTTTTTGTTTTTTTTTAAGCATCACATCAACTTACAAATATCAAACATAATATTTCGAAAATACAGAAGAAAAATATATATGAAAAATACACATATTTTCGTAATCATTTACAGAGATATACAATAATATACATAGATGTAGTCAACCACATGGCTAGAATGTCTAGAGCTAATTCTATGTTTTTTATTTGTTCAGATCAGTTTTTGTTCCACATATCAGATACGTGCACAGGTCAGACTGAACTAGCAGCGGGCTTGTAACTGCAATTACAGATTGAGCCAAATGATTCAGCCATTATCCTAACCATCAATATTTATGTGTGTGTGTGACCAAATTGGAGCAAAGCCGGAAAATTAGTGTTCACGTTAGATACAGAGGTGTCCACATACATCTAGCCTCCTTGCTCATTAGACAGCCCTTCTAGTTGCGCCATGCCGTGGCAATACTCGGTATCACCGAGCGCCTTTTCGTGCTACTTTTCCCTGAAAATGTGTCTTATTGGCAAAGCTTCTGCTGATTAAAATGATATGCGGCATGCCTATATTCTGTGTGCGGCTGCGGGTTTATCTGCATGGGAAATGCTACGTTACAATGTCAAAGTCGCTGACATTGTAACGTAGCACTTTGCATGCATATGCATCCGCAGTCGCACATAGAATACAGGCATGCCGCATATCATTTTAATCAGCAGAAGCTGCTTGTGCGTCCTACTTGCGTCACTTTGTGAATAATACACATTTTAAGAAAAAAGTTGCGCAAAAAGACACTCAGCAATACCGAGTCACACGGCGCTCATGTGTTATGTGTAACGCGACTTGCAGTGCACGGAGAATAGATGTATGTGGACACATCTGTACTGTGTGACCAGCTGTATGCTTTCAGTATTATATTTTAACTACTATTTTTGACCTACTGTAGTGAGTGCTGGTCGAGGGGTCTCTCATTGCGTTCCCCCCACCACTACACTTACTCGGCTCTGTCTCCCTTCTCTCTATTCCTCTGCAGTGAGAGCCATTAGCCTGTAGTGTACGCCGCAAATCGTGCAGTGCATGTCAATATCAGGAAATGCCATCCTTGATTATAATATATAATTAATGGGATAATACACTTCTTACTGTTAGTTATTTTCGCATATATCAACACTACAGCGCAAAGTTAGCTGTGACCCACTCACTACAACCTCTTTTTTTTGTAAAATGTTAAATAAGAAGGTATTTTTAAGGGAATAATGTTGACATGCATCGTGACGACACTGATGAAATGTCAACATGATAGAATGGTGACATATCATCCCTGGAGGCCCAGCAGTGACTTACCTGCTCCTGACGGCTGCAGCTGCTCCAGGGTCCTGGCGCTCATGTGACTTCAATTTTGGACTGGGGCATGAAGGGCCCACCAGGGAATGTAGTTGTAGGGGTCCAAGCTTATGGGCTGTGGCCAGCTATCGCAGAGGGACTTGGCCAACCATTAGAGAGGACATGCAACAAATAGGGCACCTTTGATTGGCAGGGGGACTAATCTTGGTGTAGTTTCCATAGTCAAACCAAGTACCCAAGTTCATCAATGATCCAGCTCCATCAAGTTACTGACCCCTAGAGGTAAGGGTGGGGCCCTCAGGTAGTGGGGCCCAGTGGCCGGGCCGGGAAAATTTTAGTGGTCAAGGCCGCCCGCAGTCGTGCTCTGCATATACATAGCAGGAGCAGGCTGTCGGCTGGGGCTGGTCCTCTCTGCTCTATCGGACGTCCTACCTCTTGCTCCGCCTCCTATTCTCCTTGTTGAGTGCACATCACCCAGGGCCCCCTCTCGCAGCGTGCAGCTGCAGTCACAGTGCATTGCAGTTCAAAGGAGGCTAACAGGGAGGTGGAGTCAGGACAGGGGGCGGGGCTACACGGCAGTCAGAGGCCAGGCCAGCAGCAGCATGGGGGAGAGGAGTGGATGGCGCATACAACAGTGAGTATACTGTACCCTGCCGGACCGTAAGGTGATAGAGAGGAAGGGGGGGGGTCTGTGACTGTGTGTGTATCTGTGTGTATAAGTGTATGCATATGTATGTGTCTCTGTAACTGTATGCATGTTGTGTGTATGTATGTACTTATTTGTGTAACTGTATGTATGTGTTTGTATATGGTTATATGTGGACTGTGTGTGTATTAATTTGTGACTATAGGTGTGTATTAGTGTGTGACTGTATGAATGTGTGTATTATTGTGTAACTGTATGTATGTGTATTAGGTGTGTAGCTGTGTGTCATACTTGCCTACCCTCCCGATTCGGTCGAGAGCCTCCCGAAAATCGGGTGCCGCTCCCGGCCCCCCGGGAAGGCAGGCAAGTCTCCCGGGCACCAGCGACCCGTCCGCCCTCCACTGCACTTACTGTAAAAATCCCGGCAGCGGAGGGGCCGGTGACGCGATTCGCGCTGAAACGCGTCAACGTGACCCCGCCCCCCTGCTGCACAATGCCATTAATAACGACATTGTGAAGAGGGGGCGGAGCCACAATCGTGACGTCACGCCCCCATGCTCCGCCCCAAAATATGCGTCACCGCATGGCCACGCCCCCTTTTAGCTGCTACCTGTCCCCCGCCGAGAAAGCCCGACAGCTCCCGTCCGGAAGGAGGGAGTGAACTGTCTGCATGTATGCTGTGGGTATGTGACTAAGGGCTCTATTTACAACAATCCGCATTTGTAATGCAGATTGTAGTGTGATATTACCGACTGAATTCGCATTGCGAATTCAGGCAATGTCACAGGGATTTACTACAAATCCCTTGCAGGGACAGAGCTTGCGAGAAAGCTCTGTCCCTGCGACTACCCTCCGCACTCTAGTCACGATATTTTCGCAAATAAATACTGTGACTAGTGCCCCGCGCATGCGCTGACCGGCCACCGCTGCTACCCCCGCGCTAAGCCCCGCCCCCGTGATCGCGGACCCCCTGCGACACCCCCAGCGATACCCCCTCCCTTAATAGCACAATAGCACTTACCTTCAGTCATCGGTGCTCCGGTGATGTCTTCCATACCTTCGGTCAACTGATATCCCATACTGCACTGGGACCCGATCACCTGATGACCGGGCCGGAGTGCAGCATGGGAGACCAGCTGACTGGAGGCGAGTCATCACCGGAGCCCCGACCACCGGTCCCTGGAATCAGGTAAGTTAATTTTTTTTTTGCAGTGTATTAGCTTGCGGTCTGTTTAGACCACACAGCTGATTACTGGTACCGACTCCCGGCTCTGCTCTCCCCGTTAGAGCAGAGTAGGAGTCCGGTAACTGGGGGAGACCCTGGATAACCTCCAGGTGGGGTTATTATCACAGGGCTTTCTCCGGTATTTTTTTACAATTTATTTTTAGTAACTTTGGTAGGATCACATTTCCCATTACAATTATTGGAAATGCGATCTGCTTACTAAAAATAAGTGATACTTATGGGTTGGAGTAGAATTTTACGAATTCTACGACAATTGCCCTGTAATAACTATAGGTGATACTAAAATAATGTGAAAAGGGTGTGAAAACACCCTTTTTCACTTTATTTTAGTCAAAATAATGTTAATAAATAGAGTCCTCTGTATGACTGTGTGTATTTGTGACTAGGTGTGTATTAGTGTGTGACTGTAT
The DNA here is from genome assembly GCA_031769625.1 of Taudactylus pleione. Taxonomy (NCBI): domain Eukaryota; kingdom Metazoa; phylum Chordata; class Amphibia; order Anura; family Myobatrachidae; genus Taudactylus; species Taudactylus pleione. The sequence continues at coordinate 4,049,394 of JAUIMM010000187.1, read as the reverse complement.
GAATGTGTGTGTATTAGTGTGTGACTGTGAATAAATGTGTATGTGTGTAGCTGTATGCATGTGACTATGTATATATGTTACTGTATATATGTGCATGTGTGCAGTGGCGTACCTAGCGTAGGTGCAGGGGGCTGCGGATGCTATGGGGCCCAGACCGACCCTGGGCCCGGCCCTCCACCTGCATCTACGGTTCCAGGCCTCGGTCTGCACCCCCCCCCTCCTCTGCACTCCCCCCTTCCTGTGAGTGCAATTGTAAGCACTGGGGGCTGCAGTCTGTGCTGGAATATAAAGGTGATTTGAATGGATGCTGGGGTAATGGGTGTTAGTGGGTGGATAAGCGGCTCAACCGGCGGTTGGCAGAGGTTTAGAATGTGGAACACGGTGGGACAAGTAACATGCCGTGAACCGGCTGTAAGTGACTCAGACCGCTGGCACATGTTGTGCACGCTGGCATAGCTGCTGCTTCCGGGGAGCAATGCAGCAGGAGAGAGGTCCCGGTGCAGAGCATTGCACCAGCGGTACTGTAATAGGAGCGGTGACGGTGGGAGAGGAGTTCGGGTGGGTGTGGAGGAGTCCTCTGTTATTCAGGTCTTGGATTGATCAGGAATGTGGCCCTAGATCATGTGTAACACAATATTTGGGATGTGTGACTGATTGGAGCCAATGATTGTGCTGAACTTGAGGAGACAGAAGTGAGAGAGAGGCTGGGAGATGGCACGGCAGCTGGTGTGACAAGAGAACGTGCCGTGCTGTATAGTGCAACAGGAATAAAGGTGTAGCTGCTGTGGGGATGTTCACGTGGGAGTCCTAATGACTAGCATATATGATGATATCAGTGGTGAAGAGGGAATGATGTAGGATGATAATAATAGGGTGAGAGTAGGAGGTGGGATGAGAGGAATGAGTCTGGGTGCAGGAGGAGATGGGTGCCTGGAGGTGGGAGGAGAGGAAAGGCATGAGTCTAGGTTCAGAAGATGGGTGTCTGGATGAGGCAAGAGAGATGCCTGAGTCTGGGTGCAGGACATGGGTGTCTGGAGGTGAGACGAGAGGCATGAGCCTGGGTGCAGGAGATGGGTGTATGGAGGTGTAAGGAAGTTGGTGTATGGAGGTGGGAAGGGAAGCATGAGTCTGCGTGCAGGAGATGGGTAGCTGGAGGTGGAAGGAGAAGCATGAGTCTGCGTGCAGGAGATGGATAGCTGGAGGTGGGAGAAGCATGAGTCTGCATGCAGGGGATGGGTAGCTGGAGGTGGGAGGAGAAGCATGAGTCTGTGTGCAGGAGATGGGTAGCTGGAGGTGGGAGGAGAAGCATGAGTCTGCGTGCAGGAGATGGGTAGCTGGAGGTGGAAGGAGAAGCATGAGTCTGCGTGCAGGAGATGGGTTGCTGGAGGTGGGAGAAGCATGAGTCTGCGTGCAGGGGATGGGTAGCTGGAGGTGGGAGGAGAAGCATGAGTCTGCGTGCAGGAGATGGGTAGCTGGAGGTGGGAGGAGAGGCATGAGTCTGCGTGCAGGAGATGGGTAGCTGGAGGTGGGAGGAGAGGCATGAGTCTGCGTGCAGGAGATGGTTAGCTGGAGGTGGGAGAAGCATGAGTCTGCGTGCAGGGGATGGGTAGCTGGAGGTGGGAGGAGAAGCATGAGTCTGCGTGCAGGGGATGGGTAGCTGGAGGTGGGAGGAGAAGCATGAGTCTGTGTGCAGGAGATGGGTAGCTGGAGGTGGGAGGAGAAGCATGAGTCTGCGTGCAGGAGATGGGTAGCTGGAGGTGGGAGGAGAAGCATGAGTCTGCGTGCAGGAGATGGGTAGCTGGAGGTTGGAGGAGAAGCATGAGTCTGCGTGCAGGAGATGGGTAGCTGGAGGTGGGAGGAGAAGCATGAGTCTGCGTGCAGGAGATGGGTAGCTGGAGGTGGGAGGAGAGGCATGAGTCTGCGTGCAGGAGATGGGTAGCTGGAGGTGGGAGGAGAGGCATGAGTCTGCGTGCAGGAGATGGTTAGCTGGAGGTGGGAGAAGCATGAGTCTGCATGCAGGGGATGGGTAGCTGGAGGTGGGAGGAGAAGCATGAGCCTGGGTGCAGGAGATGGGTAGCTGGAGGTGGGAGGAGAGGCATGAGTCTGCGTGCAGGAGATGGGTAGCTGGAGGTTGGAGGAGAAGCATGAGTCTGCGTGCAGGAGATGGTTAGCTGGAGGTGGGAGAAGCATGAGTCTGCATGCAGGGGATGGGTAGCTGGAGGTGGGAGGAGAAGCATGAGCCTGGGTGCAGGAGATGGGTAGCTGGAGGTGGGAGGAGAAGCATGAGCCTGGGTGCAGGAGATGGGTAGCTGGAGGTGGGAGAAGCATGAGTCTGCGTGCAGGAGATGGGTAGCTGGAGGTGGGAGGAGAAGCATGAGTCTGCGTGCAGGGGATGGGTAGCTGGAGGTGGGAGGAGAAGCATGAGCCTGGGTGCAGGAGATGGGTAGCTGGAGGTGGGAAGAGAAGCATGAGCCTGGGTGCAGGAGATGGGTAGCTGGAGGTGGGAGAAGCATGAGTCTGTGTGCAGGAGATGGGTAGCTGGAGGTGGGAGAAGCATGAGTCTGCGTGCAGGAGATGGGTAGCTGGAGGTGGGAGGAGAGGCATGAGCCAGGGGCATGACAAGGAGAAGTCTGGGATCTGTTATCAGACAGTGATGATGAATAAAACTAAATGCAACTGTTGTTCAGCAGCCACCTGATAACAAAAAAATGTCCTGACCCGCAGGACATATCTGAGAAGTACAACTCACTTCCCCCATTACCATAAAGGAAAACATTGTGCTGTGAAGGAAATTGTACGTTACCGTAGCCTGTGTCACTGAATGCAATACCAGGCTGTGCATTGCTCGCTCTCTATCACCTACAACTATAGGCAACTGTACGGTGTAGATAGGCAAGAGAGAGGGCAAACCGTGGCTGCCTAGATAAAGCACATTACTCTGGTGCAGTACAGGGGCCTTGCAGCATAGAAGCGACAGAGGTTAGGTTTAGGCACTAGGGGGTAGGTTAGGTTTAGGCACCAGGGAGGGAATGTTAGGTTTAGGGTGTGGGGAGTGGGAGGTTAGGCTTTGGAACTAGGGGGGAGGTTAGGTTTAGGCACTGGGGAGGGAGGGTTAGGATTAGTGCTAGCATACCTGCGGCATCCCAACCGCCAGCAATCCATACCCAACCCATCTCATACATGGCATATAAAAGGAAGGAGCCACATTCTGCGATTCAGGGACACCAAAAATAATTACAGTATGTCCCTATATATACTGAATTGCGAAATCGTAACCAAATCAAGTGGACATTTATATATGATTCCCAAGTTTAAAGATTCTGCCAGCAATAAACCGTGGTCGCGTCCTCCCCCTCCGTGGTCGCGTCCTCCCAGTCGGCTCTCCTCATTGACTGGTACTGGGCGGAGGCCTGGCCGCCTCCTCCCAGCATCAATCAGTGAGTAGAGATAGAGCCGACCGGGAGTGTGACAAGTGCTGTACATGCTTAATTTTTATGTCTCTGGGTTATTATAAAGATGCAGTCATAGTAATTTGTTTTTATCCTGATTGTTTTGGGCTGTGCAATAGAGTAAATTTGCCTCTAGTTTAAGACTTGCAATCCAGAATGTTACCATGGGATAGAATGGTAAGAAGAGGTAGTAAGTTGCCATGTGCTGGTAGAAAAGCCCGGGCTACTTGATTGCATGTGCCCCCCAGACTAAAAGTTGCCAGCCAGCCCCTGGTGGGGCCCACCACAGATTTCCCCTGTATCCTGCATGACTGTCAGTCCTGGCTGAGTCATCTGATGGAGCGCCATTCCGGTGAGTACAGTGGCCATATCCGCAACAACAATCCCTACTTCTAACCATCCCTCTAGTGTCTAACCCTGACGCTACCATACCACAGCTTCACCCTAATATTGCCATTCTGAGAATGTCTGTATTTCACATGTTGACAGTTTAACAATGTGAATATTGGGATGTAGTCAGCTTCACGACAGTCAGGAAGCCGATGGTCACAATACCGATAGCGGCATCCCAACTGTCAAGACAGATTGCAAAGGTATTAGGGTCAGGGGGAGACTTAGGCACTGGGGGGAGGGTTAGGTTTAGGCTGCGAGACGGGAGGGTTAGGCTGCGGGTTGGGAGGGTTAGAGCTAGGCTGCAGGACGGGAGGGTTAGGCTGCAGGACGGGAGGGTTAAGCTGCAAGATGGGATGGTTAGGGTTAGGCTGCCGGACGGGAGGGTCAGGCTGCAGGATGGGAGGGGTAGGCTGCAAGTTATGAGTGTTAGGGTGCTGGGCGGGAGGGTTAGGCTGCAGGACGGGAGGGTCAAGCTGCAGAAGGGTTAGGCTGCAGGATGGGAGGGTTAAGGGGCCTATCCACTAGGTGACCTGAAAGACTGAACGTCTAGCGTTCAGACCTTCAGGTCGCCGAGGTGCGGTGCCCGCACTGAACGGCGTTCACTGAACGTCATTCAGTGAAGGAGTCCGACCTCCTACCTCTGAACATGCTGAACCTGACGAGCGTCGTCAGGTTGATGGGAATGTTCTGTAGATAGTCGGGAACGGCAAGGACCCAGCGTGCACATGCATCGCTGGTCCTTGCCGGCTATCCATTACCCGACTTTGTGAACAATGCGACTAAAACCTCCTGGCACTTGAAGAAACTCGAGGGTATAACAACAGGGGAACCTGGAATGAAGTGACGGCAAGTAGACACAAGAAGTAACAACATTGTATAGGCAACTTCCTGTTGCCCATAACCCGGTAAAATACCCTAAGGTAGCAATCCATTGGAAGACAGCGTCAGCTGACAACAACCATGCTCCCATTGGATGGAGGGTCAGTCAGGTAATACAGACTGTCATGGCTGCATCCATGACGGAAACCACGAACCAAATCACGGAGCAGCCACTGACGATAATGCACCTAAGGCATACTTCTCAGCACGTCACCCGCCGCTGTACCAGACGTCTGGTCGCACGAAAAGTCAGGGGAAGTTGGCGCAGCGGTGAGTAACGGCCGATCCTAGGCCGGAACCTGATAATAATACTTACAGATTTCTATCAGCATCCTGGCCGTCGGGATCCTGCACCCAACCCGTCCATATTATGACTGTTGACATTGTTGTGTTGAGATTATAAATACAGACATTGTTATTGCTGACATGATGGGTCTGATTCTGCGTCGCGCGTAATCTGCACGCAATGCCAATGTTCACATGGTTGAGCGATTATTTACAACTGCGCTTATGTGAAAAGTTCTGAAAACTCCTATGGTCACATGTTTTACCCTGAGTGTACGCACAAAGGTTCTGTGGTGATCGGGACAGACTGTATTAGAAAGGTGGTGGAAAAGCGATGGCATTCTTGGGTGATGACTGGGATGTAGCTAGTAGTGTACGCAAATATGGGCCATTCAGTGGGCGTATTATGAGATTGTTGCGGGTGTGTCAGCGCAAGCTGCATTTGCTCCATGTTCCCGGTTATATTTGCAGCGCCAATGGAGAGGTAATTATTGGGAATGGGAATGGCCAGTATGCACATATAATTGCGGTTAAAATCGCAAAGGATAGCTCTTCTGAAAAGAGCTGTCCCTTGTGGTGAGGGAACTTTCAGGTTTATGACCGGGGAGTCCTTCTGCACTAGTGCAGCCATCGGCTTGGCCTGGCCGGCTTGGGGAGAGAATGCTTTGGCCCTGGAGACCCGGTAATAGGGTCTCCTGGCTGTGGCATTACACCCCGGTCGGTTTGGGTCTGGTGCTGGTTTTAAATATAGGGGAACCCCTACGAATTTCCCTCCCCCCTATAATTAAAACCAGGACTGGCCCTGAAGCCTGGTGCTGGTTCCTAAAATATGGTGGAACCCTACTCGTTTTGTTCTCTGTAATTTTTGGAACCAGGACTGGTTGACAAGTCCGGGGCTGGTTATGGCTTTTGGGGGGGACCCTACATCATTTAAAAAAAATAAAAAACCCCTTTACATTAGGTATACAGGCAGAAATATACACAAATCACACTGATCTGTGTATGTTTCTGGCAAACTCGCAGCTCAGGAGGTGGTCTATTTGAAACTTCAATTTATCAGTGAGTTTGCTACAATCTCACCCGAGATTGTAAACTCGAATCTTAGTAAATTCCCGAGTTGCATCTTTTGCATGAAAAGTACATCCTAGTTTGGCCGATGGTGAGTTTTTTCGAGTTTGCTATCTCACACGAGTTTTAACAGTGAAAAGAGAGAACTCTCTTCCAAACTCACTCCAGTTTGTCTTTAGTAAATTTGCGAGTTGAAAAACATGCCTAAACTCATGTGAGATTGCAATCTCACCCAAATTCGATTCTTAGTAAGTTTACCCCACAGAGCCATATTCAATTTGGAGCGAAAAGTCCGTTATCGGCGATAATTTATCGACGATGACGTCATTTTCAGTTATCCCCATATCCAATATTAAAATTTCAAAGACTTTTCGCAGGTGCAAATACCAGAAGGGCCGATGGCCTTATGGGCTACCATTTGAGGGCCTAGCCTCCCAGTGCTGTGCTCGCTCAGCAGGCTTAGACGGGGCATGCCACTTACGCCACTCCTGTGCCGCGTGGCAACATCCCCTTTTCCAGTATGCAAGCCCCTTCAAAGCAGGACTGGGAAGAATGCCTGGGTCGTATTTTAGCCCCAGGGCGGGATGAATGATGCATTTTAGCCCCACAGTGGGATGCGTGACGCATAGTAATTTGCATGTGATGCATCCCAGCTGTCCTTTGCGAAAGAGGGACTTCCAGCTCTATGACCCAGAAGTCCATCTGGGTCATAGACCACATTACTTTGCGAATAGAAGATCACAGGCGTTACCCACCACATCCAATCCCCAGAATGGATCACGTTCTGAGGCTTGGTGCATATGAGAAATGCAGTCAACCCCCTGAAAACAGCATTTTCGGGGTTTGACCGCATTTCTGGCTTTGGTGCATCCCGCCCCAGTCTGACTCTGGCCCTGGGGCATAAACATTTTATATAAAACAGCATCTTCTAATTTAAAAAATATAGTTCTGATGATATAGTGTAAGACATTTGAGTTTATATGTTTTGGCAACTTACTGAGGGAATAAATTACTGTTATTTCTGTGCATTCTCCTGTGTTGCTTATTGCGTACTTCTATTCTAAGTTTTCCATTCAAAGGATCGGAACTATCGCAATTTTTTTTATCATTTTAATCTTGGCTACTCACTGTCTCCCTTGGCTACTCACATTCTCCCTTGGCTAATCACTGTCTCCCTTGGCTACTCACTGTCTCCCTTGGCTACTCACTTTCTCCCTTTGATGCTCACTTTTTCTCTTGGTTACTCACTGTCTTCCTTGGCTACTCACTTTCTCCCTTGGTTACTCACTTTCTCCCTATGATACTCACTGTCTCACTTGGCTACTCATTTTCTCCCTTGGCTACTCACTGTCCCCCTTGGCTACTCACTTTCTCTCTTGGCTACTCACTGTCTCCCTTGGCTACTCACTTTCTCCCCTTGGCTACTCACTTTCTCCTTTGGCTACTCACTGTCCCCCTTGGCTACTCACTTTCTTTCTTGGCTACTCACTTTTTCCCTTTGGTACTCACTTTCTCCCTTGGCTACTCTCTTTCTCCCTATGATACTCACTGTCCCTCTTGACTACTCACTTTCTCTCTTGGCTACTCACTGTCTCCCTTGGCTACTCACTTTCTCCCTTGGCTACTCACTATCCCCCTTGGCTACTCACTGTCCCCCTTGGCTACTAACTTTCTCCTTTGGCTACTCACTTTCTCCCTTTGATACTCACTTTCTCCCTTTGGTACTCACTTTCTCCCTATAATACTCACTGTCCATCTTGACTATGCAGTTTCTCCCTTGGCTATTCACTGTCCCCCTTGGCTACTCACTTTCTCCCTTGGCTACTCACTGTCTCCCTTTGATACACACTATCTCTCATGGCTAATCATTTTCTCCCTTGGATACTCAGTTTCTCCCTTTGATACTCACTTTCTCCCTTGGTACTCACTCTCTCCCTTGGCTACTCAGTGTCTCCCTTGGCTACTCACTTTCTCCCTTTGATGCTCACTTTGTCTCTTGGTTACTCACTTTCTCCCATTGATACTCACTGTCTCCCTTGGCTACTCACTTTCTCCCTTGGTTACTCACTTTCTCCCTATGATACTCACTGTCTCACTTGGCTACTCATTTTCTCCCTTGGCTACTCACTGTCCCCCTTGGCTACTCACTTTCTCTCTTGGCTACTCACTGTCTCCCTTGGCTACTCACTTTCTCCCCTTGGCTACTCACTTTCTCCTTTGGCTACTCACTGTCCCCCTTGGCTACTCACTTTCTTTCTTGGCTACTCACTGTTTCCCTTGGCTACTCACTTTTTCCCTTTGGTACTCACTTTCTCCCTTGGCTACTCTCTTTCTCCCTATGATACTCACTGTCCCTCTTGACTACTCACTTTCTCTCTTGGCTACTCACTGTCTCCCTTGGCTACTCACTTTCTCCCTTGGCTACTCACTATCCCCCTTGGCTACTCACTGTCCCCCTTGGCTACTAACTTTCTCCTTTGGCTACTCACTTTCTCCCTTTGATACTCACTTTCTCCCTTTGGTACTCACTTTCTCCCTATAATACTCACTGTCCATCTTGACTATGCAGTTTCTCCCTTGGCTATTCACTGTCCCCCTTGGCTACTCACTTTCTCCCTTGGCTACTCACTTTCTCCTTTGGCTACTCACTGTCTCCCTTTGATACACACTATCTCTCATGGCTAATCATTTTCTCCCTTGGATACTCAGTTTCTCCCTTTGATACTCACTTTCTCCCTTGGTACTCACTCTCTCCCTTGGCTACTCAGTGTCTCCCTTGGCTACTCACTTTCTCCCTTTGATGCTCACTTTTTCTCTTGGTTACTCACTTTCTCCCATTGATACTCACTGTCTCCCTTGGCTACTCACTTTCTCCCTTGGCTACTCACTTTCTCTCTTTAATACTCACTTTCTCCCTTGGTTACTCACTTTCTCCCTATGATACTCACTGTCTCACTTGGCTACTCATTTTCTCCCTTGGCTACTCACTGTCCCCCTTGGCTACTCACTTTCTCTCTTGGCTACTCACTGTCTCCCTTGGCTACTCACTTTCTCCTTTGGCTACTCACTTTCTCCTTTGGCTACTCACTGTCCCCCTTGGCTACTTACTTTCTCTCTTGGCTACTCACTGTTTCCCTTGGCTACTCACTTTTTCCCTTTGGTACTCACTTTCTCCCTATGATACTCACTGTCCCTCTTGACTACTCACTTTCTCTCTTGGCTATTCACTGTCTCCCTTGGCTACTCACTATCCCCCTTGGCTACTCACTGTCCCCCTTGGCTCTAACTTTCTCCTTTGGCTACTCACTTTCTCCCTTTGATACTCACTTTCTCCCATGGCTACTCACTTTCTCCCTATGATACTCACTGTCCATCTTGACTATGCAGTTTCTCTCTTGGCTACTCACCGTCTCCCATGGCTATTCACTGTCCCCCTTGGCTACTCACTTTCTCCCTTGGCTACTCACTTTCTCCTTTGGCTACTCACTGTCTCCCTTTGATACACACTATCTCTCTTGGCTAATCATTTTCTCCCTTGGATACTCAGTTTCTCCCTTTGATACTCAGTTTCTCCCTTGGCTACTGACTTTCTCCCTTTGATACTCACTTTTTCTCTTGGCTACTCACTTTCTCCCTTTGATACTCACTTTCTCTCTTGGCTACTCACTTTCTCCATATGATACTCACTTTCTCTCTTGGCTACTCACTTTCTCTCTTGGCTACTCACTTTCTCCCTTTGATACTCACTTTCTCTCTTCGTTACTCACTTTCTCCCTTGGCTACTCACTTTCTCTCTTGGCTACTCACTTTTTCCATTTGATACTCACTTTCTCCCTTTGATACTTACTTTCTCCCTTGGCTACTCACTTTCTCCCTTTGATACTCATTTTCTCCCTTGGCTACTTACTTTTTCCCTTCCTTTGATATTCACTTTCTCCCTTGGCTACTCAATTTCTCCTTTTGATACTCACTTTCTCTCTTGGCTACTCACTTTTTCCCTTTGATACTCACTTTCTCTCTTGGCTACTCATTTTTCTATTTGATACTCACTTTCTCCCTTGGCTACTCACTTTCTCCCTTTGATACTCACTTTCTCCCTTGGCTACTCACTTTCTCCCTTTGATACTCACTTTCTCCCTTGGCTACTCACTTTCTCCCTTGGCTACTCAATTTCTCCCTTTGATACTCACCTTCTCTCTTGGCTACTCACTTTCTCCCTTTGATACTCACTTTTTCCCTTTGATACTCACTTTCTCCCTTTGATACTCACTGTCTCCCTTGGCTACTCACTGTCTCCTTTGGCTACTCACTGTCTCCCTTGGCTACTCACTGTCCCCCTTGGCTACTCACTGTCTCCCTTGGCTACTCACTGTCCCCCTTGGCTACTCACTGTCCCCCTTGGCTACTCACTGTCTCCCTTGGCTACTCACCGTCTCCCTCAGATACTCACCAAGTTGTTTGTCTTTTACAATCAGCTGATTTGTGGAACCTTTGAAGATACTTTTTTTGTTTTCTTTCATTTCTTCTCAATTTTGATGATACATTTCGAGAGAATTCCCTCTGTTTCAGCTCCTTAAGCCTCTGTTAAGAAAGTGTAAAATCAAGCCATTACGTTATATATTGTATTTTCTGTTCCATTTTAGCTATATATATATATATATATATATATATATATATGTACATGCACAGTAAATCATGTATGCCACTTAGGAGTTATTGCAGTTAGCAACTTAAAGCTCATGAATCGTTTCAGTGTTGCTGTATTTACACAAAAAAAGACCATTTTCTGAAATCAATGCGGTTCCTCTCTTGGATGAATGGAGGGAGATTTCCTTTTAACAAATTCCTTACTAATAAACAAAACCCGTGTGAGAGGTCCACTTCAGCAAGCCTGATTCATCCATAGCATGTGTGGCCTGGTATCACTTGACATTTGTAGACAATAGATTTGCGTTTCTGCAGAATGCAGCAAACGGGGCACTTGAATGAAAACCTGTTTGTCACATTCTAGAAAAATGCAATTCAGTCACTTTCAGGGTTTCATTCAACACAGAGCCTTTAGGAAACAGACTCGTTTTGTATTTTTAATTTGACGACCAACACCTAAGTCCACTACGATATTTTTTATACTTGTACACACTTGAGATGTCTATTAGGAAAACACTTGCTTACGCTGCAGTTATCCTGACGTGCTGCATCTCTCAGAACAGTGCCACACTGCTTGGGAATCTGCCTAAGCACTTAACTTCAACACACCCTGGCTCCCTGATTCCATTAAGTGTGTGCAGGTCGCCTCTGCCAAGGAGTAAGTACATTTGGCTATCTATCTACCCATTAACTGCTTCAATATCATTGATTAAATTGCTGATTCTAATATGCTTGGAAGTATAAAAAAAAGAGGTGTCTACATAAATCTATACTCCAAAACTGGAAATGAGTTTGGCTCATTCTTAACCACCAAGGGGTTATGCGCTAGACTTATAAAAGTTTGAAATAATTATTTCCATAATTTGTGTCTCCCTCCCATATAATTCAAGTACTAAATTGAATGGAAACTGCAAACAAGTTACAACACGGTTGCCCATAAATCCTTGGACAGTTGACGTTCAAGACTTCCGTCAAATTCGTATCGGTGAAATATTCAGAAATGGTTTTAAAAAAAAATTAAAATCCCAGAAACCCTGATTTCTCTCACCTGTTTGTGTGCGTGGTCATAGGAATTTATATGATTATCAAATTCTTGATGTTTATAATACTGCTTGTCACATAGCTCACAGTAGAAATTGGCTCTCAGGGATTCCAGCGCAGTTTGCCTTGTATTCTCTTTTTCCGACAAGTCCTTAAAGAAAATAAATGGTAAAGTGGATATAAATGATTTTGTGCTGAACAATGCTTCTTGAGGACTACGCTTAAACAGGGTGTTGTATAAGAGATAGACAGTAATTAGATAGACAATGTCTACATAGACACCAGATGTTAGACAGTCAATAGTTAGACAGGGACAAAAGGTTGACAGGGACAAAAGTCAGACACATTAAAGTTAGACAAGTAAAAAGGTCGACAGGTACAAAAGGTCAACAGGGTCAAAAGTTCGACATGAAAATGGTCGACACAAAAATTGGCGACAATTTTTTTGCATTTTTAGCCCTAATCTTCACCCTAAACCTCCCCTTGGTGCCTAACCCTAACCTTCCCTGCTGGTGCCTAACCCTAACCCTCCCTCCTGGTGCCTAACCCTAACCATCTGGGTAAGTGCCTAACCCTAACCGTGGGGGTAAGTGCCTAACCCTAACCCTCCAGTAAGTGCCTACAGGGCTGTAACTAGGGTAGTGCGACCTGTGCCAGGGCACAGGGCACCACAGGGTAGGGGGCACTGTTTGGGCCGGTCAATTTTCAGTTTATTATCATTCTCACTTTGTAGCTTCCCCTTCTTTTATCCCCAGCATCTCCTGGCCTCCCCTATCTCTTCCCAGACCGTTCCCCATGAGGCCATGGACCTTTTTCAGGTACATATCTTATGTCCCTATTTGAAAAATAATGGTGGGGGGTGCGCCAATGCTCTTTCTGGCACAGGGCACCAAAAAGTCTAGTTACGGCTCTGAGTTCCTAACCCTAAACCTAACAAAAAAAAAAGGTGTCGACCCTTTTTTGTGTCAACCATATTCATGTTGAACTTTTGACCCTGTTGATCTTTTATACCTGTCAATCCTTTTACATGTCGAACTTTAGTGTGTCTGACTTTTGTCCCAATCGATCTTAAGTCCCTGTCTAACTATTGACTGTCTAACATCTGGTGTTTATCTAGACATTGTCTATCTAATTACTGTCTACAGTCAGGAACCCGTTTAATCACTGTCATTAAACTTGTGCTATCATTTATTGGAGGCACTCTTGAAGGATAGAAATTTTCTTTGGGACTTTTATAAATATTTCATGCATCATCTCATTAACATCTCATCTTTCTCACCTCATAGATCTAAATTTGCAACCATACGTCCAACAGCTCCAATCATGCATTAAAGATTCAACTGCGAGTTTATAATCGTTTGAGAATTTTAACAATTTTTTCCAAAAATTGCTCATATATATATTTTTTAAATAAATGAATTAGGTCAAAAATATGTATTTAGAACGATTCCAAAACGATTATATTTATAAAAAAAAATGAAAACAGAAGACATTAATATTGATTTTAATATAGACAAACAATGTATCGGACCGTCGAATATTGGAACATTGCGACTTTGCCTTGAATTGGTGGCTGCTCCTCTAAGCAGCCACCGGGTATACACTGGGGGGCTGCGGGCTGTTTCCTTTACATTTCCCCGGCAGCTGCTCCTCTCTGGAGGGTGCTGCCGCGCTGCCAGATCAGCAGTGATCGGCCCCATGGCAGACACTGGAAGATGGTGCAAAGATTCTGAGAGGTCGGGAGCTTCCTCTGCAAATGGTTTCTGCTGGAAGATTATCTTCTGGCAGCCGCCCAGTGCGTGTTTCTGATTGGTCGCATTGTTTGCTACCATGTCAGGGAACGCACAGCCTGGTGTGGTCGCAAACGATGAGACCATGCCAGAAAGCTGGTTAAATGAAATGATCATTTTAAATAGGTAAGCATAGACATGCAGGCAGTGAATACTTGATAAAGGAATTGTTACTATTATCACTACATTTTTGAGGTATATTAATTTAGCCACAAGGGAACAGAGATTTTCTACTATGAAGAATAGCGCTGATATTAACATAAACAATTATTTTGTGTTTCATCTTCAAAGCACAGCTATGGGGGCAACTTGTGCCCAAAGTTATGTTAAATTGTTTATAAGGGAATAGGAAGCACAGAATGTTTATAAATAATTTTAATAGATATGAAGTATAATGCAGTTGACCCATCTCCAACCAATTGGTGACTATCATCAATCTATTGCATATTATATCCACTTTTATCTCTTAGGGGTTTATATACCAAGCAGTGAGAAGCGTGGAGAAGTGGGGACCAGTGTAGAAGTTTCCCCATAAAATGACGAAACACACAGCATAATCTCTCATACTCCTCCCTGACAGAGACTGTATTGGTGCATACACACGGTCAAATTTTCCTTCAGATTTGTACAATAACGATTTTAAAAATCGTTCATATCTGAAACGATGAACGATGCACATTCCCGTTGATTTTCATTCATTTTGATACTGTCAAAAATCGTTCGTAGTTCGTAGTTCATGAAATCGTTGGTAAAATCGTTCGTAGTTCATCGTTCGTAGTACGTCTGACAGATCTGACCGTGTGTATGCACCTTAACACTGTTTGACATCACTTGCAGTTTTCAGACATGGATGAGATGGATCCGGAAGACTGCATGCTACATTAAACAGTTAAGCCTAAATATTTTAAACTGAATATATTTATAAATAAAACTTTTTTTTCCATTACACTGGACCTTTTGCTTTTATAATAACAACATATACAATTTAATTAGACTCCAGAGGTGGGGCTGCAGCAGTCCGAAATTCAAATAGGGCAGCCACACCAACTGCCACCCCAAATACTGCCAATCATCGCCAGCCAGGACTCACTGGCAGTTGGTGTGACTCCCCTATTTAAATTTATAACTGCGCTGCAGCCCCACCTCCGGAGCCACCATTGTTTGTGAATGATTTGTATTGCTTTTCTGTTATTGTTTACTGTGTATGCTACTATCCATGTGTATATTGGGTATCAGGGGATAAAGATACAAAGGGGACCCAGATTGCATTTTGCACAGGTTCCTGTGGAAGACCTGTAGCTCTGCCACTGCATTTTAAAAAAAAAATTGATATTGAGCACTGTTAAATCATATTTTTGTGATATAGGACTACCTGGGTAATGTCAAAACTATCCATATTTTCCATCTATAAAATGCGGGATACAGTCAATATACCGACGGACGGGAAGCCGTCCGTTGGAGTCCTGCTGTGTAAATCCCGACACTGGACTAAAGACAGGCGTCTATCTTTAGTCTGATGCCGGAATCCTGACAGGACGGCTTCCAGAACGAAGGTAAGCGGGGACACTTAGTTGATAGCCGCGGTGGGGTGGGGGGCTCAGGAGGGTTAGGTTTAGGCACCCTCCGGGGAGGGTTAAGCTAGGGGAAGGGTGGGTTAGGTCCCACTGGGGGGAGGTTAGGGTTAAGCACTCCCCCTGGAGGGTTAGGTTTAGGGTGCAGGGGAGCAGGGGTGTTAAGTTTAGGAACCCCCGGGGGGGACTTAGGGTTAGGAACCACCCCGGGAGTTTTAGGGTTAGGCACCCCTAAGGGAGGGTTAGGGTTAGGGGGGGAGAAGGGTAGAGTTAGGGGACTTGCCTCCTCCATGTGGATTATGAATGTTCGGGCTTACGGCGTCGGCATTTTACCTGGTGGCTATTTATTTAGCCGCTGGGATCAATTGCAGTGAAAACATATATTTTGCAAGTAAGATATAATTATACATTCAAAGCACATTTCATGTACAATAAAAACTAACTGGCTAGTTCTATGTTAAGGTATTTATATATTGGGCAGCACAGTTGGTGTAATGGTTAGCATTACTGCCTCACAGCACTGAGGCCATGGGCTTGATTCCCACCACAGCACTTATTGTGTGGAGTTCTCATATTCTTCCCGTGCTTGCGTAGGTTTTCTCCGGGTGCTCTAGAAGAAACCCACGCAAGCACAGGGAGATTGCATGGCTACTGGCAAAAAATTGTAAGCTCCGCTGGGGCAGGGACTGATGCGAATGGCCAAATATTCTCTGCAAAGCGCTGCGGAATATGTGTGCGCTATATAAATAACTGGTAATAAAGAATAAAAAAGTATCTGCAGTTTGATGTAAAGTGTACCACAGTCAAAACACTGGATAAAAGATCAGGGGTGTATTTATAATGGGTGCAGGGTGTGCGGTGCACACCGCACACCCGTCACGTATACTTTTTAATACTTACCATTCTGAAGTCCCGTGTTGGCGGTAGCACTGCACAAAACACCAGGAAAATGGCTGCTGCAAACATTTTCCTGGCGTTTTGCCCATGCGCAGTAAGAAAATCACCAGTAAAATGGCTGACGTACACTTTCCCAGTGATCTGTGCATGAGCAGTAGACTCTGGGTACAGACTGGCGCTCAGAGTTTACTGCTGCGGTCAGTGCACGACCGGCCGCCGAGGAGAGAGGAGGGGGGCCCGGACGAGGAATGCACATGGGCCCCTCTCTTAATACGCCTCTGGACAAGATTGAAACCCACTACTTGCCACATTGAAGGTAATATTTGTCATTTTAATCATTTGGATTTACAGAATAGCTGGCTCTTTGCCTAATACTTAAAGTTTTGCAGCCAAATTCCAAAATCTCTGATTAAATATAGGCAGCTTTTCTCTCCCATCTATTATTCAACCGGATTAGCTGTAATGTAGACATTGGAAAGCCAAGGCTATCAATCTATGCATTGTAATCTAATTATGAGAAGGGAAGGAAGAGCATCTGTAGAATGGTTGGTGATTTAACTTTAAAATACTTTTGAAGTAGAAATATCGAACCCATAACAGCATATTAAAAGGTCCCAGGGAAATTATAAAAAAGTTTTGATATATGCTGCAAAGAAACAAATCTAATAGAAACAAGTTAAAAAATATATAAAATTTAATGACTGCCACTAAACGATAAAAATGGTAAAAACAAAAAGGTATAATTATTCCTTGCTGGGTCCGCACTGGAAATGTAAACTGAAAAGCAGGAGCCAATTTAGGGCTGAAAGGCATTGCGTATATCCACCTATATGTTGAGTTGTATGCGTCTCTGCAGCCGCACCGCCCCTATCTGTTTGCTGGTTTGGTTCCCGTCGTCGTCATAATCATCACCAGTGCACAATTGCACCAAAGCAGGTGCATTTACTCATCCGGACAACGGTGCAACGCCCACAATTCCTGCGATGCATCCTACAGTTAACATAGCCTAGGGTGACAAAGCCCTGTTGCATCCATGGTTGTAGAAAGCCAGCCCGTGTGAAGGGGCTGTGGCCTATTTGCAGGAGGCGTGGCCATGCCCCCTCAGAAAAAAACCCTTTTGCATTGTCACTACGCCGGGCAGGGGGGCACTGTGAGCCCCCAGCCTGGCGCAAATCCATGGGGGGGTGCGAACAGTGTGATCGCTCCTCCCCACCGACAGAGTAAACTGCTGCTGAGCAGTCTCCCACTGCAGCCCAGTGGGGGGAGGTTGGTGTTAGGCTGTGGGAGGGGAAGTTAGGGTTAGGCTGTGGGACGGAAGGATAGGCTGCCGGGGGAGGTTAGGGTTAGGCTGCGGGCGGAGGGTATGGTTAGGTTGTGAGAGTGGAGGCTAGGGTTTGGATACGGGGGGAGGTAAGGGTGGAGGAGTGGAGGTTGGGGTTAGGCCGCAGGAGGAGGTTATGGTTTGGCTGCGGGGGGTGTAGAATGTTAGGGTTAGGCTGCAGGGAGAGGTCAAGGTTAGGCTGCGGGAGGGGAGGTTAGAGATAGGCTGCAGGGAGAGGTTAGGGCTAGGCTGCGGGAGGGGAGGTTAGGGTTTGGATACGGGGGGGAGGTTAGGGTGGAGGTTGGGGTTAGGCCGCAGGAGGAGGTTATGGTTAGGCTGCGGGGGGTGTAGAATGTTAGGGTTGGGCTGCAGGGAAAGGTTAGGGTTAGGCTGCGGGAAGGAGGTTAGAATACAAGAGTGTAGGTTAGGGTTAGGCCACAGAATGAGGTTATAGTTAGGCTGCGGGAGGGGAGGTTAGGGTTAAGCTACGGGAGGGGAGGTTAGAGTTAGGCTGGCAGAGTGGAAGTTACAGTTAGGCTGCAGGGGGAGGTTAGGATCAGTTGTGAGAGGGGGGGTTAGGCTCTAGCAGGAGGGTTAGAGGTTAGGGGCATTACCCACCACTGGGTGCAGGAAGTCATTATCACATCACTGCTAGACCCAGAAGATACCTCTGGAGCAGCTGGACCAATTGAATAAGGTAAGTCACCGTTGGACCACCAGCAACATTTTGTCAACATTTTAATCTTGTTGACATTTCATCAGTGTCGACATGATGAATGTCAATGTGGTTAATGTAGACATGACAATCTGAGTGTTGACAAAATATAGAACCCTCGACATACTGTATATGCTGGTGTCAGTAAAGGATCCACAGATTTAATGAATCTGATAAGGGTCGCAGAATAATTTTTCCAGAAATCTCGAGACATCTCATCCAATCTCCAAAACCTTTTGGGCAGTTTCAATTAGCTGCGCTCATAAGCACAATTAAGGTCCACTTCCATAGTCTGCAAACAGAAATCAGCTGGAGAGACGCATCCTGCAAAGCCGCCGGAACCCGACCTGGTGGAAGCTCAAAGATAATTGAACCTGGCCATTGCAAACTCCTGGTTCTATACAAAGTAACAGCTCATTGAAAAGACAAAACCTGCGGCGCTCATAAATTTACATGGAGTAGTAATGGTAATACATTCCTTATTGTTTTAAATACGGAGAATATCACAAGTTGGGTCAATAGATGTATCTCCTTCTGAATCCTTTAGTTACCAATCGACGTCCACTCAATCGTCACATAAGAGGAGATGTCGAAAACAAAAGAAGGAAAAGAGGACCACGACATAGGAAAAATCCAAATACAAAACGTGCATTAAAAAAATGTGGTGTATGGGTCCAAGTATTTGGCTACTCACACCCTCAGTAGATGTCATCTACTGAGGGTGTGAGTAGCCAAATACTTGGACCCATACGCCACATTTTTTTATTGCATGTTTTTTATTTGGGACTTTTTATTGTGACTATGGACCTTTAATTACTTGCCATTTGTACTTATTCCGGCATTTTTTATCCTATGTCGTGGTATAGCTCCTCTTTGGAGTGATTTGCTCCACATATGTGTCTTTTTTTATTATTTCAAAATAAAACTTTTTTGGATTGAAATACACTGGTCCGCTTATACAGCTACTGAAGTGATACTATTGAGGACCGATCCAGACATCATTACAAAGATACCTTTATGAGAGTGTCATCATTCCATATCGTGTGAGTTTGGGTATGCACTCGCATTTATTGTACCAAGATACCTTTATGTGAATAACTGTCTACTCTCTAGTGTGAGTTTGGGTATGCAATCTAGGACCTCTCCATAAAGAAATTCCTATAAGATTAACAGCTACAACCCAGTCGGGAAGTTTGAAAATACGTCTTTAATGTCAATCTTTCCAATCTAATAAAGTGAAAAAGAAAACTTTATATACTTTATCCAATAGTCAGAGATGTGAGTTGGATATGCGAACCCTGTAAATGATCTATATTGGAATATAAAGAAACCCTTTAGTACATTTCTTGCCCATCATTTATGTAAGCGGGGTATGCCATATAATGGAAGACTAAATATCTGTCCTGTTTGTAGCAAGTTTGGTGTTTTATGCTATTACTACACATTGGTCCTCTTTTTCCTCTTTTGTTTTCGACATCTCCTCTTATGTGACGACTGAGTGGACGTCGATTGGGAACTATATTCAGAAGGAGATACATCTATTGACCTGACTTGTGATATTCTCTGTATTTAAAACAATAAGGAATGTATTACAATTACTACTCCATGTAAATTTAAGAGCGCAGCAGGTTTTGTCTTTTCATTGTGTTGTGATACTTGAGATTCCTTTTTGAAAATTGATAGAACCGACTGGCAGCTTTTTGCACCCTAAAAAGTGATCTCTCTCGTCCATTTTTTCTTGGTTCTATACAGTAAGCCACTAACAGAAATGTACACATGAGTAAGCATAGTCCTGCTCGCTCTCATTGTGGCAGATGTACTAAGCTCTGGAAAGTGATAAATCGGAGGGTGATAAACTTCCAACTAATCAGCTCGTAACTGTCATTTTTCAAACACAGCCTGTAAGGTGACAGTTAGGAGCTGACTGGCTGGTAGTTTATCACTTTCGTATTTATCACTTTTCAGAGCTTAGTACATCTTGATTGAATTTTGTTTTTGGTTTTAAGATAATAAATTAAACATCTGCCATTATTTTTCTAAATAGCATCACATAAATCCAAGTTAAAACATTTCTACCATAATGAATTATACATAAGATATTCACTGATAAACTTGTTACTTTCAAGCCTGAATATAGAACAAAGTATTTTAATTTAGCGACATCTAATTAAATAATTTCTGAGATGAAAATCAATATGCAATTTTAGGCTGACTTGATTACATAGCATATTAAAGCGATAGAGTATATTGTGACATAAACCTACTAACTGGTGCTAATAATTTATTTATGTAAATATCTATACAGTATGCTATGGGGGCTTTACAGGCAATTAATATGCTGACACAGAATGTAAATGGGAGAAAATTGAACACAATATTAGTTCTTCGTTTATGAAACATGATCATGATTTTAATTTACTGGGATCCAAGTATAATAAATTATATAATAATAATAATAATATCATGGGGTGATGCTGTATGATATCTTGCATAGGACTATAATATATGCTCTTCTGGCACGCAGAGCTGTGTATGCACTTGCAGTGGCTAATTTATGCACGCCCATGTAACGGCGTTTAAACGGACAGGCACGCCTGCGTTTTTCTGACCACTCCCCGTTACCACCCCCAAACGCTGACAACCTGTCAGTCACATTCTGATGTGATCCTCTGTGTGGCCGTAATCGCAATGCTATCGCTGCGGCTTAAACGCATGCGTGATGGCAAACAATTACTTGATCTGCGTGAAAATAGCATTAGCGTCCATCTCTGAATCAGGTCCTCAGTCGTATTTGACACCCCCAATGGATATATTGGCCGTCAGCTTAACCCTAAGTAAAATAGGCGATGGTAAGTAGCCTATATAAACAATTGGCAAGACAAAAATTAGGGTGACAGCGACCTCTGGTGTCCCAAGCGCGGAAAACTATTACTGAGAACTGTGTTAAAAATATAACATCAGTTTTATTTAGTGAAAAGTTAAATAAATCAGGCAGAAAATATATTCCATAAAATATCACTGTACAAGTAGGCTAGAAATAGGTGGAATAATAAAACAGCACTAAAATCAGACACTGCTGCACTGGTAGTAAAATAAAACGGCACTTTAAGAAAGAGGAAAAATTATTATTATATTTTTTTTAAAAGATAAAAAAATCTAAGAAGTAAAAGATGGGAGTACTGTAAATAGTTTGTCTTGCTATTTGATTTCTCTGTGTTTTATGATATAATTTGATTTGACTTATGTACACCAACTGATGTATGTAAAAAATTCTCTTTTCAAAAATTCAATAAAAAAGATATGTAAAAAAATAAAAAAAAAAGATGGGAGTACTGTAAAATGCTTATCTTTCAAGAGGGATGCAGTCTGGGAAGGCCCCAGACAGTACCTATATATATATATACTGTATGTAACCCCCCTTTGTCCCTTAAAGGGTCACCAAGTTACTATCTTCCCAATGAATGTACCCACCTTTAACTTTATGTTAAATGATGTACCTTTTGTTAGATCAGTGCCTCCACCCAAGTATCTGTAGTAAGTCTGGGCCTACTTGGGAAACCCTAGTATATAATGGTTTGGATAAGGATCAGTATTCTAAGGACAAACCTGCTCCCTTGTTTTCTTAGGCTCCCATGGCCCTCATTCAGACCCGGACGCAAGTGGCCGTTCGTACGTTCGGCGTACGTACAGACATATGTTAATTCAAGCACTCGCTCGTAATTTCGAACGCATCTAAACATCCTCCCCAAACTCTACCAACCCCTCCTCTAACTAACGAGCGTGCCAAATAGCGAGCGTACATCCCCAATGTGGCTTGCAGGGAACGCACGCACAAGTACAAACCGGAAGTGGGCCTGTCAGATTCCGATTACCTGCTCCTTTATTCTGCCTACCTCCCTCAATCGTATCATGCCAATCAATATATCAATTATCTTAATTGCTCTTTTTTTTTTTTTTTGACAATGCAATAAACTTTACTCTTGTCCGTGTTTGTGTTTACCCGCAGAATACGTACGGCTTAAACATTCGCTTTTATTTGTCAAAATACATGTTTGAGCCAATTAAACATTTGTTTTATTTGTTTTTAACCACGCATATTTTCCTGGGTTCATTTCTTTATTTAAATTTGCTTACGCATGTAACTGCATCAAGCCTATCATAACTCTCAATAGATTTGTGGCCCTGTCGAACACATGACTCATACACTAACCAATAGAATTGGTCCTGTTAATTACCCAAATACATTAGCCAATCGAATTTATTTTCGGGTCTTTATTAAAAATGATTTTTAGAAAATACACCATTGCCATCATGAGAGCCTCGGCATTCACCAGGCGCGAGCTGATGGTGTTAACCGAGGTCATGGACAGGCGGATCACCAGCCAGCCTCCCCCCATCACCAATAGGGAAAAGCGTTCCGCATATGCGGAGGTACGTGGCCGCCTGCGTTCCTTCGGCTCACGCCGCCAGATCGGCCAGCTGGAGCGCAGGTGGTCCGACCTGCAACGGCGGACGCCCCGCTTGCTGGCATGCTTTCGCATGCAGATCGCGGAAAGTAAGTTTTTGTGACTGTGGTTTTCATGTTTTTCTTTGTACTCATATCTGCATGGCCATGTTTTCATGTATGTCCTATTCATTCTTTGTACTCATATCTGCATGGCCATGTTTTCATGTATGTCCTATTTATTCTTTGTACTCATATCTGCATGCCCATGTTTTCATGTATGTCCTATTTATTCTTTGTACTCATATCTGCATGGCCATGTTTTCATGTATGTCCTATTTATTCTTTGTACACATATCTGCATGCCCATGTTTTCATGTATGTCCTATTTATTCTTTGTACTCATATCTGCATGGCCATGTTTTCATGTATGTCCTATTTATTCTTTGTACTCATATCTGCATGCCCATGTTTTCATGTATTTCCTATTTATTCTTTGTACTCATATCTGCATGCCCATGTTTTCATGTATGTCCTATTTATTCTTTGTACTCATATCTGCATGCCCATGTTTTCATGTATGTCCTATTTATTCTTTGTACTCATATCTGCATGCCCATGTTTTCATGTATGTCCTATTTATTCTTTGTACTCATATCTGCATGGCCATGTTTACATATTTGTGTTGTCAAAAATTAGTGTTTAACTAGGTCTGGGTTGAAAATAACCACAATTTGTTTCCCATCTTTTAGGGGCAGAGCGGAGACTACGGCGTCATCGCCGTCAAAGACGGCGCTCTCGGCCCCTCTCCCCAACCCCCAGCCAAACATCCACACCCCAAAATTCCATTATTTCCCCCTCCTCCCCAGCCTAAACAGACCCTGTGGAAGATGTTTTGGGGCTCCTTCCCCTCCATCCCAATTCTCCCTCTCCTCCAACCACCCCTCTCGTAACTACCCCCTCCCCTGAATCCCAAATCACCCCTCCAACCTCGTTGGGGAATGTTTGCACCTCCGAGGACGAGGGAGTTGCATCTGTCCCGGCCGTTATTTTAAACGGTATGTTTTTTTTGTTTTTTTTAACTTTTTTTTATAAAACTGTTTGTATGTAATCCTGTGTCTGTGCCTTTTTTTGTGGGGTTTGTCAGAATTTGGTGTAGATTTCTGTTTGTCTTTACCTTTTACTGCTGATTTCCCCATACACATATCACACCTGTCAGAATCTGATGTTTTTTGTTGCAATTTTTGGGGTGTCCATTTTTGGGGCCTTGGTTTTTTTGGGGTAAATCTGCTTTTGGTCACAATATTGTCATTTTTGGTTAACTTTGTTTGGCTTGTTTTTTAATGTGGTTTCATTAATTATGTATTAAGACCCACACTTTTCTAACCCACAGAGGAACAGAGGCGTTTGGCGGACTTAGCCGGATGCGTAGAAAGGATACGGGGCTATGTCATCGGGCTGCTGGTGGTCCTTGACCATATGTCTGTCATCCTGCGTCCCTAATTTATTTTGGTTCTTAAAAAATAGTTGTCTTCAATAAAATTTTAATCTTAACGTTCTGTCTCATTCCTTGTCTCCAAATCTTAGATTGTTTACACTGACATAAGTAGACTCTTCCAGCAAGTATTTGCATTTAATGTCACTAAGATTGTGTGTTGTATTTTTTAGGAAAACAGGCACATGAAACACCTAACAGTAACAATCGGATTGGCCTTTTTTTGTGTTTGACAATTTATATATTACTACATTTTACAGGTTCCAATTTGGGGGGCAACCTGCTTAGGCCGAGATTACAAAGCCAACTGATTGTACAGGATTCCTTTTGGTGTTGGTTTTGACCCAGAAAGCATCTTTAAATTTAGATCAAATTGCGTCATTACAGGATTAACCCTTATTAAATTTTAACGTGGGTGAACCTGGTTACACTTGCTTGTAATGGGCAATAAAATGACCAAAATTACACTCTCCAAACATTTATTCACAACATAACTAAAATAACAAAGTGTTCACTCACAAACAATACACACAGTGAAAACCAAAAATACAACCCATAAAACACCATATGAAAAAAGAAATGAAAAATCAAGAACTGGTTGACGAAGGAGCATGCCAACATGATTCCACAAATGTGGCGTTGCAATATGGGTTCCAGAATAGATATCCAATGTGTCCCCATGACGGATTTTTTAGGGTAGCAGGAAGTAGTCATCGTTTGAGTCCCAAATATTATGAAATCAAACAGAAGATGGGAAACAAAAATCAAATTAATTAGATGTTCTCCAAAAAACCTTACCACATTGTGTCTAAACACTTTTGTGTTGCAAATAATTACCTAAAATATCTGGCCACCACATCATCGCGTATGGCCCCCCCATATACTGACCTCCGACCAACCTCGGGGGGGCCATCCTCAGGCAAGGCATCCTCTGGCTGCATTGGGACACCACTCCTTATGGCAATGTTGTGAAATATCCCACAGTGGACCACAATTTTCGAAACCATATCCGGCAAATACATGAGCTCGCCACCAGAGCGGTGGAGGCATCTGAATCGGCCTTTTAAAAGGCCGATACAGCACTCCACCACTTGCCTGGTGGCTGTAAGTGCGGCATTAAAATTACTTTGTGGCCCTGGTGTGGGAGCCAAATGAGGAGTGAGCAGCCAGGGCATGCAAGGGTAGCCACTGTCTCCTGTGAAAAAGAAGTGACAACATCAGGATCACTGTGTATCAAGCTTAACATTGTTATGTACTAAAGGTCTCCACTTACCCAGAAGCCAGGCATCACCAGCTTGTAGGTTGTTTAATTTGTGCCATATCCCTGATTGCCGGATGACGAAGGAGTCATGTGCACTTCCGGGTAATTTTGCATTCAGGGACAGGATCTGGAGGGAGGCATCACATAACACCATTACATTCAGGGAGTGATAGTGTTTCCGGTTGCGAAATATGGCCTCCAGCCGTGCTGGAGGCTGAAGTGGTATGTGAGTACCATCCACAACCCCTATGATGTGTGGGAAGCCAGCTATTTGGTAAAAATTGGCCTTGGCCACACTAAGGGCACCCATATCCAAAGGCATTTGAATAAAATGATGGAGGTGCTTGAAAAGGGCCTCCATCACTGCCCTCAGGATCCGGGAAAAGGAGGATTGTGAGATTCCCGCAACTATTCCCACCGTTGTTTGAAACGATCCTGAGGCACAGAAATGTAACACCACCATAAATTGCGTAAGTGGTGGTATTGCTGTAGGACTGTCAATTTGCAGCTCAAGATCACTCTCTATTAATGAGAGAGTGTCTATGATGATTTTGTGCGGAAGACGGTAGCGTCTTAACACCTCATCATCGGGCATTCCAAAAAGGGTGACACGTGTTCGATATATCTGGGGCCTTGCACGCCTACGATGCCTACGCCTGGGACGAGATTGAGGTTGGTCGGCTTCTGGGAGCATGGCCAGAACAATCCGACCAAGATCAACCTGAAATGGCAAGATTTGAATGTAAGGCTTTTTGTGTCAAAAATATTTGAAAAATTACTTAGCTTGATGATACAATCCAATGATGCTTACATGCCGGGGTATTGTCATGATTGGCCAAACCTATAAATAATAACAAATAAACAATGCAACAATTTAGGGTGGGCATTTAGGAATCTAAATTGGGTGCAACACAAAACAGAAAAGGGGAGAAACACACATTTGGGCAAAGAGCAAAACGACAGTGCGCAGACTACCTCAATTTGGGCCCAAATGTATTAAACAAATGCTAAAGGGAAAACACAACCAATTTAACGGGTCAAAATAAGCATTTAAAAATGCGCTAATTAGTTCGCAAATACAAGTCAAAATAGAAACAGATAAAAATGCGCTAATTAGTTCGCAAATACAAGTCAAAATAGAAACAGATAAAAATGCGCTAATTAGTTCGCAAATACAAGTCAAAATAGAAACAGATAAAAAAGCGCTAATTAGTTCGCAAATACAAGTCAAAATAGAAACAGATAAAAATGCGCTAATTAGTTCGCAAATACAAGACCAAAAATACGCCGATAAAAAAACACGAATTAGTTCATACATTTCGGACTCACAAAACCAAAGGTTAAAAGTGTAAGGTCAAACAAAGTTGCGTTAAAAAAAACATGCACATTTAATAAACAAGTGAAAAAATAAACTTACCAATAGAGGATATATAAGTCACCGGATAAAAAGGTCGTTGGGGCAGAGCCAAAAGAAACCTAACAAAGGAGAATTTTTAATAAATTAACGAGCCAAAATTCACAAAAAGAAGGAGACACAAAGTAAACAAAAGTTAGACAGCCAAAAACTTACCAAAAAAATACACGACAAAAAAAACAACCACATCAAAAAAAGCGAACGGAAAAAAATAAAACAAAAAGACAAACCAAAAACAACTCCCAACAACGCCAAATCCAAATCCCGCCAACAATCCACTCTGACCAACGTAACCTCCAACAACCAACAACCGCCACCTCGACTCGAGACGCCCCAAGCCATAAATAGTGTTTATTTTCCCGCACAAATTAAGGAGGGATCATAGGAACGCACAATCAATGATGCGGCTGAAAAATAAGGACGCATGTATAAATACGTCACGAACCAAAAAAAACGTTCTGGTGTATTTCTTGTTTGGAGATAAGAAATGGCTACAGACCAGGGAAACAATGGCCAACAGTCTGCCGGTAAGTATTTCATGCATTTCCAAACAATGATTATTTTGAAACATAATATAGTGCAAGTAGTCAAGCTTAAATTTCTCAACATTTAAACAAATAGGTGAGGAGGATGACATGGAAGAGGCTGCTGGGCCCAGTATTCCGGCCAAAGCAGGGATAAAGAAAAGGCAGCCACAATTCACAAGAAAGGAGATGGAGGTTTTGGTTCAGAAGTGTGTGGACATCCTGCCACAGACAGACAGGAATATGAGTGCAAGCCAGAAGTGGAGAATGTGGGAGGAGGTAGCCAGTGCTGTCAATAGGGTGGGTGATTATGTCCGTCTAGCCTGGGATGTCAAACGGCAGTAAGTAAAAACTTGACCCCCCTAAAACCAAAACCCCCCCCAAAAAAAGGATAATGGTTCCATTTTCGCCCACAGATGGGGCGACTTCAAATATCGCCTGAAGCAAAAACTGGCGGACAGGGCAAGGCATGCAAGGGGTACAGGTGGGGGTCCCACCCCTGTGTCATTGGAGTTGAATGATTTAGAAGAGCTGGCACAGGGGTGTGTGCAGGCTGTGGAGGTGTTTGGCGTGTCCAACATGGATACGGACATGCCAGACTTTGCGGCTCCTCATGTTGTCCCAGGTAAATATTGTGATGTCACCAACTCTGAAATGTTATTGTGCCAATATGTAGATTCTAATGTGACTCTTTTCTCATTTTGCCAACAGAGACACAGGCGGATGAGTCTGCTCCAGAGGGGAGCCTTGGCCGCAGAATTTCTGCTGGCTCTGCAGGGGAGGAACCAGTACATCCGGCTGAGGACCCTGCAGAAGCCAGTCCAGGGCAATCCCTCTCGCAGGCAGTGTCCCTCCTCACAGAACTCAATTTTAAATCGGATTTCCATATGGAGATTCTGCAGAGGATGGACGCCAGTCTGGTACGGGTGGCTGAGGCCCTGGAGCAAAATGCTGCGGCCAACGTGACCATTGGTCAGGCCCTGGCGGAAAATACCAGGGCCAACATCCGCATCGCCAATGCCCTGGAGCAGCTCGTTCGCCAGCACATGGTGGAGCCGACCTCCCTTCCTGCCGGAACATCAGGATCCTCCACCTCTGGCACAACATCAGCCGATCCTCCAAATGTGCCTAGCCCTGTGCCTAGTCCAGAGGCCACAACATCTGCCTCTGGACGGGCCAGCCCGATGACATCCCGGACCCGGTCTGGCGCCCACCCTCCCCCAGCCAAACGGGGGAAAAAACGTTGACAGCACTGGCTACTTTTCCCACACTCCTTCTGTGCTTGCCCCATATTCCTTTCTGGCCAAAACTTCCCTCTCCTTTCTTGTGAATTGTTTTTAATTTTTAGCTTTAAATTTCCATACCTTTTATGTTTGCACAAATAAAAATTTTTTGGGGAATAACACTGCCAAAAATGTTTTGGCCAAAAATGTGCCTGAAAATGTTTTTAGCTTCCAATAAATTTAGCAAAAATGTTCGACATTGTATTCTGACATTATTTTCGAAATGGTTTACATTTAATCCTGGCCCACAAGGCAAAAACGAGCTCCCAAAAAATTTAAACGAAATCACAAAAAAAGGCCTCTTTAAGGAACACTTTAAAATTTCCATAAGGATGCAAATTCTCCAGACAAAAGCAAAATGGAAAAATACACACAAACATGATGACATTATTGTTACAATAGCCCAAAAACCAAATATCAACCAAAAAAAAAACCCAACAAATGTACGCTAATTGATTGTGTAATCCTGACATTAGCAGCTATGATTTCCACCTGCGTACGGTTTTGTGCTAACCAAAAAAACTGATTGCAAAACACATTACAAGCTGGTTTTCAATACAAAACTAATTGTTTTTCTGACAAGCCGTGATTAAAAGATGAAACATCTTGGAGGGCCGGGACGGAGGAGAAGGCCATTGCCAATGTGGTCGAGTAATCCAGACCCTAAACTGTGCGAGCATTTTGAACGGAAAGAGGATCATCCAGTGACGTATGAGTTGGTACGAACACATTTGACGTTCGCATCTGATAATGTATGTACGCCCAAAAAACACCTCGCCACGCCTGCGTTTTTCCATCTCCACCCACGTCAATGCCCAAAAACGCCCTGTTCTGTCAATCACATTTGACATGTCACTTCCTGTACGCTATTTGACGAACGAGACAAAAAAAACTCGCAATATGCCGTACGCACATGCGCAGTGTTACACCGACGCATGCGCGCTTTCTCAACATCGGAACGCAACGAGCGTACTGCTGTTAACGAGCGGCTCTGAATGAGGGCCCATGTCATTTGACCCCTCTCATCATTCCTCCAGGTAGGTAGACACTATGAAGTATAGTTTAGATTTATTACTTTTATATAAGCAAAAAGATTCATACATATAACACCAAGAATTTATCTGTTTGCATTACATAAATTATCATATACAGTTTGATACATACACCATACATGCCTACTCTTCCGGGAGTCACGGGAGGCTCCCGATTTTTCGGGTAACCCCCCCGCACCCCCAGAAGAGTAGGCATATCTCTAGCATCCCGTCCACTTCCTAGTGAAGTGGGCAGGATGGGGAGATTTTAGGTGGAATTTTTGGGTCCGCAGGGAAGCTAAATGTTGCAAATTGTGTCATCTGGCCCGCCCCCTACTCACGGACTCACGATTCGCTGGGTTTTCTGTAAAGGGGGTGGGGCCTAATTATGTCTATAGTCTGGCCCCACCCCCCGATGAAGTGAGCAGCAGGTCCCTTCTGGCTGCTCCCAGAAAGGTGCCCAAGCATGTCGGTAAGTTTGACATACACCTGCATATACTTTTAACTGAACAATGGGGTAACCTAATGCAGAATTAACACCAAAGTACATGAAACCTTCTAGGAGATTGTGAGGATACGGGGTTCTCTCAATCACCCAGACACCGAGCAGATGAAACCAAAGTGGTGGTTTATTTTTCACAGCACACAGGAATAGGTAATATGCAATGGCAAAGGGGTAAATACAGCGAACGTGCAATACGCAGGTAGCAGTCCAGACAGAGCCAGTCTCAGTAAGGGATAAAGTTCCAGGACAAGTCCACAACAACCCACAGTTTCACACAGTAGAAACTATCACAGTTCACACAGAAGTGATAGCAAATACATCCACCCAAGTGTTGTCGGGATACCACAAAGTCGAAACTACCACAGTTCATACAGTAGTGATAGAGTACAAGTCCACACCGGAGAATGAAGATTTCCACCCAGGAGTTTCCAGTTGTATACGTCTACACAGGACTTACTTCCACTAAGCACCTTTAAAGAGAGCTACCCCTTAGCCACGGTGAGTGACTAACATGAGGAGCTGCCCTGTGTGACCTCTTTTGAAACCTTCCAATTTCCCATGATATTGTGACCACCCAGGGGAGTTGCACCGTTTCATGATTGGTGCAGGTCCCTTATCCTACAACTTTCTCCTACCTCCCCCAAATATTACTTCCCTGACGAACCCCTGCTGGGTTGGCTCGTACAGTCTGCCAGACTCCAGTGAGGGACAAAGGCAGGCAAATGGAAGGAGGTGTAAGTCCTGAGTGTCTCCTGCGGAGGTGGAAATTAACCCAAGAGGTCTTTTGTTCTGTGAGGTGTTATATTGCTCTACTGGTTATGAATAAAACAGCCATATGGACAAGGCTAAACATCAAGGGCTAAAAAGTATTAAACATTACATTTCCTCACATTATTACAGTACATAATATACAAGCTAATGCAAAAGTATAAGTCCTGTGAATGAACACACATACACCAGCATACGGATAGGGGAACGAAAAAGGGCTAAAAAGTAAATTAATTGCTGCAGGGAATGAGATGCTGCAAATACATTTTTAACACACATCTCATTTCGTCACAGAGATAATGCCCAAAAGTCTTGTTGTGTCTCCTTAGGTGGGTAAGTATCTAGAGTTCCTGTAGATTTGAGTCATTCTTATAGTCTATAGAACCAAACTGTTCATATCCCTTGTAGTGACTAAGGAGCCTGGTTCACTACTCAGTTCCTTAGTAAAAGTGGAGACTAGTTGTAGAAATTTCTGTAGATGGTGGAACAACAGGAGTCAGAGCTGCTATAATCCTAAAGAGCCTCCTAAAACTCCAACTTTAGATGTCATATATATACTTCGCAGCAATAGTCCCTCTACAGCTGATCTGCCTAGGAAAGGTTACACAATGTTTTAGTTGTTTGTCCTCTTCTTTTTAACTGTGCTGAATGACTGTAATAAGAACATGTGCTGCAGTAATATATAGATTTATTAATGAAAAAGGTTAAAGATCCCTTCTCCTGTGACTTGGATACTCTCCATGAATAGCCCAATCCCAGCAAAGCTGCAATACTATAGTTATATAGGTATACCATGGGCTTTCATTCTCTTTTATAGTATTAATTATCTTTATATATCTATATTGTAAGATTCAGCTTAGTTTTCTTTCAGAGCACTTGAAATGCTCCCCTGACACTCTACTTAAAATGGAGGTTATGCAAGAGTGCAGTGGTGATGTAATTACTTGCACTAGGCATCCTCTGATAGCTTCTATGTACTGAAACTCTCATTAAGGTGAAGCTGTCTGTAAATAATAATGAATAATATAATTGACAGGGAGTGCTCAGGTGAATGCAGTGGAAGTGGTTCTACTCACTGTAGGAGGTTCCCTGCAACTGCTGACAGACTGTTAGTAACTCCATTCCCACCAGCCAATCTCCTTCTTCCCGCTGCCACACCTCCCAGTGACAGCCCGTGAGCGGTTAGGCTAGTCACCGCTGGGCCACCCACTGCCACATGTCCTCTGCCCACAGTCCCTGCTCTTCTTTCCCTGACCCACTCACTCCCAGCTATATTACTCCGCCCCTTTTGCTATAGAACATGGGCCACCCAACACACTGAGGCACATGCTCACCACAAAAAGAAGTACCACATCAACCTATATGTATATAGATGAATCACGTACAGGGCCACCATCAGGGAGGGACTGCCAGGACTGGAGTCCCGGGCCCAGAGAGACAGTGGGGCCTGGGTGGCAGTGGTACAGATTTGCGGCGGGCTGCATCGTTGGGCAACCTGGCAGCCATGGAGAAACAGCCGCGGTTGCAGCATTTCAAATATGGCGCCGGCCCTGAGCCAAGCGGAGCTAGTGGAATGGCAGCCAAACAGGTGCGGCGGCTGTGGCCACTCCTGATCGGCTGCCGGTCCGCGAGCACAAATATACCTCGCGGCCAGCGCCATAATTGAAATGTCACTGCTGTGTCTCTCTCCATGCCTGGGCCGTGGGGGTCATCTGAGAAACCCCCTCAGCAGGATGTAACAGCGGCAGCTGCCTCGTAGTGACCAGTAGTCCGTGCTAGGAGCAGTGCTCCTCCTTCTCTCTCATCTTATCACCAGTCTCCTGCCACCGCCTCACTTCGTCTCCCTCCAGTGCCTGCTTAGTGCTCCCTCCCCTGCCCTGTTACCCTGTGCTCATACAATACTGTATAACACCTCCATATACTGTGCTTTCTTCACATTCCTCTGCCAGAATACTTACCCCTGTATCCTGTAATATCTTCCCTCCAGTGTGCTGTCTCAGGTATTGCAATGTGTAATCCACCAAGATCCCCACATCTTATCATATCTCTCTCTCTAACAACATAGTCTAAAAGGAATGTGACACTGGGTACACACTGACAGATATATTGGTCAATCAATTGATTGGCCAATATATCTGGTGTCCGTCGGCCAGTGTGTTCTAGCGATATGTCTGTGTGCCGCACATATATGTCCATCGGCATGTGTGTACGGGCAGTCTGACGATTACCCGTACACATGCGGCAGCCACGGGGAGGGGCCAGTGGGACCCGTGGCTGCCTGAAAGATTGTTCATATTAATTACTGTATACAGGATAGTCCTTTATCGTGCCTCATTTTTACTGTATCTAACTCCTCTACCTACCTACCTATATAATCTATACTAATATATAAACTCTTAAAGATACATACAGATGTGTGCTCTTAATGTAACTAATGACATCATAGTAAGCTGTATTGTTTGTGTAAAGTTGGACACATTTTATGTAAAACACGCATGTATTAAGTGCAATTTAAAAAAGTGCAATTACATCAGGGCCGTAATTAGGAAGGTGTGATATGTGCCTCAGCACAGGGCAGGGGACGCCTATCACTTTTCTGTTTATAATCATTCTCACTTGTAGCTTCCTCTTCTTTTATCCCGGCATCTCTTGGCCGCCTCTATCTCCCCCCTGCTGACTCCCCCTCCATCTGGCCATACCCCCAAGCACCTTCAGTCACATCCTCCTTTATTTAACACACACATTTCAAAATACTGTAATAACGGGGACTCAAACCTATCACCTCTCATGACAGACACCTTACACATAGAGCTATCTGCTCCTACAAAGGAAGCCTGTAACTGAATGTGTCAATGTGAGAGGTGCTGGGTTCAAGTCCTGGATATGACTGCTAAGAAATGTGAGATTTAAAATAATGGATAATGTCACTGAATGACAAGGAGCTCTCAAGTTAAGGGCATGAACATGGTATAAGAGGATTGATGTCCAAATTCACTTTTTTCGAGAGTTCCTAAAGTATAGGCATTCTATAAATGTTACACATACATATTTATGGGATGTAGTTATGAGACCGCGGTCTCTATCCCAACGCAGGAATCCCAACAAGGGAGTTAAGATAGGCATCAAAATACCGACGCCCATCATGATCCCGATGCCGAAATCCAGGAGGCTGCGTGCCTGAACGAAGGTAAGCCGGGGCGCCCTTAGTGTTAGCCTCGGGGGGGGGGGTGGGTTTAGGTCAGTTAATGGGGTTAGCGTTAGGTTTTTGGGGGGAGGTTAGGGTTAGGCACCTCTAGGGGGGAGGGTTAGGGTCAGGCACCACTGTGGGGGGGTAGGTTTAGGCACTAAGGGGGGAGGGTTAGGGGTAGGCATGAAGGAGGTAGACTTAGGTTTAGGAACTAACGGGGAGGGCTAGGAGTGGGGAGGGTTAGGGTTAGGCTACAAGAAGGGAGGGTTAGGGGGAGAATGGGAGAGGGTAAGTATACTTACCCGAGCCCTGTTGGGATACCAACCATCAAGATGCCGCTGTCGGTATTGTGGCAGGAGGCATCCCGACAGCCAGCATTACATACCGATTCCATATGTATATACAGTATATATATATATATATATATAAAAAAAATAATGGAGTTGACCTATCAAGCAACTAAATTTTCACAATCAGTGTTCAAGTCGTATAGGTGTATAGCAATGTTAATTAAAGTGATTCAGTGCAAAATAAACATGTGACTATATCAGTAAAGTGGAGAGTCTGTATGGGTGCCAGTGGCGTAACTATAAATTTGGCTCCCCCAAGCCAAAAAGGTTTCATGCACCCCCCACCCCCCGCCCAAATATCAAACACACCCAAAGACGACATTTAAGATGTGTGGTTACATGATACAGCAACGTGCTTTACACATTATGACACGATAAGTAATGCCACTTATAACACAGTGTGCCATACCCGAAACGCCCCTTACAACACATTATGCCACACAGCAATGCCCCTTACACTTGCCACACAATAATGCCACGTATAACACATAATGACATACAGTAAAACCCTTATAACAAATTTATGCCATGCTGTAATGTCCCTATTTCACATTATGCCACATTGTAATGCCACATACAACACATTATGCCACACAGTAATGCCACATACAACACATTATGCCACACAGTAATGCCCCTAATAGCACAATGTGCACACAGTAATGCCAAATACACATTATGCCAAACAGTAATGCCCATTACATCCCACCCTGACAGATCTACTTCACCAACCCTCCTCTCTGCTCCTGCCAGTCTGTCACCTCAGCTCAAGACAGGTTGCACAGTTTTTATGTCCGTGTAGAACCAGATTATTGGGAACATAGTTTATAACCTGTAAACTGTGTGTATCAAGTTAGTGCCCCTTATACAGTGCCCCCTGTAGTTGTGCCCCAAAATGCAATGCCCCCTATACTAGTGCCCCTTATGCAATGCCCCCTGTAATAGAGCCCCTTATGCAGGGCCCCCTTTAGTTGTGCCCATTAACGTAGTGTCCCCTGTAGTTGTGCTCCATATGCAATGCCCCCTATACTAGTGCCTCTTATGCATTGCCCCCTGTAGTAGTGCCCATTATGCAGGGCCCCCTGTAATTGTGCCCTTTAAAGTAGTGCCCCCTGTAGTTGTGCTCATATGCAGTGCCCCTTGTAGTTGCGCCCCTTCAAGCAGTGCCCCTTGTAGTTGTGCCCATATGCAGTGCCCCTTGTAGTTGTGCCCCTTCAAGTAGTGCCCCCTGTAGTTGTGCTCCTTCCAGTAGTTGCCCCCTGTAGTTGTGCCCAGTAGTTGCCCCCTGTAGTTGCCCTCAATAGTGAGCCCCCTGTAGTGAGCCCCCTGTAGTTGCCCCCAGTAGTGAGCCACCTGTGGTTGCCCCCAGTAGTGATCCCCCTGTAGTGAGTCCCCTGTAGTGGCCCCCAGTAGTTAGCCCTCTGTAGTTGCTCCCCCCCCACGCGCACACAAACACACGCAAAAAACCCCAAAACACTTACCTTTATCCCCGCTCCAGTGCTGCAGCCGTCCATACCCCGGCGTCCGCTCCTCGGCACTATGGGAGTGACGTCATGAAGTCACTCCCATAGTGCTCTGCGGGACCCGGAAGACGGAGCTCACTCCTAAGCTCCGTCCCCGGTGTCCGCTCCTCGGCACTATGGGAGTGACGTCATGACGTCACTCCCATAGTGCTCTGCGGGACCCGGAAGACGGAGCTCACTCCTGAGCTCCGTCCCCGGAGTCCACTCCTCGGCACTAAGGGAGTGACTTCATGGCGTCACTCCCATAGTGCCCTGCGGGACCCGGAAGACAGAGGGAGATCCATCCTACGGCTGCCGCTGAGGGTTTAAAATAGGAGCCGGGCGCCCGCTGGTAACACACTCAGTGGGCGCCCGGCAGATGGAGGGTGCAGGGGGTGCGACTGCACCCCCTGCCCCCTCCGTATTTACGGGAGTTCCGCCACTGAGTGGCGTAATTACTGCCCCCGTCACCCCCAAGCTACCCAGCGCCTCCAAGCCGCCGCGGAGGCAGCGGGGGCAGTAGTTACGCCACTGATGGGTGCAGTAGTACAGTGCAAACAGACATGTGTATTTTAGCAAAAACGTGCTAATGTATAAATAATATATAAAAAATTCAGTGACCATACATAGGAATTTCATAAATAACAAAGTGCATATGCTTAAAAGTATTTGCATATAAATATATATGAATTTATTTAACGCAACAACAAAATATTAAAACACCAAGTCCCACATCAGGATGGGTGTTAATATTGCACATAAGAATAACACAGACACAATTACAGTTTTAAAAACAGGTAGCATTTGAATAAAAATTATCAGCTTATCTGTTCATGTAGCAAGAATCAAGAGCCTCCAACGCGTTTCGTCCAGTGGGGACTTCATCAAGGGGATGTTGCTCTACTAAGTGCTCATTAGGGATTAGGCTAATTAGCCATTCACTTCCGGTTTCCGCTCCTTACTTAGAACGCGGTTTCTATCATCAAATTGAATAAATTAATGAATTCATTAATATTAACGCTATTGTCTGTTACATGTGTACTGGGCCCCACAATTTCTGATGGCAGCCCTGTTATACATGAATTAAATCATATATATATATACTGTATGTATATATATATATATATACACACACACACACAGACGTGGACATTTTTTTTGCCCTCTTCACGATGGAAACTGTCCCTGTGTGAAATAGTAACTGCCCCCTTAGTTGGTGAAATCCAACATGTTGGGTTTTACTGACTTGCCGATCACGATCAAAATATAAAATTTAACATGAACAATTTCAGCAATCCTCCGATGGATTGCGGAACATAGAAGGCCTGGCATTTCCGACCAACGTTTCCGATCCCATCACAGGATCCGGCAATCCATCGGATAGTGTATGGGGTTCACTAAAGGCTCCCATACATCAGCAATCTGAAAACCACAATTGTACAATTTGAAGATTTGTTGCCCGTTTTTAATATTTCCCAATCTAGCAATCTGCGCCCATACATTACAGATCACTGCAGATCATTTTCAGCAAACACAGATCTTCTAATCTTGAAAGGCCCGTCATTTTACTAGTAACGGTTTGTAAATCTGCCGATCTCCTCCATACACTAGCAATCTACTGCCCCAATCCATCTGTGAAATCCAACATTTTGGACAACCTGATTTACCAATTCCAATCACTTTTTGGTTGAAATCTGTGATCTGTGAAGCCCATACATTGCACATTTTTTTACACAATCATCTGCAAGTTGCAGAATTGCCACAATCGATTGCTGATGTATGGGGGCCGTTAGTCTAGACACAATCAGGCCTGATTACTGCCAGCCTTTTTGAATCTAAACAACACTTAAATAGAACCTTTCCAGTAATGTGAAGTAGGCTTAAAGGTCTCCACAAGCAGCACAGAAATCAAAAGAAATTCCAGAAGAGATGAAAAATAAATTTATTGAAATATATCAGTCTGGAAATGGTTACACAGCCATCTCTAAGGCTCTGAGACTATGAGTGAGAGCTATTATCTATAAATGGAGAAAACTTACAACATTGGCTAATCTTCCCAGGAGTGGCCGGTATACCAAAATCCCTCCAAGTGCACATCAATGATAAATCCAGGGATTCCCAACAGAGCCCAGATGAACATCTAAGGAACTGCAGCCCTTGCTAGCCTCAGTTAATGTCAACATTTATGATTCCACCATAAGAAAGAGACTAGGGGGCCTATTCAACATCGAAGGCCGTATGGCTTCCGATGAGGAAGGATTGATCTCACTGCGAGGGATACTTAAGTATCCAACTCGCAGCGGGGGATACTTTGCATCGGAGCAATTCATCATTGCTCCGGTGAGGGGACAACTGCTCCGAAAACCAGCTGTCCCCTCGGTTAGTATCGCAGCTACAGATGTAACTGCGTTACTTACCTCCTCCCCGAGGTCACGCATGCGCTCAGCCGCCAAGGAGGTAGTGAGGAGGCGGCAGAGGGATCCCTCTTCGCATCCCCGGAACTCCTTCCCATAGGAAGGAGCGGGACTACGAGAGCAAGCGCCGTCGGAAGATGGCGCTTGTTCTTGGCAGCAAACTCCGAAAACTTTCAGTTTTCAGAGTTTGCTGAATACCAAGGTGGTCCTGTCGGACCCCTGATGATGAATGGCCCGGTAAATTAAATATGCGGAAACTAGCATTTCCGCATGTTTACCAGGCCATTTATCATTTCAAGAATAGGCCCCCTAGGTAAAGTTGGTATCCATAGGAGAGTTGCAAGGTGAAACCACTGCTTACCAAGAGGAACATAAAGGATCATCTCGCCTTTGCTAAAAAATACATTAACAACTCCCAGATTTTTGGGCAAATGTTCTGTGTAGGGGTGTGCTCCGGCCACTTTTCGTGTTTTGGTTTTGGATCTGGATCTTTCTTTGTGTTTTGGATCTGGATTGGTTTTGCCAAAACCACCCTTCCGTGTTTTGGGTTCTGGGTTTTGTGTTTTGGATCTGTATTTTTTTTTAAAAAAGCATAAAAACAGCTAAAATCACAGAATGTGTTGTTTTTTCTGCTCCTATGCTATTATTAACGTCAATAACCTTAATTTGCACTCATTTCCAGTCTATTCTGAACACCTCACACCTCACAATAATGTTTTTATGTCCAAAAGGTTGCACCGAGGTAGCTGGATGACTATGCTAAGCGACACGAGTGGGCGGCACAAATACGTGGCCCATCTAGAAGTGACACTGCAGTGGTAGACAGCAGTGGCGTAACTAGGGCAGGACGAGCAGGGTGCGTGCGCTGGGCGCCGTGGGACCGGCGGCGCAGGGGGGTGCCACCGGCCACGGTCCGGCCCGCCCTAGTTAGCCACCAGTGTAGCGCCGACTGCAGTGAGTGTGGTCAGCGCTACACATTTACACAGGACCGGCGCTAGGTTCCAGCGCTGGTCCTGTGCTGCACACCTGAGCCCGTTCCCTCCCCCTGAGCGCTTGTCCAATAGCGCCAGGAGGCGGGCTCAGGCTGTGCATAACACACGCATCGCCGCCAGCGCTGGCTGCGATGCGTGTGTTAAACAGCAGCCAATGAGAGTCAGATAGACTCTCATTGACTGCTGCAGCACCCACTGCAAGAGCCGGACTTCCGTACGGCTCCTGCAGTGGGTAATGGGACAGGCGTCATGACATCTGTCCCATAATGCTGAGCGCTCCAGCCCGGGAGGACTGGCGGGTGGCGGCGGCAGTGGTGTCGCGGTCCGGAGCAGCAGCGTGGATTCAGGTATGTTTTTATATATATTTTTTTAAAAACCTGTCAGCACTACTGAGGGCACAACGGGGGAGTGGGGTGGCTACCACTGGGGGGACCTCTACTGGGGTGGGGGCACAACGGGGGGGGGTGGCTACTACTGGAGGCACCATTATTGGGAGGACCTCTACTGGGGGGGGCTATTACTGGGGTCACCATTATTGGGAGAACCTCTACTGGTGGGGGGGGCTATTACAGGGGGCACTTAATCGGGAGGGGGAACCTCAACTGGGACCACTACTTGGGGGGGGACTACTACTGGGGGCATTATCAAAGGGGCCTACTACTAGGGGCACTGCACTGGGGGACCACAACTGGGGGCAATAACAGGAAGGACCACTACAGGGACCACTGGATAGGGGGGGTCACTACTGGGGGCCTGCATCAGGGGGACCACTACTGGGGGCACTGCATGGGAGGGAGGGGGACTACTGCTGGGGGCACTATATAAGGGGCTTACTGCTAGGGGCACTGCGGGGACCACTACAGGGGGCACTAGAAGGGGGGGATCACTACTGGTTTCCTGCATAAGGGGGACCACTACTGGGAAAATTGCATGGGGGGGACTACTGCTGGGGGCACTATATAAAGAGCACTGCATAGAGGGGGGGGACTACTACTGGGGGCACTATATTAAGGGCACTGTATAAGGGGATACCACTACTGGGTGCACTGCATTGTGGGGACTGTTACTGGAGGCACTGCATAAGGGGGAACACTACATAGGGCACTGCATTTGGGGGGAACACTACTGGGGGCACTGAGTAAGGGGAACTAATTGGGGGCTGTATAAGGGGGACCACAACTGGGGATACTGTATAAGGGGCACTACTATGGGCCTGCATAAGAGGGGGTACTGTATAAGGGGTACTACTGGGGTTAAGGTGCATATGGATAGGAATGTTCAGCGTGAAAATAAAGGGGTGTGTCATGTTGACACGCCCCATTTTTAAGTGACCACGCCCATTTATTTTCCCCGCGCGTGCCTTCAGCGCGCACACATAGCGGGGAGTGTGTGTGTGTGTGTGTGTGTGGGGGGCTCCCTTTTCAAATTTGCCCTGGGCTCCAAATACCCTAGTTACGCCACTGGCAGACAGGAAGGCAGTTTGAAAAACTAGGCCCCAAACAGTACATAATGCAAAGAAAAAAAAGAGGTGCAAGATGGAATTGTCCTTGGGCCCTCCCACCCACCCTTATGTTGTATAAACTGGACATGCACACTTTAACAAACCAATCATTTCAGCGCCAGGGTCTGCCACACGACTGTGGCTGAAATTATTGGTTCGTTTGGGCCCCCACAAAACAAGCTGGCAATTAATCTGTCCCTGCACAAACTGGCTCTACGGAGGCAAGATGTCATCCTCATCCTCCTCATTCAACGAATCCTCTTCAGTGTTGTGTACATCCTCATCCTCACAGAGTATTAATTTGTCCCCGCTGTAATCCACCACCACAGGTCCCTCTGTACGTTCTGGAGGCTGGTCTCCCTGGAAGAGTTGATAATTCATTTTTATGAACATCATCTTCTCCACATTTTGTGGAAGCAACCTCCTACGCCTTTCGCTGACAAGGTTCCAGGCTGCATTAAACATTCTTTCAGAGTACACACTGGAGGGGGGGGGCAACTCAGGTAAAATAGAGCCAGTTTGTACAGGGGCCTCCAAATTGCCTCTTTTTGCTGCCAGTACAGGTACGGACTGTCTGACATGCCTACTTGGATGCTGTCACCGATGTAATCCTTTAACAGACAGATGCACGCTTGTCGTTGCTGCTTTGAGGATGCAGGTGCGGCTACAGCCCACACAATTCACAAAGACAGAAAAAAAAAAGAATTTTTTATTTTTTGTGGAGCGCACTTTGAGGGTTACACCACCCTTTAACAGGCAGACGCACGCTTGTCGCTGCTGCTTTGAGGATGCAGGTGCGGCTACTGCGCATACATTTCACACACAATCACAGAAAAAAGATTATTTTATTTTTTTGTGGAGCGCACTTTGGGGGATACACCACCCTTTAACAGACAGACGCACGCTTGTCGCTGCTGCTTTGAGGATGCAGGTGCGGCTACAGCCCACACAATTCACAAAGACAGAAAAAAAGAAGAATTTTTTATTTTTTTGGAGTGCACTTTGGGGGTTACACCACCCTTTAACAGACGAGCCAGCCGGGCCTTTACTTATGACACAGACGCACGCTTGGTGCTACTTTGTTGATGCACATTCGGCCACAGTGCACACAATTCACAAACACAGAAAATATTTTTTTATTTTGTTTGGAGTGCACTTTGGGGGTTACAGCACCCTTTAACGGACAAGTCAGCCGATCCCTTTACTTATGGGACACAGGTGCACGCTTGGCGCTGCTCCTTTTTTGATGCATGTGCAGCCACAGTGCACACAATTCACAAACACAGAAAATAAATTTGTATTTTGTTTGGAGTGCACTTTGGGGGTTACAGCACCCTTTAACGGTCAAGCCAGCCGGCCCTTTATGTATGACACAGGCGCACGCTTGGCGCTACTTTGTTGATAACCGTGCGGCCACAGTGCACACAATTCACAAACACAGAAAATAATTTTATATTTTGTTTGGAGTGCACTTTGGGGGTTACAGCACCCTTTAACGGTCAAGCCAGCCGGCCCTTTACTTATGACACAGGCACACGCTTGGCGCTAGTTTGTTGATGCACGTGCGGCTACTGCGCACACAATTCACAAACACAGAAAAAAAAATATTATTTGGAGTGCACTTTGGGGGTTACAGCACCCTTTAACGGACGAGCCAGCCGGCCCTTTACTTATGACACAGGTGCACGCTTGGCGATACTTTGTTGATGCATGTGCGGCTACTGCGCACACAATTCACAAACACAGAAAATATTTTTTTATTTTGAGTGGACACAGCCCCTATGGACAACAGCAGCACAGCACTACACAGCCAGCCCCTATGGACTTTGGAGGAGTGGATACAGCCCCTATGGATAACAGCAGCGCAGCACAGCACAACACTGCACTACACTACACAGCCCAGCCAGCCCTAACTCCCACCCTCC
The DNA here is from genome assembly GCA_031769625.1 of Taudactylus pleione. Lineage (NCBI taxonomy): Eukaryota > Metazoa > Chordata > Amphibia > Anura > Myobatrachidae > Taudactylus > Taudactylus pleione. Next base: position 4,006,742 of record JAUIMM010000187.1, on the reverse strand, counting down.
CTCTTCACTGTCCACAGCCGAGTGAGAAAATGGCGCCGACGCGGGTACCTTATATAGAATCCAAAACCCGCGAGACCTGGAAGGCGGGATGATGACGTTTTGCCTCGATTTATTATTATTATTATTATTACCAGTTATTTATATAGCGCACACATATTCCGCAGCGCTTTACAGAGAATATTTGGCCATTCACATCAGTCCCTGCCCCAGTGGAGCTTACACTCTATATTCCGTATCACACACACACACACATATACACACTAGGGGTAATTTTGCTAGGAGCCAATTAACCTACCAGTATATTTTTGGAGTGTGGGAGGAAACCGGAGTACCCGGAGGAAACCCACGCAAGCACAGGGAGAATATACAAACTCCACACAGTTAGGGCCGTAGTGGGTATCGAACCAACGACCTCAGTGCTGTGAAGCAGTAACGCTAACCATTACACCGTCTGTGCTGCCCAGAGTTTAGGTCTCATGAACCATTCTAGAAGTAATTTTTAACATTATAGATTTGGTATCAAGTCTGAATGTGTAGTGTAGTGTAGTGTAGTGTAGTGTAGTGTAGTGTAGTGTAGTGGTGTATTGCGTAGTCAAGTGGGGCATACTTGCCTACTTTTGAAAAAGCATTTCAGGGAGATTGTGAAAGTAACACCTATGAGTGCGACGGTAAAGTGGGTGTGTACTGCTACATCTGAGAGGCGCGTCATACATGTGATGAGCGTGTGCTGCTACATCTGAGAGGCGCGTCATACATGTGATGAGCGTGTGCTGCTACATCTGAGAGGCGCGTCATACATGTGATGAGCGTGTGCTGCTACATCTGAGAGGCGCATCATAAAATTGACTTACATCCATATGTAAACGCGCCCCAAAGCAGTTTGTAAGATCTACTTATTGATGAAAACACTCTGATACTTTTCAGCATTTGCTCAAGTATTGTTTTTTTTACAATTGTTTCCTTCTAAGCGGCCACGTGAAACCTTATATGAAAATGCACGTAGCCATAGGGATCATTGTGCCTATAACCAATGCAGGGAAATTGCACTGATTATACCAAATTAATGTATATATCTCTGATTTCTTATTTTAAGTATATAATAGCTACATAATGGGAGTAAGGTGCATCAGGGAGATTGGTGGACTTTGCAGGGTAGTGGAGTGGGGTATTGCGTCGTGGTGCGGGGTCTTGCATAGTGGAGTGGGTATTGCGTAGTGGAGTGGGGTATTGTATACAGGGCCGGTTCTAGACATTGTGGAGCTCAGGTCGAAAGTTCCCAGTTCCCACAAAAAGAAATAACTTTTTTTTAGATTGCGTTCCTCTGCTCGCTCAAGGGGGCGTGTCCTTGTGGAACACCCCCAATTCATCACACTCTGGGGCGTGCCCAGGACTTATGTACGTGCTGGGCTTCCCCCAAGCTCTCCCCTCGAATAATTGCCATGTGCAGTAATGTGCCTTACACAGTATGTCTTACACAGTAATGCCCTTTATAACACATTATGCCACAAGCAGTAATGCCCTGTATAACACATTATGCCACATACAGTAATAACCTGTATAACACATTATGCCACACGCAGTAATGGCCTTTATAACACATTATGCCACACGCAGTAATGCCCTTTATAAAACATTATGCCACACGCAGTAAATGCCCTTTATTACACATTATGCCACACACAGTAATGCCCTTTATAGCACATTATGCCACACACAGTAATGCCCTTTATAACACATTATGACACATGTAGTAATGCCCTTTATAACACATTATGCCACACGCAGTAATGGCCTATATAACACATTATGCCACATGCAGTAATGCCATGTATAACACATTATGCCATACGCAGTAATAACCTGTATAACACATTATGCCACACGCCGTAATGCCCTGTATAATACATTACGCCACACGCAGTAATGCCCTGTATAATACATTGTGCCACACACAGTAATTCCCTTTATAATACATTATCCCCAATTCAAATTACACCACACAGTAGTCCCTTATTCATGTTATGACACACAGTTGTGCCCCTTTTACACAATGCCCAAATTAGTGCCACTTATACACAAGGCCCATAGTAGTAGTGTCCCTAATACAATGCCGACAGTAGTAGTGCCCCTTATACAATGCCCACAGCAGTGGTGCCCCTTACACAATGGCCCCCCATGCAGTGCCCTCATTAGTAGTGCCTGCAGTGGTAATGCCCAGTGTTAATGCCCCCAGTAGTAGTGCCCTCATTGGTAATGTCCCCTGTAGTAGTGCCCCCATTGGTAATGCCCCCAATAGTAGTGCCCACAGTAGTAATGTCCCCTATAATAGTGCCCAAAGTTGTAATGCCCACATTAGTAGTGCCCCCAGTAGTAATGCCCACAGTAGGAATGCCCCTTATAGTAGTGCCCAAAGTAGTAATGCCCACAGTTGTAATCCCCCCATTAGTAGTGTCCCCTATAGTAGTGCCTCCAATAGTAATGCCCACTATAGTAATGCCCCCAATTGTAATGCCCCATTAGTAGTGCCCCCAGTAGTAATGCCCCATAGTAGTGCCTCCAGTAGTAATGCCCCCTATGTTAATGCCCCCATTAGTAGTGTCCACTGTAGCAATGCCCCCTATAGTAGTGCCTCCAGTAGTAATGCCCCCATTAGTTGTGTCCACTGTTGTAATGCCCCAGTAGTAATGCTCCCCTATAGTCGTGCCCCCTGGAGTAATGCCCCCCTATAGCCATGCCCCAGTAGTAATGCCCTCTATAGTAATCCCCCCTATAGCCATGCCCCCAGTGCTGGTGCTACTGAAAAAAAAAATACAATTGAAAAACAAATACAATACTTACCTTAAGCCCCACTCCTGCGTCCACTGCCGTCCGGTCCAACCACGGCTCCACCACGGATCTATGGGAGAGACGTCATGACGTCCCTCCCATAGTGTAGTGGGGTTCTGTATAGTGGAGTGGGGTATTGTATAGTGGAGTTGGGTATTATACCAAGTATTCAGTAATCCCCATAACAAGATGAGACCAGTTTAAGAGACCCAAGTTCCTCCTGCGTGTCATTTTCATTTAATGATTCCAAATAAACTTCCTAATAAACACTGCTTCTCTTTCATTTTCTGCCCTTTTGACAAACTGAAAGGATTTGGCAGTAATGTAGAACTATGCTTTTGTTATCTGACTTAACAAGAGCGTCTAAAAAAGAGTGGGAGCTAACCAGAAAATTGTAGCACAATGGGATGATGAACGGGTGAAAGAAAACAGATTTATGAAAGTCACATTTTTTTTTTCATACACTTTTGGGTTATATTTTAATCTTATAATATAATATTATGTGGGCGAAGTCCATGTAGCATCATTGCATAAAATGCTTAGGTGGGCGTGGGTATGCAGATTAGTGGGCGTGGTTTTATCTGGAATGTATCTATCAGATTTGTATTGATTTTGTTGAACTGCTTACATATATATAGCACATCGTACATAACAGTGACAAGATTCTCCTGCATAGCAAGTGACTGCCACCCACATATACAGCAGAGAATTTATTTAATAAATAACATTATCACCAAACATACATTGAATAGATATCACCCACAAACTGTATACTTATACATTGCACTGAGGTGACCAACCAAAGCAAGTCACATAATTCAGGTAAATACAGTACCTCCAACTGCCAGCGACATATTGCTCAGATGACTTCCAACTGCCAGCCACCAATTCAGAAGATACTTCTCCATTGCTAACCATCTATAGCATACGTACTCAACTGCCAGCCACATGCCACATGTCCTCTAGATAACCTTCCACTGCCTGCCAGCTGTAGTCACCACTAGCACAAATACTGCAACTGCAGTGCCAGTCACCTATTGTACAGGTACCCCTCAACCACCATGTGTTGCAGATTAATCCTCTCACTTCTCTTTATGTCATAGCAACCAGTTAATGGCCAGGATATACTAAAGGAAAAATGCAGTTAAATCCCAATTTTTGGGGATTTTACCGCATTTTCATATGTACTAAGCTCCGGCCACACATTTTTCAATGCCAAGTGAAACTCCAGGGTTTTATGGCATTACCCTATAGAAGCCTATGGGCTTCTTACCGCATCTCGCTCCCTCACTGCCGGCCCCCCCTCACCTCAGCCTTTTGCGTCCTCCTCCTGGGTCCCCCGCCTCCTTCTCCTCTTCTACTGGAGGAGGAGGAGCCCGGGACTTCCTGCAGAGGTTACCAGCAGGAAGCTTCCAGGGCTAGGAGGTGGAGGAAACCCGCGGAAACCCACTCACCCAGCGGTGGCAGTTTTGCAACGGGCAGCTCTTATCAAGAGCTGTCCTTTGCGATACTAAGTGCATATGTCAGTACCGGTGCGGTGACTGGCGAGATGTACACCGCACGGTAGAGCCCCTTATACACTTTACCCCACAGTAGAGCCGCTTATAAAAGACATGCTACAAGAGAGCCCCTGAAATATTTTACGCCACAGTAGAGCTGCTTATACGGTTTACGCCACATTAGAGCCCCTTATACACATTACACCACAGTAGAGCCGCTTATACATGTTATGCCACAATAGAACCCCTTTTATACATGATGCCATGGTAGAGCCCCTTATACATGTTACACCATCATAGTGCTCCTTATACACATTAGACCACAGTAGAATTGCTTTGCTATGCTGCTTAGCTTTGCTGCTGCACTTGTGTGTTCAGCAGCAGCCACGGAAAGGATCCTGACTGTGCCTGGCGGAAGTCCAGTACCTGAAGACACTCCAGGAGATGGGGAGGGAGGGCGGAGGGCAAGGGACAGGCAGCTGCAGCACTGCCCGCTGTAATGTATATTAGCAGCAGCGCGTCCGGCAGAGAAGGAGCCAGGCGCATCGCTATTATACATTGAATTGGCCGGTGGGCAGTCAGTGGTGGTGGCGGCAGTGCATGCATGGGTGGAGGTGGATGGTTCCACCCACAGGGCATGTGCGGCCCTATACGAGCACACCAGCCGCATCACCATAGTTACGGCTGTGGTCATAGATGACAGAAATATAGAAAGCCACAGCACAGTGACAGGGGAGGTAATGGCATATTCATTCTGTTTATTAAAGAGAGGCCAGTACAAGGGCCAGGGCCGCACACCTCCAAATACAGGGAAAGGACCTTAGAATTCATGTGCAGGGACTTGGACATGGTGGACAGCTAACAATGGTGGTGAGCTGTGCGGTGGCACAGAAAAGGTGGCTGCGCACTATGCGAATGCTTTGTTACAGCAAAGATAATCAAATAATTGAACACTTGGAGGCACTGTTCCATTTTATGTATAGATTATATTTTATTTACAGCACAGACGGTGTAATGGTTAGTGTTATTGCCTCACAGCACTGAGATCGTGGGTTCAATTCCCACTATGGCCCTGTGTGGAGTTTGTATATTCTCCCTGTGCTTGCGTGGGTTTCCTCCGGGTACTCTGGTTTCCTCCCACGCAACAAAAATATACTGGTAGGTTAATGGGCTCCCAGTGCAAATTGACCCTAGTGTGTGTGTGCATGTGGTAGGGAATATAGGGTGTAAGCTCCACTTGGGCAGGGACTGATTTGAATGGCCAAATATTCTCTGTAAAAGCGCTGCGGAATATGTATGCGCTATATAAATAAATGGTAATACATAATAATAAATAAAATATTAAAGGAGACCTCAAACCCATTGCAGCTTCATCTGAATCCTGGACCTTTCTTTACTATTTTGTGATTGGCTCTCTTGAGCTGGCACAGCCAATCACTAACCAACAAGTATAGAGTACTGTCAACTGCATAGGCAATAAGCTTTTGCCATGAACCAAAAGCTGGGTGCACACTATACAATGTATCGTACGATATATCGTTCCAACGCGTAACGGAACGATATATCATACGGTACACTGTATAGTATGTACGTCCGATCCGACGTTCCTGGCCATTGTTCATTGCATCATCCCATCTGCTGACCTGCATAGCAGATGGGACGATGCAATGAATGCCGTGGTGCGGTTACATGAAGCGTGTATCAAAACATTGCGGTGTCGTACACCGGATCGTGGAACGTGTATGGCGGGTGCAATGTATCGTTACATCAGTCACCGCATTGCTTCATTGCACTTTCATTCATATGGTGTGTACCCAGCTTTAAGAGTATAAGTGAATATCAATAGCAACTGATAAGCTTATAGCTGTCATTTATCTAGTTCAATATGTAAATGATAGCTAGAAGCTGATTGGTTGCAACTTCTTCACATGTCCTCTTCAGAAAGATTGATACATTTCCACCAAATTACCTGGAAATCACTATAATTTGAAGCTTGATTTTTAATTGACTTACTTTACTAAACACTGACACAAACATAACATGACTACAAATAAACCCTATAAATGAGGTGTATTTCCACCTTTGAAACACCATCCCCAGGAATGACATTTCCTTGACAATCCGCGATTCTATCTGGTTTATTTTGTAAACTACATAAGGCACAACAATGCATAAAAGTTGATATTATATATGTCCTACATGAGATAAAGCCAGGACACTATAAATAAGTTAAACTGCCTTCTCCTTGGAATGACAATAGATATTAAATTGTTTCCTAGCTGTTGTCATTTATCATTTCTAAAATGATTGAGCCGGCATGGCGTTTCCAAGCAGGAAGTCAGAAAAAGCCGACACAGAAAACAAGCTCAGCGGGGATTTTATATTTCATATCTGTCCCAGTGAATATCTTCTATGCTTGTATGATTGGATTTCAAAGAAATGATCAATGGGAGCCTGTAGCCTCATGTTGAGAAGGTTGAAAATACAAACATTTAATAAATCAATACGTTTTACGATGACTTCCTTTTATTTTCATGGAATAGTTCAAAGATTATATGTTGCTTGTTGTTGGTAACCAGCCACTTGGAGCTCGGGATCAAAATGAATGGCTATAATATAAATAATAATATGTATGTGTAAAGTGAACATATTACAAACAATTAAAAATAATTGAATCCTTACTGTTGCGCTCCTAGCACTCCAGTAATATCAAATGTTTACAAAGATTGTATTGAAGAAACCTAGTGAGGTTCTAGACCTGCCACGGACTCATCTAAAATAAGAAAAAACAAGAGAACGCAAGATAGTGCAGTATATGAAGTCTTGCTGGATTACAATGATAATGGGCCTGATTCAGACCCGCTCACTATCTGTGTATGCTCGCTGGATGCATATGCAAATTTGTCAAAGTGACGCCACGGGAAGCTAACACTTGCCAAGGCATAAGCATGCCCACCATGTCTTAGCGAGCGGCCAGCGTACGCTCAATCGCACAGGCAGACCCGCCCACCAGCACCACGTCATCTCCAGAAGGTGTATCGGATGCGAACGCAGTGCTTGCGGTTGCTTTACCCTAATGCAAGCATTGCGAGGAAATCAGTGTAAAAAAAAGGCAAGTGACGTGTACTATGACGCTGCCTGTTAAGTATGCACACCTCTAAAACGGCCTTGAAACACCCAGGCACGCCTGCGTTCGCATCTCCAACCCCCCGTTATTAGTGTCCTGCCCCTGTTACTACCCACAAACGGCCTCTCCTGTCACTCATTACACTGGGCTGTCTTTGCTGGGCGAGCGAGAGGATTGGGATCGCAGTGTGTAGTTCACGCACGCGCAGAACGAAGCGTGCGCATGAACGTACTCAGAACATCGGGCTACTTGCGAGCGAGCGGCTCTGAATCAGGCCCAATATCCTTAAATTAAGGTGCATTAGATGTTCTAACTGCATCATAATACACGAAAACACAACATCTTTCTATACATTTAGACATCTCTAGCCTTTTCAGGGGCATATTTATCACAATCTGCATTTTTTTTTTTTTAAACAAATTTATTTAGAATTTTGCAAAAATAAAATAATACAACAATATATGCATAGGCAAAAAAGATATCAGGAATATACAAAAACAAAAGACACGGAATTGCACAGACACATATAGACACATATAGCAATAGACTGACCTGAAAATAAAAAAAAAAGAAATTAAAACTGCTAAATATCAAAACACATATTGAAATAGACTGTAAATAACAATGCAAAGCATAAGACTGATTTTCACATGTACAATTTATGTGCATCATTTGGAATCAGGCAAAAATTGGAGCTAGCGGCATTTATAGACAGGCTTACCTATGTTTTTGGCCGATGTGAGAACGGGTGTGCACAACATATTAGAAAAATAAGGTACATACTTAGCCGTTCTTTGCTGTGGGGTGTTGGGTGGACTCATTCTATTGAGGATTTAGCTAGGTTTTAATATCCACAATGGCGTGGGTTTGAGAAGTCATGCAGTATAAACAATGTTAGAAAAGTTCAAACTGCAAAGTGGGGGTAATAGATTAATGTGAATACTTAGGGGCCTATCTATCATGACATTTTTGTGGGGGTCATTACCCGAAATCTGCCATTTTTTTGTGAGGGGGAGGGGATCGCAGAATATATCACAGATATCTCCATTTTTGTCTGCAAATGCAGCCCCCATTGGTTTTTATGAAGGCTGATGTGCTGCCCGTTCCGAAGTCCGCCCGCCCTTCCTCCCAATTACGGCGGCCGCAGAGTGTCCAGGCTGCACAGCCTCTACACTGCACAGAGGAGGAGGGGTAAGACTGTACATTACACCTCCTCCTCCGTGCAGTGCAGGGGATGCAGTCAGGAAGCCGACGGTCGAAATGCCGACCGCTGGCTTCCCGACTGTCTAATCCCGGCAGGGGTCTAATGACAGGTGTCGAAATACCAACACCTGTCATTTTACCTATGCCAGGAGCCCGACGCTCGGCATGCCGATCGAAGGTAAGCCGGGCGCAGACAGTCCACGCGAGGGGGGGGGGGAGGGTTAGGTTAGGGGCTCCCTGGGGGGGACTTAGGGTTAGTCACCCCCAGGGGGAGGTTAGGATTAGGCAACCCCCCGGGAGAATTAGGTTTAGGCTGCGGGGAAGGGGTGGTCAGGTTTAGGCATTTACAGGAGGGGTTAGGCACTTGGGGGGAGGTTAGGGTTAGGCACCCTAAGGGAGGGTTAAGGGGGGGGTTAGGTTAGTAATAGTTTAAATACTTACCTGTCGGGATCTTCACTGCCGGTCTTCCGGCTGTATTTTATACCGATCCCCAGTGCAGGGGCTGTGCAGCCTAATGCTATAAAGCACAGCCCCTGACCGTCCACGGCCGCTGCTCCTTTCAAATGAGCTGCCCTGCCCCCTTGCCCCCCCCCCTTTCCCCATTCTGACACCTATGCTTGAAGCTACCTCATTCCTGGTGATACATTTACAAATCCCTATGCCGGTAACAAATGTAGTATCAGACATTCACTTACCTGCACCAGCAAATACGTTATATACCTCTCGTCCTTATATATCTCCTGTCTTGCCCAGGTAGTTTCTATTATGTGGGCATGATAGAGAGGCAACTAAAAGAACTTATGGTGAACCATTGTTGCCATACAATCAGGGTCTTCTGAGGAACCAGTGGCGAAGCATTTTGCCCGCGCACAACATGGGGTTGCAAGTTTTCGATATCAGTTAATTGGCTGAATTAAATTATCTATGAGTTGAGGGGATCATTCCATTATATTGTTGAGGAAAGAATCGGACTGGATATCCTGGCTAGATACTTACTTCCTAAGGGGCTGAATGAGTCACTTGGCTTAGCCTGTTTGTTTTTTTTTGTAAAATATTAATATTTTAAGATATAGTGTATGATTCACACAGTTCTTTCACAATTCAACTCTCCATATTGTTATTTCCTGGCTCACATGGGGTTGCACAATGACACAGCCGGGTCATCTCCATGACTACGAGCAACGCCTGTGTGTGTGGTTAAAGTGTGGACCAGGAAACGGAACAATGGGAGAGAATTGTGGGGATTTAAAGATTCAGATTTTTATTGTTACACGGTGTTCCCTGAGGAAAGAGCATGGAGCGCTGAAACATCGGAAAATAAAGATACAGGTTTACTACATATATATATATACTGTATACATATATATATATATATATTCACAGAGTATATATACATATATACATACATATACACACACATACATTGCTTTTCCTTGTATCGGATTATTGTCTGTAAAAAATGATTATATACTTTAATTACATAGAAAAATAAATATTGTACTGGAAATTTTATTCATATATATGCAACAACTGTGTCTGATATAATTTAGAGTGAATATCCACATAAATCACCTTCTTATTCTTATATTGTAATAATGTGAAGCAGCAAATTGTTTACAGAGAAATAATAGTCACAGCTCACTGAAGTTGCAAGAAACATTAACGGCTGTTTTGTGCCCCACGCTGCTGCGGCTACAGTGAGCATAATTACTTCACAGTACACTGCAACTTACAAAGACAATTCCATATCACATGAATGCTATTATCACCACCAGCATATCATCATGTGCAATCATGTCATCGGCATAAATTCTTAATGAACAGAATATGACATCTAAAATAAATCTTACATTAGAGAAGTGGAAACAAAAACAAATAAATAATCAAACCATAATCGGACTCTCGCTCCGTCCCTCTGACTGCTAACCATAGGTTGGTAGTGGGGTTTGGTTTCTCCTGTTCTAAGTTTCTACACTTGGGCTGTTCCTGAGTGTCACAGTCCAGTTCCAGATCTTAGGTGGGTCGCTGCGTCCAGGTTCACCTGGCTGGTTTAGTCGGGGGTCCGGGGTGTCATACCTCCACTTCTAGTTTCTGAGTTCCGGATTTTGATTCCAGTGCTAAGGCCTGTGAATTGGGGTTTGGGTTCCAGGGCAATTCGACCCTTGTGGTTGTTCACCCTGAATTCCTTCTTTCTGACACAGGTTCTGAGTTTCTAGACTCCAGGCTTGGTACTATGCACCTCTGAGTTTCTTCAGTCGTGTTAGGCTGAGTTCCCAGTAGTGGGTTCCAATCTTTAGCTCCTCTGTTGGGAGCTGGGGTTGAGTTCCATGCGAATGGTTCCAATCTTGTCTGGGATTCCAGTTCTGTATCCTTGTGCAGACCCCAGTCCAGAGTTCTACCCTGTGTGTTTGCCATGGACATCCGAGCTTGTGAACTATAGTTTCACCCACACTCCTGCTTCAGCTGGTTCCAAGATGGATCTAAAAACTGTGAGTCCCGTGACAAAGAACATGTATGGATAAAATTACAGACACTTTACAGACTGTACGGATAACATGAAAAAAACAATGAAGTGCTAGATATCAGGTATTTTTAATTTAAAAAAAACAATTAATTTCTATATTTACACCGGCCGGTAAACATATATATAACACAATATCACAGTAGTAGTAGTTAAAAATGAAATCATACGTCAGCACAAAATTGCTTCAATCAAATATTTGTATAAAGTTCTTAATTTTGTGCACAGGAAGAGATTAAGCAGGCGGTCGGTGCGTTAATAGCATAGAGGTTAGTTAGCTTTCCTAAGCAGAAATTGATGTTATTGTAGCACCCACTGTCTTTTTAGTCAGCAGTCCAGCAACAGTACCAGTTAGTCACTGCTTATATAAGAAATAATGGGTAATTACCTCTCCTTGCTTATATTCCTGGCCAGGTTATACAAGTTTAAGGGGTCTATTTACTAGGCAGTGTTAGGAGACATAGTGAAAAGTGATAAGGTGCCATCCAATCAGCACCCAACTGTCATTTTTCAAACACAGCCTGTGAGCTGATTGGCTGGCACCTTATCACTTTCTTATCACTTTTCACTCTGTCTCCTAACACTGCTTAGTAAATAGACCCCTAAAGTTGAGTTGTAATGTCCTTTGCCTTTTTTGCTCCTTTGGCCCTTCGGCAGAGATGGAGTCTCCCTGCATGCACTTCTTAGCTGTGCAGGACAATCTCCTAATGCAGCTCCAGATGAAACAAATGTATCCTATATCTGCAGATTGAATCCCCGGACAAGGTACACAAGTCCAGCTGCTGTAAAAGACAAGTTCCTTAACGCGTTTCTGGAGTCTGGCACCGCCAGGCAGCTGCGGAGGTACGGGTCCCCAACCTCCCGACCACCCACGGGACACTTCGGCCCGCGGGTGGAACAGCAGGACAATGCCCTAAAAATTGGACTGTCCCGCTGAAATCGGGATGGTTAGGAGGGTTGCGACCGCACTGGTAAGGATAACAGAAGGCTGTATTTAAGCTTAATGGCAGTTAAACCCTTAAGTTAGGTACGCGCTCAAAACATATATCTGCAGATGATGGTTGTTCATACACATTGAACAACCATCACTGCCTCTAACTGCGGGTCCCGCTGGCCGGGTGTCGCCCAGCGACCCCTTCCACCACCGACCTCTGCAGTAAGGGTATGACGTCATTCACAGACATATTGTCTGTACACACTGTCCGACATACACACAATAGATTAGCCGTTCAATTAAATGGCTGATATGTCGGCCAGTGTGTTTCCAGCATTAAGTTGTTACAAATTGTGTGTTTTGTGTGTATAGGTTTTAGTTGAATGGATGGTAATGACAGTTATACTGGAACCAATAATTGCTAGGCATGTAACTTCATGGCTGCAGTAGAAAAACGAAGGGATGGATACAAAACTAGGAAGCTCCATATTAAGTGGACAAGTGGGGCTCGTCCTTAGCAATTTTCAATATACATCTGCAGGATTAGTACTGCTCATCCTTAGCAGTAAAGAGTTTAAAAACAACAATTTCAAGTTAAGCTTCAGAATCACCAGACCCTTGGTCTTCTATAGATTACTCTTAATAGCTATAATGACATCTGCTCAACTTAGTGCAGGTCCTCCAGTAAACTCGAACATTTGAGCAATTTACAGGCACTTTTGAAAATTAATTTGTATTATGGTCCTTTGATATACCTTTGGATGTACAAAAAAGGCTGCCGATATAAAAAAAAATTACAAAAAAAAGCTCCAACAACCTCCCCCAGAACATTCAAAGTCCGCTTGAAGCAAATGAATAAAATGAAAAATCGATTACATCAAGATTATACCGTGAACAAATGTTTTTTCATTTCTATAGATAAAAGTATTTAGTCATAGGCAATTCATTTTAAATTGCAGCGCATTAGCACATTCATCCATTCTAACTTGAATAGCAGAGATGATGTGAGAAGAAGATATTTTCTTCAGAATGCGTAATAAAAAAAGAAAAAGTCCATTTGCAAACTGCAATTCTCTTAGTGGCAGATAGCTTGTATAGAATTTATACGGTTTAGGAAGGCATACGGCAAAGTTTTCCCCACATTTTACGCTCTGCCTATGTTTTATTAGTTGTTACACTCTTCCTATAAAACAGTAATTTCCGAGATTTACTTTCTCCAAAATGGTATATTAGGAACTTTACTTCTGCATATTGACATGTTTACAGCCACGTGTACAGTATTTTCATCCCCAAATGATTTAATTCAGACCAAAACCAAATATTATTTATTATTCACTAGCTCGGTGCTTCTGAGACTGCAGAATAACATTTATACTTTCTCAGCGAAGTAAAAAAATAAAAAATAACATTTGCAGATTGGGGTTTGTGTGACAAGTGTAATAAACTGGCTCATAAAATAGTGGCCTGATTTGCATTTCTCTGGAAATATTGTTAGACAAAACTCTCACCATTATTATAAGTAAGTTTATGGTCTGTAACTTTAGATTGCAGACGAGCTGGGCATCCAGGGACTTAGGGCCTGATCCAGCTAGGATCGCTATTCTGCTAATAGGTACGTAACGCAGTTGCTAATATCAGTGGTAATATGCAAATGATTGCATTGGCATTGCGATCGCAGCCTGACATAAGGACGCCCACTTCCCCTTACACACATCCGTATACTTTAGCCACATAGCAAATAAGTCGAGTGACTCCGGACCCATACGCACACTTGCACAAGCCCAGACCTTACTCAGAAATTACTAACTTCCACGCACACTATGAGACCTCATACTGCGTATGACACCTCAGTGGCTAATTTATGCACACCCCTGCAACGGCGTGCGAACGCACTATCACGCCTGCGTTTCCCCGACCACGCCCCAACACCACCCACAAACGGTGCTTCCTGTCAATCATTACGCGAGGGGTCTGCGTAGCCTCTGCGATCGCAGTCCTGATCTCAATAGCTACTTCGTGCACTGCATACGCATGCTCAGGACGCAACAATCGACCGATTACGTGCGCATTAGCAACTGCGATCCTTGCTGAATAAGGCACTTAGGCCCTCATTCAGAGCCGTTCGCTATTTGCGGTCGTTCGTTCAAAAACAAGGGGTGGCTATTCAAATGATCCATTCGCAAATTGCAGTCTGTTCACACCTCTAAGTCTGAACGAGCGAGCAAAACATATGCTCGTTTATTTGATAAAAACGCCCCCTGGCCGCTCGCACCATACGTCATGTCCGCTATTTATTAGATTAATCGAGTACATCGTACAGCGTATGAACTGCTCGCTATTCTTGTGGTTGGTTTTTTCAACCGCTATTTTGCGAGCAGTTCTGAGTTAAAAAAAAACAAGTGACGTGGTCAATGACGCTGCTGTATTAATTATGCACTCCCTTAAAACGCCCGTTTTGACCTTTAAGCACGCCTGCGTTCGAATTCCACTCCCCGGTTTTCAAGCACCTTCCCCTGTTACCACCCACATACGCCTCATTCTGTCACTCAAAATAGCAGGCACTCGCTATATAGCGTACAAACGATTTTCGGCCGCACTGACTTGTTCGCGCATGCATACTAAAAACCGTACGCATGCGCAGATGTGCGAACATCGCTCGGAACGAGCGTACGGCCGCTAGCGAGCGGCTCTGAATGAGGGCCTTAGGCCCTGATTCAGAGCCGCTCGCAAAAAACGAGCGCTCGCTCTGAATCAGGGAGGCTTTTATTTAAGACCCGGCCTCCTGGAATTTCTCACTCGCTCCGGGGCTCGCCATCGACCCGCTTGCGAGCGCATCTGAATCAGGCCCTTAATACACAGTTACCATGCTCAATAGCTAGATTTGAGAGGGTAGGGGACAGCAATATGTGGCAATGTTTTTTTACATTCATTTGTCAACTTGCCCTAACCGCAGCCTAGCCCTAATGCTAACCCTAAAATCAGCTGCCGACAGTGTCTGTCGACATGCATAATGTTATAATTCTGACAATGACAACATTGTGTCGATGTCGACATTCAAATGATGTCGAAATGCTGAATTGAAATGGTCTGAATGACGACATGCTGAACATATAGCCCCACACTGCTCTTCAAATGTGCAGTGAAGCCCCATTTGGGCATTCATTCTGGAACTGAGGGTCTGATTCAGAGCCGGACGCTATTTGCGGTCGTTCGTTCAGAAAAAAGGGGTAGCTATTCAAATGAACCGTTCGCTCTTTGCGGTCTGTTCACGCCTCTATGTCTGAAAGAGCGAACAAAACTTGCAGTCGTAATTTTGAAAAATACGCCCCCTGGCCGCTCGCATCATACGTCATGTCCGCTATTTATTTGATTAATCGAGTACATCGAACTGCTCGCTATTGTCGTGGTTGGTTTTTCCTACCGCTATGTTGCGAGCAGTTCTGACTATAAAACAACCAAGTGACGTGGTCAATGACGCTGCCGTATTAATTATGCACACCCTTAAAACGCCCATTTTGACCTTTAAGCACGCCTGCGTTCTGAATTCCACTCCCCGTTTTCAAGCACCTTCCCCTGTTACCACCCACATACTCCTCCTCCTATCACTCAAAATAGCAGGCATTCGCTATTTAGCGAACAAACGATTTTCGGCCGCACTGACTGGTTCGCGCATGCGTATTACAATCCGTATGCATGCGCAACGAACGAGCGGCCGCTTACAAGCGGCTCTGAATGAGGGCCTGAAATCCCAAAATGACTTCACTGTGCATGACCTGGCTCTCGCTCATGTGCAGGCTCCTGTCCATTTTCAGCAGCGATGAGCAGGGTCCTTCAGAGTGGATAGAGCCGTGTCATCGGGCTCCCTTCACTGCTGCTCTGGAAGGCAGTAGTTACGTCACTGTTTGCGTCTATTTTCTTAGATTATGCATGATAAATAGAAGTTTTGCAAATAAATGTTAAAAAATTTTATGTTACCAACTGTTTTGCAGTGCTAAGGGTTTACTATTGTAATCATACTGGGGCTGGTGCAGATTGGAGTTGGAGTGTACCTAGAGCCCCATAGAATACCAAAAGCCCAAGGGGAATCGGTGTCTAAATAAATGTAAGAAATGTTGAAATTAGATATAATTAAAGAGTCACGTAGTGAGCAGTCAAGTCCCATTGTGCTCATTCCGAAACACGACGGGAGCTTGCGCTTCTGCAGTAATTACCGTAAATTGAATAATGTGTCTAAGTTTGATGCTTACCCAATGCCTCGTGTGGATGAACTTATTGGGAGGCTGGGAACTGCACAGTACTTAACCACTCTAGATTTAACCAAAGGGTACTGGCAAATGCCATTGGCAGACAAGGCAAAAGAAAAGACAGCTTTTTCTGCACCGGAGGGTCTATTCCAATATAAGATGTTGCCATTTGGGTTACACGGGTAACCCGCCACTTTTCAGAGGATGATGGACAAAATTCTAAGGCCCCAGAGCCAGTATGCTGCTCCTTATCTTGATGATGTAGTCATCAATAGTCTTTATTGACAGTTTTGCTTGCCTAGGGGACAGGCAGTGTTGGAGTCCATCCGTGAGGCAGGATTGATAGTCAACTTAAAAAAGTGTTGCTTAGGGATGGAAGAGGTGAAGTATCTTGGATACACCATAGGCAGAGGTTTGATAAAGCCCCAACTTAACAAAATTGAAGCAATACAAAATTGGCCACAACTTCTAAATAACAAGCAGGTGATAGCTTTCTTGGGAATCACAGGTTATTACAGGAGGGTTATACC
Source organism: Taudactylus pleione (assembly GCA_031769625.1). Taxonomy (NCBI): domain Eukaryota; kingdom Metazoa; phylum Chordata; class Amphibia; order Anura; family Myobatrachidae; genus Taudactylus; species Taudactylus pleione. The sequence goes on along the minus strand of JAUIMM010000187.1, from coordinate 3,989,858 downwards.
CAATTGTGCCACCATTGCAGTCCCTTTGACTGACCTTACCAAGAGTAAACACAGTGATGCTTAAGTGGAATCCTGAGGCAGAAAAGGCTTTTTAGGCATTGAAGGTTGCGTTGTGCATCCAACCAGTTCTGATGACACCTGACTTTAAAAATGAATTTGTTGTACAGACAGATACATTATATGTAGGGACAGGTGATGTGTTTTCTCACAGCAAAGAAGGTAAAGAGCATAATCTTATTTATGTAGGAAATAGAATAAACATGGGAAAAATTATGTCACTGTTGAAAAAGACACATTGGCAAATAAGTGGTCACTAGAAACACTAAGGTACTACCTTTTAGATTGATTATGGATCATGCTCCATTGTACATATATACATTCTTGGTGCCTGATATTACACAGCCATATGGTCAAAACTGATAAACTTCACCAATGTAAAACTAATATATGACTCCAAACTAGGGATGTGCAGGCTCGGATAGGTTCGAGTTTGCACGTTGAGTTCGGATTTTTCCCTCCAAAAAAACGGAAATCAGAAAGAGGCAAAACGTCATCTTACATGGACGAACATCATAATTCCTGGACTCCAAACCCATATGAGGCAAATTCTACAGGGTTCCAGTTATGATTTAGTCAGTGTGCGTACCTGCAATATTTACTCTCTGGGATAGTTTACAATAGATGGCCTCCTATCACTTTGTAGAACATGACAGGTAGATTGAAACTATCCCAAAAGTACAGTGTATGCATATTGCACAGCGCTTTATAGTTTATGTTAGGGCTGGATCCCCATTTTGTCTTCCAAGAAAACCAGCAGTCAGAGATTTAAGTATACTTGCTGACAATATGGCTGCCGGGAGGTGGCAGCCAGGCCGGCACAGTGGAGTGCATGACGAGGGGTGGTGCAGGGAATGTGACTGTGCTATCGCATCATCGTGGCCCTGCCCCCTCTACTACACAATGGCGAGATTACCGGCATTGTGCAGCAGGGGGCAGGTCCACGATGACTCGATTTGTTTGCATAAGTGGGTGGCTGCAGTGAGAAGGGGGGTTCGGAGGGGTGTGGGCCAGGAGACTTGCCCACTCTTCCGGGCGGCAAGGAGCGCCACCTGATTTTCGGGAGCCTCCCGGCCGTTCCAGAGGAGTAGGCAAGTATGGATTTAAGATGTCTCTTATCCAGTGGTGTATCTATAATGGGTGCAGTGTGTGTGTTGCACATGGGCCCCCGGGTCCGGGGGGGGCATCGCACCGCACACACTGCACCCATATTTTTTTTAAACTTACCTGTCCGAGGTCCCGCGTCAGGTGTCACTGCTGCTCAGAACACCGGAAAAATGGCCGCCGCGGCCATTTTCCGGTGTTCTGAACATGATCAGTAGACTCCGGGCACTAGAGTGTGCCCGGAGTCTACTGAACATGCACAGACCGCTGGAAAATGGCCGCCACGGCCATTTTTCCGGCGTTCTGCGCACGCGCAGTAGACTCCGGGCGCACTCTAGTGCCCGGAGTCTACTAATGCTCCGGTGGCTGGCCAGCCGCGTCAGTCGGCTGCCAGCCACCAGGGAGAGAGGAGGGGGCCCCGCACGAGGAGTGCACACAGGCTCCCTCCTCTCTTAAAACGCCCCTGCTCTTATCCATGCTCTGATGTTGGGCCCACAATCCTGGCCTAGGACAAATGACCTTCTTGCTTCATTAGGAAAACAGGCTTGTTCACGCTGTGCCCTATTTCCTTTTATAGTTCTTTTTCTGCCTGGTGGTATCACTTTTATTTGCTATTCTTCGTCTAGTTGTGGGCCCTATACACAATCCAAGTATTTTCCCCTTACATTTTTTTTAGTTGCATATCCTTTAAATGGCCAAGTAGTTATCGCTTGCAAAGATTAAACTGCAGAACATAATAACATTGTGGCCACTCGCTTCTAAATACCATAGCCATTGAATGCTGTTGTTGAAATGAAACTTGTAGTTATTTGCTATTTTCTTGTCAGTAAAATGTTTTAAATGACTGATGAGTATTGTTGCAAGCAAGACTTCTATCTAGAACATATTAACTTGCCATTTTACTTCCAGGCTTGTGGAAATGGCTCTTAGATGTGACAGGGAGAGTGAGAATGGAAAGGAATTGGCCAGGCATTTGGAAAAGCTTTTATATGTGCACTGTACGATAAGTGGGAAATGATGCATTGAAATGGAACTAAGACAATATGTCACCGTGTGTTACGGAATGCATAGCGCTTTCATTAAATTCCAAACCTGTTTTCTATTGTCAACGCCAATGTCATTGTTGGGCAACGTTTAATGTGTCTGACAAGGGTTGCACTGCAATGCTGTTTGTTTCATATAGATTGCAGAGCCACAAACGATATGATTACATAGAGACTACTGAATGGAGAGCAGGGAGTGGATGCTAGATGTTAGTGTATATATCTATGCCTATCTCTCTCTATATAAGTAAGCTCCTGGTGTCCAACAGAGGACTGTGCAAAAGTTCTAGGCAGGTGTGGAAAAAATGCTGCAAAGTAAGAATGCTTTAAAAAATAGAAGTGTTAATAGTTTATTTTTATCAATTAACAAAATGCAAAGTGAATGAACAGAAGAGAAATCTTAATCAAATCAATATTTGGTGCCTTCAATACAGCATCAGTTCTTCAATTCTTCTAGGTACACTTGAACACAGGTTTTGTAGGACCTTGGCAGGGTCCTACAAAACATCTTTATGAACCAATCACAGATGTTCTGTGGATGTAGGCTTGCTCAAATCCTTCTGTCTCTTCATGTGATCCCAGACAGACTGGATGATGTTGAGATCAGGGCTCTGCGGGGGCCATATCATCAATTCCAGGACTCCTTGTTCTTCTTTATGCTGAAGATAGTTCTTAATTACATTGGCTGTATGTTTGGGGTCGTTGTCCTGCTGCAGAATAAATTTGGAGCCAATGAGACGCCTCCTTGATGGTATTGCATGATGGATAAGTACCTGCCTGTATTTCTCAGATTTGAGTATAGTGCAGACACTCATTATTGAGACACTCATTATTGTATGACTTCAGACACCATGGGCCGTATTCAATTTGAGGTGAAAAGTCAGTTTCCGCTTGTTTTTGGCGGAAACCTTTTGCAGATGATGTCATTTTCGCCTGTTTGACTTTTACCCCGTTTTCAATTTGAAAGACTTTCCGCCATGCAATGTAATAGGTGAAAAAGTTTCGCCTATGTATGGGAGGCGGAAAATAGTGCAGAAATTGGGTTTTGGGGTGCAACGTTGCGGGAACCCCCGTGCAGTCTTCAGACAGTCCCCCAAAGGTAATCTGTTTTAAAAAAAAAATAATAATAATTAAGGACACCCCAAAAAATGACTTTGAAAAAGGGGGTGAAGAAAAAGAATGTTGGGGTACAAACTTAAAAACTAGCGAACTTGACTCTGGGGGGGGTCCCCAAGTATGCCCCATGTGTTGTTTTTGATTGCAGGTGCTCGCAGCAGGTGGATTTTTCACGATTTTTCAACTTCACTTTAGAAACTTTTAAATATGCTGACCCCCATTTTCAAGTACCCCAAATTTGCTGGGAATAGTTATTTTCTGGGGAAAAACCTCCTGAATACTATTCTGCACCATGTATAGAAAAACGCTATTTAGCAGCTATTGAGCTCGTTTAAAATCACCAAATACCTTTAGCAAGCCAAATCAGGGGGTACCATAGCTAACCCCCATGTCAGAGCATCTTTTGGGGAGTGTCCGGATGATTTCCACAAAAATTACAGTACTTTCCACCTGTTTCAGTTTCGCAGGGACCCGTTTTCGCGCACTTCCATATTGAATACTGGGTATAGCACGGACGGCCATGATACTTTTCCTCCTGCAGAACAGACGAAGTAGGTGGAAAGTCTGGGCCGCGAAAAAGTATCGCGGCTCGGCTCAAATTGAATACGGGCCCATGTCGAGTTGCTGCACTCTTCTAGAGGGGGCCCTACACGATACTCAGCATCTATCCCATGACTTCTGCCACTTTATATATCATACACATCAAATTAGTTTATTGAATTTTGAACCCCCTTTCTACAAACACATACATACACGCACACACACCATACTGATGTGTCCTGCTACATCTTTGCCGATCGCACCACAAACATTTGCATGCATCGTGTCATGCGATTACCCGCAGCTGCATACACTATGGCGCACACTGCGATCTTACCATGCATTCCTATGGCGGTGCGGGTGCGAATACAGTGCGCATATCCATTTGGTAAAACTAATACAGGACCGTTTCTAGGCAATTTGGCTCCCAGTGCAAACAGTTAAAAATGCACCCCCACCCCATAGACAGTTTACATTATTTGTAATTTTTTCTCCTTATAGTAATGCCCCTTACACATTATGCCACACACCTTTATGCCCATTACATATTATGCCACACCATAATGCCCATTACACAATACGCCACACACCGCAATGCACATTACACATTATGCCACACACCGTAATACCCATTACACATTATTCCACGCACCATAATGCCCATTACACATTATGCCATGCACTGTAATTCCCATTGCACATTATGCCACACTCCACAATGCCCATTACGCAATACGCCACACACCGCAATGCCCATTACACATTATGCCACACACCGTAATACCCATTACATATTATGCCACACCATAATGCCCATTACGCAATATGCTACACAATGTAATGCCTACTACACATTATTCCACACACCGTAGTGCCCATTACACATTATGCCACACACACCACAATGCTCATTACACATTATGCCACACACCACTATACCCATTACACATTATGCAACACACCGTAATGCCCATTACACATTATGCCAAACACCGTAATGCCCAGTACACATTATTCCACAGACCATAATGCCCATTACACATTATGCCATGCACTGTAATGCCCATTGCACATTATGCCACACACCACAATGCCCATTACACAATATGCCACATACAGTTATGCCCCTGACACCATTTTATGCCCCACAGTAAGGCTTCTAATTACTTTTAAATTACATTCTCTTTGTCAAGGCTTCCATGCTTGTTGCCAGGGGTTTCATGCTCATTGTCAGGGGTCTTATGCTTGGTGACAGGGGTTTCATGGCAGAAGATGAAGCTTTCTGTATTCTCTCCTAGTGGCGCCAGCGTTCCCGGCACTTCCGAGTAATGCTATGCGTTCTGTGCTTCCCTGACAGACACTAAAGGTCAAGTAGGACCTCTAGTATCTGTCTCCAAGGTGGCGGACCTTTTTGGAGGGACATTTTCAGCAGATTCCATGCCGACTGCTAGACCGCATGGAATCTGCATAAACACGCCCGTGAATAGCAGCCCCAATTGGTTTCTATGTGGTCTGCTATTTCTGAGACTTACCGCAAAAGTTAGCGGGAGAGGGATCTTCTGGATCTGTCCCTGGTAATGTCCACTCATGCATGCATGGTCTAATTATGGCACATGACGGGTATTGCAGCTAGCACCCACAACACAAAGTAAAAATAATTGCATCAGCAGTCACTTTATTTTTACATATCCCAAGGACAGGATCCTATTGAAGCCCCTCTCCCTTTGTGTGATTAATGGTACATCCCTACGATATGTAATTTCTTATTGCCACGATAAGCGGCGCTAAGAAATTATAATGATCAGGACTAAGACCCGATATTTAATGAATATGCTCCTTTGTCTGCTCTTCTTCCTGTACAGGCTTAGACGTATTTATTAGCAGGTACAGGATCTGGTGGTGATTGTACGTATATTCTCATTCATTCACTGCAACAACTAATGTTTTTGAAAGGAAATTTACATTTCACAATCATGGCCGTATTTAGAGTTTGGCAGAAATCCAGTTTAGAGGTGCAATTTTATATCTTGTCAAAACCATGTAGTGCTGCATGTGGTGGGGGCAAATTAAAAATGTGTGGACAGCTTTAGAGTTTGGAGGGGGAGCGCATCCTAACCCAACTTTAAATAGCAGTGTTAAAACGCAGGTGTCTAGTATTTCTGTGTGACATGTTCATTTTCTCTGCACACAGAAATATATTGTAGATTCCCTCTAAGTATCGCAGAAGTCCAGGTTAGTCTGGCTGTAGTATAAAAGACCAACAGTAATTAGATCGACAGTAAATATGTTGACATCAGATGGTCGATAAGCCCACCTCACAGCACAGCTCCCCTCTCCCCACCTCACAGCACAGCTCCCCTCTCCTCACCTCACAGCTCCCCTCTCTCCACCTCACAGCACAGCTACCCTCTCCTCACCTCACAGCACACCTCCCCTCTCCTCACCTCACAGCACAGCTCCTCTCTACCCACCTCATAATACAGCTCCCCTCTCCTCACAGCACAGCTCCCCTCTCCCCACCTCACAGCACAGCTCCCCTCTCCTCACCTCACAGCTCCCCTCTCCCCACCTCACAGCACAGCTCCCCTAGAAATGGCATGGAAATGGCACTGGTGATGAAGAGTTTACTCCAGAAGAAACTCTCTGTGACCTGACGGTCAGAAATGATTTGAACCATTTCTGGACTGTGCCATCCGGTCCTCAGAAATTTTTCAGGCACTCACTTACAATCCCGTGGTCCACAGTATCAAATGCTGCTGAGAGATCCAGAAGGATTAAGATTGAACAATCACCTCTGTCTCTTGCCATCAGAAGATCATTAAGCACACATACCAGTGCTGTTTCAGTGCTCTGTCTTCTCCTGAATCCTGACTGGAATGGATCATAAATATCATGGGTAGACAGGTCCACAGTATCAAATGCTGCTGAGAGATCCAGAAGGAGTAAGATTGAACAATCACCTCTGTCTCTTGCCATCAGAAGATCATTAAGCACACATACCAGTGCTGTTTCAGTGCTATGTCTTCTCCTGAATCCTGACTGGAATGGATCATAAATATCATGGGTAGACAGGTGGGTTTCCAGTTGCATTGCCATCACTTTCTCAATTACCTTGCCTAGAAAAGGAAGGTTTGATGGAATGCGTACAAATGTAGTCGACAAGCTAGGTCAGAACCAAACGGACAAGACAGTACCAGGGAGCAGACGTAATCAGGTCACGGAGAATAGCCAAAGTCAAAACCAGAATACCAAGCGCAGTACCAGGGAAGAGACGGAATCAGGTCACAAGCAAAGCCGAGGTCAGACACGAGCAGCAGGAATCTCTAGAGTTTAGTTTAGGAGGCTATACTCTGACACAGGAGTGCACTCAGTGACTTCCATAACTAGGAAGAGGCTTGAACTTGGTGCCTCCTATGATGTCACCTAGAGGTGTCCTTGGCCCTTTAAATTTGAACAGGCCTGAGCGCGTGTCCCCCCAGGGGAGCAGTGGCTGCCTGCATGCTGACGTTGGGGGAGGAAGCCGGAGGGACAGGGCAGTGGGCACTGGGGACTTGGCGCCCACTGCACTGCTGTAGACCAGCGCTGCCGGACCCGGTAGGTGCGTGCCAGTGACAGTACCTCAGTCAATTTGATTTATCCACCTGTGCTCAACCATGAATACCTCTAAAACCTGAACTGTTGGGGTGCCTTGAGCACCGCGTTTGGGGACCTCTGCTATGAAGGAAACAGATAAAACAGTAAATGAATAAAAAGTTGTTCTGAAACAAACACAGTAGTACCAGTGGCGTATCAATAATAGGTGCAAAAGAGCGACCGCTCACGTCCTATTTCCCGCAATTTGTTCTAAAATATGTTGCAGAATCTTTGCTACCTTCTGCTCAGCTGCTGGGGCCATATTTCTGGAGGAAGAAGGGTCACACAAAAAGCTGTCACTCAGCCCTCCTCATTTTACAAACCTACCGTGCATAGCATATTATACAGATAGTTTTACATGCTAATCAATCCGGCGATGATCATTCACCATGACAGGTCCACTTTAACGCTGAGTAACTAAGAGACTCGGAATTAAATGAGCATAACAATCCTTAATTAATTGAACCAATAGAATATTTATATCATTGATCTTTCTCTTTTTTTTATACACAATCTAATCTCACTTTCAAAACTAAACAGCAATTTGGAAAATGTTTCTCTTTTTTAGCCACACAACATTAACCAAAGAATCAATCAGATGAATGTAAAAAAAATATATATTTTGCTAACCGCTGTCTTGCCTTATATCCATACTACCAGAATGATGTGTGCTGGTACTTGTGAAGGGATAATATTGTAATTAATTTAAGATGTTCTCTACAATACCCAGTACACAAGATCCTGAAGCGAACATTTCTGCTTAGACAAACATATTTTATATTGATCACATCTTTTAAATTTAAATAGCCTTCCCAGAACACACACACAGTTAAGCATACCAATTGGTGGGGACACACGTGTGTACAGTATACACACACACACACACACACACACACACACACACACACACACACACACACACACACACACACACACACACACAAACACATGTGTATGTGTGTGTTTGTGTGTGAATGTATGCAGAAATATTTTCTTTAAGCTAGCAGTCCTACAATAATGATTGGAGAAAATAATATAAGGTAAACACAATTAGCCTTTTTTTTTGTAAACCGTGGAATTCTATTTGGGGAATCCCAGATGTACCGCTACACACAAAAAAATCTATTCACGTATTCAGCAAGTTCTGAATTATTGTAGAAATATATTGATTCCCTACATTTATATTAAACATCTGTAAGTATCATACAGTCCCTGCTGTAATTAGCAAATAACTTTTCTTAAACAAATAAGAAATGCACACTGTTCATTTGCAAAAACCTTTTGTAATGAAAACAAAATAATTACTGCAGAAATAGCTTTGCATCTCTATTAAAGGTAAAAAATACATTTATTAAATACGTTAGTATTAGAGATGTTAGGGACCCACCTTATGAGGTTCACCGTGACGTGGTAGGTGGGTAAACAACTTTGGCCAAACATGCACTAATAATCTTACTTAAAAAAAAGTGTTAAGGTTAGAGATGAGCGGTTCGGATTCTGTGGAATCCAAACCGCTCCGAACATAGGGGATCCGAGTCCACCCGAACCCTGTTCGGGTGTTCCCCGCCTGACTCGGATCCCCGTTGGCCGCCTGATGTCTCCGACATCAGGGCTCCTCGAGTGTAGGGCAGACCGCTGTGATAGCGGTCTGCCCTACACAGAACAAACACACAGCCGTCAGCGGCAGCTGTGTGTTTGTTACAGCAGCCAATGAGAGTCACACAGACTCTCATTGGCTGCTGCACGGAGGGAGCCGGCTGGAGCTCACTCAGGAGCTCTGTCTTCCGCCTCCCTCCTCGTCGCGTGGCAGCAGAGCGGACGGCGGCTGGAGCAGGGATACAGGTAAGTTTTTTTTTTTAATGTGTGTACGGGGGCCTGCTAATGGGGGGGGCCTACTACTGGGGGGGGCTGCTAATGGGGGCATACTACTGGGGGCCTGCTTATGGGGGGCATACTACTGGGGGGGCATACTACTGGGGGGTATACTACTGGGGGCCTGCTAATGGGGGGCATACTACTGGGGGGCCTGCTAATGGGGGGCATACTATTGGGGGGGCATACTACTGGGGGACTGCTTATGGGGGAATACTACTGGGGGGGCATACTACTGGGGGGCATACTACTGGGGGCCTGCTTATGGGGGCATACTACTGGGGGGTCATACTACTGGGGGCCTGCTAATGGGGGACATACTACTGGGGGGGCATACTACTGGGGGGCATACTACTGGGGGCCTGCTTATGGGGGCCTGCTAATGGGGGGCATACTACTGGAGGGGCATACTACTGGGGGCCTGCTAATGGGGGCATACTACTGGGGGGGGCATACTACCGGGGGCCTGCTTATGGGGGCATACTACTGGGGGGGCCTGCTAATGGGGGGCATACTACTGGGGGGGCATACTACTGGGGGCCTGCTAATGGGGGGCATACTACTGGGGAGGCCTGCTAATGGGGGGCATACTACTGGGGGGCATACTAATGGTGGGCATACTACTATTGGGGGCACTGCATAGGGGGCCCTACTACTAAGGGGACTGCATAGGGGGCACCACTGCTTGGGGCATTGTGTAAGGGACACCACTGCTGGGGGCATTGTGTAAGGGACACCACTGCTGGGGGCATTGTGTAAGGGACACTATTGCTGTGGGCATTGTATAAGTGGCACTACTACTGTGGGCATTGTATAAGGGGCATTACTACTGTGGGCTTTGTGTATAAGGCTCACTACTGTGGGCATTGTGTAAAAGGGTCACTATTGTGGGCATTGTGTAAAAGGGGCACTACTGTGGGCATTGTGTAAAAGGGTCACTACTGTGGGCATTGTGTAAAAGGGGCACTACTGTGTGTCGTAAAATAAATAATAGACACTGCTTTATGGTGTAATGTGAATCAGGGGCACTATGTGCGGTGTAATGTGAATAAGATTGTGCACTGTGACTCCTTGGGCCGTAGCCCACTTTGTAAACAAGTACTGAGATTCTGCTGGCCGTACCCCACTGGGTGGGTGCACTACTTTTCATTTCTGCCACTGCTGTGTGGCAATGTGTCATAGATGTGCTTTATACTGTGGTGTCTGTGTCGTTGTGCCGCTGCTTTGTCGCTTAATAGTAACCAGTCAGCTCACTGCAACCTTTGGCCAATAATGTTGAAAACAATATTATAAGCTGTGAGGTGTTCTAAATTGACTGGAAATTAATGTTATTGAGGTTAATAATACTCTAGGAAGAAAAAAAGGACCAATTTATGTGATTTTAGCTTTTTTTGTCAATTTTTGTAAAAAAAATCCAAATCCAAATCCAAAGCCAGTCACCGCAGTTTGGCAAATCCAAATTCAAATCCAAAGCCGGACGACGAATTAGAACCAAATCCAAATCCGGCAAAAATGGTCCGGCGCACATCCCTAGTTAAGGTGCCTATCAATTAGGCGGCCTGAAAGACTGAACGTCTAGCGTTCAGACCTTCAGGTTGCCGGGTGCGGTGCCCGCAATGAACGGCGTTCACTGAACGTCTTTCAGTGCAGGATCCCGACCTCCTATCTCGGAACATGGGACCTGACGAGCGTTGTCAGGTTGACCAGCATGTTCTGTAGATAGTTGGGGTCGGCAAGGACCCAGCGTGCATGCGTATCGCTGGTCCTTGCCGGCTGTCCATTACACGACTTTGTGAACAATGCGACCAAAACCTCCTGGTTTTGGTCAGATTGTTCAAAAAGTCATGTAATGGATAGGTCACTTTAATTGTTGGAGTCTATTATAAATATTTTCAGAATTCTTAGTGCTTAGAGTGTGCACCTGCATTTTCCTTCTTATTTTTCTGCATAAAAAATATAATATAAGCTAAACACAATTAGCCTTTTTTGTAAACCATGGAATTCTATTTGGGGAATCTGTACTGCTTACTAAAAAAAAAAAAATATATATATATATATATATATACATATATATACATATGTATTCAGCAAGTTCTGAATTATTTTAGAAACATATTAATTCGCTGCATTTGTATTAAACATCTGGAGGTATCATACAGTCCCTGCTGTAATTAGCAAAAAACTGCCGAAGATATTTTTTCAAACAATAAATGCACTGCTCATTTGCAAAAACCTTTTGTAATTATAACAAAATAATTAGTGCAGAAGTACCTTTGCATTTGTTTAATATTAATGTAATGTGCTTTTGTTTCGCTGTGAAACGGGGTCTTCATTCCAGTTGTCACTTGGTGCATCATTTAACGACAGGAAAAATGTAGCAGAGTGTAAAATGAGATTGCTCTTGGCAGATGGTACCGTGAGCAGGGTACATAGAGCATTCCTGTACCAGCATTGTAATGACAAGCTTCAGGAGTCGCACACAAATATAAATGTGTAAGAGGACTGGTATGCAATTATTCTGCAGCAGCAGCTGAGAGGGAGGGGAGATGACAACTTTAGTCAGCGACTAAGTCAATTATACATATATTGCAACTGCAGTAGAAATAAAACCAGACTTTCTATTTACATAGATGATGAATACATTATGAATGTGACTATTTTCTTGAAAAACCATCATAAATTTGTTAATCTTCTAGTTGTAAATTGTAATACTATATAAATCATAGCGTTACTATAGGGTAAAACTATATATGTTTATTTTTTTTCATCATAACTTATATCTAATCGAGATTAACAGTTCTGTACCTCAATCAGGCACTTTTTAATAAAGTCAGTTGGTATTCTTAATTATCTACATTTCCCCAGGGTTGGATTAGAATGAACTAGCTGAAGTACCCGGCATTACTCGGGTTTAAATCTTCAAGTTATTAAGTTTTATAATGTGATGTCATCCAAATCCATCTGGTGGAAGGCCCAGAACCGGCTGCCTGGGTCAAAGTTCTGCCCAGCGTGCACCAATGGAAGGTCTAGGGGTCTCATTCAGACCCGGTCGCAAGTGCTGAGCACTCGCAACCGGGTCGGTGTTAAGGCCCTGCGCACGCGCAGCTGCCGCACTGCGCGTGCGCAAGCCCCGGAGCGAGAGAGAAATTCTCTCGCTCCGGAGCTCACTACAAAAGGGGCAGCTGTCGATGTTGATCGATAGATCGCCCCGTTTTGTAGGCGGGGGGGGTGACTACACAAACGGAGGCGTTCCGTGCCGTTTTGTGGGCAGCCGCACTGACATCAGCAGTGATGTCAGTGGGGAGCTTCCTTCTCGATCAGAGCAGGAAGCTCCCTGGGGCTTGCGGTTGCCGAGACCCAACCTTAGGGTCTCGTCGCAAGCCCCGATGGTCACGATGGTCTTGACCATCGCGACCATCACCCTGGTTGGTCGCTAAAGCTGTGGGTGGTAACCCACAGCTTAGCAAGCGGCCAGGAGGCCACTAAAAAAAAACAAGCGACCGCCCTCATTCAGAACCAGCGCTCGCTTCTTGCGACCGCCTCTGAATGAGGGCCAATGACCAGGACCTCCACCCCTTAGTATGTCTTCTGTGATCCAATGTTACCACTCTGTGAAGTTTTTGTCCAAATTATGTGATGTCATCCAAATCCATCCAGTGGAAAGTCCAGAACAGGCTCCCTGGGTCAAAGCTCTTTCCGGCGCACTCCACCATTAGGTCCAACCAGTACCCCAACCACTCACTACTCGAGTCCTCTCAGCAGCATCAGCATGAAGTCATGGATGTCCCGTGATCTACACCACCTGAGTCCTCTCAGCAGAATCAGCATAAAGTCACAGTCGGTACAGATTCTACACTTCCTGAGTCCTCTTAGCAGGATCAGCAAGAAGTCACGGTTTGCCCGGATTCTACACCACCTGAGCCCTCTCAGCATCAGCATGAAGTCACCGTCGGCCTATATTCTACACCATGTGAGCCCTCTCAGCAGGATCAGCATGAAGTCCCACCACAAAACGAGATTATTGATATGACTTTTGCTACAGATGGTTTTCCACCCATTCAAAGTAACTTCATATATGTCCAAGTGGGTTTAAGATGTCAGATAATTTAAACAAATGGGCAAAATTATACCACAAATGCCTGGGAGATAAAGTACTACGATGCATCGGCCACAGATTTTTCTCATGCCAAGTTCCCCTGTGCCTCATCTGCAACTTTCTACCTATTCAAAACTAATTAATGTGCCTCATCTGCGGTAAAAGTCACAGACCAGCGTCGCTAGTATACTTTGATTGGTGTGTCGCTGCATATGCAATGCGAATAGGGCACTACATTTTAAGAAAAAAATGGTACGCTCTACCTATCGGAGCAACGCAGCCATGCCGGGCGTCTCGTGTCGTATGGCGTATTGAGTCTAGGTGTATGTGGACACATCTGTAGCTCCGAGCATGTGCAATGTGAAAAAAGTACAAGAATGTAAAAAAAAAAAAGAACACACAGGTCAAGTGTATTATTTAGCTCAGTAATACACAAGCTTTCCTACATTACATTTCTGGCTATAGTGGCTTTACTTGCCCTTTACTGACTTTTATTTACAGCTTTCATGAAAAATAACCTCAACGTTTATTTTGTGAATATGCATATTGATAATGCTGGCTTTTTAGAAATGATATATTGCAATAAATGAAATGCTAATTTGTGTGTGTTTCTCTTTCAAAACACTTTTGTAAGGAGGATGCCTAGAACTCATCTGCATATAAAATGATCGATACATTATTTTGAGCTCTTTTATTCTAGTGATGATAAATAGCTGTTTAAAAACATACTGGACAAGCAGAGCAATTAGTTACTTACTGTGTCAGAACGGTTTAAACATTTCACTCAGTACTTAACATTATGCTTTACATGCAAGGATTGCCAGGTATTGACAAAAGGTTGCCGGCTGTTTCCTAATGGGTAGTCGGCTTTTAATGTCACTTCCAATAAAAACAAATGTATAAAAATATACTGGGAAGTTATGAGCTTATTTTTTTTATTTTCAAAAGTAAACATGGAAGCACTGTAGCATAAACCTAGAGCAATCAAATGTTTCGAAGCCCCTCTCAAGTTGACCTGCAGGGGATGTAGCCGGCATCCCGGCGTGCGTAATGCCGATGGTCTGAATACCGGCGCCGAAATCCCGACAGGTCGGGATCCCAGTACCAGCATCCCGACCGCCGGCATCCTGAAGGTAAGTATCGGGGTGTTAGGGGGAGGTTAGCGTTAGGTAGCAGGGTTAGACATTAGGGGGAGGGTTAGGCACTGGGTAGGGAGTATTAGGATTACGGTGCGGGGAGGGGAAGGTCAGGTTTAGGCACTAGGGGGGGTTAGGGTTTAGTAAAATACTTACCTTGCGTTCCTATGAGTGGCGGGTTTCTGGCTGTCGGGGTGCCGCTATCGGTATTCTAACCAGCGGCATCCCGACTGCCGGGATTTCGTACCCAACCCGACTTGCAGATACATACAAAATCACTCACATTTTCTCTTGTGGACACCCTCACTCATAGGAACCAGCTCTCTAGGTGCTGTGGGTGCTTAAAAACTGCTTTTTGAGAAGAACGCTTTCTGTACTCATCAACCTGATACTGTATATATCCATCCCTCATCAGACTTCTATTGCTGATGGATGTTCTTAATTTCCCTGCACTCCAATCACCTCTAGTTTCTCCTTACCATTCCCGGTAACATGTTCTGTCTTGTACCATTCAACCAGTCTCCAACACAGTCCTTTCCCAGATGCATTTCACACAGAATAATACAGATAAGATGGTATAGGGGAATCAGTATGATTTACCGGCGGATTGGATGCCAGTGGTGAGAAGACCGACAACGGCATCCCGATGGTGAAGGTACCGACAGGGGCCTGTAAGTAACCTAACCCTCCCCCCTTCCTCTCTAACCCCAAACCTCCCCCGGTGATGCCTAACCCCAATCTGCCCGATGGTGGGTAAACCAACCCCCCCTTCTGGCACCCTAAACCTAACCCTCCCCGGGCGATGCCTAACCCTAACCTCCCCTCAAGGATGCCTAACCTTAACCCCCCTCTTCCCCATCCCCTCTAACCCTAACCCTCCCCCGGTGGTGCCTAACCCTAACATGCCCGGTGGTGGGTAAACCACCCCCCCTTCTGACACCCTAAACCTAACCCTCCCTGGGCGGTGCCTAACCCTAACCTCCCCCCCGATGATGCCTAACCTTAACCCCCCTCTACGTAGCCTAACCCTAACCCTCCCTGGTCAGTGCCTAACCCTAACCCTCCCCGGTCGGTGCCTAACCCTAACCCACCCCGGCAGGTCCCTAAGCCTAAACCCCACATCCCAAACCTTACCCTAAACCTAACCCGCATACTTACCTTCGGGATGCCGGCAGTCGGGTTGCTGATGTTGATATCTAGATCCCTTCAGAATGCCGGCATCGGCATTCTGCCGGCCTCAGGATTCCGGCGTCGGTATCCTGGCGACAGGAATCCCATCCATCGGCATCTTAACTGGATCCCGGTACAGGAACTCTCTAAAAAGTTCATCAGTTTTTCAGATGTCAACAGTATTATTTTTGGCAAGTTTCCAAAGGGCTTCTTTAAAAATGTTCTACATTTAAAAAACAGTATATTTTTTGCAGAACCTGTCACACAGAACATTTTAAGCGCTTACTATCTGGTTGTCAGAATCAACTTTCCCATCCAAGGCATTACTGTAAGACCATTGCTGACTCTAGATGATAATAAAGATTTCATACCTGTAATTTCTATCTACGGTACGCACAAGACATCTTGATGTAAGATATTCATGCCTGAACATTTTACATACAACTTATTCATTTTTAAAAGCTTACTGAAAATTGTAAGGAAGACCATAACAGATTATATCTAATTTCTCTTTGTTTTTCAGCATTTTGTTTTCAATAAAAAAAAAACAGCAAAATAAAAATCACACACAAAACAGTTAAACGTAATCTGGAAAAAAATACAAGTGTATTTTAAGGTAAAATCTTATAAACAAACATAAACTGCATTTTTCATCCATCATAAACATCAATAAAATGAAAGCAATACCGTTAAGCTTTTTTACTGTGAACCAATCTACAGATATAGGGGTAGATGTACTAAGCTCTAGAAAGTAATAAATTGGAGAGTGGTAAACTACCAACCAATCAGCGCCTAACTGTCATTTTTCAAACTTTGGGGTCTATTTACTAAGCCTTGGATGGAGATAAAGTACAAACCAATCAGCTCCCATGTCACAGGCTGTGTGTAAAATATGACCTAGAAGCTAGTTGGGTGGTATGTTATCTCCGTTCACTTTATCTCCATCCAAGTTTTAGTAAATAGACCCCGCAGCCTCTAACATGGGAGCTGAGTGGCTGGTAGTTTATCACTCTCCAATTTATCACTTTCCAGAGTTTGGTACATCTCCCCCATAGTAAGAAGCTTTTTTGAAGCCTATAATCTATTATTATAAAATTGAAGCCTGATAAAAAAAAAATTAGGTCTTTATACACGTTAGTGTGATGACCAAATCATGGCTTCAACATAAAAGCGCACCACACCAAGCATGTGCAGTGCACACCCCAGCTTCCACCTCAGCAACTCGACAGAAAAGGACAGGAAATTGGTGGTAAGTATAGAAGGAGGGATCAGATTGGGGACCATTTATTAACTTATTTCTATATATACATTTAAGCATGTTGCCAGATGTCTTCTCATACAGCATTAACTAAGTTTTAGATATAGCATCCAAGTGTACTGCACATATACATACTGTACCTCCCAGTGTATCTGATCTGTGAATGGAGGCAGGGGACATAGCCATGGCACATTGGGGCATGGTCCCTATCAATGGGGGCATCTAAGTCAGAATAGAGCACTGAAAAGAACTAGCACCCCAAGCTCCCCGCCAAACACCAGTTTATCATTGCTGCAAGCAATACCGGCATGCAAGCACATGGTTCATTGCTGCTCGGCGGTGAATGCGAGATTATTATGCGCAATTTTCCCACTATTGTACAAAGCTGTACTGATTGGGAAAGCAGAACGTAGCCCTTTAAGGAATGTCCTGCCTAAATCCGAACAGTTGGGAGGTATGCATAAATAATGCAATATATTGGGGTCAAAAAAAGCTTCAATGGTCAGTCATGAACCTGTAAAAACATCACACACAATGTTCCTTTATGTACAGAACTGCAATCTCTTGCCGGCCTGTTGTGCTTCATAAAGAAGACATTAGCAATAGTCCTTGGCAATAGTCCCACAAAGGCAGTCTGTGCCTAGTCTTGTGGGTCAGGGAATGCTCCGGACAATGCACTATGCGACAACAATAAAAGTATCACCTCTATGTCCAACATTCTATCACTTAGGGGTCATGCCCTTTATTAATTTGCAATTTTCAGTTTTCCTTCTAAAATATTGCTCTGAGTGTGCCCGCACGATGTCACAAAACAGCATTTCCGCAGCAGATTTGAACTATATTTAGTGTCACAGCCTCAATTATTTCAGAGGTTATATGCTGTGTGATACTTTACATTTGGAAGCTTTCCCCGACAACATTCACACTCCTTTCATTTGTAATTTCATTCATCCATGCTTTTGTTAGACCAATTTGATCCACTTTTTGCCCTAGCGCTTTACTGTACATGACCTGCTTCGGGAATCCTGACAAAGCTGGTTCCCCTGACTACTTATTTATTCGTCTAATAGGCTACAGTATCTTGGTCTGTCTATATTTCTCTTTTAATCCATCTTTTGACTTTTCACGGGGTGCTGTCAATCTTATGCCCAAACTGGAACATAACAGTTACTATTTAATAAGAAATTCACAAAAAAATAAAAAAATTTAAACTGACTGAATCGTAGATCCTATTTTTTTATTTTTGTAATGAAAATCTAGAATTTGCATGTGTGGATTTTATTGTGTGGCATTTATACAGTATATGTATTTAGTGCTGCACATATTTGAGTTTTTATTATAAAAAAAATAAAAAATAAATAATAATAACAATAAAAATGTTTTGTATATTATTACTTAGTTGACAATTATTCTTAATTTCCAGGGAAAAGTCCAGCCTGCAAAAATTTGTCTCCGAAACATTAAATAATTCTCAAAAAGTTAAAATGTGCACTTAATAAAAGATAAAGCAGATAATAATGTATAATCATTTTATTTATATAGCGCTTTTCTCCCGCAGGACTCAAAGTCGCTTTACAGACATCAGAAAACATGGTACATTGATAATGACTTAACAGATAATGATTTAACTTTGAAAGCCTATATAATTTATATTATACATGGATAAGATATATATGTGAAACTGGCACATACTATATGTAGACTTTTAGTACTGTATATACATACTTGCCTACTTTTGAAAAAGCATTTCAGGGAGATTGCAAAAACAACACCTATGAGCACGCTGTAAAGTGGGCGTGTACTGCTACATGTCATAATACTGGGCGTGTAATAATACTGGGCGTGTAATAATACTGACTTACATTCACATGCAAATGAGCAAAAAAGCAGTTAGTAATATCTATTTGTTGATAAAAACACACTGATACATTACAGAAAATGCTTGTAGCCATAGGGATCATAGGCCCTCATTCAGAGCCGTACGCTCTGAGCAGAGCGCACGCTCTGAATGAGGGCCGCCCTCCATGAAAATGGAGCGTCCTCCTGGACGCTCGTATAGCTGTGGGTCACCACCCACAGGCTATACGAGCGTGCATTTTGATGGCCGCGATGGTCGTGACCATCGCGACCATCGAATCTGCGTGCCGGAGCCTGCGGTTGAGGTTTTCAACCGCAAGCTCCGGAGTGATTTTGGCTCTATCAGAGCCAAAATCACTCCCACTGACATCACTAGTGATGTCAGTGGGCCGGCTTCTGACGGGAGGCGTTCCCGTGGGAACGCCCCCGTCAGGGAGGCACGCCTACCAAAGGGGGCGTGCTGTCAATCAACATCGACAGCACGCCCCCTTTGATCCGACACAACGAGCGAAGGACTTTCCTTCGCTCGTCGCGTCTGGCGCATGCGCACGACGGAGCTCCCTCCGTCGTGCGCATGCTCAGTCCAGAACATCGACCCACTTGCGAGCGGACAGCCGCTCGCGAGTGGGTCTGAATCAGGCCCATTGTGCCTTATAACCAATTCAGGGAAATGATACTAATGACCCTATTTGAATGTATATATCTCTGTTTAGTGGTTATATATAACTGCTTCATAATGGGGGTAAGGTAGAATCAGGGACATTGCTAGGCTCTTCAGGGAGACAGGGAGATTGCTGCTGTTTCAGGGAGTCTCCCTCACAATCAGGGAGAGTTGGCAAGTATGTGTATATAGTTTTAGTTGTTTTTATATTTTCTGATAATTTATATTAATATAACATTGTTATACTGAATCCAACTGTTTGACTCACAGATTTTTTTTATTTTTTAGTGTATTCTGAAATCCAATTATTGAGCCACTGTCAGCGCTGACTAATTTCCAATTTGTATTACAATACATCTGCTATCACTGGTGCATCTGCAGAGCGGCCCTGGACTTTATATCCTGATGGCAATGTGAATTCAGTGTCTTTCTTTTAATACAAAATTTGGCATGTTCTAATGATCCAGACTGGATGACGGAGCGATAAGTTTAGCCTTACCACTGCCTGGCAAACATGTCTTAGTAAATTGCAATGATCAATTATTTTCTATTGCTGCGATAATCATTGATAGAAAATCAGCCTTATTGCCGCAGATTAGTAAATAGACCTTTTAATAGCTATAATAATCCAGTGAAAAATTCAGACAAAGTTATGGCTGCCACTGCTGGAGGTATTAGAGGGGAAAAGTACAGCAGGACACAAATCTGATACGAAAAGTGCCTAGTCGCTATTAGTTTCCAGCCAATGCTGTAGCCACTTTATAGATCGATACTTTTACAATCTTAGAGCCGCTAAATCTTTATTGATATATCTTGACATCTGAAGATAGCGAAAGCTCCCGCAATCAACCTCTGAAACTATTGTATTTATGAAACTTGATGAATTCTGTCCCCATACTTGTGTACGGGGACATCAGGCTATTCCGCAAGAGGAAGGTAAGCGGAGATTATTATTATTATTATCGTTTATATATATGGCGCCACAAGTGTTCCGCAGCACCTTACAAAGTACATAAACAAATAATTTGACAAGGACATGGATAATATACATTGATACATAAGTGACCATAACACCTAGATATGCAACAGAGCGTAAGCAACCAAGTGTTAGGTGCCATGGTGGGGGGTAAGAAGTAGGTGAAAGTAAAGTAAGGAGAAGCACAAGAGGGTAGAGGCCCTGCTCGTAAGAGCTTACATTCTAAAGGAGAGGGGCAGACAAACAGGTGTGACAGAGATGGGGTAAACGGAGGAAGGAGCATGTTGCAGCAAGTTAGGATGGGAGCTGGAAGGCTTTGATGAAGTAGTGGGTCTTGAGATACAGTATCTTTGATATTAGTGTATGAGGACAGCGGGCCATTCCACCAGAGAAAGGTAAGCAGGAGATATCTGTGATACTAGTGTATGGGGACAGCGGGCCATTCCACAAGAGGAAGGTAAGCAGGAGATATCTGTGATACTAGTGTATGGGGACAGCGGGCCATTCCGGGAGAGGAAGGTAAACAGGAGATATCTGTGATACTAGTGTATGAGGACAGCGGGCCATTCCACCAGAGAAAGGTAAGCAGGAGATATCTGTGATACTAGTGTATGGGGACAGCGCGCCATTCCGGGAGAGGAAGGTAAACAGGAGATATCTGTGATACTAGTGTATGGGGACAGCGGGCCATTCCACAAGAGGAAGGTAAGCAGGAGATATCTGTGATACTAGTGTATGGGGACAGCGGGCCATTCCGGGAGAGGAAGGTAAACAGGAGATATCTGTGATACTAGTGTATGAGGACAGCGGGCCATTCCACCAGAGAAAGGTAAGCAGGAGATATCTGTGATACTAGTGTATGGGGACAGCGGGCCATTACACGAGAGGATATCTGTGATATCTCCTGCTTTACCATCTTGATGAATGGTCCGATAACTTAATTTTTACAATTACAGGTGAAAATTTTCATTTTCATCTGCTTTTTGTAAAAATTAAGTGATGATGAATAGGCCCCTAGAGTTTAAAACCCCTTTTATGTGTAACCAAATAGACATTTTATATGAGTGGTGTGCTTTTCCAATGTTCACTAAATTCTCAATAACAAAGGTCAGGGGTGCAGAGAGGGAAAGCGGGTACTGATTACCCCTTGCCCCGACTTGCTTGGGAGGCCCGGCGGGGGCCTGGGTCCACTGCTCCCTCCCCCTCCCAGTCCTGTCAGCTGCAGCAGCGCAGTGACTACAGGGAGTAGTCACTGAGCTATTTTATACACTCTCACATATGTTTTATTTACCAATCTATAAATATTTTGCCCACAGTTTGTGAATAACACAGTATAACCAAATGATACACTTGTACGTGCTCACCATATACAGGACGCCTAAGGCAATTCCGGCTATAGATGGCACTGCAAAGCTCCGGAAAGTTACACTATCCAGAGTTTGCTGCCTACGGGCACATGGCAACCCCACAAATTTCTATGTTGCTTTCTGTGCCAAGGGATATCTCTGATAGCTGCTGCAGTCCCCTTTTTAATACATATGGCGAGCCCAGAGCAGTTATCCCAACGTAAAATGATGCAACTTGTTTATTTGGCGATAGCTATTGCACTCCATGGCTTGTATGTGTGGGTTTGTACGTTGGGGTGAGCAGAGATAGAAGACACGGCTGTTTCAGACTCTTGCAAGACTTTACCTGGCTACAACCAGTATGTGCATAGCTATATTTTGATGCAACACCCTTTAGATCAGGGGTCTTCAACCCTTGGCCCGCGGAGCCGTTCCCCGTGGCCCGCCGATGGTTACTGTAGTGCAGACCGCAGTGAGTGCAGCTTGCACTAAGCACAGAAACAAGCACGCCGCCGCCGCCGGCAGTGTGCTTGCTTTGGCAGCCAGCCAATGAGAGTCAGACAGACTCTCACTGCCTGCTGCGCCCACTGCAGGAGCCAGGCTGGAGCTCACTCATGACGTCTCTCCCATAATACAGAGCGGCCGGCCCGGGAGGACGGAGGACCGGACGGTGGAGGGAACAGGAGCCGGAGTGGGGATTCAGGTAAGTGTTTTATTTTTCTTTTTTTTTACATTGGTGTCTTTGTCTGCATTGCATTGGGGGGGACTACTATTTGGGGCACTACTGGGGGGACGAGTACTGGGGGCACTACTAGGGGGGGAACTACTACTGGGGACACTGCATCGGGGGACCACTACTGGGGCACTGCATAGGGGGGGGACCACTACTGGGGGCACTGCATAGGGGGGGATTACTACTGGGGGCACTATATAATGGGCACTACTGGGGACACTGCAAGGGGGGACCACTACTGGGGGCTCTGCATAGGGGGGGACTACTACCGGGGGCACTATATAAAGGGCACTACTGGGGGCACTGCATAGGGGGGACCACTACTGGGGGAACTGCATAGGGGGGGACTACTACTGGGGGCACTGCATAGGGGGATTACTACTGGGGGCACTGCATAGGGGGATCACTACTGGGGGCACTGCATTGGGGGACCACTATTGGGGGCCTGCATAAGGGGGACCACAACTGGGAGCAGTGTATAAGGGGTGCTACTGTGGGCACTGCAGAGGGGGGCAGTTATGGGACATAATTAAAATTGTAGAAGGGGCTGTTATGGGTCATAATTGTGTGAGGTGGGGGCAAAGTCTAAATACTGCAGTATAGCTTAGTGGCCCTCGGCTTCGTCAAATTTTTTGATGTGGCCCACACTGCCTTAAAGGTTGAAGACCCCTGCTTTAGATAAATGCCTTTGTGTGTATTCGCACTGCACTTGCTCAGAAAAACAGCGCAAACAAGTACAAGCTTAATTTGCATTGGTATCAGCTTGGCTACACTAAGGTTCAGTACATTGCGCTGTAAGGTACATGCAGGTAATCAAACTGGTAGAGTCCTGAAAATATATAAAATGCAAATCAGGAATGTAATTTTTATGGCAACGACTTAACTGATAGACACCTCCTAAAGGGAAGTTACTGGTGTCATAGTTCCAAGGGGTTGGGTATATGATGCCGGTGGTCAGAGGGCCTGACTCTGCAAGGAACGCAGTTGCTTATACGCACGCAGTCGGCCGTTTATTGCTTTCTGCGCTTGTGTATGCATCGCGGTGCGTGTGCGCGAACTAGCCACTGCCATCGGCACTGCGATGGCAGCGGCTGAGCAGACCCATGGCAGAGTGAATGACAGGAAGTGCAGTTTGTGGTTGGTGACTGCGGGGGTAGTAGGGGAAACGCAGGCGTGACATTGCGTTGGGATGGCCTTGCATCGGTGTGCATAAATTAGCCACTGCGATGCCCTACACAGCCTGAGGCCTCATAGCGTGCGCTGAAGTAAGCAATTCCTGAGGGAGGTCTGACCTGCATTAACTGTGCGTATGGGTCTGATGTTACTCGATGTTACAGATTGTTTAGCTATGTTGTCATAGTATACGGATATGAGTAAGGGGAGGTGGGCGTCCCTATGACAGGCTGTGATCGCAATGCGAATGCAAACATTTAAATATCACCGCTGATATTAGCAACTGCGTTGCATGCATCTAAGCAGAATAGCGTTCCGTAGTAAATCAGGGCCATAATCCGGATGTCAGAGTTAGGATACTGACACCTGCAGGTAAGTATCCTAACCCTATCCCTTCCTCCCCACAGCCTAAACCTAACCCCCCCCTACAGCCTAACCCTCCCTCCCTGCAGCCTAACCCTAACCTTCCCCCTAGTGCCTAACCCTAACCTTCCCCCTAGTGCCTAACCCTAACCCCATTACTTACCATCTGGCTGGTGTCGGGATTCCAGCACCGGCATCCACACAGCCAGGCTATCAACTACATCCCAGTTCCGAGTATGGGTTTAATCTATAAATATGCTAAAAAATGGGATTGATTAATTGTTCCATTCTCTGGTATTACTGCGAGATAGAGGATCATCACCTTTCTGAGCAAGGGAAGCAGTCGGGAAGCCGACTGCCTAAATACCGGCAGCCGCTTCCCGACTGTCTTATCCCGGCATGGGTGAAATGCCGGGCGTCTAGATGTAGATGCCCGCATTTCCCCGACACCGGGAGACCGGCGCCCTGCATCACGATCGTAGTGATGCCGGGCGCCGCGAGCTTACAGCCGCGGGGGGGAGGGTTAAGTTTAGGGCTCCCGGGGGGGACTTAGGGTTAGGCACCCCCCCGGGAGGGTTAGGCTAGGGGGAGGGAGGGTTAGGCACCCCCGGGGGGGGACTTAAGGTTAGGCACCCCCCCGGGGGACTTAGGTTTAGGCAGCGGGGAAGGGGGTGGTTAGGGTTAGGCACTTAGAGGGAGGATTAGGGTTAGGCACTTGGGCGGGAAGTTAGGGTTAGGCACCCCTAAGGAGGGTTAGGGTTAGGGGGGTTAGGTTAGCAGATACTTACCTAGCCACGATCGGGATTTCCAGCGCTGTCGGGCTTCCGCTGCTTCGCACTCTGCTGCTGTCGGGCTGCCGCTGACGGGAATCGAACCGCCGGCCATTTCATACCCATTCCCTGAGCAATAACTGCTGTCTTTGAATGACAGACCAGGCATCTAGTTGTACAAATGTTGTTGATCATAAACATAGCAGATGCTTAGAATATTACTAGCGCACTACTATAAAGGCTTATAAATATGTTAATGTTGAAATTTAGAGTTACTGCACTTGCATATTAAGTTGAAAAAAAAAAAAACTTTGGTCACAGCAATTTCAATTTAATTTGATTTAATTTTCCATTATTCCTCAGATGTAATTGTCTATTTATTGTCAGGTTATTTTGGTGTTGATGGGAGATGTATTGTTATTAGGATTCTATGAATATGTTCAATTGTGTCCAAAATGATCTTAATGTAGGGTATAGTAGCAACACAGAAGCTGGCATGCTTTGTACAACTGTTATTTGCCCATATCAAATGAAAGCTTTGCAAAATTACACACTAAATCGTGTTCATTAACATAAGCCATTTCCTTTGCAATTCTATTTAAATGTTCAAATTAAGTGCAATTGAAATAATTGAAAATAAAATGTTTCTATATCTAATAAAAGATGCATTAGAAAAGAAAAGCTTTTAACATAGAATTTATAAGCTTAAAGTTCTTAATTACTATTGAAGTACTACACTTCTTGCTTTTATTAGGAGCTTAGTAGTGGACTATTCTAGTAATTTACGTTAAACATTTTTTTTTATACTACTTAATTTAAATAAAAAAAATACTAATTGCCAAGCCCCATTATGTTTATGAACAAAGAAACAGAACAAGTTTTCAAGCTTTCTAACATTAACTAAAGGTTGAGTCTCCCATATCCAAAATGCTTGGGACCAGAAGTATTGTGGATATCGGTTCCATATTTTGGATTGTTTGTATACCATGATATGATATCTTCGGAATGGGACCCAAATCTAAACAGAATGCATTTATGCTTTATATACACCTTATTCACACAGCCTGAAGGTAATTTTATACAATATTTTAAATAATTTTGTGCATCAAAGTTTGTGTACATACATAAAATGTATTTATGTTTCATATACACCTTATACACACAGCTTGAAGATGATGTTAAACAATATTTTTAATAATTATGTACATTAAACCAAGTTTGTTTACATAAGTCATTAAAAAGCAAAGGTGTCTATCTAAGTCACGCTCAAAAAATTTCATATTTCGGAAAATTTGGATATGGGAGACTCAACCTGTATTAACATTCAAATATAGCAGACTAGCAGATGTACCCGGTTTCACTCAGGCAGACCTTAGATAATGCATCACTGCTAAAGTAAGACATTACCCTTCTTCACCTGTGTACTAACATTCCACTCCCTCACCTCTGTAGTAAAACATTATCCTCGCTCCCCTCTGTAGTAACACATTTCCCTCCCTTGCCCATGTAGTAACACATTCGACATTCCCCTCCTCACCTGTGTAGAAATAGAACCCCTCCCTCACACCTGTAGTAACATTACCCACATTCACACCTGTAGTAACTTATTCCCCTCCCTCACTCTGGGGTAACATATTCCCCTCCCTCACTCATGTTGTAACACATTCCTTTCCTTCACCCTGTAGTAACACATTTGACATTCCCCTCCCTCACTTGTGTAGTAACACATAACCCTCTCGCCTCTGTAGTAACACATTCCCCTCCCTCACCTGTGTAGTAACACATTCCCCTCTCACCTCTGTAGTAACACATTCCCTTCCCTCACTATTCAAATAGGGGAGCTACACCAACTGTCAGTGAAGTTTTGCAGCACTTGCAGTTGGTGCTTGAATATTGAACTATGCTACAGCCAAAATGAGACAGTCAGGCAGGACATTACACAGGGGAGGAAAAATGTTATCTCTTTTCACATCCTTAGGAGTCGAATTTCAAAAAATCCCTGCTTAGTGGGCACCTACGTCACAGAAGGAATATACTCCCCCATTTTCATGATTCTAGGTCCAGGGGTTTGGGGGTTGATGAGTCAGTGAGGATATCTGATTTTATATGGATAGATTGCATTAAATAACCAGCATATTTATTCGCTCCTTGCAGAATATATATTGTTTTATTTTTAGCATCTGCCATCACTAGCCAGAAATGATATAGCCCTATGACGAAACCGCCACTACCTTTAGCGGAGAAACGCGTAAGGGTCTCCCTTGCTTATATCAAATTGGTATTCTGCTCCAGCCACAGTGTTCCATAACTGAGGTTTGCACACAAGGTCCTAACAGCACGAGGAAGAGCAACAAAAGCTCGTCAGCGACGATCGTGGAGTCCCGTTCACGGACAGAGTGATACACCCTCCACAATAAGCGGCCGGTGGTAAGCTACTAACATCTTGTCACTGTGGGGAGAGCTAATTACAGCTTTAGTATGCTTACGCACGGACTCTGACATTAATGACTAAGGCTGAAATATTTATTATGTTGCGACTTGTCTGAAAAGATCGGGATGATCATTCGCTGTACATAACAAGCTAACCTGTGTGGAGTTACGGACATCAAGTAATCAAACTGAAGTTAAACAGTAAATAAACATCCCGACGTGGATGACTGAGTTTTCTAAATACCAATAATATAACATCTGGAACTGTTTTTTCACCAGAGGAAGGTCCAATATTGACCTTACTATCCAATTGGATGTTGATAACTGCTGTGTGGAGCTGGAGCCTCAAATGGCTGCATATTATGCATACATATAAGAGACACCTACTGCAGAGGTAAATCCCTTATTTCTTTATATGAGTCAATATTGCACCAATATACCAGTTTGTATTTTATACATGTATGTTTATACCTTTTTATTTCTCATTTATCTATTTCATATTTCTGTTTTATAATATGTGACATTTTCGAAAAGTCAATATATTTATTAACACTGGCCAATTATTGACATTCTATATGTTAAATTGATGTTGCATTCAGGCTTTATATTTAGAAATGATATAGCCCACACTATATTTATTGCACCTATTGATGTAAAATATGGATTTTCCTACAACAAAGATGTATTAGTTACATTACATTAGTTCATATGAACACTTCAGCATATCCCTGACTTGCGTCTCCTTACACCCGAAACGCATAAAGGAAGGTGCTTGCAAGTGTTGGGCAAGTACAGTAAGGGTGTGATAACATAGTTGCAATACAATTAGAGATGAAACCTTGCTCGCATGTCAATAGGTGCATCTGTTGTGGGAGCTCAACCTCTGGAACAATGATCCAATCTAATAATGATGATCAGCACAACCCTTTTTCTTAAAATGTATCAATTGTATTATCAGTCTACAATGTATAAACAATATGATAAGTATAACTTTATTAATATGTAGTGGGAGACTGGGGGCTCTATTTATTAAAAATTTTTCACACCCTTTTCACATTATTTTAGTTTCACCTGTAGTTGTTACAGGGCAATTGGAGTATAATTAGAAAAATTCTACTCCAACCCCTAGTATCACTTATTTTTAGTAAAGCAGATCGCATTTCCCATAATTGTAATGGGAAATGTGATCCGACCAGAGTTACTAAAAATAAATTGTAAAAAAATACCGGGGGAAGCCCTGTGATAATAACACCAACTGGAGGTGGCGTTATCCAGGGTCTCCCCCGGTTACCGAGCTCCCACTCTGCTCTAACGGGGAGAGCAGAGGCGGGAGCCGGTACCAGTAATCAGCTATGTGGTCTAAGCAGACCGCAAGCTGATTGCTGTAAAAAAAAGAAAAAAAAAAATTAAAATTTTTTTTTTGTTACTTACCTGAATCCAGGGACCGGTGATAGGGCCTCCGGTGATGGCTCCTCTCCGGTCAGCTGGTCTCCCATAGTACACTGGGGCCCGGTCATCAGGTGATCAGGCCCCAGTGCAGTATGGGAGATCACAGTGCAGTATGGGAGATCACCTGATCGGGAAGCCCGGAGAAGATCACCGGAGGCCAGGAGGATGCAGGTAAGTGTAATGAAGGGAGGGGGGGTCGCGGGGTTCCGCGATCACGGGGGCGGGGCTTAGCGTCGGTGGGGGGTAGTAGCAGTGGTCGGTCGGCGCATGCGCGGGCTCTTAGTCGCGGTATTTTTTCCAAAAATACCGCAACTAGAGTGCGGATGGGATCCGCAGGGACAGAGCTTTATCGCAAGCTCTGTCCCTGCAAGGGATTTATAGTAAATCCCTGTGATATTGCCTGAATTCGCAATGCGAATTCACCCGATAATATCACACTACAATCCGCATTCAATATGCGGATTGTAGTAAATAGAGCCCTTAATATGATAAACATTCACAACATTATTTATTTGTAAATATTGCATAGTTTAAACTATTTTGAGGGGTGTCGCAATCTGCCTACAGTCGTCGTCAATTGAGGTCTTGCAGTCAGCAGACTGTAAGATCTCACAAGCAGGCAGTGGCGTAACTAGGGGGGGTGGTTGAGCGGGGCTCATGCCCTGGGCGCTGTGGCAAGCCAAGCAGAGAGGGGAGCCGCCGGCCAGGGCATCGTACCCGCATGCCTGCCCTACCCCCGCCACCATTGTCCTGACTTACTTTAAAGAGCAGTCAAGTGTGCCTGCTAGCCTGGTGCTGGCTGGGCTGCCTGTAGGGGGAGCTGCAGTGGAAGACTTCTTCACTCTCTCTCACTGGGTGAATAGTGATTCTTCCTTCCCGGTGCTCTCTCAGTCTCCGCTCACCGCAGGTGTGTATTGGGGGGGGGGGGGGTGGTGGGTGGCTTAAGCAGCCGCGGGGGGTGGGGCTCACCACAGGCGTTTGTTAGTTTTTTTCATTGTTAGTTTTTTCATGTGTGGGGCTGGAGGAGGGGTGCTGACTGCATTTGTGTGAAAGAGGTGTATGTCTGTGTAGGCTTTCTCAGTGTGTGTGTCAGTGTGTGCATTTGTGTCAGTGTGTGTGTCAGTGTGTGTATATGTGTCAGTGTATGTGTGTATATATTAGAGATGAGCGGTTCGGATTATGTGGAATCCGAACCGCTCCGAACATTGGGGATCCGAGTCCATCCAAACGCCATTCGGGTGTTCCCTGCCTGACTCAGATCAACGTTCGAGGCCGAGCCGCAGCCTCCTGATGTCGGATTCTCGCGAGAGAATCCGACGTCAGGGCTCCTCTAGTGTAGGGCAGACCACTGTGATAACGGTCTGCCCTACACAGATCAAACACACAGCCGCCAGCGGCAGCTGTGTGTTTGTAATAGCAGCCAATGAGAGTCACACAGACTCTCATTGGCTGCTGCACGGAGGGAGCCGGTTGGAGCTCACTCATGAGCTCCGTCTTTTCCGGCTCCCTCCGCACGTTATACAGCAGAGCAGGGCGGACGGCCGCAGGAGCGGGGATTCAAGTAAGTTTTTTTTATGTGAGTGTGTGTGTAAGGGGGCATTACAGGGGGGCATACTACTACTGGGGGCCTGCTAATGGGGGGCATACTACTACTGGGGGCCTGCTAGTGTGGGGCGTACTACTACTGAGGGCCTGTAATGGGGGCACTACTACTACTGGGGGCCTGCTAAGGGGGGGCACTACTAGTACTGGGGGCCTGCTAAGGGGGGGCATACTACTACTGGGGCCCTGCTAAGGGGGGGCATACAACTACTGGGGGCCTGCTAAGGGGGGCATACTACTATTGGGGGCCTGCAAATGGGGGGCATACCACTACTGGGGCCATGTTAATGGGGGCACTACTACTGGGGGCATGTTAATGGGGGCACTGCTACTGGGAGGCATTCTACTGGGGGACATACTACTTGGGGCATGCTAATGGGGGCACTACTACTGGGGGCCTGCTAATGGGAGCACTACTACTGGGGGCCTGCTAATGGGGGCACTACTACTACTGGGGGCCTGCTAAGGGGGGGCACTACTACTACTGGGGGCCTGCTAAGGGGGGGCATACTACTACTGGGGGCCTGCTAAGGGGGGCATACTACTACTGGAGGCCTGCTAAGGGGGGGCATACTACTACTGGGGGCCTGCTAAGGGGGGCATACTACTACTGGGGGCCTGCTAAGGGGGGGCATACTACTACTGGGGGCCTGCAAACGGGGGGCATACCACTACTGGGGGCATGTTAATGGGGGCACTACTACTGGGGGCATGTTAATGGGGGCAATACTACTGGGGGCATGTTAATGAGGCAATGCTACTGGGGGGCATACTACTTGGGGCATGCTAACGGGGGCACTACTACTGGGGGCCTGCTAATGGGGGCACTACTACTGGGGGCCTGCTAATGGGGCACTGCTACTGGGGGGCATACTACTGGGGGCATGCTAATGGGGGCATAATACTACTGGGGGCACTGCATAGGGGGCCCTACTACTAAGGGGACTGCATAGGGTGTTCCCCGCCTGACTCGGATCAACGTTCGAGGCCGAGCCGCAGCCTCCTGATGTCGAATTCTCGTGAGTGTAGGGCAGACCACTGTGATAGCGGTCTGCCCTACACAGATCAAACACACAGCCGCCAGCTGCAGCTGTGTGTTTGTAATAGCAGCCAATGAGAGTCACACAGACTCTCATTGGCTGCTGCACGGAGGGAGCCGGTTGGAGCTCACTCATGAGCTCCGTCTTCCGGCTCCCTCCGCAGAGGGACCAGAGCGGACGGCCGCGGGAGCGGGGATTCAGGTACGTTTTTTTTTTTTATGTGTGTGTGTGTGTGTGTGTGTGTAAGGGGGCATTACTGGGGGGCATACTACTACTGGGGGCCTGCTAATGGGGGGCATACTACAACTACTGAGGACCTGCTAGTGTGGGGCGTACTACTACTGAGGGCTTGCTGAGGTGGGGCATGCTACTACTGGGGGCCTGCTAATGGGGGCACTACTACTACTGGGGGCCTGCTAAGGGGGGCACTACTAGTACTGGGGGCCTGTTAAGTGGAGGCATACTACTACTGGGGACCTGCTAAGGGGGGGCATACTACTACTGGGGGCCTGCTAAGGGGGGGCAGACTACTACTGGGGGACTACTAAGGGGACATACTACTATTGGGGGCCTGCAAATGGGGGGCATACCACTACTGGGGCCATGTTAATGGG
The DNA here is from genome assembly GCA_031769625.1 of Taudactylus pleione. NCBI lineage: Eukaryota > Metazoa > Chordata > Amphibia > Anura > Myobatrachidae > Taudactylus > Taudactylus pleione. The sequence goes on along the minus strand of JAUIMM010000187.1, from coordinate 3,957,819 downwards.
GGCACTGCTACTGGGGGGGCATACTACTGGGGGACATACTACTTGGGGCATGCTAATGGGGGCACTACTACTGGGGGCCTGCTAATGGGAGCACTACTACTGGGGGCCTGCTAATGGGTGCACTACTACTACTGGGGGCCTGCTAAGGGGGGGCACTACTACTACTGGGGGCCTGTTAAGGGGGGCATACTACTACTGCTAAGGGGTGGCATACTTCTACTGGTGGCCTGCTAAGGGGAGCATACTACTACTGGGGACCTGCTAAGGGTGGGGGGGGCATACTACTACTGGGGGCCTGCAAACGGGGGGCATACCACTACTGGGGGCATGCTAATGGGGGCACTACTACTGGGGGCCTGCTAATGGGAGCACTACTACTGGGGGCCTGCTAATGGGGGCACTACTACTACTGGGAGCTTGCTAAGGGGGGGCACTACTACTACTGGGGGCCTGTTAAGGGGGGCATACTACTACTGGGGGCCTGCTAAGGGGGGGCATACTACTACTGGGGGCCTGGTAAGGGGGGCATACTACTATTGGGGGCCTGCAAATGGGGGGCATACCACTACTGGGGCCATGTTAATGGGGGCACTACTACTGGGGGCATGTTAATGGGGGCACTACTACTGGGAGGCATACTACTGGGGGACATACTACTTGGGGCATGTTAATGGGGGCACTACTACTGGGGGCATGTTAATGGGGGCAATACTACTGGGGGCATGTTAATGGGGGCAATGCTACTGGGGAGCATACTACTTGGGGCATGCTAACGGGGGCACTATTACTGGAGGCCTGCAAATGGGGGCACTACTACTGGGGGCCTGCTAATGGGGCACTGCTACTGGGGGGCATACTACTGGGGGCATGCTAATGGGGGGCATACTACTACTGGGGGCACTGCATAGGGGGCCCTACTGCTAAGGGTGTTCCCCGCCTGACTCGGATCAACGTTCGAGGCCGAGCCGCAGCCTCCTGATGTCGGATTCTCGTGAGAGAATTCGACGTTAGGGCTCCTCTAGTGTAGGGCAGACCACTGTGATAGCGGTCTGCCCTACACAGATCAAACACACAGCCGCCAGCGGCAGCTGTGTGTTTGTAATAGCAGCCAATGAGAGTCACACAGACTCTCATTGGCTGCTGCACGGAGGGAGCCGATTGGAGCTCACTCATGAGCTCCGTCTTCCGGCTCCCTCCGCACATTATACAGCAGACCAGAGCGGACGGCCGCGGGAGCGTGGATTCAGGTACTTTTTTTTATGTGTGTGTGTGTGTGTAAGGGGGCATTACTGGGGGGCATACTACTACTGGGGGCCTGCTAATGGGGGGCATACTACTACTGGGGGCCTGCTAGTGTGGGGCGTACTACTACTGAGGGCTTGCTGAGGTGGGGCATGCTACTACTGGGGGCCTGCTAATGGGGGCACTACTACTACTGGGGCCTGCTAAGGGGGGCACTACTAGTACTGGGGGCCTGTTAAGTGGGGGCATACTACTACTGGGGGCCTGCTAAGGGGGGGCATACTACTACTGGGGGCCTGCTAAGGGGGGCATACTACTATTGGGGGCCTGCAAATGGGGGGCATACCACTACTGGGGCCATGTTAATGGGGGCACTGCTACTGGGGGGCATACTACTGGGGGACATACTACTTGGGGCATGCTAATGGGGGCACTACTACTGGGGGCCTGCTAATGGGAACACTACTAGTGGGGGCCTGCTAATGGGGGCACTACTACTACAGGGGGCCTGCTAAGGGGGGCATACTACTACTGGGGGCCTGTTAAGGGGGGCATTCTACTACTGCTAAGGGGGGGCATACTACTACTGGGGGCCTCCTAAGGGGAACATATTACTACTGGGGGCCTGCTAAGGGGGGGGCATACTACTACTGGGGGCCTGCAAACGGGGGGCATACCACTAATGGGGGCACTACTACTGCGGGCCTGCTAATGGGAGCACTACTACTGGGGGCCTGCTAATGGGGGCACTACTACTACTGGGGGCCTACTAAGGGGGGGGCACTACTACTACTGGGGGCCTGTTAAGGGGGGCATACTACTACTGCTAAGGGGGGGCATACTACTACTGGGGGCCTGCTAAGGGGAGCATACTACTACTTGGGGCCTGCTAAGGGGGGGCATACTACTACTGGGGGCCTGCAAACGGGGGGCATACCACTACTGGGGGCATGTTAATGGGGGCACTACTACTGGGGGCATGTTAATGGGGGCACTGCTACTGGGAGGCATACTACTTGGGGCATGCTAACGGGGGCACTACTACTGGGGGCCTACTAATGGGGGCACTACTACTGGGGGCCTGCTAATGGGGCACTGCTACTGGGGGGCATACTACTGGGGGCATACTACTACTGGGGGCACTGCATAGGAGGCCCTACTACAAAGGGGACTGCATAGGGGACACCACTGCTGGGGGCATTGTATAAGTGGCACTACTACTGTGGGCATTGTATAAGGGGCATTACTACTGTGGGCATTGTGTAAAAGGGTCACTACTGTGGGCATTGTGTAAAAGGGTCACTACTGTGGGCATTGTGTAAAAGGGGCACTACTGTGGGCATTGTGTAAAAGGGGCACTACTGTGTCGTAACATAAATAAGAGACACTACTTTATGGTGTAATGTGAATCAGGGGCACTATGTGTGGTGTAATGTGAATAAGATTGTGCACTGTGACTCCTTAGGCCGTAGCCCACTTTGTAAGCAAGTACTGTGATTCTGCTGGCCGTACTCCACTGGGTGGGTGCACTACTGTTCATTTCTGCCACTGCTGTGTGGCAATGTTTCATAGATGTGCTTTAAATTGTGGTGTATGTGCCGCTGCTTTGTCGCTTAGTAACCAGTCAGCTCACTGCAACCTTTGGCCAATAATGTTGAAAACAATATTATAAGCTGTGAGGTGGTCTAAATTTACTGTAAATGACTGGAAATTAATGTTATTGAGGTTAGTGATACTCTAAGAAGAAAAAAAGGACCAATTTATGTGATTTTAGCTTTTTTTGTAAATTTTTTGTAAAAAAAAATCCAAATCCAAAGCCAGTCACCGCAGTTTGGCAAATCCAAATCCAATTCCAAAGCCAGACGATGAATTAGAACCAAATCCAAATCCGGCAAAAATGGTCCGGCGCACATCCCTATTATATACAGTATGTCAGTGTGTGTGTGTCAGTGTGTGCATATGTGTCAGTGTGTGTGTGTATATATGTCAGTGTGTGTGTGTCAGTGGGTGCATATGTGTCAGTGTGTGCATATGTGTCAGTGTGTGTGTGTCAGTGTGTGCATATGTGTCAGTGTGTGTGTATACAGTATATGTCAGTGTGTGTATCTATGTCAGTGTTTGTGAATCTGTGTCAGTGTGTATCTATGTCAGTGTGTGTGTATATCTGTGTCACTGTGTGTCTGTGTGATGAGAGATGACACGGGGGGGTGATGGTGTGCTGACAGACGATACGGGGGGAGATGATGTGTGACTGAGAGATGATGCGTGGGGGAGTAGATGGTGTGCTGGTGGACAGCACGGGGGGATGTGATGGTGTGTTGAGAGACAACGTGGGGGGCAGTGATGGTGTGCTGAGAGATGACGCAGGGGGAGGAGATGGTGTGCTGAGAGATGACGCAGGGGGAGGTGATGGTGTGCTGAGACAACGCGGTAGGGAGATGATGGTGTGGATAAGAGACGATGCAGTAAGATGATGGTGTGGCTCTGAGACACAGGGGGAAGGAAGTTACACATGGAGAACGAGTCTGGTAGAAAAGCTGTTGTATGATGATGACCTTGTTAATACACAAACAGGCATCTTCCGGACCATGTGACCTACATGAATAGTGAATATTGACTGAAGACGCCGTCGTCCCAGGGAGGATACATTTCTTCAGAGGTTCCACATTGTGAGAAACCACTGTATAGGTAAGGTGCATACTGAATGGAAAGGAATATTCCCAGAGTGATGAGAAATGGGTGGCGTGTCATGTTGGTACGCCTCATAGTCAGTAGCCACGCCCCTTCCGGTATGTGACCATGCCCATTTTATGTCATGCACTGGAGGCCCGCAAAATATATTTTGCTGTATGGTGGTGGTGGTGGAGGTGGGGGGCGCCATTCTTAAAATTGCCCCGAGCTTTGAAGTCCCTAATTACGCCCACTGCATGCTCTTGGTTCTCACTCTGTATTATCCTTGTCTCCAGTGCCATCCTCCCGATAGTCAGCAGCCATGATCCTTTGTCATGGTATTAGCTGTCTTAGTTACCTTTATATCACTGTCTGCTTTAAGCTTGCTATATTGAATTGATTGCGTGTATTTTTGTAATTTTGTTTGTATGGGGCTACAGATATTTTGTGGTGTCATATAAATAAAAGATAACAATACTTAATTTGGAAGTAATTTTGACACACATCTGGCCATTTGGGGCAGAACAACTATAGCGAATCAGCCCCTCTCCCATCTCCCAGGGTGACCGAAGACTTCAGACATTTGTAGGTGGTGGTCTTCAGCTGAACTGATTTTCTGTCTTGAGAGAGTAATTTAACAAGATATTGATCGAACCCTTGTGTTAGAGTGGGATGGGGAGTACGTGCACTTTACACACGTGTACTCGTTGCGTTAGTGCTCGCCACACTAAACCGCTTTCACTACACAAACTGGCAACGTCGCAACTCCAGCTTCACCAAAAAACGGCAACTTGCGCGCAGTACTTTAAAAAAAAAATTATAGAAGTTTGTCACATCCCACCTAGGACCTCAATCAGACCCGCTCACAAGTGCCTATGCGCTCGCAAGCGGGTCGATGGTGAGGCCCTGCGCACGTGCAGCGGCCGCAGTGCGAGTGCGCTAGCTCCGGAGCAAGTGACAAGTTCACTCGCTCTGGGGCGTGCTACAAAAGGGGTGGCTGTCGATGTTGATCGACAGCTCACCCCGTTTTGTTGGCAGGGAGGGGGGGTGGCTGGACAAACGGAGGCATTCCTGAAAGAACGCCTGCCGTTTGTAGGTGGCCCTACTGACATCAGCAGTGATGTCAGTAGGTAGTTTCCTGCTCTGTTAGAGCAGGAAGCTACCTGGGGCTTGCTGGAGATGAGACCCGACCCCAAGGGGCTCGTCGCAAGCCCCGATGGTCGACCATCCCAACCATCACCTGGTCACTCGCTAATGCTGTGGGTGGTCACCCACAGCTTAGCGAGCGGACAGGAGGCCGGATTTTAAAAAGGAAGCGACTGCCCTCATTCAGAGCGAGCGCTCGCATTCTGCGAGCGGCTCTGAATGAGGTCCCTAGTTCACCGAAGGTTAAGAAAAGATACTATAAAAAGCACACACATATGTACACTTTATTACGCCCACACCTATACCAAACCATTAATAAGTAGTGCCACACACAGTTATAGTATGTTCACTCTGTTCAGTTGTGTAAAAAATTCTCTTAATGTAGGCAGTGGCAAACGCAGGATTTTAAGGGGGCCACATCCCCCTAAGTGAAGATACTTGGGGGCATGCCCGAATGGCACGCCTCCCATGTAATGTCAGGCTGGGAGCGAGCCCAGCACTTCGTCATTAGCTGAGCTTCCCCCATCCCTTTCCCGGTACTGAATGGATGCCACGCACATGCGCGCAGTATCCATTCAGCTACTATGGAGTCTGGACACCTCTGCACAGCTGCGTCGTAGGGGGAGCCCAACCTCCCAACCAGACCACTCGCGGGACACTTCGGCCCATGGGTGGAACAGCGGGACAGTGCTGTCCCACTGAAATCGGGATGTTGGGAGGGTTGCGCCCTCTATGGGGTGGCACCCCTGTTCGACCGCACTGGTTCAAACACCCCAAGAGCCGGCCCGGCACACACACACACACACAAGCACACAGCATTTAAAACGGCACTAATAATAAGTGTAAAGCTGTCAGGCTTTACATTTAATGGCAGTGCTGCTTTAAATTTCCACCTTAAACCTGCCAAGAAGCCTTCCGTTAAAGTCAATGGTGGGAACCGTTCATTGGCTGAGAGGCGGAAGACTTGAGTCTTTGAGCAAATGAGCGCTCAGCGGCGGGGTTTCCATGGCAAAATTCCGCCGATAGGAAGTACCGTCCAAGTACGTGGGTCTGCAAAATTAGGTTTTTATTTTGCCAAGTCCGGGGATGCCTACTCTGGACCGAAGAGGACCCGAACTTCGCATAGGAGACGTTGAGTATGGATATTTTTTTTACAGGTACTCTATGGATTCTCTACATGGAGAAGAGGACATATGGCTACAGGGATACATAGGTGAGTATGTGTACATGTGTGTGTACATGTGTTTGTGCATGTATGTTTAATAAACTTATACTTTGTACGGTGTGTGTGTCCTGTGTTTATTTTAATATTGCTTTTTCTGTGGAACTACAGATACCAGTGGGCCCGTAATGCCCCGAATGCTGGTACTTGTGGTTCTCCAAGTACCAGCATGCGGGAGAGGCTTGTTGGGATCTGTTGTTCCATAGCAAAAGACAATATTTTTACTCTTAGCAAATGCACTACACAACCGCTCCAGGGGTGCTTGGGATAGCCCCGGGCTATCAGCCTAGGCCTCGGGTGCCCTGGATAGGGTCAGACTGGCCCACAGGGGTACAGGGGAATCCAACGGTGGGCCCCACAGCCTGAGGGCCCACCCCTTCCTCTAGGGATCAGGTTTAAGACCGTGCACTTGAACTATACATATGTTACACTATATAATATATATATAGAATTTTTTAAGGGGACCAGTCCATGCACTGTCTAATGGTTAGCCAAGCCTCAGTGGAGGCTGGTCCCCTTAGCTGGTCTGGAGGCTGGCCACACCCCTAAGCATGGGCCCCTATCACTGCATTCCCCCAGTGGGCCCTTCATGCTCAGTCCGACACTAGCCCTGGAGTGGGGGACTCCTTTATTGGGGGGTCACCAGCTCCACAGGGATCCCCGGCATGGGCTGACTAGCTGTCAGGGTTAATGCTTTGGTTGGAGGGGCCGGTAAAAGGGCTCCCTTGGCTGTGGCATTAGCCCCCCACTAGAAAAAGTCTGGTGCTGGTTCTGGATAATACAGGGGGACCCGACTAATTTTTTTACTCTGTATTTCCAGAACCAGATCAGATCCCAGTGCTGGTTGCTCAAAGTATGGGGGACCCCTACGTCGTTTGTCCCCCATATTTTGCACAATCAGGGCTGGTTCTGACTAGCCTGGTTCTGGTTGTGCTTAAGTGCGGGTGGCCCCTACGTCATTTGTCCCCCATATTTTGCATAACCAGCACTGGGTCACTAAAGCCCGGGGCTGGCTGCTCTTTTGGTGGAGAGGCCAAGCAGTTATTTTGGATTTTTTTTACAATGGTTTTAATTTTTTGAACACAGCAGCAGGGACGGGTCTCACTGATCCCATCCGTGCATCTGTGTTTCTTTTCTTGCAGACAGATGCATGCATCACGGATATCCCTGATACGTGTAAGCATCTGTCTGCTATCCTGTACGATCTAAAGATCGGCAAATCTTTAGATCGTGCACGATAGATATTGTGACACATCGTGTCCTGGAGTGCCGGGGAGCTGCTGGGGACAGTTCAAGGAAAATTTCTCACGATATCGCATTGTGAGCACATCGCATAGTGTGTAGGCACCTTAACTCTATTCTCTTTTATTTGAGTGCTTTAACTGTGAAAAACAAAAAAATTTTCTTACTGTGTCTATGTACAAGATAAATGTACACATGTCATATGCAGCTTTAGGTACATCCTATACTTATGACTAGAGAAGTGGAACAGAGGAGATGGGGTGGGAAAAATGTGTAGGACATATACAGCACAGAATTGCATAACTTGAAATTAAAACTGGATGCAGATACACCTATCAGGAGATGCAATGAGGATGACTTCCAGCAGTACTAGTTGTCCGTCTCTGATTGGCTAAAAATGGATTGAACTCTTTAGCTGACTGTACTCATTGTACCCAGTGATTGCCCTACCACACAGAGAAACCCAGTGATCACCATACAATACATAGCGCATCCCAGTGACCACCATACAGTACATAAAGCATCCCAGTGACTACCATACAGTACACAAAGCTTCATAACCACCACAATAGGGAATTTTTGTGAATGTCACAATATCATCCTCTCTGCATGAATAATTTACTCCTTCAGCTTTATAGTAACAATCATATTCACCATAATTAACCAAATTAATACACCTCATTCCCCTTCCAACTTCATGCCTACATAATCCACTACATTTATAATCATTAACCTCCTAACTACCTCCCTCATAATCCCATTTAGAGGTGGACATGAGAGCAGTCTCGGGGAGGCCAAACTTGTCCAAAGAAGAGTTTTAAATTAAAAAGTTGCAGCTACAATAAAAATGTATTTAAATATTTTATTGAAAATAAAATGCCTAGAGGGTGTCTTGCATCCCATTTCCCCATGTCCATAGGCCCCCACTGTAACATTCCTCCCACTTCCTAGTGGCAATAGACCCCAATCAGCATCACCTCCCCTCTGGGGCATCGGAACGATTTTATGTTGGGGGGGGGGGGCACAAAACTGGTTAAAAAATTGGCCAGATAATAGATAGCCGGATGAGATCAATTCAACCTATAGGAGCAAATGCTTTTAACTTCTCAATTTATTCTGTCAGCCTAAAATGAGAACAACAGCGACCAAGTCAGGAGTAACATTAATCCACATTTCTGTAATGCCAGTCGTAATTTTCACAGACTTTGTTTTCAATTTTAGGTCTTCTCTTTCATCTGACACTTTTTTTAGCTTGAAGTCTGGAGCCTGCAGCGAACAGTAAAAAACCACAGACCAAAAAAGATTTACTGCAAATAAACTGAGAGACACTGACCAATAGGGTCAATTAGGAGACCCGAATGTGCAGCAGACTGGTAATTGTTTTCGGTATAATGGTGAGCCTGGCCTGGGGTTCATCAAACCAGATGTGCTACGGTAACATGTAGAGAGATAGCAGGAAATAATGGTAACATCTAAACTAGAACAATTCTTTGTGGAAGGAATAGCTGTAATGCACAACAGTAACAAACTGTAATATATTATAAACATATTAAATATATTGTAAACAGCAGAAAGACCTATATGTAGACTGTATAGCTTGTATGTTTTTTTATGCACTTTGAAGAAAAACAGAATTTGAAACAAGTTAATAAACAAGCAAAATGATCTGAACAAGCAACAATGTGGCATATTATTATTATTACCAGTTATTTATATAGCGCACACATATTCCGCAGTGTTTTACAGAGAATATGGGGCCTGATTCAGACCCGCTCGCAAGCGGGTCGATGGTCCCCCTCTGCACATATGCCGCCTCCAGCGTGCGCACGCGTGAGACCCGTCCAGCTCCGTCGCTCACTACAAGACGGGGCGGCTGTCGATGTTGAGTGACAGCTCGCCCGTTTTGTAGGCGGGGAGGGGGGGTGGCTGCACAAACGCAGGCATTCCCTTAGGAACGCCTGGCGTTTGTGGGCGGCCCTACTGACATCACTTGTGATGTCAGTAGTGGACTTCCTGCTCTATTAGAGCAGGGAGTACACTCGGGCTTGCGAGAGATGAGACCCTACCACAGGGTCTCCACGCAAGCCCGATGGTCGCGATAATTGCTCCTGGCCGCTCGCAAAAGCTGTGGGTGGTCACCCACAGCTTAGCGAGCGCCCTGATTCAGAGTGAGCGCTCGCCAGCAGGCCCATGTACTGTAGTCTTACGCAGAGGTTTGAAAGGCTTGTAAAATGACAGTTTGGAGCTGATTGGTTGGTACTTTATCTCTCTCCACTTTATCTCTTTCCAAGGCTTAGTACATCTCCCCCAATATGAGATTGCAGTAATGCTGGGCATCCACCATACAATTTCCTGTCAGATATCTGTCCAATCTGGCTGGTTGGAATGAAAACCTGGTAATGTATGGTAGCAAATGACAATCGTCCATTTGCTCACAAACACTGGAAAATAGCCAAAAATGGTCGTTCAGACAAATTGGTTAAAACACACAAATTTAACCAATTTAAACAACTTTTTTTGTCCTTTTTTCGGTGTTTAAAACCATATGATCAACTGTCATTTGCTCCCATACATTACCAGGTTTTCATTCCAACCAGCCAGATTGGACAGATAATTGTATAGTGGATGCTCTGCTTTACTGAACTAAGGGCCTGATTCAGAGACGCACGGTGTTGCAATTGCAGCTGCAATTTAGTGAGCTGCGGAGGTGCGATTGTATGTAAAATAGCGCCCTCCCCTAACAGTGCTAATACGCCCACCAGAGCCATTGCAAACAGTACTGCAGCTACGTACACATTCACAGCCCATACTCAGGTTCTCCAATAATTTTCCATGCAATGAATCTATGGTCACACAGAAAAGGCACCTGGACTGAGACACTGGAGCCATCTTATGTGAATAGGGGATCTCAGGCGCCTGCTGCCACCCGCCCCCAAAACAGCACCGACCCATTTGCGTTTTACTGACCACTCCGTCGTTTCCTCCCCCAAACTGTGCCTTGCTGTGATCCCTGAAGGTATGCGTGCGGGAACGCAGCAGGGGCTTGAAGCATGAGCATTTTGATGCTTTCACATGCGAAGTTCACCGATAACCACTCAACTGGGCAAAAATCAGAACACATCTCTGAATCAGGCCCTAAATGGGTGTCAGGCCATGTAGAGTTTCCTAATTAGATTGTATTTATTTATTTTTAAGCACTGCACGTCCAGGTGTAACGGCTTTATCTTCCTCCACCTGGATTTTGCTTTTATAGTACCTCAAATACAAATTATCCTCATGTGAAGATGCTAAGTGTTATTATGACCCTCCCAGACCTTAATATTCACAAGAAAAACTTTTACCCACAAACTTCAATTTTCCCAAATTTAGAGGCCTTCCTCAATGTACTTCTTTAGGATTTTAAATGATGCCGTCTCAATTCCCACTAGACCCTGAAGAAGGATTCTCTATCTTGTTTCTATGTTTGAGTCACATTGAGATAATCACATTCATTTGGGAGACCAGGTTTTCCTCGGTGGAACAGCACACGGGGATGCGCTGGCATTTGTATATTTTGTGTTTGATAGTTTTGGTTATATTGGGGGAAATGTATCAAACTTCTCCAAAGAGTGGAGAAGTGGGCAAGTAGAGGTTGCCCATAGCCATACTTGCCTAAACTCCCGGAAGTTGCGGATGGCTTCCAATTTTTTGGGTAGCCCCCCCCCGCACCCCCAGAAGTGTAGGCAGATCTTCCGCCTTCTGCACACTTCCTAGTAAAGCAGGAAGGATGGGGAGATTTGATGGGTAATTTGCAGGTTCGCGAGAAGGGGGTGAGGCTAAGCGGGGCGATTTGGGTCATTTCACTCCGCCCCCTCCTTGCGTGTCTGCAAACCATGGACTTTTACGGAAAAGGGGCAGGGCCTAATTGTGTCATCAGTTCGGCCCCGCACCACAACCGGCCTCTAGCGGCAGCTCTCGAGGCTGCTCCCGGAATGGAAAAAAGTAGGTAAGTATGCCCATAGCAACCGATCAGCTTTGTGGCATCCTTACCTACTTTCCCGGAGGTTGCGGGAGGCTCCCAAATTTTCAGGTAGCCCCCCAGAAGAGTTTCCTAGTGAAGTGGGCAGGATAGGGAGATAATTGACTAGAATTGAGGCATAATAGTCGGGAATCGAGGCTCTGTATGGAGGAGTGGGACTAAATGAGGTGAAAATGTGTCATTTAGTCCCGCCCCCTACTCTAAGAGTGGCAATTTGCGACAGTTTCCATGATGGGGGCGGGCCAAATGAAATAGGAACCCAGAAACATTTAAAAAGCAGAATGTTACTTTTAAATTGTTGCTTAGTTAAAACTTGTTAGTGGATTAATAAAATCATAACCCAAATCAATCCCAAGACCATTGTCAGAGATTTTCATTTAGTACAGCTAATAAAAGCATAAAAGCAGTTTAAGAACACACGTTCATTAATTTACCTGCAATGTGAGTGTAAGCCTTTCAAATACAGATGTGTCCTCATACATCTAGCCTCAATACACCAGGCAGCGCGAGTAGCCCAGGATTAGTGAGCCGCCAGGTCCCGCGCAACTCAGCTAGCGTCAGGCGATGTGACTAGTGAATTAGGTGAAGAACATTCAAAATGAATTCATTTAAAAAAAAAAAAAAAAACATTTTTAAAAAACATCGGAACATCACGACTTCCCTTTTCACAGTGGCTTCAGGCACCAGGTACACTTTAGTGGGTATTGGGGTGGTGTTAATTTATATTTCCCAGTGGCCACTAGTTTCTGCAGCCGCTGAGTGGAGGGCCACTGCTGTGCTGACCGATCAGCAGTGATCAGCAGCACGGCAGACACTGGGAGAGGCTGCAGGCAAGCAGAGAGACTGGAAGGTCCCTCTGACAACAGCAGCTGCGGGAAGATGCTCTTCCTGCAGCCGTCCACGCTGTTTATCTGACTGGTCGCATTATTGCGAACAGATCAGATAATGCACAGCCTGTTGTGGTAGGAAAAATGCCACCATGCCAGGCAAGTGCTTAATCTGATATGCGACACTTGTATATCTGCACCTGAGTAAAGCACAACGAACCTTGAAATGAAAAAAAAAACTGCAGCCGCTACATTGTAGCACTTCGTATACAGATTTGGGGACTCAGTCGCACACAGATATACAAGTATCACAGATCAAAGTAATCAGCACAGTTTGCTGATCCGTCCTAGTCGCATCGCAGCAACTTTGAGGCATTTTCGGTAAACAAAGATGCAAAACAGATGCCCGGTGTTAGACCTTATCTCATTTTAGTAATGTTGCGCCACTCTTTAGGTACCATACTGCGCAAAGCATAGTTGCCAACTTTCTGGCTGCTCCTTCCGGGAGGGAGCAGCCAGATCGACAGGGCAGCGGGGGGCATGGCCAAAAAAGGGGGCGTGTCCGGACGGGTGCCTGGCATTTGTAGGCGTCACGGGGGCGGGGTCACGCGATCGCGTCATTGTGGCCCCGCCCCCGCTACACAATGCCGATAATACAGGCATTGTTAGGCAGGGGGCGGGGCCAAAATGACGCGAATCGCGTCACTGGCTGCCCTCGCAGCGGGGGTTAGGTGTTAATTGCGGGGGGATGTCGGGGGATCGGCGGCCGCCGGGAGGCATGCCTGCCTTTCCGGGGGGGCGGGAGCTGCACCCGATTATCGGGAGGCTCCCGCCCAAATCGGGAGGGTAGGCAACCCTGGCGCAAAGACACGTCTTCACCCAACCCACGTCCTCCCATTGGTCGTAGCACAATCCCCGCTCCCCCACCACTTTGCTTCCTAAGGTGGCACTCAGCCATATTTTGGCCTATGTATAATATCTAGATTTGCAACTATCTTTTTCTGGAATATTTGTAAAATATAATTAACAGAATGTGCAGAGTCAGACATTTTATCCATTAAATCTGGTGATTCAAAATATTTATGAGCCCAAAGCAAAAAGCAGTTTAACCAGGTCAAGCATCCTAATGATTTAAGTCAGTTTAAATGTCAAAGTCTTACTTACTGTGCAGGGAATATTCACAGTAACTCGGCCAAATGAATTACTTATGAAGCAATGAACATCTTGAAACTTTAATGCTGAATGTAATGTTTATCTGTATTTCTACACTTCTGCACCTATAAGCACACACTGCAATGTATTATTTTATGTATTTAACAAGATCAGCAACAAAGAGGCCTATTTATGTACAGTAGTCCAGGCACTAACTAATAAACTGAGTCACCATTTCTTGGAGTGATACAGATTTTAGTGGCGCCGCAATTTACCAATATGGGTTCCCTCTGCGAGGGTTTCTCTACCTCACTGGGGGGTCTATGTACTATGCCTTGGAGAGAGATAAAATGGATGGAAATAAAGTACCAACCAATCAGCTCCTGTCACTTTACAGGCTGTGTGTGAAAAATGTCAGGATCTGATTGGTTGGTATTTTATTTCTACCCACTTTATCTCTCTCCAGGTGGAGCCGTGCCCTGCGCAGAACGGGTCTGAGGAGTCCGTTACTTGTCCGCGGCCGTAAATGGGGGTGTGGTCTAATTACCATAGCCCCCCTCCCTAAACTACGTTATTTGGGGGCGTGCCCGTATGGCACTCCTCTCGTTTAATGTCTGGCTGGGGGTGAGCCCAGCACTTCTTCAGTAGCTGGGCCGCCCCCCAGCCCTCTTCCTGCACTGAATGGATGCCGCGCCCCATTTTCTTCTCCGGCATGGAGGTGCCCAACCTCATACTTGCCTACCTTTGTTGTCTCTTCCCCGGGAGATGCCTGGTGAGGAGAGGCAGGTGGGTTGGGCCAGATGGGTAAAGTCATTAAGCCTAACCCCCTTCGTGGTAAATTACTGCGATTGACGCTATTTTAAATAGGGGGCGTGGCTAAATGATGAGATTCATGGAGAATCGCGTAATTAAGCCCCGCCCCTTACACGGGGACCCGCGATCGCCATGGAAATTCTCCCCATTCTGCCCACTTCACTAGGACGTCATCTCCAGGAAGTGTATGCAACCATCGGTACCATCGGAAGCGAACGGAGCGCTTGTGGTTGACCATACCCTACCGCAAGCACTGCGAGCACTTCAGTATAAAATCCAGCCAGGTGACGTGTACTATGATGCTACGTCTTAATTATGCACGCCTCCGAAATAGCATTGAGACGCTCAGGCACGCCTGCGTTCACACCTCCACTCCCCCGTTTTCTCAGACCAACCCGTCCACCCACAAAAGACTTCTCCTGTCACTCACTCAGCTGGGCAGTCTATGCGCAGCGAGCGAATGCTTCCCGATCACTCGGACTGGTTCGCGCACGCGCACTGCGATGCGTACGCATGCGCAGAATGCCGAAATCGTCTGGCTGCGTGCGAACGCTTCCTAGCAGGGGGGGTCTGAATCGGGCCCTGGGTCTCAGGCACTTTTGAGGCACTTTTTAGAACTTAAGCTATGAAGACGAGCCCTGTTCAATACTTGAAAGTGGAAGTACTCTTATAGTACTCAATTTATTTCAATTTGCAATAACACTAATAACAGTGACAAGATTTAGGGGGCATCAGGGGGCATGTTAATGGCAGCATCTACATTCTGATTTCCTCTAATGCCTTTATCTGTTATTGCTGAAATATGAAACAGGCTGGAATAGATACAACCAGTGCTGTCACTTAAATCTCCTAAGTGTAATCAATTTGCATGTATATATTGATTAACTGCATGAGTATATACTTTAAAAGAACATGTAACCTGTATAAATCACATTTACGGTAATACATTTACTCTAAAATATACATCTTGTGCTGCTATTGGTTTGGACAAGGAGTGCGTATCCACATTAATTAATGTCAGTGCTCTGCTGTTAGGTTTTAGCAGCAAACATATCCGGGCAGATGGACCATGTAGTCAGTCAACTAATTTCACTTTGGGCACAATCCAGATTTTTAGGTTGAGTGATGTTTAACCCATATTACTAATCCAAACATGAAATCCACATAATCTCTTTCTGTATTAGGAAAATTCATGCATCTGTTTTCTACAGGCTTTTTCATTAACATAATATCGGTGCCAAATGCTTCAATTCAGTGCGCACAGCTTTGGGCTTTGGCTGGGCTCCAAAATACGGAGAGCAACTATTCAGCATGTTTATCATTTTTACAACGTTCAAATCTTATTTCAGTTATGTCGTTGACAAAACAAAAGCTAAATATTTATAATAATAATTTTGCTCAACGTATTTTTTATTTTTAAATATTAAAAATTATTTTTTGGGATTGTGCCATGCTGAGTGGAGTGTATGATGCACACTGATAATAATAAAACATAACGGACGTAACACATATGTACAAAGAGGTACTCACTTGTTCTGCTTTTGACACTAAGGCCCATATTCAATTAGCCGCGAATAGTCAGAATCCGCGAAAAAGTATCGCTTATTGCGACTTTTTGCCAGACGGAAACGTATCTCCGTATTCAATTGCAAACACTTTTCGTGTACGGGAAAACGCAATACAATAGTCGAAAAAGATTTACCTATATATAGGTGGAGAAAAAAAGTGCAAAAAAGCTATTTTGGGGTGCAAAGATGGGGAACCCACTTAGCACCCTTGGGACAGCCCCCCAAAGGATAAATGCGTAAAAAAAAAAACTTAAAAAAATTGAGGAACACACCAAAAAAGCACTTTGAAAATGTGGGCGAAAAAGCGGAAAGTGGGGGTACAAACTTAAAGACTATCGAAATAGACTTTTGGGGGTCTGCAAGTAGAGGTGGTATTTTTTTCATTGCAGGTGCTTGCAACAGGTGGTTTTTTTTAATTTTTTTAAACTTTACTTTAGCGACTTTAAACCATGCTTGCACCCATTTTCATGTACCCCAAATTTGACAGGAATACTTATTTTTACCAAAATAAACTGGTTAATGCTATTCTTCAACACTTGTGCAAAGACGCTAATTAGAAGAAATTGACACACCTTAAATACAACAAATTTGGGGGCATGTACATTGATCCCCAATGTTGGTGCATCTTTTAGGTGGTGTCAGGCTGACTTCCCCAATTCTGTCAGCATGTTTCGCCTGGTTTGCATTCGCCGGGTTACGTTTTTGCGTCTTTTGGAATTGAATAAGGCGAATCGAGGGTACGCGTGCGATAAGTATCCGTGGCTAAAATACACGATGGAGGCGAAAAGTACGGCAGGCGAAAAAGTATCCCTGGTGCGAAACCAATTGAATACGGGCCTGAGACGTATACAGGGGTCATACAAAGTTACAGTAAATCCAATCTCCAGTCATTAGTTCAATATTGCTAATTATAAGAGTATTATCAATAGGGAGTTATGTAAACATTGACACAAGTCTAGATTTCACCCAAGTACATACCTCACATACTTCTAGATCGAAAATTGAGACAAGTTAAGTCTATCAAATCTACTTAAACTTGTGCACTTCTGGACTAACTTCTGGACTAACATTGCTCCCCAGTGACAGATTTAGGGAGACAATGGGGCTGATACTGTATGGAGTGTAAACAACACATGGCTCTGGCCACACCCACACAGTACTGGTTACAGCTCCTCCCCTTCTCAGTATAGGCCCCCGGCCTTTTTGTTCCTCCCCAACCAGTGGCGGCTCCAGAGGTGGGGATGCAGCGTAGTCCAACATTCAAATAGAGAAGCCACACCAACTGCCATTTCAAATGTTGCCAAACATAGATGGCTGGGACTCACTGGCAGTTGGTGTGGCTCCCCTATATGAATGTTGGACTACGCTGCAACCCCACCTCTGGAGCCGCCACTGCCCCCATCCTATTAAAATATCTTGCTCCTCATTGATTGAGGTGAAGTCTATGGCTACTGTATAGATTGCAACTCATTTAAAAGTTAAACCAGTTAAACACCAACAAATTCTCCATACATCATGGTCTTAGTTATGCAACAGCCATCGTAAACACCTTCCACATTTACATATATGGTTTTAGAATCCCAGTTTAATAGCGAGTGATATTCTTGTTATCACTTGTTACTAATCTTAAATGGTGCTCCAACCAATCAGTCATCATGTCTTTGAAAAATGACAGTTAGGAGCTGATGGGTTGGAGCACCATTTAAGATTAGCAACAAGTGATAACAAGAATATCACTCATTATTAAATATGCCCCATAGTATATAACTAGTGTATGCCCACAGCTTCGCTAGCGTGGCTGTCTGTTATTGCTCAGCTGAACTAATTTTATAAGGACAATAGTGGCATCCAATATTGTAATGTATATTTTATATTGTAGATACTGATCACAAAATGTCTTTGTAAACAATATTTACAGTTTTCCTTCAGGGATTAACACAAAAGGATGCTTGGGGTTACTAAATTGTGAGCAAGCCACTTAACCTACAGTAACACTGAAAGATTGCAAGTAACATGTCACGGCCAGAGTTTCTCGGCATGGTGGTCACCAGGTATTACCTGTGAGGTCATTGTGGCGAGGGGTCTCTGGCAGCGGTGCTGGTGTTTGGCGAGGGGCATTGGCTGCGTGTGGTTCTGTGCGGGCACATTGTCACTGAGGCCTGGTGGTGTTTCCGTTCCGTTTGGCATGGGCGCTGCCATCTTGCCTCAGGTCCCCTACCTGAGTACCTGAACCTGCTGTTTCCCTGCACCTTGCCTCACACTCTAACTCCCAGCTGGACTTCATTACCTCTGCCTGCACTTCGTTACGGCTCACCAAACCTGCATACTGGACATTTCCTGCCTGTCACTATCTGGACATTCTTCCATTTGCTTCACCACAGTTATCAAGTGCACTTTAGTGCTAAACCTGGACTTTTTCTTTTGCCATTCCCATGTCTGCTAAATCACTTATTAAAAACTCCACCTTTTTATTTAAATCTACTTCTGTGTCTGCTCCTGTCACCACCCCGGGTCCACAACAAACCCAGACCCTCACATAACATGAGCAATGACTCTTTGATATGTTGTAATTGTCTTGGAGCGCCATCTACTGGATTGACATGTATACTGCACCTCCATGAGTCAAGATACGCTGCCTGATTAGTGCTTAATATATAGTTGAATTTTCCTGCAAAATAGATTTTGAGATATATATATATATACAACCTACAACAACTGTTGGGGTGCTGTTCTCCTGGGAAGGCACCGGAGCCAGTTACCCCGAGGTGGGTCTTGATTGCCGGGTCACAGATTTGTATATATATATATATATATATATATATATACACACATATATATATATATGTATTTATACATGCATGCATATCTGTTTGCGCTCGGGGTGTGCAATATATGTATATAAATATAAATGTACATATATATTCATACACGTATAGGGCCTGATTCAGCACGCAATTGGCCGATTGTTGCGTACTGCGCACGTGTAGGCATCGCAGTGCACGCAATCACAGTGGCAACGCAGACCCAATGCAGAGTGATTGACAGAAAGTACCGTATAGGAGTGGTGACGGGGGGGCCTGAGCTGATTGTACTCGATATTGCCGATGGATTCATAGTCTTCCTAAGTATTACGGATGTGTGTAAGATAAGTTTGGCATCCTTATGTTGTGCTGCGACGGCATAGCAACCGCAGAGGATTAGCATATCATCACAGTGAGACTGCGCGCGTATACGCTATTGCAATCGCGGTTGCGATCCGTACTGAATCAAGCCCATAGTCATTTTGGACTTGAGGAGCCTGTGCAAATTCCAATAAAAAAAATGTTTGTCTCCATAGTTCATAAACAGACCCTAAAAGTATATTTGTTCCATAAAATATATATTTATATACATCTAGTCATTTTTGGCTTGAGGAGCCTTCACACTGCACGTGCCAAGTGTCAAGCGTCTGGTTCTTCCTTTCTTGCTCCTCTCCCTGATGTCACATTGAGATAATACATACCTCAGTTTCTTTATAGGTGACTGAGCTATACAATATTGAAACACAATCCAAATTCATCCCATAGTTTTTTGTGTGATGCCGGAACAAACAGATAAATTCAGAACATTTTTTTTTGTCCACAGTCCCAAGGACTACATTTCTCAAAAAACAAAAATTCTATGTACAGACACAACCATTACAACTTTATTATAAGTATAGATATAAAACATGAACTATTCCCGCACCAAAACAATACTGAATTGCTCCGGTAATTAAGTATCCACTTCCTCCAGTCATGGTGATTTGGATACTTAATCATCGGGGTCATCCAGCCCCTCATAATGAATAGGACCCTAAAAGTAAATATTGAGGAACAAACAAATAGTTAAGTTAAATTGTATTAATTGACTATTGGCTGTAAAAAGGTATGCAGTCATATTGTCCACGTTTACAATTCCAACATTCACGGTGTCGTCACTGTAATGGCGAATGGTTCTGAAAGTGGGCATTCAGAATAATAACAGGTTCATAATTTCAACATTGACAAAATATCGGCAATGCATTTTTACATGATAAATGCCCTATCGGCATATGTCGGACCTGACACCAACCCAGTGTAAACTTCTTATGACACTTTATTAATGATAACTTATCTAAAATAACGACACAGACAACTGTTATTGCGATTTAAAAATTAAATCAGCCTTTATTTGAAAAAATGAGAGAAATCTTAACTGCTACTGGTGACGGTAAGACAGACACGGCAGCAGATCAATGGCCAGATCGATTAAAGCAAATTCACCCCCTCCACCATACTTGCAGGGCCAACTGCCCTTTAAGCAAGTAAACTAGGGTCTCCAAATCTTCCACCAATACACGCCAAAAGGGCCCGGCCAGTAAGCCAGTGCAGCTAACCCCAGTAGGGTAAAATCAGCCCATAATTATTTGCAGCGAAATGCCCATTGTCCTGACGTTCTTTTCCAACACCCAAATGTGACAAGATAGGGTGAGAGGGAGGGAAAGTGTTAGAAAGCGAGGGTATATCAGGCAGGATAAAGTCTGAGGACAGCCTTGATGGCTGATTAGCAGTGACTAGTCGTGGCCAATTGGCTAAGGATATGATGCAGCCTTTGGGCTGTTGAAGCAGCCTTGAGGGCTGGTTTGCCATTGCTAGTCGTGGCCAATTGGCTAAGGATGTGATGCAGCCTTTGGGCTGTTGAAGCAGCCTTGAGGGCTGGTTTGCCTTTGCTAGTTGTGGCCAATGGGCCGAGAATGAGATGCAGCCTTTGTGACTGTGGAATCAGTCTTGAGGGCTGGTCGGCCTTGGCTAGTTGTGGCCTGAGGCCCGAGAGTAAGATGCAGCCTTTGGGCTGTGGAAGCAGCCTTGAGGGCTGGTCGGCCTTGGCTAGTTGCGACCTGAGGGCTGAGGGTAATAGGCAGCCTTTGGGCTGTGGAAGCAGCCTTGAGGGCTGGTCGGTCTTGGCTAGTTGTGGTCTGAGGGCTGAGGGTAAGATGCAGCCTTTGGGCAGTGAGTCTCTGATTAAGTGTGCACACAGATGTGGAGATGTTACCAGTGTCGCCGGGTTGACACTGGCGGTGGTGCGCCAGATCGCACACTTAGGACGCTGAGTTGCGACCAGTGCCGCCAGGTTGACACTGGTGGTGGTGCACTTGACTGCGCACTTGGGGCACTGAGTTGCGACCCGTGTCGCCGGGTTGACACTGGCTGCGGTGCGCTGGACTGCGCACTTGGGACACTGAGTTGCGATCAGTGCCGCAGAGTGGACACTGGCGGCGGTGTGCTGAGCTGCACACTTGGGACACTGGGTTGTGACCAATGTCGCCGGGTTGACACTGGTGTGGGTACACTGGATTGCATACCCTCACTGCTGGGAAGCAGCTGGTGTCGCCGGGTTGACGCAAGCCGCCGGACGTTGATAGGTGCTTCAGAGCAGGGAAGCGCACTGTGCCGCCTAAATTACACAATTGGCACAAGCAGGTGGAATACAGACTGAGTCGCCTGGATGGAACAAACGGCAGTGGACAAACACAGCAGAACTGGACTCTGAACTCAACTGATCAACAGGAGACAGGACTAACCGGAAGCACGAGTAACTCTATCACCGGCATGGAGTGAAGGGCTGGCTGGAATTTAACAGAAACAGGGCCCAACCACAGCAAGCCTCCCTTAATGACAGACTAGTGTGCACCTAGGCTGTGCACAGACAGGAGAATAAATTAGTGTGCACCTGATACTGCACACAGACAGGCAGTAATTAGTGCAGTGCCTCAGTAGCAAGGCTGAAAACTGCAAACAATATGATCTGCTTAACTGCAGATCCTAACAGAAGGTCCAGAAAAAAAAGAGGCAGAGCACTATCTAACATTCAACGAAGACAGACCAAACTCCTCCCACCACTGAGACACCCTAACTACCCATAGGCTGACATGACTAAACAATTAACCCTCAACATACCTACACTGGGCCATTATCTATCCTCCAAATCCCTAAAGGTTTACAAACATTCCTGCACATAAAATGCACTCTCTCCTCATGAACAAATCAGTGTTAGGGTTAGTCTGCAGTTAGGGCCAGGGTTAGGGTCAGACTAGGGTTAGATAGTATTGCTGACATTCTCACTGTCGTACATATGGATCATCTTTCAGAGGAAGTAGGCAATGAGAACACAGAGCTATTTAAAGTTATTTAAACAATCTATAGGACCTGAAAGGCTGCTGAGAGGCCTCAAGAGCCCTAAGAGCCAGCTGTGACACACTTACCACAAACACCATGTACTGGATGAGAAGGTATGGGTGCTGACTTTAACCTGAATAATACAGGACACAGTTACTGTGACACCGCAGACTATATAGGGCAAACATCTTCACAGCGCTAAGTGTGTGGCCCTAAAACAACTGCAATGTATTATAATGATCCAAGCAAACTATTTATCATCATTATTGCGTATGGTGGTAAATGTGGCTGTAAGGTGACTCCGCCGGGATGTAGGTTCCCATCCCGGCGGTCGGGACGCGAGCACTCAGAATACTAGCGCCGGAATCCTGACCACCGGCATCCTGGTGGTAAGTATTAGGGTTAGGTTTAGGAACTAGGGTTAGGTTTAGGCTGCAGAGGGGGGGATTAGGATTAGCCTGCGAGGGTGGAGGGTGTTAGGACTAGGCGGCGGGAAAGTGGATTAGGGTTAGGGGGAGGGTTAGGACAGTTACCGTATATACTCGAGTATAAGCCGAGTTTTTCAGCACATTTTTTGTGCTGAAAAAGTACCCCCTCGGCTTATACTCGGAGTTCGGTCAGAGCTACACAGCACAAACACACAGCCGCCGGAGCCGGCAGCTGTGTGTTTGCTGTAATCAGCAGCCGCTGAGAGTACTCTCATCGGCTGCTGCTGCTCCCACTGCGGGAGCCATCTTCCGGCTCCCGCAGTGGGTAATGGGAGACACGTCGTCATGACGACGTCTCTCCCATGCAAAGCGGCCGGAGGAGCGGATAGCGGCGGGACCAGGAGCAGGGGTTTCAGGTAAGTGATTTTTTTTGTGTTCTTATCACATCTCTCTCTACTGGGGGGGGGGACTACAGGGGGCACTACCAGGGGGCGATTACTACAGGGGGCACTACCAGGGGGCGATTACTACAGGGAGCACTACCAGGGGGCGATTACTACAGGGGACACTACCAGGGGGCGATTACTACAGGGGGCACTAAAAGGGGGGATTACCACTGGGGGAACTGCCAGGGGAGGATTACTACAGGGGGCACTACCAGGGGGGATTACTACAGGGGGCACTAAAAGGGGGGATTACCACTGGGGGAACTACCAGGGGAGGATTACTACAGGGGGCACTACCAGGGGGGGATTACTACAGGGGGCACTAAAAGGGGGGATTACCACTGGGGGAACTACCAGGGGAGGATTACTACAGGGGGCACTACCAGGGGGGGATTACTACAGGGGACACTAAAAGGGGGGATTACCACTGGGGGTACTACCAGGGGGGGAATACTACTGGAGGCAATGAAAGGGGGGATTACCACTGGGGACACTACCAGGAGGGATTACTACTGGGGGCACAACCAGGGGGAATTACTACTGGGGGCACTACCAGCTGCTGCCATTTCCCACACTAGGCTTATACTCGAGTCAATAAGTTTTCCCAGTTTTTTTGGGTAAAAGTAGGTACATCGGCTTATATTCGGGTCGGCTTATACTCGAGTATATACGATACCTAATTGGGTCAGGATTCTGACTGTCGGGATGCTGACCCATCGGGATCCCGAACCCAACCCGACTCAGTTCATCCGTAGCACTTCAATAGAGCAAGACTGATGAACAGCGATAAGTGCCTTATACAGTAGAGCACTTGTTTTTGCAGGTAATGGGAGGGACCCCCACTCGCTATACATATTAGATTAAGCAGAGGAGATTAAGTAGAGGTTGTACTTGTCATTTTAGAATGATTGAACCGTTCACTTAAGCTGTCTTTTATAAGCTTTGGTAAATCTTACATTAATTGGATCTTTATATATATCCTGTATTCCTCTTTTAAAAAAAAAAAGCATTTGGGTTGCAAATAGAAGAATATAAATATTTTGCTAAAATAGCATTTAGTGCCATTATTGCAGCTACACTGCGGAAGATAAATATAGCATTTTGAAGTACAGTAATTAGTTGTTTCTCTGCAGTGGTTAATGATTGCTAAATAAAAGCCAGCAAGACAACTTTATGGTGTCAGACTACCTCCTATTTAAGAAGTGGAGCATCTGCTTTGATGTAATTGCTTAAGTAGGAAACACAAAACCAAACAAATTTTCTTTGATGTCTGAAACAGTAGGTAGTATTTATGAATGATATTTACTTTAAACACACATACTAATGTTTTTGGTTACTTGTGAGACTATTTTACATTTACTTTTATTTATTATTTTTAAAGAGCTTGACTGAATGGGAAGAATTTGAAGATTTATAAACCGGAGAAAATTCATACTTGCCCACTCTCCTGGAACAGCCAGGAGACTCCCTAAAATAAGGTGGCACTGCCGGCCACCTGTAAAAGTGGCCCCGCCCCCTGCGACAATGCCAGTAATCTCAGCAATGTGTAGTGGGGACTGGGCCGCGATGATGTGATCACGCCCCTGCTCCGTCCCCAATGCCGTGTCAAGTCCCCAGCCAGAATGTCTGCCAATATGGCTTAATTGAGGATTAGGGAGCAAATGTATTAAAAGGCAAAGAGTCCTATTACCAGTGAAAAGAGCATCGGTTCTAGATTCTGCCACCAAATTTCAATAAACACAAAGTTAGCACTGCCAGATGATATATTACTAAAAAATTAGGGGAGATGTATCAAACCTTCAAGAGAGATAAAGTTTGACAAGTTGCCCATGCAACTAGTTACTAGCTATAATTTATTTAGCGCAGTCTATAAAATGACAGTTGGAAGCCGATTCGTTGCTTTTGGCACCGACTTTACTTTATCACTCTCGAAGTTTGTTGCTTCTACCCCATTATCATTTTTGCCAGTGGCTTCCAAACTCAGGGCCTGATTCAGACCCACACGCAAGCGCTATGTTAGCCACTGCACATGCGCACCCCGGAGCCGGCTCCGACGTGCGCATGCGAGAGACCCTGCTAGCGACGGGCGCTCAGTCGCTCCGGGTCTTGCACCAAAGGGGGTGGCTGTCGATTTTGATCGACAGCTCGCACCATTTTGGAGGCACGGTGTGGGGGTGGCTTCACAAACTGAGGCGTTCCCATGTGAACGCCTGCCGTTTGTGGGCGGCCCCACTGACATCACCAGTGATGTCAGTGGGAGAGCTTCCCGCTCTATTAGAGCCAGAAGCTTTCTGGGGCTTGCGGCCACGAGACACTACCACAAGGGTCTCGTCGCAAGCCCGATGGTCGCGATGGGCTTGACAATCGCGACCATCATCCTGGCCGCTCGCAATAGCTGTGGGTGGTCACCACAGCTATGCGAGTGGTCAGGAGGCCGCTCCATTAAAAAAAAAAAAGAACTGATTCAGAGCGAGCGCTCCTTCAGAGGCACCCTCCCTCAAGGCACCCTTAGTCCAAGTTTTCAGGACATCCATACTTAAGAACAGGTGACTTAATTAGTACCACAGTCAGTTTGATTAAACCATCTATGCATAAGCATTGATATCTTTAAAACCCGGGCTGTTAAAGGTGCCTTGAGAACTGAGAGCCTGATTCAGCAAGGGACGCATGGATGCACCCCTCTGCTGAGAGAATATGCTAATTAATGCATACGCACGGAGACCGCAGCACAGGATGCAGACACCCAGCCCCATACCATGCCGCCCATTTACCTTTACTCACAGCCTGATCAGCACGCAAGATAGCGCAAACATCGGTAACATCGAGAACCATCGGACCTATTAGCATAGCAGTGGTGACCTGGCCTGCCGCAGAAATTTGCCCGCTTCCTGTGTACAGGTTACAGTATGGTTGCGTATGCCGCCGCACTGCCTTAATTATGCACGCCTCTATAACGGCATTAAAAATGCCATTTAGTGAAAGGCTCAGGACTGGCTCGCTGGGTCAAAGTTCGGGCCGGCGCACTCCGCCATCAGGTCCGACAGGAACCCCAACCACTCCATTAGGCATCCCGGACTAATTGCCACCCCTCTGTGAAGTTTTCATCTATAGCCATCAACTGGAAGGCCCACAACAGGCTCCACGGGTAAAAGTTCTGTTCAGTGTACACCTATGGGAGGTCCCAATGGGACCTTAGCCCCCCCAGTATGTCTTCTGGGATCCAATGTTACCACTCTGTGATGTTTTCATCCTAATTATATGATGACATCCAAATCCATCCAGTGGAAAGTCCAGAACAAGCTCCCTGGGTCAAAGTTCTACCTGGCGCACTCAGCCGTGAGGTCCGACTGACTGGGGCCCCAACCACTCCATTAAGCATCCCAGACCCCTCCGTGAAGTTTTCAACCAAATCCATCCAGTGGAAGGTCCAGAACAGGCTACCCTGGTCAAGTTCTGCCCAGCGTACACCAACAGTAGGTCCTACAGGGACTCTAACTCCCCTAAAACCTGGCCGGGATCCAACTGGACCACCTTGCATTGGTTTCATCCCAATCGGTGCAGGGGTGTCTGAATTCATAACCGTACAAACAAACAGACCAATGAATTTTATATATAAGATGTAATTCATGACGTGTGTTGTCTGGCATCTTTGTATGTATTGCCCGGCAACTACTTTCATGGTTTCAATCATACTGGTAATGGAGGCTCAGCTGATGGGGTCTAACTTCAAATAATTCAATATTGCCAGATTCAGAGCCAGAAGATTAAAGACTGGAGCATATGGGAGTGGGCAGCTGGAGCAGGACAGCAAGTAAGAAATTGACTACCAACTCTGGCATATTGCTGGGCATTACTACTGCTGTGTATTCTACTGGAGTTATAGCTAAATCTTTACCACATTACCTATTGCTGTTCAGGGGTGGATTGGCCATAGGCAATATTGGCTTAATGGGGCAGTCTGAGATTTCTTTTTAGAATTTTGTAATCCCCATCTGCTGTAGAGCGGCCTGTTCAGCTGCCCAGGCTCCCTGTACCAGCCTAAAGGAGACGTCCCCAGCACTGTGAATTCCATTTGAGGCAGCTTCCAGGCTCTCTATTATCATCATCACAGAACGCTGGGCGAGGGGGCCCCTATTCTCGCGAGATGAGGTCATATTGCAAGACGTCAGCACATGTCTGTGGCACCCAATAGACCAGACTGGAGAAAAAAGCAATTACTATATTGATTACATTTAAGAAGAGTATGTTGTGATGTAGAGTTGTCTCTTCTTGTTTTTCTGAATTTTTTAGTAGTTCTGTCTATAGGACACACCGTTTACTACTTATTGTTGCCATAGCTTGGTACTGTGTTACACACGGTTGGAGGGGATATTCTTTTCCCATGTCTTTGGCCATAATTTTACGTCATGTTGACCACACGCCCTCTATTGGGTGATTCAACCTTGACTATGCTCGACTTGTATAACTTTTTGGTATTTGCTCCCTTTAACTAATCACTTTCTCCACTATTATTTACTGCCACAATGTGTCCTTGCTCCTGCCCAATACCCATCCTCATCATGCTTGCAATTCCAGACAGAAATGGGGGTAGCGATTCTTATAGTTTGCATATTACTTTTGAATTATTAGACTCTTAGAAGGCAAATTTACTAAAGTTTAATTTGGGTTGTTTGGTGTTTTTTTGCTATATCGTGATTTTGCAAATCAGAGATTTACTAAAGGCAAAACAGTATGATCTGTGCAGAGCTTTGAGGGCCTGATTCGGGTTGGATCGCAAGGCTGCGTTCGCACGCAGCCAACCGATGTTTGCATTCTGCACGTGCATATAAGATAGTGTGTGAACCATGCGTATGCATTCATTAGCATATTTTCACAGCTAACCGTTGCATGCAAACGCAGCCGAGCAATCCGTGCTGAATCAGGCCCTGAATCCACTGCAGACTGCCAGCGGATTCGGGCTTCTGTCAGTAGAGTCTATCGTAAATGGGGAACATGCTGGAAACCGATAAGTATTACCATCGAATCAAAATAGCCAATCGAAACACGCTGCTTTGTAATTTCATTATTTGAGGCTAAAATAATTCCGGAGACGTGCACCGATTTGGTTTAGGAGTCAAACACGATTCTTAGAAAATTTACTCCTATGCTGATAAGTATAATTGATATCTGACTTAATAATACCCTATGCACCTTAGTGAATGTCTTTGCCCCTAACCAAAATCAGCTACACTTGTTATTGAACTCGATTCCCTATTTTCCCAAGTATGATAGGGAGAGGCGATTGTGACTTTAATGTAGTGGTCTCCAATACCCCTGATAGGTCTTACCGTCCTTTCCCTTCTGCCAGTAGTTCTGAACTTCGTCAGTATACAACTTTGATAACCCTTTTTAATTCCTGGAATTTTACAGACCCTACTGCTAAAAAAGAGTAATGTAGTTTACTGGATCTGAATGAACTAGACTGCATGTATGCATCTGTAGAGGCTCA
The DNA here is from genome assembly GCA_031769625.1 of Taudactylus pleione. NCBI lineage: Eukaryota > Metazoa > Chordata > Amphibia > Anura > Myobatrachidae > Taudactylus > Taudactylus pleione. Next base: position 3,929,381 of record JAUIMM010000187.1, on the reverse strand, counting down.
TATTTAATATAACGTGGAAGCAACTGTCTGAGTGTGCTATTTACTGGGGAAGCCAAGGAGAAAAAGAGAAGCATGATTTAACATAAGGGTGTTAGGTGTAAGTGTATAGAAATTCAACATATTGGGATGTAGTCACCATCCCAGGGCAGATAATGCTGGCGGACACAATACCGGTGCCGAAATCCGGACAGCAGTCAGAATCCCGGCTCCAGAATCCTGACTGTGAGTATTAGGGTTAGGGCTAAGAACTAGGGGGTTAGGCTGCGGGAGGGGAGGCTTAGGCTACGGTGGGGGCATTTAGGGTTAGGTTGCGGGAGGAGAGGATTAGTGTTAGGCTGTGAGAAAGGTGAGTTAGGGGAAGGGTTAGAATACTTACCAGCATGCGTTGGGATTTCCAACATTGGGATTCCGCTGCCGGGATTCTGTCCGCCAGCATTATCAGCGCCGGGATCGCATATCCAACCCAACATATGGCCTGATTCAGAGCCGAACGCTATTTGCAGACGGTCGCTCTGAGAAAGGGGCTGGCTATTTAAATGAAGTGCTCGCTCTTTGCGGTCTGTTGACGCCTCTAAGTCTGAATGAGCGAAGAAAATCTGCGGCCGCTATTTTGAGAAAAACGCCCCCTGGCCGCTCGCATCATACGTCATCTCCGGTATTTATTAGATTAATCGAATACATCGAAGGGCGTATGAACTGCTCGCTATTCTTGTGGTAGCATTTTCCTAACGCAATCATGCGAGCAGTTCTGGCTAATAGACAACCAAGTGATGTGGTCAATGACGCTGCTTTGTTAATTATGCACTCCCATTAAACGCCCGTTTTGACCGTTTGGCACGCCTGCGTTCGGATTTCCACTCACTCGCTATTTTGCGAGCACATGAATTTCGACCGCACTGACTGGTTCGCCCATGCATATTACGACCCGTACGCATGCACAGTTGTGTGAACATCGCTCGGAACGAACGAGCTTACGCTTACGAGCGGCTCTGAATCAGGCCCAAAGTTTACATTGCAGAACAATATATAATATACTATTGGTAACAGGCTGGTTAAGCATTTATTTCTGTCGCTGCATTTAATCCATTGGCTAAAGCTGCCAATGATTGGCAGCTGCTTTGAAAAACCGACCTTTGGTTATAGAGTTACTAAACGTTGGATTTTCAAAAGCCGCCAATGATCGGTGGCTTTGATCGATGGATTTTGCATGGCAATAGTAATTAAAGCTTATGCAGGCTTGTTTAAGCATTAATTACTATTGCCGCTCAAAGCCACTGATCATTGGCGGATTTGAAAATCCGACGTTTATTAAATCTATAACCAAATATTCATAATATCAGCATCGTCCCCAGCGCTTTACCATTGGACAAATATTATCTTTATTACAGAGGTGATTTAAAAATGGAATTACCCTTTAAATCAGGGGTCTTCAAACTTGGCCCTCCAGTTGCTGTGGAACTACACATCCCAGCATGCACTGCCACCTTTTTGATATAACAGCATGCTAAAACTATGTGCAGTGCATGCTGGGATGTGTAGTTCCACAGCATCTGGAGGGCCAAGTTTGAAGACCCCTGCTTTAAATGATTGCATTAGTTTTCCATCTAGAGATGTGTATAGATCATCTTTACCAGCTCATGTGCTATACATTAAGGGCCTAATTCAGCAGCACTTGCAAGCAGGACGATGTTACCCCACTGCGCATGCGCCGCCTCCGGCATGCGAATGCGCGAGCCCCAGCGAGCTCCGTCGCTCCGGGGCTCACTACAAGACGGGCGGCTGTCGATGTTGATTGACAGCTCGCCCCGTTTTGTAGGCGGGGAGGGGAGCGGTGGCAGCACATACGCAGGCGGTCCCTTAGGAACGACTGTCGTTTGTGGGCGGCCCTACTGACATCACTCGTGATGTCAGTAGTGGACTTCCTGCTCTATTAGAGCAGGAAGTCCACTCGGGCTTGCGGTAGCCGAGACCCTCCCGCAGGGTCTCGACGCAAGCCCAATGGTTGCGATAATCGCGACCATCGCCAGGCCGCTCACACTAGCTGTGGGAGGCCGAAACAACAACAAAAAAAACGCCCTGATTCAGAGCAAGCGCTCGCAAACAGCGAGCACCTTTGAATCAGGCCCTAAGTACATTAAAGTATTTCTTAAAATTGCATTGTATATTATATTTATAAACACATTTGCATACCAAATACCATCAAATATCATTTCAAAGTCAGTTTATTGATTTCCAAAGGTTATGTCTCCAAAGGGATATTGCTGTAGTAGCCAATTCTATGATTTCTTTATTCAGTTACATTTATTCAGTGATATCTATTCCTAGTCAGATGTGCAATGTCGGTTTTGCTGACGAGGTTAGCATGATTTTTTAATCATTTGATAACAGTATCAGCAGTTCATTCCTTCACTTTAACAGCGGCACTGTGGCAAAATAATATATATCTGTCTATGCGGAGCCAGGGGCATGTATGCCTGGTAGTAAATAGGTTTAGCGCGTTAACCCCCTCATGACTGGGGATGATTTGAAGTTAATGACCATCAGAATTTTCACGTTGCAACAATATTATTTTTTTGTTCTCAGTCCCCCCAAACAAATTATATTCCAGACAAAATAATGGCAGAAAATACACATTTTTCTTATTCCCGTGCAGATTCACCTAGCGTTTTTGCGCCATATGCTCGGTGCAACTTAGACCTTCATCTTATTTGCATCGTAGCAACATAGAAAGTAGGGTCACAATGTGCCAGGGACACTAGATTAGTAGTTTTGTCACAAAGTAATTGGTATAAAGTCGCAGATTACGCCTAACGATACGTGGCTTGTGGCAGGACGCGGACTCTCGTATCGGAACTCTGGGCCTGATTCAGAGCCGAATGCTCTGACCAGAGCGCTCGCTCTGAATCAGGGCCCTCCTCCATGAAAATGGAGCGTCCTCCTGGACGCTTGCATAGCTGTGGATGACCACCCACAGCTTATGTGAGCGTCCATGATGATGGTCGCGATGGTCAAGACCATCGCGACCATCGGGCTTGCGACGGAGACCCTGCGGTAGGGTCTCGCTCCAGCAAGACCTGGAGTGATTTTGGCTCTATCAGAGCCAAAATCACTCTCACTGACATCATTACTGATGTCAGTGGGACCGGACTCAGACGGTAGGCGTTCCCATGGGAACGCCTCCGTCTGGCAGCCACGCCCCCGGCACGCCCACCAAAGGGGGCGTGCTGTCAGTCACCATCGACAGCACGCCCCCTTTTGTGCGAGACCCCGAGCGACGTATTCCTCGTCGCTCGCCGGGTCTCGCGCATGCGCACGACGGAGCTCCCTCCGTCGTGCGCATGCGCATTCGTCAAACATCGACCCGCTTGTGTTTTGCCTTTTTTATCCAGATTTGTAACTCAGTCGCAAACACAAATGCCTGTACTGTCAGCCCCTGTAGTCAGTGTACTCTTGCACTGTACTTGTACATTGTACGCTTGGAGCGGCTAAATCACAAAGTCCATGGATCGCCAAATGGAACTAGCTAATGTGGCTTGAGCAAAGATGAATGTGGACACATCTGTAGTTATATTTATGCCCCTAGTGTACAGTAGCTCCAAAAACTTATATAGTAATATCCTGTTCTATGTACTTTATTCTAGGTCTGACTTAGTTATAGGGACAGAGACTTCACATCATTATTTGTTTTTAACTTTAGTTTACTTCCAACAGTGCCATAACAGGGCTTTTCCACGCCCTGAGCGGCCACACCCTATGAGCACATGATGTCGTGTGGGGGCGGGGATTTGCGGCAGCGCAGGGATTTACGGCACTATAAGGGACAGAGGGCCTGATTCAGAGCCGCTCGAAAAAAGCGAGCGCTCGCTCTGAATCAGGGCGGCCGCATGTTTTTTTTTGTTCGGCCTCCTGGCCGCTCACTATAAGCTGTGGGTGAACACCCACAGCCTTAGCGAGTGGCCAGATGATGGTCGCGACCATCGGGCTTGCGACAAGACAGAGGGTGCCGTCAAGGGTTCCGGAAATCATAGTATGATGGCCGCCTGTTAGTTTTATCTTGGTTTGTTTGCTCTATGTTCTAAATAAGTTACGGATCTGAGATCTATTTCTACATTTCATGCTCCCTCAAGCTGCCCAGATTGCCTCCCCTCTGGCCCTCCCTCTTCTGTGATCATCTTCTGTCACCTCCCCTTTCCTGCCAGATTGATTATATTCTCTTCTCACCTCTTTAATTCCCTCCCCTCTCTACCCTGTTATTGACTCTTTGCCCCTGTCCACTCCTTTCTTATTGGCTTCTGTCACTACCCATCTCTGATCGACTCTTTGCCCCTCCCATTTCTGATTGACTTCTGTCACTACCTATCTCCTCTCCTTTTCTTATTGGCCTCTGTCACCTCCCCTCTCTGATAGGCACTTTCATCTCCCTTCTCCTCTTTGATACCCTCCCTCCTTCTCTTCTCATTCTGTGCTTCAATGGACTTAAAAGTGACACATCTGAGGTAAAATCCTAAAATTCCATTATAAGGTATGAGTTTAAAAAAAGTCACTGCTTTACTATTTAAAGTAATGAGGTGTTCCCAGGCTCCCCTCTGGCCTGGGAACACCTCATTACACACATTCTCCGGGCGCCATGGTTCCATGCTACTCCTCTGGTTGTGGGTGATATTGTTGGTGTATGGATGAATGATATCATTCAACCAACACACCGGGAATTTCAAGGGGGATCGTTCAGCGATATCAATCGATGAACAGATCGTCCCGTGTGTATGCAGCATTGGGCAGTGTGCACAGCGGCGCATTAGTGCTGCGGCCGGTGGCGTCTCTTTAAAGAGTCCGTCAGCCGCGGCACTCACATAAAAACGCAGACGCACTACGGCAAAAATACGTAGTCATGGCTGCATAAGCATGACCTCTGAATCAGGCCCAGAGTCCTATATGAGTAACACTGTGTATTGCAGTGGACTATTTTCTATTCCTATTTCTGTCACTCTTCTCAGTCACGAGGGCCTATATATTAACAAGAGGTGATAACGATGAGCAACACTTGGCGGCCTCGGCAACACTGGAATAGAGTGGTAACCAGTGGCGGCTCCAGAGGTGAGGCTGCAGAACAGTCCAAGGGGTCTATGTATTAAGCAGTGATAAGTGACAGTGTGAAAAGTGATAAGTCTGTGATAAGTGCCAGCCAATCAGCTCCCAACTGTAATTTTTCAAACACAGCCTGTGAGATGACAGTTGGAAGCTGATTGGCTGGCACTTATCACAGACTTATCACTTTTCACTCTGTCACTTATCACTGCTTAGTACATAGATCCCCAAGATTCAAATAGGGGAGCCACACCAACTGTCATTTCACACGCTGCCAAACATCACCTGTCAGTTGGTGTGGCTCCCCTATTTGAATTTTGGACTGCGCTGCAGCCCCACCTCTGGAGCCGCCATAGGTGGTAAGGGTTAATTTACGCCTCTCAGGGTCCATGCGGCACCACTGTAAACGCACAGACGTAGGCAGTCTGCTCCACTTAGCAAAAAAAAATAAAAAAATCGAAAAATAGTTAAAAATACATTTAAAACCAATTAGACAATTGTTGACCAGTGAAAAATATTTTTATACTGTATTAACATAATGATAAAAAAATTTTTTCCATTTATCTTCTTACAGGTTATATGGCCAGGATTCTTCTCATCACTGGTGAGTTACCATGGTTGATCCACAACTCCCTCCCCCCAAAAAAATATAAAAGCAATGCAATGTACTCTGTACTCTGACCGCGGTTTTCATCACCTTCGTTTTCATGTATGTTGGGCACAGTGTTATTGAGACTTGTGATAGGTATACAATGGAAAAATAAAATCTACAAACTTTCCAAAATAAGCTTTATTTAAATGAAACCCAACCATCACTGGTCCTGGCTCTATGCAGCATTCGGCACTATTCTACTTTGTCGCCATCTTCCACCAATCTACCCATTCTTTCCAACAGCCACCTGGATGACCGGGAAGGACACTGCGACCATACTAGGTTATTCCGGGTGTTTTGGTTGTGAAAGGTTCAGCGGACATGCTTCATAAACAGAAATGTGGTCATGTAAGGAAGGCTCTTTCAGAAATATGTTAAAGAGAAGGAGTTAGAAGTACAGTAAAGGATTAATCTAAAGATGATGTAGGAGTCTTCTTGCTGTCCCATGTGTTTGGTGCCTCCTCAGTTGGTTAGATTGTCAGTTGCAGGACTAAGGTGCTGTGGCCAGTTTATGGTTGTTATACAGTGTCTTCCTCAGGTAACTTGAAATTGGATTGGTTATAAGTGAGGGGGAGGGGGGTTGGGGATGTATCAAAGTTTAGAGAAATATAAAGTTTTCCAGAGAGATAGATTAACAGATGGGACTACAGCTCTCGGCCCCCACATAAATATCCGAACATCATTATAACAGCATGATGACGATCAGCCACCCAGCTGGCTACATGGTTGTTTACAAATCATAAGTATTACATTTGTATTTCTACTTTTACATTTTAATGGAAACAGGTAGTGTAGGGGGTGTACACATGGCACTGGCCACACCCACACAGAACTGGCCACACCCATGCAGCACTGGCCACAGATCCACTTCTCACAATAGGGTGTTGGTCATTTTCAGGCCCAGGTCCATAATCCAGCCCTGCTTGTCCATAGCAACTGATCAGCGTCTGTCATTATATACCTTGTGCTGGATAAATGACAGCTAGAGGCTGATTGGTTGCTATTGGTAACTTCTCCACTTTATCTGTTTCGAAGGTTTGATACATCTCCCCTAATAGGGATAAGGTTGCAAATGATATTAAAATTGATCCATTTAAGACATAGGCCCACTTTGTGCAGCTTTTTCCCCAAAAAATGTGCAGCATAATAGACTCAAAGGCCGGTATCCAATAAGCCGCTGTAAAGTACCTCGCCAGGGGCTATCCAATTAGGCCCGATGCCGGCACTTATCGGGGATTTTGTCTCACCCACCTCAGGCAGGCGAAACCAAATTCGTGATAAGAACCCATTTTTCTCCCGATTGTGGCAGTGAAAATACATATGTCCACGACTTTTCGTGGATCCTATGTGTTTTCGTGACAAAAACAGAAATTTTTTGGATGTAAAAAACGGGGTTTCATTGGATACCACGAATAAAAAAATTGTCGAAAAGACCCGAAACTCGGCGAAAAAAAACGTTTTCTGCGTGCAAAAAATTTTCGCTGCTAATTGCATACCGGCCAAAGGGTCCCCTATCCTATCAATGATTAAACACACAATGGGAATGATTCAGAGATAGACGCAAAGCCGATGTTTATGCAGACGAGCGATTATCGGGAATCTATGCATGCGTCTGGGTCACTCTGCACAGTACCAGTGTTGCTCGCAGCCAATGAAGTGTAATGTGCCTGACTTCACACAATGCCTGGCCAAACTGAATGGGTAGTTTGTTACTCGGAGTGACTGTCCTGCTTTCATAGGGTGCTGTAAGGTATACAATCGGGAAACCGGCTGCCTTAATACCGACAGCCGGCTTCCCGACTGTCATATCCCGGCGAGGGTGAAATGCCGGGCGTCTAGATGTAGACGCCTGACATTTCCCCGACGCCGGGAGACAGGCGCCCGGCATCCCGATCGAAGGGATGCCGTGCGCCGCGAGCGGACAGCCGCGCGGGGGGAGTGTTAGGTTTAGGGCACCCGGGGGGGGCTTAGGGTTAGGCACCCCCCCGGGCAGGTTAGGCCAGGGGGAGGGAGGGTTAGGCACCCCAGGGGGGGGACTTAAGGTTAGACACCCCCCTGGTGGACTTAGTTTTAGGCAGCGGGGAAGGGGGGGTTAGGGTTGGCACTTAGAGGGGGGATTAGAGTTAGGCACTTGGGGGGGGGAGGTTAGAGTTAGGCACCCCTAATGAGGGTTAGGTTGGTTAGGTTAGTTTATACTTACCTTAGCGACGACCGGGATTTCCAGCGCTGTCGGGCTTCCGCTGCCGGGAACTCTGCTCATCTGTCGGCCAGGCACTGCCATGCGGCTGGCGGTATTTCATACCGATTCCTGCTGTAAGGGGTTATGATGACCATAAACAGATATACGGAAATCCCCCATAAGGTTCATATCTATTTTTATAGTATAAGTTCTGGCCACTGCACTAATTATAGGACCAATTTGCCAAGATCACTGACAGTATTTTCACATAAGAGACTTTAATAATTTGTGCCAGAAATAATGTTACATTGCATTGATTGCAATAAATATTTTGCATCAAGTTTAGTTTCCTAATTGGGAAGCTGGAATGTGAACTATGCACATTTTTATTATTTATTTTTTAATAGGGCATTTTATTTTGTCCATTCATCTTGTGCCATGAAGAGCAACAATAATTAGCTCTCCAGTGTATGCTATATAAATATCTACCCTTAGCAATGTATTATGCTAATGCACATTGCCGATAACCATGAAAATGCATCAAACTTGTTAGGAGGTTTATTTTTTTTCATTTAAGCTTAATTACAAATACAAACACATTTCTTCTAATAGCAAATGTTTCCTTCGTATTTATGCCATTGATTATTTAATGCGACTTGAGCATAATTTTGTTTTTTTTTAAAATGCAGTTTTTGTGAGTTAAGCAAGAAATAAAATATTTGAATCGATTTATATTGATCTAAAATCGATCATCGGTGTTGTGTTTATTAGGATTAGTTTTTAAGTATTAGTAAATGGGTGATTTAGCCCCGAAACATATCATTGCTTGAATTTCATTGATTGTAAACCGACATTTAGGAAAAATATCCCATTATGTCTCTTACATACTCGAAGATTATGACCGACAGATAACTATTATATAGAGTATGCACTGAAAATACAGAATACTTACACAGCATACTCATATACATAGGCAGGTTTGTTACCTTCTTATGGATGTACTACTTAAATGAGAAGACTTTTCTGGGGCTCTCTTACTTATAAGTTGTATAGTAAAACATAACTTTTACTGCATTAAACTTAAAGGGTATGTACTGAGGGAATCAATATGAGTTACCGCTGGTTGCATGGAAGCCCGCCACAGGCCCGCCTGTGGCAAGCCCGGGTAACAGGGGGTGTGGCCTAATCGCTGGAGGCGTGGCCACGCCCCCTTCCCGAAACAAAAAAAGTTGTGCTGACCGCTGGGGGGGGGGGTTTGCTCAAAGCCAGGGGGGGCGCGATCAGTGTGATTGCTTACCCCCCACAGGCATAGGAGACTGCTGTGGCTGCTGTGAGGGAGGGGGGGGGTGGAGGGCCCCTCAGGAAGCCCGGGAAAGCTGTACCCGCCCCCCCCTCTCTGCGCCCTTGGCCCGGCAGCGGTGAAGATCCCGAAGCTACCAAAGGTAAGTATTAACTAACCTTTTTTTACCCCCTAACCCTAACAGTCCTTTAGAGGTGCCCAACCCACTAATTCATCCCCAAATGTCTAACCCTAACCCCCTTCTAAGTTCCTAAACCTAACCCCCATTCCCCGCAGCCTAAACCAAAGTTTCCCGGGGGGATGTCTAACCTTAACCTCCCCGCAGGCGTGCCTAACCCTGCCCCCCCTTCCCCTAGCCTAACCCTAACCTCCCGGGGGGGGTGCCTAACCCTAAGTCCTCCCCGGGAGCCCATAACCTAACCCTCCCCCCTGTGGCTGCCCGTGCCTGGCACCTGGCTTACCTTCAATCGGTAAGCCGGGTGTCGGGCTCCCGGCGTAGGTCTAATGACAGGCGTCGGGATTTCGACACCTGTCATTTGTACCTTGCCTTGATTAGATAGTCGGGAAGCCAGCGCTCGGCATTGCGACCGTCGGCTTCCTGACTGCATGCTGTACTGAGGGCCTGATTCTGTAAGTTTCGGAATTGCAAAGCTGCATTCAGGCTATAGATATATGATGTATGCACTCAGGCTATAGATATATGATGTATACACTCAGGCTATAGATGTATGATGTATGTACTCAGGCTATAGATATATGATGTATGAACATAGGCTATAGATATATGATGTATGCACTCAGGCTATAGATATATAATGTATGCACGCAGGCTATAGCTATAGTATATGATGTATGCTTTCAGGCAGCTTTGCAATTGCGATCTTTGCAGATGTGGTAATGCAGCAGGAGGCATCACGTCCCCTGTACATTACTAATCCGAGCTGTGTTGTTCAACGCAGCATCGGTTAATCTGCATACCATCAGCCGGCTGCGGTGACCCATAGGGTCCCACAGCCGGCCGCCGCAGTTTACAGGAAAAGGCCAGGAAATCTCCGTTACCTGACGGAGATCCTGACCTCTCCCCCCTCCTCCCCCCAACACCAGCGACACGCCTCCGTTTCGGGTAACGGAGGCTGTTCCCGGCCCCAAACGGCAGCAGACTGTCAATCACTGACAGTCTGCTGCCAGTTTACAAGTGAACTCACAGACCCGTTCTGCAAATGCGCAGACCGGGTCTGGCGTCTACGCAGATTCCCAAACATCTACTGCTGAATCAGGCCCTGAGTATCTATATAGACAAACACAACACATATAAATACATATAGTCATTATGGGCTAGGTCCAGAGTTGCAGGCAATGATGATGTTCGCAGGGTTGAGCCAAGCGGTATTGCAACATCTACAGATTTTCAATGTGGGTGTCTCAGTCCTTGCACACTCATACACACGGATGTATCAGTACGGAAGGGCTTAGTATAGCCCTCTCCAATACCAACTTGTAATGTGAAAGTTGGTTTTACGATCTTTCTATATATACACCAAGGTGCAGAATCACACCTTGAATCCTTCTTCTGTGTATACACAGTTATTGGCTGGATCCCACATGTGCAGTACTGGTCCTGCATGTTTGCACGCAGAGCAGCAGCAGACTGTCAGTGATTGACAGTCTACTGCCGTTTTTTTTTTGGGGGGGGGGGGGTGGGGGCGACGGCTCAAGTTTCCTGAAACAGAGGTGTGTTGCCGCCGTTGGGGGAGAGGGAAGAAGCCAGGATCTCCGTCGGCTGACGGAGGCCGGCTTGTGTGACCCCATGGGTCACTTAGCCGCCCAATGTTCTTGCAGGTTATCCGATGCTGTGTTGTACAATGCAGCTCGTAGAAGTAATGCAGCAGGAGGCGTGACGCTTCCTGCTGCATTACCATAATTGCAAGGACAAAATTGCTTGCACGCGGCTTTTTCAATTCCGTCCTAAGCTGAATCAGGCCCTCTGCGTGCAGTCTCCTGCAGTACAATTGTCTCATTGTGCCTTTACTGAAACAAAACCTATATTCACTTGTTAATCCCTCTTTATTTCAGCCTAGATTAATGCCCACCCTCCCCTCCATCTTATAGTGCATACCCACGGTCAGATTTGATGAACGATTGAATGATTTTTACAACGATTTGAACGATTTCATCAACGATGAGCGATGAAGGATTTCTGACAGTATTAAAATGAATGAAATTGTCAAAATCTGACTGCAAACACAGTAAATGTCAGAGATCGTTATCTGGCATGCGAGAACGCCCATCGTTGGTCGAGGCATGCCCTACATGTCAAATATATGAACGATTTTTACAATCGTTATCGTTCATATCTGATAAGAAATTTGACCGTGTGTATGCACCATTACACACAGACAAACTTTCTGACCCCATTTTGAATACAGCTAATAAACTTATCAGGGGTCTTCAACCTTGGCCCTCCAGCTGCTGAGGAACTACACATCCCAGCATGCACTGCCACCTTTTTGATATAACAGCATACTAAAACGGTGTCAGGGCATCCTGTAGTTCCACAGCAGCTGGAGGGCCAAAGGTTGAAGACACTTGACTTAAGTTAACTAAAATGAACACGTGAGACATAAATTGGAGGGAAAAAGGTCAGACTTATTTATATATATTATTTAGAACCTGATTGGTGGCAAAGAATCAACACCCGGCTGTTAGTACCGTTGCTTGACCAAACAAAGCTTCAAACAAGCATTGGATGGGCGCAAACTGTCCCCAATACAAGGCCAACAAAGTACACAACAGAAGTGTCGTAAAACCCAACACTTCTGTTCTCGTTCCTGCACAATATTTAAAAGGCAATGCTTTTACTAGCTGTGTCTTGCTACTAAAAGCACTGCCCTTTTATATATCGGGTAGAAACACGAACAGAAGTGTCGGGTTTTACAACCCGATACTTTGTAAATAAACCACAAGGTATCTGTCTCCCTTCCCAATGAGAGCACATCAAACATCTGCAGCACGATGGCCACCGAAGTGCCATTGTTTCCCACCAAAAGCAAATCACCTCACACTGGGCGGGATGTACTAAAGCCTGATATGTGGTCAAAACTCGGGAAACCCCCATTTTCTGAGTTTTGGACGCATTTCCATACGTACCTAGCTCCTGAATGTGATACATTCCAAAGCTTGAAACCGGTGGGTGACACCATCTTTCGATGGCTTTACCCAATAGAAGCCTATAGGCTTCTTTTCACGCTTCCCCCTGAGAGGGTAGAAGGAGTTCTAGGTCATAAACTCAGAAGTCCCTCTATCGCAAGGACAGCTCTCACCGGGAGAGCTGTCCTTTGCGAATTTCTAGGTACATACCGTCGATATTATGGAGGATATGTATCCGATACTTGGCGGAATGTACAGCTACATTCTGCCCAATAAGTGAAGAGAAGGTGTAACTTGTCAAGGAAAAAAGAGGCCTGAGATGTGGTGACCTACAACTAGAAAACCTTCCCCCCAACCTTACTCCATCTACCAAACATCCTATAGGACCAAGCAACTGTCTAGGTCTCATCACCAGACATGTACAGTAGATGTGTCCTCATGACAACCAGTCTCTGCCCAGGAAGCTCACCCCATTGGCCATGTTGATTATGCAGCTGGAGAATAAAGACACATTGTGTACCAGCTCCTACATCCTGTCGTTTCTACACCGATTCAAACTAATCTACGAGATCACCTGACCCACCATATAAAACTACATTAGTGCCACAATCTGCCCCAGTCTTAAGGTTTAAGCTCCACCAGGCTTATAAAAAGCTTCCTGTTATTCCGATAATAAGTTAAAGTGCACCGCTGAACGCAGATTCTCGATGTTTGGGATGTTTCTGCGCCTGTGCAGAACGGGTCTGTGAGTTCGCTTGTAAACTGGCAGCAGACTGTCAGTGATTGACAGTCTGCTCCTGTTTGTGGGCAGGGAGGGGGCGGCGAAAGCCTCCGTTACCAAAAACAGAGGCGTGTTGCCACCGTTGTGGGGGGGGGTGGGGATGGGGGGAGAGGCCAGGATCTCCGTCGGGTGATTTCCTGGCCTTTATTTGTTTTTTTAATTAAATTTGCAAAAATCTCAAAAAAACTTTTTACACGTTGTCATTATGGTGTATTGTGTGTAGAATTTTGAGGTAAAAAATGAATTTATTCCGTTTTGGAATAAGGCTGTAACATAACAAAATGTGGAAAAAGTGAAGCGCTGTGAATACTTTCCGGATGCACTGTACAAGTACTTAATGAAGGATAAGGATATGTAAACGTCCTATTTTTCAGGATCCAGCAGAGATACCCACCCAATTTGGATATTGCAACAATGCAATAGATATACAATACAATGGATATACTGGATTACAGCCTCTAGTAGTGGAATAACGGTTGACGGCACTTCCCCTGGATAAGCGGCGAGTTTGTCGTAACCGCAAGGGTCAACCTCACTGTCATCCTCAAGGAAGGGCCAAGGGAGGGGAAGTGGTACCGCTCAGCTAAATGGCGCAGGGGCAGGATGGTATTTCCCACCCCAGTTATAAATTTAATAAGTTGAATATCAGCAGGGGGCTGTAGCCCAAGGGTAAGCACTGCTTTTGTCACCACCTGTAATTACCAATTCGATCAATAAATTTGGCTTGACCTCCTTAAACAGCAATTCAGTTATCTGAGCCTTCATTTCATGCAGAGTGTTGGTAATAAGCTTAGGTGATGACAGAATAAAACCAATGGACGTCTTAGTGTCTGGGTTCAGCACACTGGGTGTTATTGTATTTGTCCAGTTGGAAGACAATGCACTTGGCAAGAGTGTATAATGGTGTTAAGTGTGTTGCGCAGTATGTTGGCGCTATTGGCGGTTAGTCCACATGTGGGACTGCTTAACCAGGTGTTAGGATTATTTGACCAGGTAGAAACAACATGTAGCATAAAGACATAGGGATAACCATATACAATACTGATACTGGTGCAACCTGGAGCATAAGCAGCAGCCCACCGTGCACACTCCCCATCCCACCCAGCATCCCACCCACTGCTTACAGCCCATCTCTGTCCCTAAAACCTACTCTATGGTGTGATTCCTCCAGGAAGTCACAGGTGCTCATCCTGGCATTTTTCTTACACCTCCGCTGCCCACTGTGTCCACAATGGCCAGCACCAGCGCCCTCTGCAAACAGAGCCAGCCCCAGGTGGTGTTAATAAAATGCCAGGCAGAGCACCCATTAAAAAGACTTCGGAACATGGTGCAGACGCCATGTTCCTGGAGACCTAAGCATGTAAAGTGCACCCTGGCACAGGCAGTGCAGGAGTCTACGGTGCCATGTGAGAGGAGGGGGCTCCATGGGAGATTGCACACTGGACCCCTCCTCTCTTAAACTGCAAAAATGCCGAAAGAGCTATTACCATTTGATACATTTACCCCTAAGGTATCGGTTAGTAATAATAATATTAATAATCCATGCTCACTGCAGGGGACGCTTTTTAGTTTTCATTTTTCACCAGGCAAGCCGTCTAACACACAGCAAGTCAAAGGGTCTAAGCTGCAAACTGTTCATCTCGCAAATGTAACACCACTGAGGCTTTGACAAGTGTAAAAATTCTAAAAGACCGGAGTGTGAAAAGAAGAGTGGAAAATGTATCAAACATTTGCAACTAAAAATAAAAATCATAATTACAAATGTGCATTTTCTACTCGCGTATTCATTTATTGCCTTTTTATTTTATTTTACATTCCATCATTATTTTATTCTTCATCAATTAAATAAAATCCCATTAAGGTTAATTTGACATCTAGAAAAAAAATATATATATAAGCTTGAAATTCATTTTTCTCACATGTATTTCACTTAATGTCCCATGGATATTTGTTCCCATTGCCTACAGTACAGTGATAAAGCAAAGCTCTATATTTATGTATAAATGGAGAATGGCAGATCCAGTCCCGTTCTCGCCTATCTTCTGCAACCAATGAAATCCAGTGTAGGGGTTGGGGACCCTGCAGCACCATCCGCCATCGCACCGTTTATTTAAAACAAATGTGCTCCATCTGTACGCTTCAACTAAACAATACTGATAAGTCTTAAATAGGTATGTGCAGGCTCGCATAGGTTCGAGTTTGCACGTTGAGTTCGGATTTTTCCCTCCAAAAAATCGGAACTCAGAAAGGAGGGAAAAATCCGAACTCAACGTGCAAACTTGAACCTATCCGAGCCTGCACATCCCTAGTCTTAAAGTGGTATAGTGTGGGCGACGCTGGTGGAGCTCATCCTCCAGGGGCAAAGCGAACGGCTGGGAAGATTTCGCAATCGGAATCTATTTTATTAATTGGCTGCTGGGAGCCATTTCCGAGTACAGGGGAACATTACTAAGTACCAATGAGGAGACAAATACACTGGTGCCCACTGGGCAGACGTGTCCCTATTAATGGGAGGCCAAACTCCCCATACAATGCCATGTTGGTAACATGCCGGGTACCCGAGACTGTTTAAGCTAGGGGATCACCGGTGAAGTGACGCCAGTGAAGTAGCTTGTGGCTTGCCACAGAATCAACTTTCTGCTACCGACTACCACCAAGACTCAGGGCCAAAGAGAGCTTGTCCGGGCCCCGGTACTGCAAGGGATGTGGCCTAATCATAGTGGTGTGGCCAACCCCCTTAGATAACAAAAATAATAAATGACTATTTAGGTGCTGTGAAGTGCCCTTCAGCCAGGGGTAAATCCAGGGGGTGGGGGGTGCAATGAGTGCGATCACTTCCCCCCTCCCCACCCCCAGGCCTAAACAGACTCCCTGGATCCACCACAGCCCAGCACACAGCAGCGTGTGCTCAGCAGGGGAAGAGACTGCTGCGCTGACAGATATAAGGGGTGGGGGGGGGGGGGGGGATAGGCATGGATCCAGACCCCCATCTTGTCCCTCAAAATAACCTGGGCTTGGGTAATTAATAACCACTCCCCTCCTCTGCCCAGACTATTACTGAAGTGAATACAATTTTATAGAAAGATTTATCCTGTGCCTGCAGTTCACGCTGGAGCTGAAAGTACAAATGGGAAAACATAAAGCACTGATGTTTGGAGTGTTCATTTACTGCTTCTCTGTATAGGAGTTGCTGAAAATCTGACATCTAGCTTTGACTAAAGCAAAAAAAGCTTGAGCATTTATACAGTTGTTCCATTTTAACCAAGTCTTCATGTACTGTACACCTCTCTCCTATTGTGTAATATTCTACAATAATATAACCTTCTATATTATTTATTTATTATTATTTATTACCAGTTATTTATGTAGAGCACACATATTCCGCAGCGCTTTACAGAGAATACTTGCCCATTCACATCAGTCCCTGCCCCAGAAGAGCTTACAATCTATATTCCCTACCACATGCACACACGCACATACACACTAGGGTTAATTTTGTAGTGGATATAAAGTGGATCGACGGTATAATAAATGATACAGTAGTAGTCGCCGGCTGCCTAGTGATTATCAGAGCTATTTCTATGTTTAGCTTATGTGGTATAACTGAGGTCAAGTGTTGTTGCATTAGCCAATGGGTCAAACTACCAAAGAGCAAACTCTTTCCAAAGTTGTGCTATACCTGTGCAATGCCAGAAAATATGCAAATAATACAAATTTTAACTTCAACATTTTCAGCACTTATCTCTTAAGCAGGGTACACACTATGGGCTTCATTCAGAGCCGCTCGTAAGCGGCCGCTTGTTCGTTATGAGCGATGTTTGCCCAACTGCGCATGCGTATGGATCGTTATATACATATGCGCGAACCAGTCAGTGCGGTCGAAATTCATGTGCTTGCAAAATAGCGAATGCCTGATAATTTGAGTGACAGAATGAGGCGTATGTGGGTGGTAACAGGGGAAGGTGCTTGAAAACGGGGAGTGGAGATCCGAACGCAGGCATGCTTAAAGGTCAAAACGGGTGTTTTATGGGTGTGCATAATTAAATCAGCAGCGTCATTGACCACGTCACTGGGTTATTTTATAGCCAGAACTGCTCGCAAGATTGTGGTAGCAAAAACCAACCACAAGAATAGCGAGCAGTTCATATGCTGTTCGATGTACTCGATTAATCTAATAAATAGCGGACATGACGTAGGATGCGAGCGGCCAGGGGGCGTATTTATCCAAAAAACGACCGCAAGTTTTGTTCGCTCGTTCAGACCTAGAGGCGTGAACAGACCGCAAAGAGCGAACGGTTCATTTGAATAGCCGCCCCTATTTTCTGGACGAGCGAGCGCTAATTGCGTCCGGCTCTGAATCAGGCCCTATGCACGATATCTCGTTCCGATGCAGATCAGAACGATATATGGTGCGGGTCGCATATTTTGGGCAGCAGACGGTGTAATGGTTAGCATTACTGCCTCACAGCACTGAGGTCGTGGGTTCGATTCCCACCACGGCCCTAACTGTGCAGAGTTTGTATATTCTCCCTGTTCTTGCGTGGGTTTCCTCCGGGTGCTCCGGTTTCCTCCCACACTCCAAAAATATACTGGTAGGTTAATTGGCTCCTAACAAAAAAATTAACCCTAGTGTGTATGTGTGCACGTGTACATGTGGTAGGGAACATAGATTGTAAGCTCCACTGGGGCAGGGACTGATGTGAGTGGACAAATATGCTCTGTAAAGCACTGCGGAATATGTGTGCTCTATATAAATAACTGGTAATTGTGTACGCCCGATAGCGCCTGTGCATCATTCATAGCATCGTCCCATCTGCTGTGCAGCACATAAGGGGCGATGCGATGTACGACGCCATGCTGCTAAATTGCGCCATCGTCGACTGCATCATGCGGTGCGTACGGACGGTGTGATGTATCGTGACTTTGCATTGTCCGTATCGTGTAGTGTGTACCCAGCATAACCAAAGCAATATGGATGCATGTCCTTCTCATGGCTGGCTATGTCCATCATGGCACCATACCATTGCATTTCCCCTTCATGTACAAGACCAAAACCACCACTGCGTCACTGCACTGTTTTTAGATGCAGTGGCTGACCGCAATCTGTGTGTGCTTAGCCAACCTCGTTACAACTCAGAAGCACCAACCATAATTGCATCTCCCTGCCTGCTATTTCGATCTACGTCTTAGGGCCGTATTCAATTGGTTTCGCACCCACGATACTTTTTCGCATGCCGGACTTTTCGCCTACATCACGTGTTTTGCATGTGGAAAAGTATCAGGCCTGCTCCCGCTATTCAATTAGAAAGGACGCGAACACGGCACCCGGCGAAACTGAAACAGGCGAAAAGTCCTGTCAAAAATGGGGAGCCTGACACCCCACAAAATATGCACTAACATTGGAGATCACTATAGATGCCCCCGATTAGCCTTAATGTAGGTATTTGGGGTACTCAAGTTGTGAAAATTGGTGCCAAGTAGCGCATTAACACAAGTGGTGAAGAAAAGCATTAAGCAATATTTTTATGAGAGAATAACTACTCCCAGCAAATTTGAGGTACATGAAAATGGGTGCTAGCATATTTTTAAGTTGCTAAAGTGTAGTTTTAAATCACGTAAAAAAGCCACTTGCTGCAAGCACCTGCATTCAAAAAAACACCTACCCCATACTTGGGGACCCCCCAGAAGTCTATTTCGCTAGTTTTTAAGTTTGTCCTCCAACTTTGCACTTTTTCGTCCCCAAAATTAAAGCACTTTTTTTTGGGAGTTCTAAAGTCTTTTTACAATTTTTTTTGACACAGTTTATCTTTGGGGGACTGTCCCAAGGGTGCAGGGTTGTTTCCCGAAGTTTGCACCCCAAAACCACAAATCTGCACTTTTTTCCACCTATTATTCATAGGCGAAAAGTCTTTGGAACTGAATGTGGTGATAACTTTTCGCCTGGCGAAATGACATCACCCGCGATACTTTTCCGCGGATTCAGACTTTTCGCCGCTAATTGAATACGGGCTTTAGAGCGGTAACCAACAGGACACAGAAAAACACTTAAAAAGTCGCTTGTGTTCGACTCGACGTGCACCTCTAAATCAGGCACCTAGTGTTCACTCTAGGATCATTTTGCGCAGGGTGCTGATCACTCAGGAGGGCACATTTTATTTTTGAAGGGAAAAATTTTGGACGCATCGCTAAAACTGAAGTAAACGGTATTTTAATGCAGTGGTTCCCAAACTTTTTCAGTTCAAGGAACCCTTCAAGGCACCCCTATGCCAAAATAATTACTGAGTGGTCCTTTTTTTAATGTACTTGGGACAAAATAACGTAATTAGTATTTAGGTCAGGACAGAAATACTTATTAACTTGTTTGCAAAACTAGTACACATAAATCCAAAGAAAATGATATGTATATTTTTCAGGGTGGAACAGAACAGCACTGCATGAAGTCTCCTTAAAGCAGGGCTCAATAAAGGTTTTGGGAGGCCCGACAGACAGACAGGGCCGGCTCTAGGGGTGTTCGACCTGTGCGGTCGCACAGCGGCGCCACCCATAGAGGGCGCACCCATCCCCAACATCCTGAAGTGGCCCGCGGGTGGTCAATTCGGGATGTTGGGGATCCCCACCTCCGCAGCTGTGCGGCGGTGCCGGACCCCGGAGACTCTGAATGGATGCTGCGTGCATGCGCACGACATCCATTCAGTGACAGGAGAGGGGCTGGGGGAAGCCCAGCTAGTGAGACTCCCCCCAGCCTGACGTTATTTGGAGGCGGACACACCCCCTAATAACGTCATGTAGAGGGTGTGGCCTGGTAATTAGACCACGCCCCATTTTTGGTCACGCTATGAAGAGGGCCGGCACAGGGTGCTCCGACCCCTGGAGCCGGCCCTTAAGACAGGGGTGCCCTATGATCTTAAATTAAGGGCATACATAGTGTCATCATTCACAAAAAATAAAGAGAAAAACTGCTATTCTTACCCATTGCCACCTCCATCTTTCTCATATTGCCCCTCTCCGTGTTTCTCATTGCAGCCCCCTCAGTGTCTCTCTCTTTGAAACTCCCTCCTCCATGTGTTCTCATTGCAGCTCCCCTCCTCCATGTGTCTCCCTTTGCACCCCCCTCCGCCATGTGTCTCCCTTTGCAGCCCCCTCCTCCATGTGACTCCCTTTGCAGCCCCCCTCCTCCATGTGTCTCCCTTTGCAGCCCCCCTCCTCCATGTCTCCCTTTGCAGCCCCCCTCCTCCATGTGTCTCCCTTTGCAGCCCCCCTCCTCCATATGTCTCCCTTTGCACCCCCCTCCACCATGTGTCTCCCTTTGCAGCCCCCCTCCTCCATGTGTCTCCCTTTGCAGCCCCCCTCCTCCATGTGTCTCCCTTTGCAGCCCCCCTCCTCCATGTCTCCCTTTGCACCCCCCTTCTCCATGTGTCTCTCATTGCACCCACCTCCTCCATGAGTCTCCCTTTGCAGATCCCTCCTTCATGTGTCTCCCTTTGCAGCCCCCTCCTCCATGTGTCTCCCTTTGCACCCCCCTCCTCCATGTGTCTCCCTATGCAGCCCCTTCCTCCATGTGTCTCCCTTTGCAGCCCCTTCCTCCATGTGTCTCCCTTTGCACCCCCTCCTCCATGTGTCTCCCTTTGCAGCCCCTTCCTCCATGTGTCTCCCTTTGCAGCCCCTTCCTCCATGTGTCTCTCTTTGCAACCCCATCCTCCATGTGTCTCCCTCTGCACCCCTCCTCCATGTGTCTCCCTTTGCAGCCCCTTCCTCCATGTGTCTCCAATTGCAGCCCCTTCCTTCATGTGTCTCCCTTTGCCTTTGCAGCCCCTTTCTCCATGTGTCTCCCTTTGCAGCCCCCCTCCATGTGTCTTCCTTTGCAGCCCCTTCCTCCATGTGTCTCCCTTTGCAGCCCCTTCCTCCATGTGTCTCCCTTTGCAGCCCCTTCCTTCATGTGTCTCCATTTGCACCCCCCTCCTCCATGTGTCTCCCTTTGCAACTCTTTCCTCCATGTGTCTATTTTTGCAGCCCACTCCTCCATGTGTCTCTCACTGCAGCCTCCATGTGTCTCTCATGTGTCTATCATTGTAGCCCCCCCCATAGTTCCCCTCCCCCCTCTCATTGTGGTCCCCTCCAAGTAGTATAATTATTTCACATTGCAGGCCCCCTATAGTTCCGTATGTGTTCCGCTCACTATAGAACACTAAGTGGCACTCCCCCTCCCCCTCTGCTCACCAACCGACCCTCTCCTGAGCTTTCTCTCATTGCAGCTCCCCCCGCAATATCCTTTGCTGCCCCCTCCCTATAGTATAGCCATACCCCCTCTTTCCTGCAGTGACTGTGGCATCCATGGCTCTCTGAAAAAGGGTATGGCGCAGTTTTAAGGTTATAAAATTGGAAAAATGAGCTAGTCGCAGTGTTTCCAAAACTCATTCCTCAGGGAGCGCTAACAGTGTATGGTTTCCATGTTTCCTCGTTGGTGCACAGGTGTATTCATCATTACTGGCTGACGCATTTTAAAAGATCCAAAGGTGGAGCTAATTATTGATTCTGTGAGGAAACTTGGAAAACATGCTAGTGCTCCCTGAGGAATGAGTTTGAGAAACCTTGGCCTTGTGTGAACACTAGAGATTGATATTGCACATTTCCCAAATAGTCCGCATAGGAGACAAAAATTTTCATATAGAGAAGTGTTTCCCAACCTCGATCCTCAAGGCACACTAGCAGTCCAGGTTTTCGTTATATCTATGCTTCAGCACAGATGGTAAAATCAAAATAACTGAGGTACTAATTAAGACACCTGTGCTCAAGTATGGCTATCCTTAAAACATGGACTGTTAGTGTGCCTTGAGGACCGTGGTTGGGAATCCCTGATATAGAGTAAATATTAAAGTGCCAATGTCAGTGAAGCATAGTACCCAGGGTATTAGGTGAGGAATGCGCTAATATAGTCCCTGCGCGCTCACCACTAAGCCGACTTTCTGTATCAATAAGCCTATGGCAAGCACGGACTCCTGCAGTGGAGCACAGATGCGGGCATGTTTGGCACTGCATGAGGGAACAAGTCCGGTCTCTGAGTACAGCACTAAAAAGACATGGGCCATGAGAGTAACCAGCTCAATCTGACAGCCAAAGTGACCAGCCTTCACACGTTTCTCTTTCGCTAATGATCTTGTATTTTCAGTTTTATTGCTGTACCATATGGTATGTATTGAAATATGTTTAAAGTAAATATGAGGGTTACATATAGCGCAGGGTAACATATAGCGCAGGGTAACGTAGTGCAGATCTTTTGTGAAGTTTTTGTTTTTGCACATTTAAAATAGGCGTTTGCACGCTATGCAATCGGGAAGCCGGCGGACCTAATCCCGACAGCTGGCTGCCCGACTGCCTAATCCCGGCGAGGGTTAAATGACAGGCATCTAAATGTAGATGCCTGTCATTTTACTGACGCCGGGAGACTGGCACCTGGCATCCCGACCGAGGGGACGCCGGGCGCGGATAGCCATGGGGGGGGGGGAGGGTTAGGTTTAGGGTTCCCAGGGGTAACTTAGGGTTAGGCATTCCCCCGGGAGGTTAGGGTTAGGCTAGGGGAAGGGGGGGTTAGGGTTAGGCACCCCCTGGGGTACTTAGGTTTAGGCGGCGGGGAAGGGGGGGTTAAGTTTAGGCACTTAGAGGGGGGATTAGGGTTAGTAGGCACTAGGGGGGAAGGTTAGGGTTAGGCACCCCTAAGGGAGGGTTAGGGGGTAGAATTAGGTTAGAGAATACTTACCTTGGACGATCGGGATTTCCTCCTCTGCCGGGATACCGCTGTCGGGATTCCAACCGCCGGGCATGGATCCGGCGGTAAATCATACCGATTCCGTTTGCACAGACAACTTGGTAGACCTTGTAGCTTTTGTATTTAATGATATAATAATATTCACCATAGTAATCTTGTAATAAGCGCCTGATTTTCTCTTTTTTTGGGGTTATCTATTTTTAATAAATAAGAAGATCGTTACTGTACTGTTGTGGCACAAAATATATTCCTGGGTAAGACAAAGGACACAGGCCAGCAGTGAGAGCACCTTGTATTCTGATTTACAGGCAGTCGCCTGTTCCTGTACGTGAAGAAGTCTGTTACACAGTTTGGGAATAATGTGCCCCTTTCCCTGAAGTTGTAATTTGTGTGCTCACATAGGACTGTTAGCTGAATCCTAAAACGTGATTTTCTATAAGCTAATACTCTCCCCATGGCCCTTGGTCACTGCACGCCATGAACCGTGCCTTGAATTAAAATCACCACCTGGGTAAAGTATTAACTTCTAACCCATTGTAACATTGTGAAACTCAGCAGCATAGTATATTGTAATGAGTCAGCTTTTCACTTGTCATTAAATTTGCATAACAGCAATTCTCCATATTTTATTCCTTGTGTGGGTTATGTGGGGGTTAATCCCCTTTAAGGGATGTTAGGAGCTCTATTTATTCATTTAATATTAAAATATTTTAGTAGAATTTAATATCAAAATATTGTTTTTTTTTATATATATAGAAAACTACAACTGTCATTCTCACGGAGCAACTTTCGCAGCACATTTGTCTCTGGTTTCTGTATATATACCTATATACAGTATATCTATATATTTATATAACCACAAGAGACCCTTGAAGTGTAATCAATGTTTCAGAACCAGAGGAGTAGCGTGGAACCATGGCGGCCGGAGAAAGTGCATGTCGTAGCGCCCCCCCTCTCTCTGTACTGAACTGTGCTAGTGGGGTATGGCCTGCCTGCGGGGGGAATACTGAAATGAAGAGAATAACTGCAAACAGTGGCAGTATCGCACTGGGCGTTGAGGTCCCATTGGGGGAATGGAATGCTTCGGTGATACACTATCTGACATTAAGGTAGCTGCTTTGGCACTGCTTTATTTATGTATAGCACCTAGGATCTGACTTTTGCTCCTTTGAATTGTTATTAGTTAATAGAGGAGATTGTATTATATATACTGATCATTTAACCTAAATTGTACATGTGCTAGAGTGAAGTTCCACAGGGTGCACAGCTTATTACTACAATCACTTCCCCGAGTAGCTATCACTGGAGTGGGAACACCTATGGGAACCTCCATTCTTAGCTATGCTCCTACTTCGCAAATATACATTGCACCTATATTAATGTGAGTACTACTAACCATGTCATGTTCTGTCTACCACCATTATTATTAATCCAGGTCTAATACAGTATTTTTTAAAAGACCTTTCAAATAACACTTTGTGGTCATGCCTGAGAACACCTCATTACTTTATATAGCAAAGCAGTTACTTTTTTTTAGCTCATACCTGCTACTATGAAAAGGAGAGGGGAGGGGTGGTGGCAGAAGCCAATAAGAAAGGAGAGGGGAGGGACAAAGAGTTGATCATAGAGGGGAGGTGACAGAAGCCAATAAGAAAGGAGAGGGGAGGGACAAAGAGACGATCAGAGAGGGGAGGTGACAGAAGCCAATAAGAAAGGAGAGGGGAGGTGACAGAAGCCAATAAGAAAGGAGAGGGGAGGTGACAGAAGCCAACAAGAAAGGAGAGGACAGGAGCAAAGAGCTGATCACAGGGTAGAGAGGGGAAGGAATTAAAGAGGTGAGAAGTGAATGTAATCAATCTGACAGGAAAGGGGAGGTGACATAAGATGATCACAGAGGAGGGAGGGCCGGAGGGGAGGCAATCTGGGCAGATTGAGGGATCATGAAATGTAGAAACGGATCTCAGATCCGTAACTTATTTAGGATATAGAGCAAACAAACCGAGGTAAAACTAACAGGCGTCCGCCATACTGTGCAGCGCCCCATGAATTCCGGAAACCTGAATGGCGCCCTCTGTCCATTTTGGCGCCCTGAGCTCATGCTCCACTGGAACCACCCTCAATACTCGCCTGTTCAGCACTATAATGGTCTTTCATCAGGATAAAAATAAGTAATTTTTTGGTCTACACAGCCTTCCGTAGTCCACCTACTGTGTTTCTATGGTGATGGGTGTAACTCACATTACGGAGACGTCAAGGCAGCCGCATCTGCGACGGGCTCCCGGGATCGGGTCAGACGTGTAAGGTAAGACTTTTGTTATATATTGTTATCCTGACTAAAGAACTTACATTATTGTTCTGAAACATTGATTACACTTCATGGGACTTGCGGGTCAGGTACCACCTGAGGGAGGGTTGGGTTAGGCACTAGGGGTGGGGGGGTTAGGATTAGGTGGGGGGGAGGGGTAGGGATAGAATACTTACCACCCCTGTAGGGATCTCCAGCATTTGGGCTTCCGGCATCGGGATTTGAACTGTTTCCACTGTAAGTTATGGTTAGTTTAATTGGACTGGATGAAAGTTTGTCTTCAAGCAAGTGACTTAATGTTTCCACAGGGCCATCTCAGTTCAAGAAAATGTTGTCGATATAACTATGGTAGAATGTAATGTATTCATTCAAAAGGGTTGTGACGAAGTAGTTAATCTGGAAGAAAGGCATGACTGTATCTGCATATGCTGGGGCATAGCTGACCTCACTGAAGTCCCCAATGTATGGAGGTAAAAACACACCATCAAATGCCATATACTTTCATCGTCAACACTGCTCTCAGGAGATCCAGCAAAAAATCCACTTGTGGTCCATGATAGGCCAAGCTGTCCGATGTTTTTTAACTGCAATGATCACCTCATACTGTGGGATGCAGGTGTATAAGATGGCGACTTCTATTGTCAGCAAAAGGTAAGTGTGTTAGGAAAGTCACATTAGAGATGATTTTTTTCTTTTGCCAAGAAACATGAAACGTTCCTTCGGGAACCTAAAAACTCACATTTCTCAAACTTGACATGTAATTCTCCTGTTACATCTATGATACTTTCCTGACCTGATGTTGATGCTTCTACAGAGAGGTGGAATAGGTAAGGAAGTCGTCCAAATACACAACCATAAACCTCCTTGAAAACATAATTTAATAAATCTTTGAAGACTGCCAGAGCATTACTGGCTAATGGGTGGTCCGGACTCTGGACCACCAGAGCCGGCCCTAGCCAATTTGGTGCCCTAGGCAAAATTTTGGCTGGTGCCCCCTAGCAGATAATCCCACCAGCAAATATATTATACATAGAGACCTGTATGGCTGACTCAGTGCCGACCCAAGCTTAATTTTTTTGGTAAGCGAAAAAAGATTTTGGTACCCCTTAATGAATAAACCCTTATATTTATATGTTCAGATCGCATTTTGGCATGCATAGTCGATATAAATACTTGTGCAGTTTGCAATAATCTTGATCACCTTCTCTCTCACATGCCTACCCCTTCAATTGCATGTTACACCTTACCACCAGATTTTCCCTCAAAATTCTATCTGACCCGCATGGCCCCAGGTTCCCCCTGACATGACCCCTCTGCAGCCAGGTATTTCTCACCTATATGCCTTAAAACCCCCCAGCATCTGCCACCCTCCAGCAGTGTGTTTGCATCATGCCCCCAAGTGCCCAAAATCCTCCCGACATCTGCCCTCCTTGCAGCATGTTAACCACATGCCCCCCTGTGCCCTATATGTCTGTGACATGCCCCACTTTGTGCACCAAAATAACCACAGCATCTGCTCCCCACATGCCCCTTGTGCCACATATACCCCCCAGCATCTTTGACATGCTTATTCCACAGCAGGATTTTCCCCAAATGCCCCGTGCCCCAAACTCCCCCAGCATCTGTCTCCCCCAGCAGCATCTTCCCCACAATCCCCCCCCTGTGTCCAAAATTCCCCCAGCTGCATGCTCCACATATATCCCTGTGCTCCAAATGCTCCAGCACCTTTTTCCCTATCACCTATGCCCCAAAAGCAGTGTGTTCACCACTTGCCCCACTTTGTACCACAAATGTCCCCAGCGTTTGTGACCAGCCCCCCACCGCAGCATGTTCCCCAAATACCTAGAGTCTTCCTGACATGACCCTTTGTGTGCCCTCTATGCTGCAAGCATTTGCCCCCCATCTGCATTTTCTCAATATGTCCCCCTGTACCATGCACCCTCCACAGCAGTGGGCTCTCCACATGTCCCACATCCCTGTCTGCTTCTTACCTATGCTGCTGCACCTGCAGGACCCGGAGACACTGTATGTAACCTATCGCTGAGATCGGTCACAGGGACTGATCACATGATCGGATAACAGCCAACCCGGAGCTTGTCTGCCGCCTCATTGCATTTCATCACTGTCAGGACTGCTGCATGGCGATGGCGGTGGCGCGGCCATATCACTATGGCATTCTATGTGGCCGTGTATGCGGCGCATGGTCGGCCGGCCCTCACTGTGACCACAGTCACCTGACAGGCTGCGCTGCCTGATCGGAGCTGAGCTGAGCTCCGGCTCCGATCGCGGCAGTGGGGGGGGGCGGGGGAGCTGCAGAGCCAAATGCCCCTAGGCTTTCAAGTTGCCCCTAGGCATTTGCTTAGAATGCCTATGCCTAGGGCCGGCTCTGTGGACCACCCAGATCGCCAATTCGCCTGAATTTAAATGTAATTTCTGTCCAGGGCCAAACGGTCAGGAACTGATTTCATTGCCCGGTAGTGCCCGCCCCTGAGCGGGAGGAGCTAGTTCCTTCCCCTGCCTTGTTGTTGTAGGCTACGCCACTGCCAGCAATAGCAGGGAGACCAGCAGTTTACACAAGCGACATGCGTGATGACATCACGCCACGCAGGCACAACCACTCTCTCTGTGTGTGTGCTGTGTCCAAGAACAGGAGCAATGGAGGATCTGCCTCAGCTGCGCACCGCAACACCAGGAGGAGGACCCGCTGAACAGTGAGTGAGAGAGAAAGATAGTTGGAAGCTACCCGTCCCTGACGGAGGTGAGGAGGTAGCAAATTTATAGTTTTCAGGGGGGCACCGAGCACCCTAGCACCGGCCCTGGCTACAGGCAAGTAAATTCTGGAGATCACCACTGCCCCTTTCAATTGCTCAAAGAGCTCTGAAATCAAGGGCAAAGGGTACTGATTCTTGGTTGTTATTTTACTCAACCCTCTGTAATCAATGCAAGAAAGAGGCCACCGATATTCTTGCCTACAAAGAATAAACCTGCCCTTAATGGTAGCCTGGTAGGCCTGATGTATCCCTTCACCAGATTCTCATGAATGTATTATTCCACCAACTTGAGTTCAGGAGACAAGGAGAGTCTTCCTTTAGGCAACTTATCCTCTGGTAGAGATCAACTGCCCGACTTTATTGTCTATGTGAGGGCAGAGTATCTGCTGACTTCCTACAGAAAACATCAGAGAAATCCCAGTAAGGTTCAGTCAATAGAAGAATTATGTTTACATAACCATGGATATCCCAGTGTCAATGGGTAAAAAGAAAAATCAATAACATAGACCAATATGCTTTCTGACTGGCTACTTCTGATGAACAAAGTGGACAGAGCTGTCAGGAAATTAATGGTCTAGTAGGGTAATTAGTACCCAACTCTATGAAAGAGACTGGTGTTTCTAAAGGCACCACTTGAAGACCAAGTCTGGACATTGAATTTTGGTCAATAAAGATGCCTGCCACTCTACAGTCAATTAGTGCCATCATTTCGGAAGGTCCACAGGAATATTTCAACATAACTGGAATTTTCAGGTAATTTACTGAATTTCTAAATAAACCACCTGAGGTCTTCTCCATAGCACAGCTCAGGTTCTTCAATTTCCCAAATTATTTGGACATGAACAGACCATGTGGAATCCCTATCTACAATATAAGAAAGTCCATCCATCCTCTACTGATGCTTACACGAACTCTTCCAGCAAAAGACCCTTATTCTCTGCACCATTACGTAAAAGGCCTATGAATGCAGATGGCTTAAGTGCATTACAGAGTCCATAGAATTGGGAACTGAATACTGCACTAATACATCCTTAATATGTCTGGAGAGACCTAACCTGTACTGGCTTCTCAAAGCACAGTCCCTTCCATTCAGTGTCAGAGGACTATCTGCTCAACTTGGTACTGTATTCTTTAACTGTCCTTCAATCTTGTCTTAAGGTCTGAAGGGCAGACTCAGGTGTGTCAACCTATCTTGGTCGTCACAAAGCAAACCGAGGGCTGCAAAGAAGGAATCTACAGAAAGGAGTTCTGGATTTCCTGGATGTGACTCAAAAACCTAGGTCTAGAGGAAGGAGAACCTGCTACTATCTCAAACACCAGGGATCCAGCTATCATCTGCAAACACCGCTGTAAACCGACTACCACAGCCACTTCTATTGGGTGACTGTGGCTACGGCCTCTCATCTCTCCTGGGATAACTTCAACTGCACAATTGTCCTTCTCTGCATTTACAGCTCCTCACACGTCATAGACGCCGGCCTTGCTGTGTGGACACAGCGTGAGCGAGGTTACCGCGGCAGATAGCTGACAGTCTGAGGACTTATATTGGACATTGTCGGAATCTTCAGAGTGACCGGCTATAGGCTGCCCAGCTCCCGCCCCCCTGCATCCGCAGCCTCGCGTACGGCAGAGACGTCGGTGTCGCTGTGCGGACACAGCGTGAGCGTGGGGACTACTGTTGGAAGCTGAGGGTCCGGTGACCCTGATTGGACACTATCATCCAGATAAGCTGCCTTGTCTGCATGTCCCATCCTCAATGGGCTATTAAAGGATTACAGCGGAATTACTGTGCAGACACCAAGGTGAGAAACTGTATATTTCCATATTTATAATACGGACATTGCTACAATTCATCAACAGACTGTTATATTATTATAAGTTGGAATAACAGAGGTGTTTCTCAGCACAGAATTGGATATTTAATGGCTACATTTTATTATTGCAGTCATTGCAAATATTTACTCTCTTTTAATTGTGTATTATTTTTTATTTATTTTTGCTGGGACTCATGCAACATTATATGTGTATATTTTAATAAATTATGTCAATTGTGATTTAAATTGTCTGTGTAAGGGATGATTTAAATATCTACTAATTGGTAAGCACAGTTCCTATACAAATCCTTTCACTAGGTCTAGGGATCACCTTGGAGCAATGAGATGACTATTCCCACTCATTAGACTCTAGAGTATAGTTACTAAAGTGAGAGTTTTTAGAAGTGGAGATGTTGCCCATAGCAACCAATCAGATTCTACTTAACATTTAATTAGCACCTTCTAGAAGATAATAGCTAGAATCTGATTGGTTGCCATGGGCAACATCTCCACTTTCACTATAGTAAAAACTTTCACTATAGTAAATATGCCCCATTGTTTGGAGCCAGATGAATAGGGCCTGAGTTTAAATGGAGTTTGCAACTCTATGAAATTCTGGAACAGTTTTCAAACACTAGAAAGCCTGTAACTCTAACAGATGTTGCATACTAGACCTGTTTCGTCAGGATATGCTTGGGACTGGGGACCTCATTCAGAGCCGCTCGCAAAATGCAAGCGCTCGCTCTGAATGAGGGCGGCCGCATCTCTAAAATGAGCCAGACTCCTGGCCGCTCGCTAAGCTGTGGGTGACTACCCACAGCGTTAGCGAGTGGCCAGGTTGATGGTCGCGATGGTCAAAAGCATCGTGACCATCGGGGCTTGCGACGAGGCCCTTGTGGTAGGGTCTCGTCTGCCGCAAGCCCCAGTGAGCTTTCGGCTCTAATAGAGCCGGAAGCTCACCACTGACATCACTGGTGATGTCAGTGGGGGCCGCCCCCAAACGGCAGGCATTCCTTCGGGAATGCCTCCGTTTGGCAAGCCACCCCACCTACAAAACGGTGCGAGCTGTCGATCACCATGGACAGCTGCCCCTTTTGTAGTGAGCCCCGGAGCGAGAGAATTTCTCTATTGCTCTGGGGCTTGCGCACACGCAGTGGGCCGCTGCGCGTGCGCAGGGCCTCAACATCGACCCGCTTGCGAATGCTCAGCGCTTGCGAGCGGGTCTGAATAAGACCTTAAGATTCTCAGATTCCATTGTGTAAGTGCTTAATAGATTGTTAGGAAA
The DNA here is from genome assembly GCA_031769625.1 of Taudactylus pleione. Lineage (NCBI taxonomy): Eukaryota > Metazoa > Chordata > Amphibia > Anura > Myobatrachidae > Taudactylus > Taudactylus pleione. The sequence continues at coordinate 3,898,299 of JAUIMM010000187.1, read as the reverse complement.
CTCAACTGGAAGGTGAGTTTCTAATGTAACCAGTTCGGATTTGGTACTGCTTAGCCCATAGGCATGAAGTCAACAGGAACACCAGAATCACACAAGGAGGGATGTACTAAGCTTGAAAATGCATTTCCATATGTCCAAAGCTCCCGGTGGGTATGGCATTACCAAATAGAAGCCTATGGGCTTCTATTTGCAATTCTTATGGGAGGGATCCAATCGGATCCCTCCCAGTGTCCCCTATGGCGGCGTACGTCATTCTGCGCATGTGCAGAGGGACTTTTGGGAAATCCCTCTATCCAAGTCTATCACAAAGGACAGCTCTTATCGGGAAAGCTGTCATTTGCAATTTTAATCGCATTTCTAAGTACATACCGGCATAATTAACACCGGTATGTACACGATAAGTGGTGGGATGTACCACATTGCAGATGCAATGCTTAGTACATCCCGCCTATAGTGTCCTAAAATCACCCCAAGCCATGATGCAACTCCAAAAAGTTTGATATAGTGCTGGTTGAACAGGGAAATGGTTTGAATGTTATAGTGGCTGGTGCACTGAATGCTAGCTAAAAAATTGCTATCATACAAAGTGTCCATTTAACACAGGGCTAAATCTGATTGGCAGTTGAGTTGACAACTTTTATTACAATTTATTTAAATACACCCTATCTTTAACATTTTATATTACTTTGGGTTACTTTTGTAAGTGATTAATAGGTATATGGTAAGCCAGAGGTGTATAAAGAGAGGAGGGGTCCATGTGCAGTTTCCGTTCGGGGCCTCCTCCTCTCTCTCCAGGGGCCAGCAGCGAGTGTAGCGCCGTCCGCATCAGTAGACTCTGGGCAGTAGTCTGTGCCCAGAGTCTACTGCGCATGCGCGGGTCACCGGGATAATGGCGCGGCCGCGATTTCCCGGTGGCCATCTTTCCGGCGTTTTGTGCAGGGCTACAATACCCGACTTGGGACTTTAGAGAGGTAAGTATTAGAAAATATGGGTGTAGGGTGTGCAGTGTGGGCCCCCCTGGACCCAGTGTGGGCCCCCCTGGACCCAGGGGCCAGTGTGCCCCACACACCCTGCACCCTTTATAAATACGCCCCTGTGGTAAGCTCATACATCCCAACAATCCCGATTTGTGCAGCACCCATGCAGTGTTTTTTCATCCCCATTGCTGTTTTCACTGGGATCCCTTGTATGCAAAGTCATGTGGTCAACAAGATTTATGACACACTTACATTACAGAGATCATGTCATTTGTTTAATTACGGCAAAATCAATTAAATTAGCAGTAAAAAAAGAAGAAGAAAATTGGACTTGGAAGATTTCCTAGTATAATGTATTTACTTTTGCTCCTCTCTCCTTTCCTGGCCAGCGATATTATTACATGTGATTCATAATGTGCCACAAAGTGACCATAGTGCCATTCTGGGGAAATTACAATAGAACAAACAACACAATATATTCAAACAGACATAAAGGTGGTAAATCTACAGTAACAGTGAAATTTCTATACAACTAAGTGAGTGACAGTGAATAACAGTTTCACTTAATGACCCAATTTCCCAGAAGGGCAGATAGAAAGGATCAGAGTCGCTGAATAATGAGTGGGGGTCTTCGGTAAACAAGAGTAGGGTGAGAACCAAGAGGGTGGAGGGCCCTGCCCATAATAGCTTACAGTCTAGGGAAGTGGGGAATTGTTGACACCTTGTTTAGTGATGCAAATACCAGGCAGGCATTGAATAAGCTGAATCAAATACATGGCCAGCACTTAGCTTAGAGCACCATTGAGCCTCCGAGCCATAGAACATCAGCAATTGCTGAACCGTGGCAGTGTCAATCCAGTGGCAGTTCTAAGGGCGGGCAAGCAGGGCTATCGCCTGGGGAGCTGCAACTTGAGGGCGCAGTCACCCCACCGGTGCCCGCCTGCTCTTGCCCACAATGGTGCTGCCATTATGTGCAGTTATTCCCTCTCTCCCACTGTCTCCCAGAATGCCGGTGCCCACAGCGGAGCGCAGCGCATGGCATTCTGGGAGCATCTGCGGGGTAGATAGTAGGGTCACGGAGTAGCAGTAGCAGCCTGCCTCCCTAACTGAGCCCCTGAGGAGAGAAGAGAAGACCCAGCTGCCGCTGTGTGACTGTCCCTGGGCTGCCTGTGGAACTTCTGTGCTGCTGCGAGCTGGTGCCTGCCGCCCGCTGAGACACCATGCTGAGCCCATGGCCAATGAAGTCTGTGACAGTTGTCAGTGTGGAGTAGGGGATTTGTGTATGTGTGCTGTCAGTGTGTGTGGGGGAGAGATGTGTGTGATAGAGTAGTCGGTAGGCTGTGTGTGTGAAGGAGTGTTAGATTTGTTAGCATGGGGGTTATTAATTGTTTGTCAGAGTTTTCAGTTGGGGGGGGGCAGTGTTCATATTTAAGTGATTTAACATGGAGAACAACATTCCCCAGCATATACAGCATTCTGCGGGTATGCAGTCGGGAAGATGGCGGACCTAATCCCGACAGCCGGCATCCTGACTGTCATATCCCGGCAAGGGTCTAAAGACAGGCATCGATATGCTGACGCCTGTCATTAGAAATACGCCAGGAGCCCAACGCCCGGCATCCTGATCGAAGGGACGCCGAGCGCATATAGCTGCGGGAGTTTAGGTTTAGGGTCCCCGGGGGGACTTAGGGGTAGGCACTCCCCCCGGGAGGATAGGTTTAGGCTAGGGGAAGGGGGGGTGAGGGTTAGGCACCCCCCGGGGGACTTAGGTTTAGGCGGCGGGAAAGGGGGGGTTAGGTTTGGGCACTTAGAGGGGGGATTAGGGTTAGGCACTGGGGGGAACGTTAGGGTTAGGCACCCCTTTGGGAGGGTTAGGGTTAGTGGGTAGAAATAGGTTAGTATTAGGGATGTGCGCCGGACCATTTTTGCCGGATTTGGATTTGGTTCTAATTCGTCGTCCGGCTTTGGATTTGGATTTGCCAAACTGCGGTGACTGGCCTTGGATTTGGATTTGGATTTTTTTACAAAAATGTACAAAAAAGCTAAAATCACATAAATTGGTCCTTTTTTTCTTCCTAGAGTATTATTAACCTCAATAACATTAATTTCCAATCAATTTAGACCATATCACAGCTTATAATATTGTTTTCAACGTTATTGGCCAAAGGTTGCAGGGAGCTGACTGGTTACTAAGCGACAAAGCAGCGGCACAACGACACAGACACCACAGTATAAAGCACATCTATGACACATTGCCACACAGCAGTGGCAGAAATGAAAAGTAGTGCACCCACCCAGTGGGGTACGGCCAGCAGAATCACAGTACTTGTTTACATAGTGGGCTACGGCCCAAGGAGTCACAGTGCACACACAATCTTATTCACATTACACCGCACATAGGGCCTGATTCACATTACACCATAAAGTAGTGTCTCTTATTTATGTTACGACACACAGTAGTGCCCCTTTTACACAATGCCCACAGTAGTGACCCTTTTACACAATGCCCACAGTAGTGACCCTTTTACACAATGCCCACAGTAGCGGTGTCCCTTACACAATGCCCCCAGCAGTGGTGCCCCCTGTGCAGTCCCCTTAGTAGTAGGCTCCCCTATGCAGTGCCCCCAGTAGAATGCCGCCCATTAGCAGGCCCCCCATTAGCACGCCACCCAGTAGTATGCCCCCCATTAGCAGCCCCCCCCCAGTAGTATGGCCCCCTAGTTGTATGGCCCCCCCAAGTAGCAGCCCCCCCCAGTAGCAGCCCCCCCCAGTAGTAGGTTGCCCCAGTAGTAGCCCCCCCTGTAGTATGGCCCCCCCTGTAGTATGGCCCCCCCAGTAGTAGTAAGCCCCCCCAGTAGTATGCCCCCCCCAGTAGTAGTAAGGGCCCCCAGTAGTATGCCCCCCCAGTAGCAGACCCCCCCCCCAGTAGTATAGCCCCCCTCAGTAGTATGGACCCCCAGTAGCAGACCCCCCCTCAGTAGCAGACCCCCCCCAGTAGTATAGCCCAACCCAGTAGTAGAGCCCCCCCCAGTAGCAGACCCCCCCAGTAGTATGGCCCCCCACACCCCCAGTAGCAGATCCCCCCAGTAGCGCCCCCGGCCCTTGCACAAGTAAAAAAAAAAAAAACTTACCTGTACCCCGCTCCCGCGCCGTCCACTCTGCTGTCACACGCTGAGGAGGGAGCCGGAAGACGGAGCTAGCCGGCTCCCTCCGTGCAGCAGCCAATGAGAGTCTGTGTGACTCTCATTGGCTGCTGTAACAAACACACAGCTGCCGCTGGCGGCTGTGTGTTTGTGTCTGTGTAGGGCAGAGCGCTATCACAGCGCTCTGCCCTACACAATAGGAGCCCTGATGTCGGATTCTCTAGTGAGAATCCGACATCAGGCGGCCGCCATTCGAGACAGGTTCGGGTGGACTCGGATCCCCAATGTTCGGAGCGGTTCGGATTCCACAGAATCCGAACCGCTCATCTCTAGCTAGTATATACTTACCTGGGGACGATCAGGATTTCCTCCTCTGCTGGGATGCCGCTGTGGGGATTTCAACCGCCGGGCATGGGTCCGGCGGTAAATCATAACGATTCCATTCTGGGAATGCCACGATCCACCCATGTATGCGCCATCGCCACTGACCGTCTACCGCCCACTGGTAGATGCAATGTATAATAGTACCAGTGCTCCCGACTCCTTTTCTGCTGGGAGGATCGCTGCTAATATACATTACAGCGGGCAGTGCTTCAGCTGCTTGCCACATGCGCTTCGCCCCCTTCCCATCTCCTGCTGCTCTATTGTGGCGTAACATGTATAAGTGGCTCTTCTGTGGTGTAACGTGTATAAACGGCTCTACTGTGGTGTAACGTGTATAAAGAGCTCTACCATGGCATAATGTATATAAGGGCCTCTACTGTAGTGTAACGTGTATAAGCGGCTCTACTGTAGTGTAACGTGTATAAGCGGCTCTACTGTAGTGTAACATGTATTAGCGGCTCTACTGTGGTGTAACGTGTATAAAGAGCTCTACCATGGCATAATGTATATAAGGGCCTCTACTGTAGTGTAACATGTATAAGCGGCTCTACTGTAGTGTAACGTGTATAAGCGGCTCTACTGTAGTGTAATATGTATTAGCGGCTCTACTGTGGTGTAACGTGTATAAAGGGCTCTACTGTAGTGTAACGTGTATAAGCGGCTCTACTGTAGTGTAACATGTATTAGCGGCTCTTCTGTGGTGTAACGTGTGTAAAAGGGGCATAAATGTGGCGTAACATGTATAAGTTGCTCTACTGTGGCGTAATGTGTATAAGGGGCTCTAATGGGTGGTGTAACGTGTATAAGGAGTGTGGTGTAATCTGAATAACGGACTAATGTGAATCGGCACTATTCTGTGTTCACACCCCTTCCCCATGAAGCCACGCCCCTATATTTTTTGCGCACCATGTGGGATGCCAAAGGAAAATTTTACTCTGAGCTTCACAAGGTCTAGATCCAGTTCTGTGTCAATTATTATGACATTGCTGGTGTCATAATGATTATATAAGGGAAAATCAGAGGCATTCATATGTATAAATAGCGTAAAAACATGCCCTAGCGGGCGCTTCCCATTTTGCTTCCTGCCTGATATGTAAAAGGCCAATGTGTTACTAGCTGTGTTTTGCTAGTAAAATAAATGCCCTTTTAAATTTCAAGCATAAACACGATCGGAAGCACCATTTTTTTTAGAACCTGACACTTAAGTTAATAAAGCCTTTGGATTACATAGAATTCATCATTTGAAATAGTTTCCATAAACACTTTGTTAAAGAGATGGTACATCTAGGTACGGTAAGCATACTACACTTAATAGTAGTACCTCCCAACTCTACTCATACTCACTGGGACAGTCCCTAAAACATAGGGACTGTTTTCTTATATGCAAAACAAGAGATATGATAAGAACTTACCTTTGTTATCTCTGGTTCTACGAAGTCCATAGGGTCCACAGGGTTGACCTTGGGGTATAGGTTGGGAAGCACATCCGGGTACCACGCAGTTAAAGCTTTCAGCTCCAAGGATGCACTGAGGCCCTGATTCAGAGCCGGACGCTCTGACAGAGCGCTCGCTCTGAATCAGGGCCGGCCGTCTTGTTTTTTACAGCTATAGCGAGCGGCCATGATGATGGTCGCAATGGTCAAGACCATCGCGACCATCGGGCTTGCGACAAGACCCTTGTGGTAGGGTCTCGTTGCCGCAAGCCCCAGAGAACTTTCGGCTCTAACAGAGCCGAAAGCTCTCCCACTGACATCACTGGTGATGTCAGTGGGGCCGGCCCCAGATGGTAGGCGTTCCCATGAGAACGCCTCCGTCTGGGCAGCCATGCCCCCAGCCCGCCCACCAAAGGGGGCGTGCTGTCACTCAACATCGAAAGCACGCCCCCTTTGGTACGAGACCCAGAGCGACGGAGTGCCCGTCGCTATCCGATCTCGAGCATGCGCACGACGGAGCCGGCTCCGTCATGCGCATGCACACTGGGCCACCATCGACCCGCTTGCGAGCGCATAGCGCTCGCGAGCGGGTCTGAATCAGGCCCTGAGTCCACTCTCCCTATAACCCCGCCCCCAAACCAGAGGCACCTCAGTTTGTAAGTAGCCAAAGGCCGGAGGAGGAAAGAAAGAGAGAGAAGACTGGAACACTCAAGAACCATACTCACACAGAAGGAGACCGGAAACCGGTGACCAGTAACACAGCCCATATGAAGCCAGGTGCGTCAGGGGGGGGCGCCCTGTGGACCCTATGGACTTCGTAGAAACAGAGATAACAAAGGTTCTTACCATATCTCTTGTTTTCTACTTCAGGGTCCATAGGGGGTCCACAGGGTTGACCTTGGGGATGTCCCAAAGCAGTCCTTATAAGGGTGGGGACGCTCCTGTGTTGAGAGGAGAATCCGTTGCCCAAAGGAAGCATCCTGAGAGGCAAAGGAAACCAATGCATAGAACCTTAGAAAGGTGTGGACAGAAGACCATGTGGCCACCTTGCAAGGCAGAACAGCCGAGGCGCCACAGCGAGCCGCCCACGAGGGGCCCACAGCCCGAGTAAAATAAGCATCAACAGAAACATAAAGGCCTTCCTATGTTTAGGCCCCTGAGATAGGCATACGAAGCCATCCAGCCAATATCTGTTTATTGGCCGGCCATGCTTTCCTGTGAAATCCAGAAATCGATAGACCACAAATAAGGAGTTTGTTTTCCTGAAGGAACTTGAACGGACCACGTAAATCCTGAGGCCGGACCACAGTCAATGAGGCCAACCCAGCCGATAGGACTGGAGACTGAAATGTTGGTACAATAAGTTCCTGAATAATATGGATCTTAAAACCCACTTTAGGAAGAAACACAGGGCAAGTTCAACTCACAACCCTGTCTTGGCGAAATATCCAGAAGACGGAGCCCCATGAGAATGCTCCCAATTCCGACACTCTCCTGGCAGATGCAAACGCCATAAGAAGGAGAGTCTAAGCCATAAACCACGTAAGGATTATCAATACTAGTGGTTCACATGAAGGCCCCAGGAGGGTACGAAGAACCACTGTCAAATATCAAGGAGCCCTTGGAGGGGATAAAGGGAGGTAGAATCCAGAAAACACCCTTAAAGGAGGATCTGGATACCAGAGAGTGGAGCAATTCCACATCCGAACCATCCTGACAGTGCAGAGACACGCATTTTCAGGGAGGCCAGGCAGAGGGCTAGAGCCAAGCCCGCTGGAAGGAATGCTAGAACTTCTGGAAATGCTACACACCTGAGGATCGTAGCTACAGGTACAATACCATAAGAATTATGTATGCCACATTCTGAGGTAGATCGCAACAAAAGCTGGCCTACACGCTCTAAACATCCCGATTATGACAAAGCCAGAGAAGCCTTAGGACCACAGTAGGGACGCAGTCAAAGACAAACTATCCAGGTCCAGGGAAAGGCAAGGACCCTGAGACAACAGGTCATTGAGGCAGCAGGAACGGAGTGTCGATGGAGAGACTCCAAAAATCTAAGTACCAGTGACGTCTGTGTCAATCTGGAGCCACCAGCAGGACAGTACCTCCGTCTTGATTGAACTTCCGAAGAACTCGAGGAAGAAGGGAGACCGGAGGAAACAGGTACACAAATTTGAAGGACCACTTCACTGACAACGCGTCATGCTTCAGTACCTCTAATTTTGGACCCTAATACCGGCAGTATCTGATAGAGTCAGGAGGCCATGAGGACCACCTCTGGGAGGCCCCCTCTGCTCACTAGGAGTTGAAACCTCTCTTGGAGAAAAGATTAGTCCCCGGAATGCACGTTGTTACGGCTGAGGAAGTCCGCTTGCCAATGGAGAACTCCCGGAACGAACACTGCAGAGATGGCCGAGAGGAGACCCTTGGTCTGTGTCAGAATGTGTGACACTTCCGTCATTGCTGTCCAACTATAAGTGTCTCCTAGTTGTAAGCCATTGTTGTGACATTGTTAGACTGAACCTTTACAGGTTTACTGTGAAGTATGTGTTAGGCACGAACGAGGGCCCAAGATACAGTAGTTTGAAGTTCCAATAAGTTGATTGGCAGGGAGGAATCGACAGACGTCCAACTGCCCCGAAAGAAGTGCGGACCGGTCACTGTGCCCCAGAGACTGGCGTCCGTAGTAAGGATTACCCTAGATGACATGGCCATAGCCACCCAGATAGAGACAGACGCACCTCTGGAGAGAGCATCATCGTCTGAACAGTGATCCGATTGAGAAACACGTTCCATCTCGAGAGAATCAGTTTTTGCAAAGGCCTGGAATGGAACTGAGCATATTCCACCCTTCCGAAGGTAGACACCCTGGATTCCAGAACCCGCATTACAGAGTGTAATGACACTTATCGACTGTGGAGACATCCGCTCACTCGTAGTTGAAGAGTGGAGATTTCTTGTCTGATGTCAGAAGGATTCTCCGATTCTGAGAATCCAGCAGTGCTCCCAGATGAATCATACCCTGTGAGGGATTCAGGGAGGACTTTTTCCCAGTTGATTAACCAAAGCAAATAAAGGAAAGCAATAGATAACTGGAAATAGCCTTAAAGTACCTTGGTCATCCTGCTAAGAGCAGGAGGTCATCCAGAAACACGAGCAGTCGGATACCCTGAACAGGTGGGCTGTCATAAAAGCCATATATCTGGTAAACCCCGATGGGGTTGTGGACAGTCCAAAGGGCAGAGCACGAAAATTGAAAGTGTTGCTGTGGCACAGCAAACCTTAGCTAACGCTGATGAGAGGGCTCTATACGTACCTGTAGGTACGCGTCCTGAATAACCAGCGATACCATAAAGTCCCCAGGTTCCATAGCTTGGATGATGGAGCATAGAGGTTCCCTCTTGAACCTAGGCACCTTTAGGAATTGGTTCAGGGATTTGTTATAGAGGAAAGGCCAATGAGGACCACTCGGCCTCTGCCCCAGAAAGTAGAATAACCAGTCCCTCGCTGAGATAGCGGGACCGGCATAATTACTCCAGCTTACCGCAAGGACTGTATAGCTTTCTGGACATGTAAGGCCTTGTTCGGGTCTGAAGAAGGGCCTGTGTAGCAAAATATGTGGGGACGCCGTCTGAGCAATGAGAGGGCGTACCCGTGAGAGACTTCAACTCTTACCCAAGCATCCGTGGTCACTTGAAACCAGCACTGGGCGAACTGAAAAAGTAGGTATCTCACTCTGGGATCCCCCAGATGAAGACCTGTCCCGTCAGGCTGAAGTTTTATCCTTAGGTTTAGAAGCAGGGCATCTGGATGTCCAGGTTTGCTCGGTACCGGGTATGGCGGCCCTCGTGGAGGCTGACAGCCTAGGAAAAGACTGGCCTTTAGGCTTTCCCAGAGGACAAAAAGACTCAACAGATTTAGAAGCTCATTCAGACCCGCTCGCAAGATGCGATCGCTCGCTGGCAAAAAGGGGCCAGATATTTAAATTAAGCCCTCGCACTGCGTCCTGTAAGAACACCCTCTATGTCTTAGCGAGCTACGGCAATGAGCGCTCGCTAGTGTATAAAGATGCCCCCTTGCCACTCACAACACATGTCATCTCTGGGAATTGTAGGATTAATCGGTAACATCGAGAGCCATCGGAGATGCTCGCAGCTCTTGAGGTTGCCTATCCCCGCCGCCAGCACTGCGAACAGTGCGGGATGAAATACATGCAGGTGACTTCTACAATGACGCTAGATTGCTAATTTTGCACGCCCTTTAAACGGCGTTTTGGCGGCCTGACATGCCTGCGTTGCAGCACCATTCCCCCATTCACAAGCACCTTCCCCTGTTACCACCCACAAACGCACTGTCTGTCACTCAAAGTAGCAACCTGATAGTGGCTTACGAGCAACCAAAATCAGATCGCAAATACTGGCTGGTTTGTACAGGGGACATCGAATTATATGCATGCGCAGATGGGCGAAAATCGATCACAGCGAACGATCACACCTTAGGGAGCGGGTCTGAATCAGGTCCTTAGTCCGAGTCCTTGTACTGGGAGTAGCTGAAGGCGGAAATTTGCTGAGTGATACTGCCAATGTTGCTTCAATCTTGTCAAGGTCAGGATTAAACAAGATCTCCCCAATATAGGGTATCCATTTTAAGGCCTATCTTGGAGTCCACCTCTGCCTTCCATGAGCGCAGCCATAGGGTATGGCAGCGGATACAGACACAGCCAAAACCCTGAAGGTTAGGAGACCGGCATCCAATGTTGTTACTCCAACATATGAAACTGCATTTTAAATGTGAGCAACAAAAGGCATCTGATCCCCAGAAGCTTTTGAGGGAAAAAGCTCTACAAATGCAGCAGCCCAGCACTCAATAGCATTAGCCACCCATGTGATAACCAAGGTTGGATGGGCAACAGCCCCTGATAGCGAGTATATTGATTTCAGGCAGAGTTACCACCTACGGATCCGTAGAATCCATCCGGGCAAGGATGGGAGGCGTAGTAATGCTCGTAATCAGACGAGTAACATGAAAATCCACCCCAGGAGGTGATTTCTATTACATACATTGACCCTCAGGGAATTGGAAACATGAGGCCAAACGCTCTTGTGATACCTCTTATCTGGCAATTGTCAGACCCCCGCCATGTGATCCACCCGCTGGTCAGAGAGGGGGAAAACAGCCGAAGACACTTTAATGCTTAAACTGATGGTGATTTGATTTAGGTGCAGGTTCAACATCCTCTATAACTAGGATGGACATGACCACCAGCACCAAAGCAGGGATAAAAATTAGGGGTGTGCACCGGCCACTTTTCGTTTTTTTGTGTTTTGGATCTGGATCTTTCTTTGTGTTTTGGACCTGGATTGGTTTTGCCAAAACCACCCTTCCGTGTTTTGGGTTCTGGGTTTTGTGTTTTGGATCTGTATTTTTTTTAAAAAAAGCATAAAAACAGCTAAAATCATAGAATTTGTGGGTTTTTCTGCTCCTATGCTATTATTAACCTCAATATCATTAATTTTCACTCATTTCCAGTCTATTCTGAACACCTCACAATATTGTTTTTAGTCCAAAAGGTTGCACCGAAGTAGCGGATTGACCTTGCTAAGCGACACAAGTGGGCGGCACAAACACGTGGCCCATCTAGGAGTGACACTGCAGTGGCAGACAGGATGGCAGTTTGAAAAACTAGGCCCCAAACAGTACATAATGCAAAGAAAAATTAAGAGGTACAAGATGGTATTGTACTTGGGCCCTTCTACCCACCCTTATGTTGTATAAACAGGACATGCACACAACCAATCATTTCAGCGCCAGGGTCTGCCACACGACTGTGGATGAAATTATTGGTTCGTTTGGGCCCTCACAAAACAAGCTGGCAATTAATCTGTCCCTGCACAAACTGGCTCTAAGGAGGTAAGATGTCGTCCTCATCCTCCTCATCCACAGATTTCTCACCCTCTTCAGTGTTGTGTACATCCTCATCCTCACAGAGAATTAATTCATCCCGCTAGAATCCACCACCGCAGATCTCTCTGTACGTTCTGGAGGCTGGTCTCCCTGGAAGAATTGATAATTCATTTTGATGAACATCATCTTCTCCACATTTTGTGGAAGCAACCTCCTATGCCTTTTGTAGGTAAAATAGATCCAGTTTGTACAGGGGACTCCAAATTGCCTCTTTTTCCTGCCAGTACAGGTACGGGCGGTCTGACATGCCTACTTGGATGCTGTCACCGATGTAATCCTCCACCAGTAGACATGTCAGAAATTGTTGCCAGGTCCTTCAGTGTGGACCAGATGTCCAAACCTGGTCCTGCCTGCCCTGCATCACCGCCAGCGGGTTGCTTAGGATAAAGAAGTTGTTTCCTGGCAGCCCCAGTTGCAGGAGAAAATGAAGAAGGAGCTGTTGAAGTGTCACGTTCCGCTTCAGCTGACAGTGTTTTCACAAGCAGGTCTTTGCACCTATGCAGGTTTGTGTCAGCCGGAAAGAGAAACACCACATAGGCTTTAAACCTAGGATCGAGCATGGTGGCCAAAATGTAGTGGTCTGATTTCAACAGACTGACCACCCTCGAATCCTGGCAAAGCGAATGAAGGGCTTCATCCACAAGTCCCACATGCCGAGCGGAATCGCTCTGTCTTAGCTCCTCCTTCACTTTCTCCAGCTGCTTCTGCAAAAGCCTGATGAGGGGAATGACCTGACTCAAGCTGGCAGTGTCTGAACTGACTTCTAGTGTGGCAAGTTCGAAGGGCTGGAGAACCTTGCACAACACAGAAATCATTCTCCACTGTGCTTGAGTCAGGTGCATACCCCCTCCTTTGCCTATGTCATAGGTGGATGTATAGGCTTGAATGGCCTTTTGCTGCTCCTCCATCCTCTGAAGCATATAGAGGGTTGAGTTACACCGCATAACAACCTCTTACTTCAGGTGATGGCAGGGCAGGTTCAAGACTGTTTGCTGGTGCTCCAGTCTTCGGCACGCAGTTGCTGAATGGGGAAAGTGGGCAGAAATTTTTCGGCCACCCAAAGCGTCTCCTGCACGTCCTTGTTCTGTTTCAGAAAATTCTGCACCACCAAATTTATTGTGTGAGCAAAACATGGGACGTGCTGGAATTTGCCCAGATGTAATGCCCGCACAATATTGGTGGCGTTATTAGATATCACAAATCCCCAGGAGAGTCTAAGTGGGGTAAGCCATTGGGCGATGATTCCCCTCAGTTTCTCTAAGAGGTTATCGGCGGTGTGCCTCTTACTGAAACCGGTGATACACAGCGTAGCCTGCCTTGGAACGAGCTGGCGTTACTGAGCTGCTGCTACTGGTGACGCTGCTGTTGTTGCTGCATAAGTCGATACATCTACCCAGCGGGCTGTCACAGTCATATAGTCCTTAGTCTGCCCTGTTCCACTTGTCCACATGTCCGTGGTTAAGTGGACATTGGGTATAACCGCATTTTTTAGGACACTTTTTCTGATGTCTCTGTACATTCTCGGTATCTACTGCCTAGTGAAGTGGATTCTAAACGGGTTTTGGTATCGGGGACACACTACCTCCATCAATTGTCTAAATCCTACTGCACTAATGGCGGATACCGGACGCACGTCTAACACCAACATAGCAGTCAAGGCCTCAATTATCTGCTTTGCTTCAGGATGACTGTTGTCGTACTTCATCCTCCTCGCTAAGGACTGTTGGAGGGTCAATTGCTTAGTAAAAGTGTTCCTACTTCCTCTCTGGGATGATGAACGACTCCCAGCAGCAATAGCAGCAGCGGCAGCAGTAGGCATAGCAATGGAGGATCCTTGGGAGGAATCCCGGACAGGAGAGTCAGTCATGCCAGTGACATGGCCTGCAGGACTACTTCCGATCCTGACTAAGGAGGAAATTGACAAGGAGGGAGTTGACAGTGTGGTTTGCAGGCGCTTGGATACAACAGGACAAAGGGATTTAGGTGTCCCTGGACTGCTTGCGGTCTTAGCCAAAGTTTCTGAACTTGACAGTAACTTTTTATGAATGCGCTGCAGGTGACGTATAAGGGAGGATGTTCCTAGGTGGTTAACATCTCTACCCCTACTTATTTCACCTTTACATATGGTACATATGGCAAGACAGTTGTTCTCCGGTTTTGGATAAAAATATTGCCAGACCAAAGAGGTGAAATATTTGGTCTTCTGTCCAGGCATGACCGTGATGGGCTTTTTCATCCCACGGACAACAACTGTCTCCCGCAGAGCCTGATTTAAACAAACCACATCACCATCAGAATCCTCTTCATCAACCTCCTTCTCAGCGCCAGCTACACCAATATCCTCATCCTATTGTACTTCAACAGTGACATCTTCAATTTGAATATCAGCAAGTGGAATGTGGGTGCTCCTTCCAGCACATGCAGAGGGCGTGCAAATGGTGGAAAGAGCCACCTTTTCCCATCCAGTGTTGGGAAGGTCAGGCATCGCAACCGCCACCACACTTGGACTCTCCTTGGGGATTTGTGATATCTTCTTAGAACGCACAGTTCTTTGCTGTGCTTTTGGCAGCTTAACTCGTTTGATTTTTGTAGCGGGAGGAGGGCTTCCATCGTCATGTGAAGCTGAACCACTAGTCATGAACATAGGGAAGACCTATGCCACTCCGTGTTGTAAATGGCATATTGGCAAGTTTACGTTTCTCCTCAGATGATTTAAATGGTTTTTTTTAAGGTTATATTCCTGAACTTTGTCATTTGGGATTTTATATGCCCTCTACTATGACATTGGGCATCGGCCTTGGCAGACGACGTTGATGGCATGTTATCGTCTATGTCATAACTAGTGGCAGCAGCTTCAGCACTAGGAGAAAGTGGTTCTTGATCTTTCACTATTTTATATTTATCGGACAAAGTCTGTCCTCCATTATGTTATATTGATATATACGTGTGGCTAAGGCGCACAAAAACACAGAGAAGAAGAATTTTTTTTTCTTTTGGAGTGCACTTTGGGGGTTACACCACCCTTTAACAGACGAGCCAGCCGGCCCTTTACTTATGACACAGGCACACGTTTTTTGGAGTGCACTTTGGGGGTTACACCACCCTTTAACAGACGAGCTAGCCGGCCCTTTACTTATGACACAGGCAGACGCTTGGCACTACTATTTTGTTGATGCACGTGCGGCTACAGCGCACACAATTCACAATACAGAAAAGAAGAATTTCTTTTGGGGGGGAGTGCACTTTGGGGGTTACACCATCCTTTAACAGACGAGCCAGCTGGCCCTTTGCTTATGACACAGGCGCACGCTTGGCACTGCTACTTTGTTGATGCACATGCGGCTACAGCGCACACAATTCACAAACACAGAAAATATTTTTTTTTTGGGGGGGGGGAGTGCACTTTGGGGGTGACACCACCCTTTAGCAGATGGGGCAGCCGGCCCTTTGCTTAAGACACAGGCGCACGCTTGGCGCTGCTACTTTGTTGATGCACGTGCAGCTACAGCGCACACAATTCACAAACACAGAAAAGAAGGTTTTATTTTTGGGGGGATTGCACTTTGGGGGTTACACCACCCTTTAACAGATGAGCCAGCTGGCCCTTTACTTATGACACAGGCGCACGCTTGGCGCTGTAACTTTGTTGATGCACTTGCGGCTACAGCGCACACAATTCACAAACACAGAAAAGAAGAATGTTTTATTTTTTGGGGGAATGCACATTGGGGGTTACACCACCCTTTAACAGACGAGCCAGCCGGCCCTTTACCTATGACACAGGCACACGCATGGCGCTACTACTTTGTTGATGCACGTGCGGCTACAGCGCACACAATTCACAAACACAGAAAAGAAGAATTTTTTTTTTTTTGGGGAGTGCACTTTGGAGGTTACACCACCCTTTAACAGACAAGCCAGCCGGCCCTTTACTTATGACATAGGCGCACGCTTGGCGCTGCTACTTTGTTGATGCACGTGCGGCTACAGTGCACACAATTCACAAACACAGAAAATAATCTTTTATTTTTTTTGGGAGTGCACTTTGGGGGTTACACCACCCTTTAACAGTTGAGCCTGCCGGCCCTTTACTTTTGACACAGGCGCACGCTTGGCGCTGCTACTTTGTTGATGCACGTGCGGCTACAGCGCACACAATTCACAAACACAGAAAAGAAGAGTTTTTTATCTTTTTTGGAGTGCACTTTGGGGGTTACACCACCCTTTAACAGACGAGCCAGCCGGCCCTTTACTTTTGACACAGGCGCACGCTTGGCGCTGCTACTTTGTTGATGCACGTGCGGCTACAGCGCACACAATTCACAAACACAGAAAAGAGTTTTTTATCTTTTTTGGAGTGCACTTTGGGGGTTACACCACCCTTTAACAGACGAGCCAGCCGGCCCTTTACTTATGACACAGAGGCACGCTTGGCGCTGCTACTTTGTTGATGCACGTGCGGTACTGCGCGCACAATTCAGAATCACAGAAATTTTTTTTGGAGTCAACTTTGGCGGTTACAGCACCCTTTAACAGACGAGCCAGCCGGCCCTTGATTTATGAGACAGGCGCACGCTTGGTGCTACTTTGTTGATGCACGTGCGGCTACAGCGCACACAATTCACAAACACAGAAAAAAATATTTTTTTTTTTGCACTTGGGGGGAGCAGCCCTGATGGACAGATCACCCCCTGGACAACACTGCAGCACCCCTTTAGGACTACAGCCTTTAAGGGACACTGCACAACACAGCCCAGCCAGCCCCTATAGACTTTAAAGTGGACACAGCCCCTATGGAAAACTGACTGCACAACACAGCCCAGCCAGCCCCTATGGACAAGAGCAGCACAACACAGCCCAGCCAGCCCCTATGGACAACAGCAGCACAACACAGCCCAGCCAGCCCCTATGGACAACAGCAGCACAACACAGCCCAGCCAGCCCCTATGGACTTTGGAGTGGACACAGCCCCTATGGACAACAGCAGCACAGCACAACACAACTCAGCCAGCCCTAATTCCCACTGTCCCTCTTCACTGTCCACTGCCGGAGTGAAAAATGGCACCGACGCGGGGACCTTTTATAGAATCCAAAACCCGCAAGATCCGACAGCGGGATGATGACGTTTTGCCTCGATTTCAGATCCGAGTCAGGCGGGAAAATCCGAACTCGCTCATCCCTACTGTATAGTGTACATTAATATATGTGTGGGCAATAAGCGGCCCCCCAGCTTTTGTACAACTACATATCCCAGCATGCCCTGCCACAGTTTTGCTACTTGGCTATGCTAAAACTGTTGCAAGGCATGCTGGAATGTGTAGTTCAACAACAGCTGGATGGCTGCTTATTGCCCTCCCCTCCATTAATCCCTTGTGTGTACCCTGCATGGTGCAGAGGGTTACTTTGCTGGAGCATGTCTTCACACCAAATTTCAAAGGTTCCTGGAGAGATGGCCTGTTGAAGCAGGTCCTGTCTCACATGCAGATCCTGAGCAGCGAATCCTGACTTGGAGACTGATACAACATGGAGGATGCTCCAGAGTGAGCTTCAGCCTTCGGGGTGTAGAGAAGGAGCCGCCGGGTGCACCGCTAGTAACAGTCACAGCAGGTGCCCAGAAATGGAGATTGCCGTGGCAGAGGGTTCTGCCCCCCAGGACATCCTGTGTTCTGTGTGGGGGCACCGGCCACACTGCCCTAGTTACAGCCCTGATAATAGCACTTAGAGTTACTCACTGCTCCAAAATGTGACAATACTGCATACTTGCCTACTTTTGAAAAAGCATTTCATGGAGATTGTGAAAGCAACACCCAAAAGTGGGCGTATACTGCTACATCGGAGAGGCGTGCCATAAAACTGACTTACAACCAAATGTAAATGAGCCCCAAAGCAGTTAGTAAGATCTATTTGTTGATGAAAACACACTGATACATTTCAGAAAATACATGTAGCCATAGGGATCATTGTGTCTTATACCCAATGCAGAAATGATACTAATGATCCCATTTGTATGTATATATATATATATATCTCTGTTTTTTTGTTTTTTTTTATATAACAGCTACATAATGGGGGTAAGGTGCAAAGGGAGATTACCAGCCTCTTCAGGGATACAGGGAGATTGCTACTATTTCAGGGAGTCTCCTTCACAATGAGGGAGAATTGGCAACTATGCAATACTGGCACCCCGAATAACAAACAGTCATGATTCTTTGTGTTATATATTGCAGACATGGCTACAGCGTGTACATCAGTGGAAGCGAAAATAACACAATTTTCTTTAAATAAAAACGACATATTCATCACTATGAGCATAAAAACAACTTCTCCAAACCATGTGATATTATTATTATTGATATTATTTATTAAATCATTACCATACTGTATGCTCACTTGAGCACCTTTGTATTAATATATGTAAACATATTGGGGGGAAATCAATTGCTTGGCCGGCGGCTTTTTTTCTAAGATGCCCAACGGCGCAATTCATTTGCTGCTCCGTCAGGGCGCGTTAGCTGCCGGCATTTCTGCTCACACCCTCAGGAGGGTGCGCGCAGAGATGTGTGAGAAACCCCCTGGTTAGAGCACACTAACCACAGTTAGCGCGCCCTAACCAGCACTTTAGATGGGTTTAGCCGTTTTAAATGGCTAAACCCGGGGTGAAGAGGGCAATAATTAATGAGTGCCCAGAACAAGTGAATTGCAACACTGGGCGCTCATTAATTATCACGCCTATAAAAAACAAATGAATCGCCCCCATGGACTTCAAAGTATATCCAATAATCACTTAATCAAACTACTGCATATAGATCATAGATTAATTACCCCAACAAACTGTCTGATCATATTATTCTCAGATTGAGGGGCCTATTCATCATACGATAAATGGACCGTTAACCATGCACAAACGCTAGTTTCTGCATATTTAGGTTACCGGGCCAGTCTTCATCAGGGGTCCGAATAGGACCACCTGATAAGTTTTCGGATTTTATCTGCCTGTTCTTGTGGCCCTGCTCTTTCCTATTGGAAGGAGTTCCCAAGATGCGAAGCGGGATCCGAGTGGATCCCTCTGCCTCCTCCGCACTGACTCCTTGGCGGCTTTGCTCATGGGCAGAAGCCGGCCGTGTGGACAGGTCAGTAATGCAGCTACTTTTGTATCTGTGCTACTAATCTTGGGGACAGCTGCTTTTCGGAGCAGCTGTCCCTTAACCAAAGGATTGATGAATGCTCTGTGTATAGTATCCCCGCAGTGAGGTGAATGATAAATAGGCCCCTGAATAAGAAATGAGTAAGAGATACATGGAAATGGTACTGAATGTATAAATAGTGTATCTCTATGTGCCACTCAATAGCAAACTACATCTGCAGATTCATATCCCAACTTGTACCTTGATAGAGAATAAATGATCAGTGCTCTATGTGATCACTGAGGACCTGTAATTGTAACTGTGTAATTCCGGTTACTAGTAATAACAATCCTTAGGACAGGGGTCTTCAACCTTTAAGGCAGTGTGGGCCACATTTAAAAATAAAATGAAGCTGAGGGCCACTAAGCTATACTGCGGTATTTAAACTCTGCCACTTCCTCACACAATTATGACCCATAACTGCCCCCTCCTACAATTTTAATTATGTCCCATAACTGCCCCCCTCTGCAGTACCATCAGTAGTGCCCCTTATACAGTGCCCCTAGTAGTGGTCCCCCCTATGCAGTGGCCCCGGTAGTGGTCCCCATTATGCAGTGCCCCCAGTAGTAGTCCCCCCCTGCTGTGCCCCCAGTAGTAGTGCCCCCCTGCTGTGCCCCCAGTAGTAGTCACCCCCATGCAGTGCCCCCAGTAGTGCCCCTTATATAATGTCCCCAGTAGTAGTCCCCCTTATGCAGTGCCCCTTATATAATGCCCCCAGTAGTAGTCCCCCTTATACAGTGCCCCCTGTAGTGGTCCTCCCTATGCAGTGCCCTTAGTAGTGCTCCACCCTATATGCAGTGCCCCCAGTAGTGCCCTTTATATAGTGCCCTCAGTAGTAGTCACACCCTCTACAATGCCCACAGTAGTGGAACCCCCCAGTAGTGGTCCCCCCTGATGCAGTGCCCCAGTAGTGTTCCCCTGATGCAGTGCCCCCAGTAGTTGTCGTCCCCGAACACACACGTAAAGAAAAAAAAACACCTGAATCCCCGCTCACGCCGCTGTCCGCTCCTCCGTCCTCCCGAGCAGCCTCGCTCTGAATTATGGGAGAGACATCATGACGTCTCTCCCATTACCCACTCTGGGAGCCAGAAGATGGAGCTCATGAGTGAGCTACAGCCCGGCTCCGGCAGTGGGTGCAGCAGCCAATGAGAGTCTGTCTGACTCTCATTGGCTGACTTGCAAAACAAACACACTGCTGCCGGTGCCGGCGGCAGTGTGGTTGTTTCTGTAGTGCAGACTGCACTTACTGCGGTCTGCACTACAGTAAACATCGGCGGACCACAGGGAATGGCTCCACGGGCCACGGGTTGAGGGCCCCTGCCTTAGGATGATAATCCAGTGTGTAACATAAATAAATAATAGCTTCATGATAACATTGTAATGGAATATGTGGTAAATACAATCAGTGTACACAAACACCAGTTAGTGGCACAGGGGCCCGAGGGCAACACAACCACACTGCAGCCATTATAGATAGAGTACACCCATGGCTGACACAGAACAATACTTTGTAGCATGGGACTGGATTCCGATGTAGAAACAGGACACATGGCTACTAGGTCTGTGGTCACACCAGCGATGTGTAATAGGCTAATGCTGCAGGAAACGTCTGGAGGAAATGGACGCCTTCAGTCAGCATCTGCGATCTGATTGCTGTATCTGAAGATGCAACTGCGAATCACCATGGCGACAATTGGTGGCAGCTTCAAGCCAGCTGAGAAAGCCAAAGGCTTCTCAGAATGTCTGTCTTACCTGCGTTGCTGAAGCCATGAATTCTGCGTCTTTCCACACCGAGACTGGCCTGGCCAATCCCAGGAAATGGGGGAGACATGCCTCTGTTTCCGAGAACACAGGCCCTGGCAACCCCCTCCCCCGGTTGGGCACTAGGCAGAGCCGATGCTACCATTAGGCAGCTGCCTAAGGTGCTGGTACCTAAGGGGCGCCAAGAAGGCTGCTGACACAATAATAAGGATGTCCCTGAAAGAGACATCCTTATTTTACTTACCAATGGTGGCGACCACAGATCTTATAAACCGCGGCCGCCTCTCCCACACTTGTCAACTGATCCCTGGCCGAGACTGCTGCAGACATGTCACAGCCTGAGATGCCCGTTACAGCGTAGCCAGCTGTAGCACCAGTGCCCGATGCCCACCCTCTTTCATCAATACCTGGTGGTTGCTCCCTGCCCCACGGGACCAGCCACCCATCTACTGTTGCTTTTCTGACCCTTCTCCCACTCCTCATCATGGCCCTGCCCCCTCCCAACCCAAGGCTCCGCCCACTATTCCACTCACTGCCTATTTCATTTCTCCTGGGTCCCCAACCAGCTGCTCTGCGGGGTGATCATGAGGGGCCACAGAATCTCCTACAAGCAAAGGTAAGTATCTGTGGTGGGATGGGTACTTTTTAGTTTTATATTGGAGTTGTGGTATATATTAAAATGATTAGGGGTGTATTAATGTTATCTTGATGGGGGGGGAGAAAGAGAGAGAGAAAGATAGAGAGAGATATTGTTATTTCTGCATGCCCTTGAAGTGATGTATACACAAAACAAGATGAATCGCCCTTTACAGTAAATCAATGCATGGCACTGCAGCTCGATAATTGAATAAACGTTACTTCAACGTTTCGGGGCTCCCTGACGACGGAGCACAGGAGCTCCAAAACGTTGAAGTAAAGTTTATTCAATTCTCGAGCTGCAGTGCCATGCATTCATTCACTCTAAAGGGTTATTTGTTTTGTATATATATATATATATATATATATATATTTATAAAATGGGTGGAATTCAATTAGCCGTGGGGATTACCCCGCAGCTAATTGACCGCACTACAAATTCAATGAATTGCGGGAGCCCTTCGCGCTAATTGCCACAGGCCCTATGGGCTGGATCACCCCTCTGGTTACACTTGATGTGAGGTAAGAATAAAATGCTTTATTAGTAAATAAAAAGCACCTTTTCCATCTTCTCCAAAAAGTTAAATGTTTTTTTTTTTTTACATTTTATACAAATGAATCTGCACCTGGAATCCCCAGACCTGGCTTCCAGTGCAGTATGTCTGTATGACCTAGCAATTCCCCGCCATGCATGTGCTGAATGGCCCCAACTGAGCAGCAATGTGGTCAGTCTCTTCTTAGTGCTGCCGGCCGCTTTGTCCTAACATTTAGTCTCCCCTCCAGCCCATCTAGGAGCCATGCCGCAGCAGCAGTGGAGTTTGGACAGCGCTTTGCATCACACATCAGTGTATCTGGACCGCAGTCTCAAAAGTCATTTGTGAGAAGCTAGTAAGTGGGGGGTGGCAGGCTAATGTTTTGCCTAGGGTGCCGTGACACCCTGCATGATGATACGTATACGCACGCAGTACACACCATCAACCGATCTGCGTACGCAATTGCATTTGCAATCCATGCTGAATCAGGTCCAATATACAGTTGCTTGATATAAGTAACCCACATATTCCAGTAGGTCCAATTAGAATATTCAAAAAATACATGAGGACTATATGATTGTGTAGCGATGACACTGTGAGCGGCAGCGTATCTTACACCCCAGTAACCTGTCACTCACACTTTGGGCCTCATTTATCAATTAATTTTATCATTCACAATGACAGATAAAACTTGTTGCTTATGATAATGGTGCTCCAACCAATCAGCTCCCAACTGTCATCTGTTTGAAAAATGACAGTTAGAAGCTGATTGGCTGGAGCACCATTATCATACGCAACAAGTTGTATCATTCCTTTTGAGTGATAAACCTGGTTGATAAATGAGGCCCTGTATCACAGAGATCCGGGTCACTATCACTAATACACTTCTTTGGAATATAGTATAATTGTGCCTATAGCAGAATTTGTAGATAGTATTCACTTATAGCCCCCTTTCTCCCCACATGCCAATTGGGAAAATCACTGGGAATGCATTTGGACCCATTGCTCTACTCTTTTAGCATTGCCTGGGCCTCTCACCTCTGGGCCCCATAGCCAATTGCTGTTGTGTCAGTGGCCTAAGATAGGATAACTGCAAGTTTTCTTAGTACACCTAAAAACAGGAAAACTAGTATGCATATGACAAAATCTTCCACCACAATTACTGCCTCATGTCACATATATTAATTGGTAACAGGTTACTAAGATAGATGTGACATGTAATTGTAAATGTTAATATTAGTTCCTTTATGTAAGGCAGCATTTTAGCTTCAGTGGCCCATTAAGTCATGTTGTATCCATGACAACAGCACTAAAACATTAGTCATCAAAGGTTGTCATTGTGACATCACTTGTGTTTAGTCAACCTGGCTGAGAGCTCTGGAGTCTTATGACATAACAGCCAGACCACTGAAGAGCATTAGACTTTAGCTTCATTTATTTCTTTATTGATTGATTTATTTATATATTTAATTTATTTTATTATATTTTACTTAGAATTAGGTATAGGCAGTAGAATAAGTTTTTTATATTTATATTTATTTATATATATTTCATTTATTATATTATACTTAGAATTAGATATAGGCAGTAGGATAAGTTTTTTATATTTATATTTATTTATATATATTTCATTTATTATATTATACTTAGAAATAGATATAGGCAGTAGGATAGGATTTATTTATATTTTATTATCTTTTTATATTTATATATATTTATTTTATTATTTTCTACTTAGAATTAATTAGTGTTAGTATTTTATTATATTTTATATATTTATTTCATTTTTAGGTAGATTTTAGTTTTATTTAGTTTAATTAGGACTCCAGTCCTAATTAGGACTCTTCAGTCTTTGCTGGTTGTGAGTGACAAGCAGAGATATGGACAGTGGGTAAGTACCATAAGCGAGTCACTACAATAGTAAGCTATAGGGAGAGTAGTAATGGGGGTCACACTGGTAAGGGGCTATAAATAGTGTATAGGTGACTGTGCACATAGTAGAGTCAGATATTATGCAGACATACAATACCACTGATTTCTGCAGGCCAGTATAGAGGGTACAGATGTGTAACTAAGGGTCTGTTTACTAAGCCTTGGATGGAGATAAAGTGAATGGAGATAAAATACCAGCCAACTAGCTCCTAACTGTCATTTTTCAAAAACAGTCTCTGACATGGCAGTTAGGAGCTGATTGCTGGTACCTTATCTCCGTCCACTTTATCTCCATCCAAGGCTTAGTAAATACACCCCTAACTTTGTTATAGTTTTAGATCTAATATTCTCTTTTCAAAAAATAAATATAACAAAATGTACTCAGTCAAGGAGCCAATATGACCCTCAAACTGATTCCACATGCAAATCGTCATTTTCTGGGACAAAGTATTTAAATAAGATTAAAGCACATTTACAGAGGAATTACCTGATTGTGGGGGGCTGCAGAGTTTCTTTTCACCTACAAAACTATTTGGATTACTATTGGCACTTAGGAGAGGCCACTAATTGGGGATTGCTGTTATACTATAAGTAGGATGACATTATAACCTCACATTATAACAGTTATCACTGTGCACATATTAGCCAGAACTACAATCCTGCAAAAGTAGCTGCATCCCCATTTTATGATGGCATTTCCCAAAAGCGGTATGTTACCCTCCTGTGCTGGGCACACACATAATACAGCATACAATGAATTGCAGAGGTGCATTTAAGGATGCTAAATAGTATCCATTATCTTTCATTTGAAAATACTGTAAATGTTCATTATTATCATATATAATATATATATAATAGAGAAAACTTTCTAACCACAGGACGCCAGCCGAGTTACACCCTGCAAAGAGGAGGAGAGTAGACAGCAGCCAAGATTCCCTGTCTACTTTCCTTGGACAGCAGGAGAGAGAGGCTTTTTGTGAATTGCTGGGTAAGGCTTATTCTCTTCTTATTTATTAACAATTACAAATAATGTCCCAGGGTGCACTTCATTACTGATGCTTAATAATCAGTAATCACTGATGAACTCTACTTGGAAGAACCAATAGTTTGTAAATTCCACTCTTTCCATTTTCTGGTGATGGATGATTTTTACCAACTATTGGTTCTTCCAAGTGGAGTTTATCAGTGACTACTGGGCCTGATACAGGGAAAGACAGATGTGCAGAGCGGCCCACAAGCGGCTGTGCAAATACTGTTAAAAATTAGTTACTAAACACCATTGTAGTGTTGTTATAATCCCGACCCCCCATATCTGGACCCAGGGGTGTAACTAGGTATTTGAAGGCCCCTTAGCAAAAATTTGTAAGGTCCCCTATGTAAGGTAAGGTACCCATTGAGCACTGGGGAGCATTCACTTTGCTGGCACAGGCCCACAGCCAGGGCCTCAGACAAGCCTGGGGAATAAGTAAACACCCTGCCACCACTATCTTGGCGCCCATTGGTGAGCCCATTGAATGGTAACATTCAAAGCTGGAGAGTTGCTGGTTTGCCCAATAGATTCAAAGCATTCAGCAAACCCCTATAAAGCATGGTGGTAGAGTAAGCTGCTCCCAGCACAATGAGTACAAAGCATTCAGCAAACCCCTATAAAGCATGGTGGCAGAGTAAGCTGCTCCCAGCACAATGAGTACAAAGCATTCAGCAATCCCCTATAAAGCATGGTGGCAGAGTAAGCTCATCCCAGCACAGGAAGATTTCAACTTTAATAAGACAAGATTCACTTGGAAAGTTTTGTTTAGTATGCTACATTACTTTATTTATTACATTTATAGCATAATTAATACTATTTTATCGATAGCTATGTAGAAAGTCAGTTACCTATCAACCAATGAAATTCTGTAAATTTCCCCACTATATCCTCCATCATTATTACATTTCATGCTTTTCATTTCAGAATTACCTACAATCCAGCGTTTCCTGCAGAGGGATACAAATATGTGGATGTCCGACAAGGTATTTCCTTATTATTATGAGCCAGTACTTCTCTCACTATACAAATAGTTTATAGGGGAGTCCAACTTCATATCTTTTTTCTTTCATATGGAAGTACCCCATATCGTTTCCGATACCAATGACTGTCTCTCATGACAAAAGGTTATTTGTGTCTAAGGTTATCTCAGAGGCATACTAAGAGATGAGGGGGCTCTTATAGTAAAGCACCCCCCATACCAGTGCTGGCTGTGCTTGTGCCCATGTAGTGCCCTCCCCATACTTGCTCCTGGCTGTACGGCCATCTATCCAGCAATGTATCTTGCATAGTGGCCAATTCTTTGCTATCTGTTGTGAGGTCTCCATCTTCCCCAATATAGTGCCGGAAAGATACTTCTATTGGATGACCTGTACCCATTATAGACCCGCCACTGATGTTTCTGCATCGTGCTCATACACTTACCTACATTACTTCATTTGAAAGTCGTGAGCATTAATAAATGCGGACTGTGATAAAAATGCCCAATATTATGAATTGGTAAGGGCACTATTGTGTGGCATATTATGAATTGGTGAGGGCACTATTGTGTGGCATATTATGAATTGGCAAGGGCACTATTGTATGGCATATTATGAATTGGTAAGGGCACCATTGTGTGGCATATTATGAATTGGTGAGGGCACTATTGTGTGGCATATTATGAATTGGTAAGGGCACTATTGGGTGGCATATTATGAATTGGTAAGGGCACTATTGTATGGCATATTATGAATTGGTGAGGGCACTATTGTGTGGCATATTATGAATTACTGAATTGAATTCAATAGGGTATAAATAATAAGCAGTGGTTCTATGTACATATTTAAATGCATATCCATAACTATGTTTCGGATTTAGCAATGCAACGCACGCAAAATATTGCCCAGGGTGGTCAGCACCCTGCCAAACAAATCCTAGAGTGGGCACTACTAGATCATATTTAGATCCTCCAAAACTACACTCCCAAATCCCATAGCCATGTTACCAATGTTATTCCCAACAGTGGACAATAGTACCGCTGGTGTATGTATACACGCATTTCTCCATCTAATAATGAATCTGGTATTTCTATTCTAGTACTTACTGGCGATGGCCCTCATTTATTTCAAGAGGGCCGGTCTCACTGAGGATGAGTACACCATCGGCAACTTTTACTGCGCACTGTAAGTATTTTAACTCATTGATTCATCAGATGAGTCCGGAATGCAAAATGTTCCAGAAGAACTGACTAACCAAGTCAGGGGTTATTTACTCATGGAAAAACAATTTACAGACAATAAAGTTTTCGGTGTTCCAACTTAAATTGTCAAATTATACCGTAGCTATCAGTGTAATATCAGGACACAGCAATGTACTGGCCAGTCTAATCTTTTATCACTGCTTATCGTGGCAATATAAGTGTACTTATCACAGTGATTCAATAGTGATTTATCACCATGGAAGGTGAGGACCAATACCCAGCTGCCATGGAGACAAAAATGCAGAGCTGTAAAAGTTAGTTATCACTCTAGAGACCTCCGTCCTCCTCTGAGTATGTACATGGCCAGGCCATCAGTATACCTGAAAGCATAATGTAAAAATACAACATTATCCCCCAAAATACTATTTATTTCTTGGAGAGGAACGATATGCCCATTCTTTTAAAAAGATCAAGGTGATTCTTTCTGTTACTGCCATCCTTAGATGGCGCTAACAAGATAGGAATCGTTTTGGATAGCTGATAAATGATACAATAGCTGGAGAGGAAATGATCTATGGAAATCTCATTACTAAATTGTGTTCAGTAAAGAGAGTCCCTTTACAGCATTATGCCCAGAGAAGGGCTCTACCCTTCTACACCACAGTCTATCCGTAGCCTTGTACTTGGCATACAAGGAGCTGTGGAAAACATGGTAGGTCCTCTGTAATACTGGTAACTTAGACATGTTTGCAAATTAAATGGTTATTATGTTGCAAAAACTTACTGTGGTCTTCTGTTTCTGTAGTTTTCTGGCCAATCAAACAGAGGAAGACAAAGTGTTTTACAAAAGAATGTACTATGACATTGCTAAAGTGTATCCACTAAGGTTCTTCCAGAAGAAAAAAAATGCATTTTGGGCCAGGATCCAGCGCCGCACATACGTGGCTCCAGAACAGATGGAAGAGGTGAGTAATGTAGTAGATTAAGTTCATGGGTGAGAATGTCATGGACCACACTGGGAGTAAAGTTACCTACACCGTATCCCCTGTGTTCTCCTGTCACTATGTCATTCTCCATAATCTGCCCATATCCCCTGTGTTCTCCTGTCACTATGTCATCCTCCATAATCTGCCCGTATCCCCTGTGTTCTCCTGTCACTATGTCATCCTCCATAATCTGCCCGTATCCCCTGTGTTCTCCTGTCACTATGTCATCCTCCTTGTGGGTGGACATATGTAAAATGAGTGTAGTGTGGTGGAAAATCGGGAGCTTCTAATAAAAAATTGGATAATGTTTAGCATAGATATCGGGGCTTTCAATATGCCGAAAAATCGCCCCCTTCCTTATCCCGATCAAAACAATCTGTCAGCGTGTAACCAGTTTTAGTGGGAAAATGCCTCTAGTGGGAATTTTATTGTGTGATATCAATGGGGGAAACCATCACTCCAGTTGAGCAAAACGAAGTTCTAGCACAGTTGGGAGGATAATATGTACAGTGATTTTGCACAGGGATGCTGTTTTGTTATACTCACACTTTGGTATCACTAGGTAATGAAAAGCTAATTGGAGGGTGATAACAGGGCAGGCTAGTGCTTGTCCCATGATTTTTGTCTTGGAGAACCACAGTCACTACAGCAATGCGTTTCTCAGCATACACCACAGGCTCTTGCAGTAAGAGTTGTGCTGTGTCTAGGTTTATCTATAATGTGTGTTACCTACATTCCAAGATTGAAAAATGAGGACATTCTAAGCCTTGGCCCTGATCTACCAGGAGCCACTATTAGATCATCTAAAACTATTCCCCAAATGCCATAGTCCTGCACCCATAGTTCCAGGCTCATTGCCCCAACTCTAACTTTTGCTGTACCCACAGACAGGGTACAACTGAGCACATGTTCAGCCCCAGATTACAGCAAGCAGAGTGGGACGTGCTTCCTAGTGACTTTAGGTCACATTCTCCAAGCCAGCATCACATCCCATGTCAGTGGGGTCACTTTATGGTAGGGGTGGGCAATAAGCGCCCCCCCCAGCTGTTGTAGAACTACACAATCCAGCATGCCCTGCAGCAGTTTTGCTATTTGACCAATGCCAAAACTGTTGCAATGCATGCTAAAATGTGTAGTTCAACAACAGCTGGAGGGCCATTTATTGCCAACCCCTGCTGTATGGTATGGGAGAATAAAGTAGCACCAAATGCAAATAAGTACTGCAGCTAAGAGCAGCACAATGTCCACCCCTAGTCTCTGCCATATATTACCTTCTCTATACACAAAGCCAGCATCAGCGAGTCTCCTGGGGACACAGGGCTTAGTAATGGCACTTCATGAGTTTCGTTACAGAAAGGTTTCACATAGGGAGGGAATACCATGCTCAGCAATGTCACTTTGGGTGCTCTGGACACAGTGATAGCATATGGGAGCGTCTGGCACAATGTTGCATTCATTGTAATACTTTCCAGGTAGAGCTTAAGGTCACATGATGCATCAGATTGCCTATTATTCCGCTGACACTGATTGGTGCTCTCTGTATTGCTCAGGCATAGCGGATGCTTCTCATACATGTCACTGATTGGTGCTCTCTGTATTGCTCATGAATAGCGGATGATTCTCATACACGTCATTGATTGGTGCTCTCTGTATTGCTCAGGCACAGCGGATGCTTCTCATACATGTCACTGATTGGTGCTCTCTGTATTGCTCAGGCATAGCGGATGCTTCTCATACACGTCACCGATTGGTGCTCTCTGTATTGCTCAGGTATAGCGGATGCTTCTCATACACATCACTGATTGGGGCTGCTCAGGCATAGCGGATGCTTCTCATACACGTCACTGATTGGTGCTCTCTGTATTGCTCAGGCATAGCGGATGCTTCTCATACACG
Source organism: Taudactylus pleione (assembly GCA_031769625.1). Taxonomy (NCBI): domain Eukaryota; kingdom Metazoa; phylum Chordata; class Amphibia; order Anura; family Myobatrachidae; genus Taudactylus; species Taudactylus pleione. The sequence goes on along the minus strand of JAUIMM010000187.1, from coordinate 3,868,258 downwards.
TCACTGATTGGTACTCTCTGTATTGCTCAGGCATAGCGGATGCTTCTCATACACGTCACTGATTGGTGCTCTCTGTATTGCTCAGGCATAGCGGATGCCTCTCATACATGTCATTAAGTAAAACTTTTCATACACAAAACTGGGAATTGTTTCTGCTATAAAAGCGAGTTTTTAGCAGTTCTGTTTATGCATAATAGCGAATGTATTTTTTATTCATAAAATAAATTGTTTAAGACATGGGCACAAATAGGACGTACAGATGTGTCCTCATACGTCTAACTTCGTGCCATATCTGCATGCGGCTGTGACACTGTAGAGTAGCATTTCACATGCAGATACACCAGCAGTCGCACACAGAATATTGGCATCCCGCCGCATATCATTTTAATTAGCAGAAGCTGCATGTGCGACCTATTCACATTGCTGTGCGAGCAAGACGCATATGAAGGTAAAAATTGTCAAGAAAAGATGCTCACCACTACCGAGTCACACGCAGCTCCCGTTTTATGTGTAACACGATTTGTAGCACTCGGAAGATAGATGTATGTGGACACATCTGTAAGTATCTGCAATGTTTGCCTGGCGTAACCCAGGCTCATATGCTATTGTTACCAACTGGTACGCATCACGAGCTCTACATATGGGTGGAAATAGACTATTTTTACCGTATATACTCGAGTATAAGACGACCCGAATATAAGCCGAGGTACCTACTTTTACCCAAAGAAACTGGGAAAACTTATTGACTCGAGTATAAGCCTAGTGTGGGAAATGGCAGCAGCTGGTAGTGCCCCCAGTAGTAATTCCCCCTGGTTGTGCCCCCAGTAGTAATCCCTCCTGGTAGTGCACCCAGTGGTAATCCCTCCTTTCAGTGCCTCCAGTAGTATTCCCCCCCTGGTAGTGCAGCCAGTAGTAATCCCCCTTTCAGTGCCTCCAGTGGTAATCCCCCCCTTTTAGTGCCCCCAGTAGTAATCCCCCCCTGGTAGTGCCCCCTGTAGTAATCCCCCCCTGGTAGTGCCCCCTGTAGTAATCCCCCCCTGGTAGTACCCCCAGTGGTAATCACCCCTTATAGTGCCCCCTGTAGTAATCCCCCCCTGGTAGTGCCCGCTGTAGTAATCCCCCCCTGGTAGTTCCCCCAGTGGTAATCCCCCCTTTTAGTGCCCCCTGTAGTAATCGCCCCCTGGTAGTGCCCCCTGTAGTAATCGCCCCCTGGTAGTGCCCCCTGTAGTCATCGCCCCCTGGTAGTGCCCCCTGTAGTCCACCCCAGTAGAGAGAGACGTGATAAGAATAAAAAAAAAAAAATCACTTACCTGAAACTCCCACTCCTGGTCCCGCCACTATCCGCTACTCCGGCCGCTTTGCATGGGAGAGACGTCGTTATGACGACGTGTCTCCCATTACCCACTGCGGAGCCGGAAGATGGCTCCCGCAGTGGGAGCAGCAGCAGCCGCTGAGAGTCTGACAGACTCTCAGCGGCTGCTGATTACAGCAAACACACAGCTGCCGGCTCCGGCGGCTGTGTGTTTGTGCTGTGTAGCGCTGACCGAAGTGCTACCCAATGAGAAGCTGCCAAGTGGCAGCTTCTCATTGGCTCACAGATTCCAGACGGCCGGTGAGCTGGTCCACTAGCCGGGATTGGCTGGCAGCCGAAGTGGACATTAAACTGCATTTCAGCAGGGACGCAGTGCTCAAGGCACCGGCTCCGTTCCAGCTGCAGTGTAGCGAGAGGTAAGAGGGCTGTTTGTTATGCTAATGAGAGGGGCAGGGGGTGAGAGAGATGAATAGGCAGTTAGTGGTGTAGAGGGGGTGTGAGAGGGGGAACCAGTTAGAGAAACGGACAGGGTGAGAGAAGGGGAAGCAGGCAGGGAGAAGTGCAGTAAGTGAGAGGTGCAGTGACTGAGATAAAAGCAGGGGCTAAAAGGATAGCCGCGCTCACTATTCTGTAGTGACTGCACCGGGTGTCATCCAGTGCAGGATAGCCACTGGAGTGAGAGTTGGGGGAGTCTGAATCCAAATCTCCATACCCCCACCTCTAAATTCCCACTTCGAGCACTGTATATATATATATATATAATATATATATATATATGTATATATACATATATATATATATATACTACACACACAGTATATATATATATATATATATATATATATATACACATACACAGTATACACACATATATATGTATACACTTCACATCCCATCCCACAAGTTGTGCTAGTGATTTAAGTGATGTTATATGTTGCATCATGTGGATAAGTTGTGACTTACACCGTGTCACTGGCGGTCCAGTCGCTGACGCTCTCTCCAGTCCGGGTACAGCCCTGCCACCTCTGCCCTTTTTCCCCTTCCCGGCTCCTGCTGCTAAGGACTGATGGTGGCTGTTGGAGGCGGAGCCGAGAGGTGTACCTCGCGTGCTCCGCAATGCCCCATGGGAGGAGCTAATGCTCTGCATGCACGTTAGCCCTCCATCGGCCATTTCACTACTGAATAAGCTTCTGCACATGCGCAGAAGCTCATTCATGACCGCCACCTGTTTGGAGCTAAGCTCCGATCGCGGTAGCGGCCGTTAGAGCCGGCGGCGGCCGGCCTGCAGGGGGTGAGAGGGGACCGGCCCAGCGGGAACTTTCCCGCAGTCCCGGTGGCCCCAATCCGCCCCTGCTTTATATGATCATTTTCTTTGCATTACCCTTCAGTGGTAGCATACAATATGCGTTGCACAGTAACAATCCCCCTGTTCCCCTGAGAAAAACTGGGCAGCCTGTCATGGAGCACAAACTAATAAGTGCCACATGGACAATAGGTGTTACTCACGGGCGGATTCAATTAGCCATGAAAAGCCGCGGTTTGGTGATAGGTTTACACTTGTGCAAAGTTTTCGCCAAAAAGGCGTATCGTGCTATCCTATTAGCCGCGGCTTTCCGCACATGCGAATTTCTTGTAGCTAAGAGGCGAATAGTTTTCACCATCTCAGAGCAGGTGAAAAACAAGAGATATGGTAAGAACTTACCTTTGTTATCTCTGTTTCTACGAAGTCCATAGGGTCCACATGGTGACCTTTGGGGGTATAGCTGGATCCTGGATCCTCGGGCACCACGGAGTTAAAGCTTTTAGCTGCTCCCAGGATGCACTTGGGTCCATCCTCCCCTATACCCCGCCCCCAAGCCACAGGCACCTCAGTTGGTAAGCAGCCCTGGCCGGAGGAGGAGACGAAACAGAGAGAAGGAAGACTGGAACACACAAGAAACATACTCACAGAAATGAGAGACGGAAAACCGGTGACCAGTCACAGAGCCCATATGAAGTCAGGTGCGTCAGGGCGGGTGCCCTGTGGACCCTATGGACTTCGTAGAAACAGAGATAACAAAGGTAAGTTCTTACCATATCTCTTGTTTTCTACTTCAGGGACCATAGGGGTCCACAGGGTGACCTTGGGGATGTCCCAAAGCAGTCCAACTAAGGGCGGGGACGCTCCTCTGCTGATAGGAGAACCCGGCGCCCAAAGGATGCATCCTGAGAGGCGAAGGTGTCAAACGCATAGAACCTCAAAAAGGTCTGAATGGAAGACCAGGTGGCCGCCTTACACAGCTGAACAGCAGAGGCGCCACGGCTAGCAGCCCAAGAAGGGCCCACAGACCGAGTGGAATGAGCCTTAACAGAGGCTGGAACAGGTAAACCCTCCTGCATATAAGCCTCAATAATAACAGAACCAAGCCAACGGGCTAGAGTCTGTTTGTTGGCAGGCCAACCCCTCTTGTGAAAACCAAAGAGGATAAACAAAGAATCCGACTTCCTCACAGAACTAGTCCGGTACACATAAACCTGGAGTGCACGGACAACGTCTAAGGAAGCCTCCCCAGCCAAAAGATCAGGCGACTGAAAGGCTGGTGCAACAATTTCCTGATTAACGTGGAACCAAGAAACCACCTTAGGCAGGAAATCAGGATGAGTGCGAAGCACCGCTCTGTCCTGATGAAAAACCAGAAAAGGGGGACGACAGGAAAGCGCCCCCAAATCCAAAACCCTCCTGGCAGAAGCAATTGCCAAGAGAAAAACCATCTTAAAAGTTAGCCACTTGAGCTCCACTGACTCCAAGGGCTCAAAAGGAGGACCCTGTAAGGCCCGAAGAACCACCGCCAAATCCCACGGGGCCACAGGTGGCACAAAGGGAGGCTGGATTCTTAAAACACCCTGGAAAAAGGTGTGTACATCCGGCATAGCAGCAATCTTGCGCTGGAACCACACCGACAGAGCAGACACGTGCACCTTCAGTGAGGAAAGACGTAATCCTAAGTCCAAACCCGACTGAAGGAAAGCCAGAATACGCGAAACCCGGAACACCTGGGGATCATATTTTCTGGCCTCGACCAACTGAAAGTAAGTGTGCCACACTCTGTGGTAGATCCTCGCGGAAGCAGGCTTGCGCGCCCTCAGCATGGTGGTAATAACGGAGCTAGAAAAGCCCCGAGACCTCAGGACGGCTGTCTCAAGAGCCACACCGTCAAAGATAGTCGACCCAGATCCGGGTGAAGACAGGGCCCCTGAGACAACAGGTCCCGCCGTTGAGGTAGGAGGTACGGAACGTCAATGGACAGGCTCTGCAGATCGGAGTACCACGGCCTTCTGCGCCACGCTGGGGCCACCAGGATGAGTGTGCCTCCGTCCTGCTTGAACTTGCGCAGGACCCGAGGCAGCAGAGATATCAGAGGGAACAAGTAAGCCAGGTGAAACAGCCATTTCACCGACAGCGCGTCTATCAGACTTGCGCCTGCGTCCCTTGTCCTTGACCCGTACACGGGCAGCTTGTGATTGTGACGGGACGCCATCAGGTCCAGCTCTGGCAGCCCCCACTTGTCCACGAGCAGTTGGAATACCTCTGGATGAAGCGACCATTCCCCGGGATGCACGTCGTAACGGCTGAGGAAGTCTGCCTCCCAATTGAGGACTCCCGGGATGAAGACTGCCGAGAGAGCTGGAAGATAGCGCTCTGCCCAAGCCAGGACGCGGGACACCTCCGACATCGCAGCTCGACTGCGAGTCCCTCCCTGGTGATTGATGTACGCCACCGTGGTGCCGGACGACTGCAGGGCTCTGTACACTGCCCGCAGTTCCAGGATGTTGATGGGAAGAATCGCTTCCTCCGCCGACCAACGACCCTGAAGTGACAAGGAGCCTGTCACCGCCCCCCAACCCCGGAGACTGGCATCTGTCATGAGCAGAACCCATTCCGGGATCCAAAAGGGGCCCCCTCGAGGAGATGAGCCGTCTGTAGCCACCAGGCCAGGGACAGACGCACCTCCGAGGACAACACCAGCATCTGAGAGCGGATCCTGTGTGGCAATCCGTTCCATTCCGAAAGAATCAGCCTCTGCAGGGGCCTGGAATGGAACTGGGCAAACTCCACCATGTCGAATGCCGACACCATGGACCCCAAAACTCTCATCGCTGAGTGCACCGACACTCTGCCACTGCTCAGACAACTGTGAATCCGCAGCTGTAAGGAGGAGACCTTCTCTGGAATCAGAAAAATCCGTTGCTGACGAGAGTCCAGCAGGGCCCCCAAATGAACCATCCGCTGTGATGGGATGAGGGAGGACTTCTTCCAGTTGATCAACCAACCGTGCGCCTGTAGACAAGCGACCGTCAGGTGGAGATGCTGGATCAGTACCTCCGGGGAGCTTGCCAGCAAGAGTAGGTCGTCTAGATACGGTAGCAACCGTATCCCCTGGCTCCAAAGGTGAGCCGCCATGACCGCCATCACCCTGGTAAATACCCTTGGTGCCGTGGAGAGGCCAAAGGGTAGAGCCCTGAATTGGTAGTGGTTGTGGAGAATAGCAAACCGCAGAAACCGTTGGTGCGATGTTGCTATAGGCACATGGAGGTAGGCGTCCTGGATATCCAGGGAGACCATATAATCCCCCTTTTATTCCAACGCAAAGTTTCCATCCTGAATTTGGGAACCCTGAGAAACCTGTTCAGGGACTTCAAATTGAGGATGGGGCGATGAGAGCCATTGGGTTTCTGCACCAGAAACAGCGTAGAGTAATACCCGTTGAGATTGTGGTACGGGTATAATGACCCCCGCCGTCAGCAAGGCCTCTATGGCTTCCTGAACCTGCAAGGCCTTGGTTTTGTCCTGAGAAGGACTTGTGCAAAAAAACTGGCGAGGCGGCCTGTGCCGAAAAAGACAGGGCATACCCCTGGGAGACCACTTCTCGCACCCAGGCATCCGTGGAGGTATTGTGCCAGCACTGGGCGAATTGAAGAAGTCGGCCTCCCACTCTGGGGTCCCCCAGAGGGAGGCCCGTCCCATCACGCAGAAGGCTTATCTTCTTGTTTGGAAGAAGGGCGCCTAGCACTCCACTCCAGGCTTGCTTCTTTGGCTTCGAGGCGGTCTTGGTTGCGGACTGCCTCGGGAAGGACTGACCCTTTGCCTTGCCCTGAACCCGAAAGGAGCGAAAGGCCGAGCTCCGGACCTTAGCGGGTGTCATGGCAGAAGGGAGGAAGGCCGACTTGGATTTTGCCAGGGTATCTACTATTTTGTCCAGGTCCGGACCAAATAGTAACTCTCCATTAAAAGGTAAGGCCTCCAAGCCTTTCTTTGAATCAGCGTCTGCTCTCCAAGACCTCAACCACAAGGATCTGCGAGCAGACACTGCTGCCACCGAAACCCTAGAGGTCAGCAGGCTAGCATCCAAAGATGCTTCTCCAATGTAGGAAGCGGCATCTCTCATCTGTCCTAACAACGCCCTCTGGACATCCGGAGCTTCATCCGTAAACGTATCCTCCAAGGCCTTGGCCCAACCCTCAATGGCCTTGGCCACCCAGGAGATGGCCATGGACGGCCGGGCTACAGCCCCTGAGAGAGAGTAAATAGACTTTAGACAAGTCTCCACCTTCCTGTCCGTAGGATCCTTCAGCGTGGATATAGACGGCAATGGCAAAGTAGCACTCCTAATGAGGCGTGTTACATGGGAATCGACCGCAGGCGGAGTTTCCCATTTCTTACAATGTGCCTCCGGAAATGGATAATTGGACGCCAACCGCTTCTGTGGCAGGAATCGCTTACTGGGCGTCTGCCAGGCCACCGCCATGTGATCCGTCAACTGATCAGACAAGTGGAACGCTGCAGAAGTAACCTTAACTTTTTTTAAACTAGGATACCTCGACTTGGGAGCGGGTGCCTCATCCTCAATCAGAAGAATGGCCCGCACCGCCCTAACCAGAGCCCGCACGTTGATGGAAGACTTAGTGTCTACCTCCTGGACTGAGGCATCTGAGGCTGAGTCATCCTGCACCTCACCATCATCCGAGGACCCCTCAGAGTCTGAAAAATGCGCAGCCTGCGCCATAACTGTGCATTTAGACGCCCTGGAGGGCACATCACTTTGCAACATCGACTGAAAAGCCGAACATGCTGCCGCCAAATCTTGGACAGTGTGGGAAAGCGCATCCACCCAGGGTGGAGGAGCTGCCACAGGAGCCTGAAACGGCACCACAGCCTGCTGCGCCACAGGGGTGGACTGTATATACATTGGCAACCCCGCATAGGGACCAACAGGCTGAGACCCCGGAGGAGTCTGCAATAATTGTGGGACACCTGGGGAATGGGGGATGGTAGGCTGGGGCAACGCCCTAGGAGGGACGGCAGTTGAGACCGACAGACGGTCCGCGATGGACACCAGCACCTGGGAAAACATCGCCCATGGTGGCTCCTGCGACATAGGAGGTTTAGACGTACCAGGGATCGCCTGGCACCGTCCGCACAGGCCGTCCTGTGACAAATACTCCTCCACTCCTGCAGAACAGCGCCTGCAGGAGAACAATACACGGAGTGCTCAATCTCCGCCTCAGACATGACAGACTATATAGTTAAATATACAGTTATGACGTAGGAAGAAAACGAGCGCACTCACCAGTGTGCTGGACAACAGCCCACAATATGGTACTGTGCAGCACACAACTGTATGTGACATACCTCACAAATACGTGAACTATATAAGTGAGGTCAGTAGAAACACCCTTCTCCCGCACACCTGTAGGCTTGTAGGAGAAGGAAAGGCATAGGTATAGGCTGACAGTAAGTAGAAATTAGCGCAGACAGGCAGCACTAGCAAAAGTCACATACCATGCAGGAAGATATACTCACTGCACCTTTCCACTACAATCAACCTGCCCAGATTCAGTGTCTGGGAGGGCTATAGTGCTGTGTATACTGTCCTTTTGCAGGGGAGAGGTACACAGGGGGACCGGTCCGCGTGCTCCCTGAGAGTATCTGCACTGCCACAGAGAAAATGGCTGCTGGAGACCTCAGAGGAGGAGTGGCCCAAGTAACTGCAGCTCAGCGACGCCAGACTACTAGCTGAAAGGCGCGCTGAGCTGAGGGGAGGAGCCACTAGACAGGGAAGGCTTCCTCCCCTGGCTAGCATATTAACCCCCGGGTTGCCGACATCCCGCTTGCCGCGTTACCCTGGTGGTTTAGTGGTCTGGCGGGGTATGCCTCCACTGGAGGGGGAGCCCGCCGCCACCGCTAGCGCCCCCGGTCTGTCCCCTAGACCGGGGGCATGGGACTGCATTTTTAAAAGGAACCCGCGCACCGCCGCTAATCAGCGGTGCGCGGCTTACCTTAATCTCCCCGGCGTCTCCGGCAGCAGTCCCGGGGGAAACCAGAGTCCAGTACAGACTCTGGCTTCCCCCGCCGCGATCCCCAGTGCAGTACTGGCGTCGCGGCTCCAACAGGGAGAAGGAGCGGCAGCGTGGGCGTCTGTACAGACAGCCCATCGCTGCCGCTCTGGAGAAAAAAACTAAAGTAAAAATACATTTAACCTAGTTAAAAAAATAAAAAGCTTTAGGGGGCTGCAGCCCCCCCCCCCCCCGCAGGGTGACCCGACTCCGGCCGGGCACCAGCTAAACTGAGGTGCCTGTGGCTCGGGGGCGGGGTATAGGGGAGGATGGACCCAAGTGCATCCTGGGAGCAGCTAAAAGCTTTAACTCCGTGGTGCCCGAGGATCCAGGATCCAGCTATACCCCCAAGGTCACCCTGTGGACCCCTATGGACCCTGAAGTAGAAAAATGTGCAAAACCCCTATTTTGGGCTAAAAATGTGGGGACTTGGTTCAGAACCCCTTGGGCACCCCCCTCCCTTCCCCTAATAATTAATTAGGCAAAAATATTTTTTTCATTAACTTAATTCCCTCTAATAATGACATGTAATTTTCGGGGTCAAAAAATGGGTGTAAAGTAGGGATGTGCAGGCTCGGATAGGTTCGAGTTTGCACGTTGAGTTCGGATTTTTCCCTCCAAAAAAACGGAACTCAGAAAGAGGCTAAACGTCATCTTACATGGACGAACATCATCATTCCTGGACAAAAGACAGTGACAGTGTGTGCAATGCCCCCCGTTTGCAGCAATCAGGGCCAGGATCAGACAGTGACAGTGTGTGCAATACCCCCGTTTGCAGCAATCAGGGCCAGGATCAGACAGTGACAGTGTGTGTAATACCCCCGTTTGCAGCAATCAGGGCCAGGATCAGACAGTGACAGTGGATCTCATTCAGAGCCGCTCGCAAAATACTCGGTATCAGTAGACGAAACAGAAATTACTCTAAGTACATGGACTATTTTTATTTTTTTTTTACACCTTTAGCAGTTTTTAATACCAAAGGGAAAATGCTGTTATACGAAGGTGTTTATGCAGCACTGTAACATAATAATGAATGGCAGTAATTTATAACTACTGGGAAATTATAGAATTAAGGTAATGGCAAACCCCAGTTTTGGGTATTTAATAACTCAGCACACAGTAATCAAACTGTTATCTCAATATGCAACAAAGTACAGCCCACGGCCTCTGTCTGTGTCATCAGGGTCCAGGAAATCTATCAGAAACGTTTAATGCTACACCCATCTGTGCTATAGAGGGACAGTCTGCTGCATACACCTGGCCCCTGTAGCCTTGTCACCTACCATTCAGCACCCTGTTTGTATGGACTAGCATGAACAGCTAGATATGGGTTAGGATTAATATTGGTTTAATAGTGTTTAGTTATATATTCAAAATTGATCCAAAGTCCCATTTAAAACATTGGCACATGTAAAGTGACTCTACCCTTAGGCAGCAATTCTATAACAGGACTCAGTATTCAAAATGCGGTGGCGCCTGAGCACTTTGGGATACAGTACCTGGTGGCTGTTAGATGGGGAGAGTGAGTGCTGGGGACGACCAGATCTGAACACCTGTGACGTGCGGCGAGGTGAATGGCTGGGGAGGCACACATGGAGATGGGTCTGAGTGCTGGGAGTCTGTCTCACCCCCTACTCACTGTAACTCTCCCCTCACTACACTAAGCTTTAGTGTCCATTGACTCTCCTACCTGCATCACTGTGTCTTCTCTTGCTTCTGCTGACTGAGCTCTGATCTCTAAACACTGCAGTGCACTTCCTGGTCACATGACACACTCCTAGGTGTCCATCAGTGCTCCAGGCACGCCCCCCATACTCATAGGCATGCCTCTATTAGCTCTCTTTCTGTGCAGCTTACTTCCCGTGGTGTGGCCCCTCCCCCAGCTCTGCAAGCAGTGTCTGACTATACAGAAGCGAGGCTGAGCTGTTACTGCCTCATCTCTCATCTCCCTCCCTATATATATAGGGCAGCACAGCATTACTCCCTTACAGCACTGAGGTTGTGGGTTCGATTCCCGCTATGGCCCTAACTGTGTGGAGATTGTATACTCTCCCTGTGCTTGCGTGGGTTTCCTCCGGATGCTCTGGTTTCCTCCCACAATCCAAAAATATACTGTTAGGTTAATTGGCTCCCAACAAAAATTTACCCTAGTGTGTATGTGTGTGAGCATGTGGTAGGGAATATAGAGTGTAAGCTCCACTGGGGCAGGGACTGATGTGAATGGCCAAACATTCTCTGTAAAGCGCTGCGGAATATGTGTGCACTATACAAATAACTGGTAATAAATAAATAATATATAATATTAGTGTGCAGCACGGATGCAATAGACCGTTCCCGCAATACAAAGTCTTCACATTTTAATTTTTTCCACCAAATCCAAGTAGTAATAAAAAAAAAGTTGAAAACAGTCACCACAATATTTCCGATATACCACCAGCACCCCAACATCAGTCCTTCCATTTACAGTTTCATTATGCAGACAGAAGGTTTGTAACCATCTGTGGTAACTGTACAGTATGACCGTAAACAGGCAAAAAATGAATCTAAAATACAGAACATTGTCCCTGCACCTTATCACGGTGTCACACTTTGTATACAGTGCACATACTTCTTCTACCATACTCTGTAGTACTACCTGATTACACTGCTGCACAGCGATACGATATGAGATATAACTGGTACAGCAAAAGTTGTTTAACAGTAACCAGAGGAAGAGTTGTGGGAATGGGATACATTTCCAATATTTCTCTATAACATTTCCATGAAATACAAAACTATATTTTATCCAGTCTTCAATTGCAAGAAGTGCTAACAAAAAAAAATAATAAATTCAAGAACATGGAAATTGAATTCCGGGCGATGATCAGGGATGATACAACAGACCCAGTAAAATATATATATATATATATATATATATATATATATATATATATATATGATATAAATTCATGCGCACAAAGTCCAGTGTTTCCAATAGTAAATTCCAGTCCCAAAAGATTGTGCCTTTAAAATCAGTGCAGCTTCATCGCATATGTCCGTAACCAAAGGCACAGATAGAGTTTATGCAAAACAAAGGGAGAGCGCACGTGTAAATAATATATCACAACACTTTAATAAAAGAGCATAGCTTACTTGACGAAGTCCCGAGAGTGACGAAACGCGTTGGGCGTGGCTTGCCTTACGGAGGACGTGGTGACGTCTGACGCTGGTCCCAGCGAGGATTTCTCTGCCTGACTTCCGTGCGGCAGTGAGCCCTTTACTAGCCCCGTGGTGGACGCTATATGTCGTGGAGACACAGGCGGATCAAGGAGGCTGAGTGATATGCCGTTAAATTCATTCTGAAATGTATGTGATGTGAGCTATGCTCTTTTATTAAAGTGTTGTGATATAGTATTTACACGTGCGCTCTCCTTTTCTTTTGCATATATATATTAGGGGTGTGCACCGGCCACTTTTCATGTTTTGTGTTCTGGTTTTGGATCTGGATCTTTCTTCGTGTTTTGGATCTGGATTGATTTTGCCAAAACCACCCCTCCGTGTTTTGGGTTCTGGGTTTTGGATCTGTATTTTTTTTTAAAAAGCATAAAAACAGCTAAAATCACAGAATTTGTGGGTTTTTCTGCTCCTATGCTATTATTAACCTCAATAACATTAATTTCCACTAATTTCCAGTCTATTCTGAACACCTCACACCTTACAATATTGTTTTTAGTCCAAAAGGTTGCACCGAGGTAGCTGGATGACTATACTAAGCGACACGAGTGGGCGGCACAAACACGTGGCCCATCTAGGAGTGACACTGCAGTGGCAGACAGGATGGCAGTTTGAAAAACTAGGCCCCAAACAGTAAATAATGCAAAGAAAAAAAAGAGGTGCAAGATGGAATTGTCCTTGGGCCCTCCCACCCACCCTTATGTTGTATAAACAGGACATGCACACTTTAACAAACCAATCATTTCAGTGCCAGGGTCTGCCACACGACTTTGGCTGAAATGATTGGTTCGTTTGGGCCCCCACAAAAGAAGCTGGCAATTAATCTGTCCCTGCAAAAAATGGCTCTACGGAGGCAAGATGTCGTCCTCATCCTCCTCATCCACCGATTCCTCACCCTCTTCAGTGTTGTGTACATTCTCCTCCTCACAGGGTATTAATTCTTCCCCGCTGGAATCCACCACGACAGGCCCCTCTGTACGTTCTGGAGGCTGGTCTCCCTGGAAGAATTGATAATTAATTTTGATGAATATCATCTTCTCCACATTTTGTGGAAGCAACCTCCTACGCCTTTCGCTGACAAGGTTCTCGGCTGCACTAAACACTCTTTCGGAGTACACACTGGAGGGGGGGCAACTTAGGTAAAATAGAGCCAGTTCGTACAGGGGCCTCCAAATTGCCTCTTTTTCCTGCCAGTACAGGTACGGACGGTCTGACATGCCTACATGGATGCTGTCAACGATGTAATCCTTCACCATTCTGTCAGTGGTGACAGTATCATATGAAGTGACAGTAGACATGTCAGAAATTGTTGCCAGGTCCTTCAGTCCAGACCAGATGTCCAAACTTGGTCCTGCCTGCCCTGCATCAACGCCAGCGGGTTGCTTAGGATAACTAAGTTGTTTCCTGGCAGCCCCAGTTGCGGGAAAAAATTAAGAAAGAGCTTCAGCTGACAGTGTTTTCACCAGCAGGTCTTTGCACCTGTGCAGGCCTGTGTCAGCCGGAAAGAGAGACACCACATAAACCTAGGATCGAGCACGGTGGAAAATAAGGTAGTGGTCTAATTTCAACAGACTGACCACCCTCGAATCCTGGCAAAGCGAATGAAGGGCTTCATCCACAAGTCCCACATGCCAAGCGGAATCGCCCTGTCTTAGCTCCTCCTTCACTTTCTCCAGCTGCTTCTGCAAAAGCCTGATGAGGGGAATGACCTGACTCAAGCTGGCAGTGTCTGAACTGACTTCACGTGTGGCAAGTTCGAAGGCCTGGAGAATCTTGCACAACACGGAAATCATTCTCCACTGCGCTTGAGTCAGATGCATACCAGCTCCTTTGCCTATGTCATAGGTGGATGTATAGGCTTGAATGGCCTTTTGCTGCTACTCAATCCTCTGAAGCATATAGAGGGTTGAGTTCCACCGCGTCACAACCTCTTGCTTCAGGTGATGGCAGGGCAGGTTCAAGACTGTTTGCTGGCGCTCCAGTCTTCGGCACGCAGTCGCTGAATGGCGAAAGTGGCCAGAAATTTGGGACGTGCTGGAATTTGCCCAGATGTAATGTCCGCGCAATATTGGTGGCGTTGTCAGATATCACAAATCCCCCGGAGAATCTAAGTGGGGTAAGCCATTGGGCGATGATTTCCCTCAGTTTCTCTAAGAGGTTGTCGGTGGTGTGCCTCTTACTGAAACTGGTGATACACAGCGTAGCCTGCCTTGGAACGAGCTGGCGTTTCTGAGCTGCTGCTACTGGTGACGCTGCTGTTGTTGCTGCGTAAGGAGATACATCTACCCAGTGGGCTGTCACAGTCATATAGTCCTTAGTCTGCCCTGTTCCACTTGAAAACATGTCCGTGGTTAACTGAACATTGGGTACAACCGCATTTTTTAGGACACTGAGGACACTTTTTCTGACGTCTCTCTACATTCTCGGTATCGCCTGCCTAGTGAAGTGGAATCTAGACAGGATTTGGTACCGGGGACACACTACCTCCATCAATTGTCTAAATCCCGCTGCACTAATGGCGGATACCGGACGCATTTCTAACACCAACATAGCAGTAAAGGCCTCAGTTATCCACTTTGCTTCAGGATGACTGCTGTCGTACTTCATCCTCCTCGCTAAGGACTGTTGGAGGGTCAATTGCTTAGTAAAAGTGTTCCTACTTCTTCTCTGGGATGATGAACGACTCCCAACAGCAACAGTAGCAGCGGCAGCAGTAGGTGTAGCAATCCAGGATCCTCCGGAGGAATCCCGGATAGGAGAGTCAGTCATGCTAGTGACATGGCCTCCAGGACTACTTCCGATCCTGACTAAGGAGGAAATTGACGAGGAGGGAGTTGACAGTGTGGTTTGCAGGTGCTTGGATACAACAGGACAAAGGGATTTAGGTGTCCCTGGACTGCTTATGGTCTTAGCCAAAGTTTCTGAACTTGACAGTAACTTTTTATTAACGCGCTGCAGGTGATGTATAAGGTAGGATGTTCCTGGGTGGTTAACGACCCTACCACTACTTATTTCACCTTTACATATGGTACATATGGCAAGACAGTTGTTGTCCGGATTTGGATAGAAATATTGGCAGACCAAAGAGGTGGAATGTTTGGTCTTCTACACAGGCATGACCGTGATGGGCTTTTTCATCCCACGGACAACAACTGTCTCCCCCAGAGCCTGATTTAAACAAACCACATCACCATCAGAATCCTCCTCGTCAACTTCCTCCTCAGCGCCAGCTACACCAGTATCCTCATCCTGTTGTACTTCAACACCGCCGCCACACTTGGACTCTCCTTGGGGATTTGTGATATCTTCTTAGAACGCACAGTTCTTCGCTGTGCTTTTGCCAGCTTAACCCATTTGATTTTTGTAGCGGGAGGAGGGCTTCCATCGTCATGTGAAGCTGAACCACTAGTCATGAACATAGGGAAAGACCTTCGCCGTTCCTTGCCACTCCGTGTCGTAAATGGCACATTGGCAAGTTTACGTTTCTCCTCAGATGATTTAAATGTTTTTTTTAAGGTCATATTCCTTAACTTTGGGGGTCATTCAGACCCGTTTGCGAGCAAAGGACGCGCGCAAACGGGTCGATGTTGCCCCACTGCGCATGCGCACGATGGAGGGAGCTCCGTCGTGCGCATGCGCGAGACCCGGACTGCGACAGCCAAGCTGTCGCTCCGGGTCTCGCACCAAAGGGGGCGTGCTGTCATGTTGATTGACAGCACGCCCCCTTTGGTGGGCGTGCCGGGGCGTGGCTGCCAGACGGAGGCGTACCCATGGGAACGCCTACCGTCTGAAGCCGGCCCCACTGACATCACTTGTGATGTCAGTGGGAGTGATTTTGGCTCTGATAGAGCCAAAATCACTCCAGGGCTTGCGGCAGCGAGACCCTACCGCAGGGTCTCCGTCGCAAGTCCGATGGTCGCGATGGTCTTGACCATCGCGACCATCATCATGGACGCTCGCATAAGCTGTGGGTGGTAACCCACAGCTATGCGAGCGTCCATGAGGACGCTCCTAAAACAGGTAGGAGGGCCCTGATTCAGAGCGAGCGCTCTGGTCAGAGCATCCGGCTCTGAATCAGGCCCTTTGTCATTTGGAATTTTATATGCCCTCTACTATGACATTGGGCATCGGCCTTGGCAGACGATGTTGATGGCATTTTATCGTCTATGTCATGACTAGTGGCAGCAGCTTCAGTACTAGGAGGAAGTGGTTCTTGATCTTTCCCTATTTTATTTTTATTGGACAAAGTTTTGTCCTCCATTTATGTTATATTGATATATACGTGCGGCTAAGGCGCACACAAACACAGAAAAGAAGAATTTCTTATTTTTTTTGGAGTGCCCTTTGGGGGTTACACCACCCTTTAACAGACGAGCCAGCTGGTCCTTTACTTATGACACAGGCACACGCTTGGCGCTGCTACTTTGTTGATACACGTGCGGTTACAGCGCACACAATTCACAAACACAGAAAAGAAGAATTTTATAATTTTTTGGGGGAGTGCACATTGGGGGTTACACCACCCTTTAACAGACGAGCCAGCCGGCACTTTACTTATGACACAGGCGCACGCTTGGCGCTGCTACTTTGTTGATGCACGTGCGGCTACAGCGCACACAATTCACAAACACAGAAAAATAATTGTATTTTTGCACTTGGGGGGAGCACCCCTGATGGACAGATCACCCCCTGGACAACACTACAGCACCTCTTTAGGACTACAGCCTTTATGGGACACTGCACAACACAGCCCAGCCAGCCCCTATAGACTATGGACAACTGACTGCACAACACAGCCCAGCCAGCCCCTATGGACAACAGCAGCACAACACAGCCCAGCCAGCCCTTATGGACTTTGGAGTGGACACAGGGACTGATTCAGACCCGGTCGCAAGCGCTGAGCGCTTGCAACCGGGCCAATGTTTGCCCACTGGGCATGCGCACGACGGAGCCGCATGCGCGAGACCCGGCTAGCGACGGGTGCTCCGTCGCTCCGGATCTCGCACCAAAGGGGGCGAGCTGTCGATGGTGATTGACAGCTCTCCGCGTTGGTAGGCGGGCAGGGGGGGTGGCTGGCCAAAAGGAGGCGTTCCCGAAGGAAGCCAGAAGCTCTCTGGGGCTTGCGGCCACGAGACCCTACCACAAGGGTCGCGTCGCAAGCCCGATGGTCCATCAACCTGGCCGCTCGCAATAGCTGTGGGTGGTCACCCACAGCTATGCGTGTGGCCAGGAGGCCAAACAAAAAAAACACACCCTGATTCAGAGCGAGAGCTCGTTCAGAGCGTCCGTCTCTGAATCAGGCCCACAGCCCCTATGGACAACAGTAGCACAGCACAACACAGCCCAGCCAGCCCTAACTCCCACCCTCCCTCTTCACTGTCCACAGCCGAAGTGAAAAATGGCACAGACGCGGGGACCTTTTATAGGATCTAAAACCTGCGAGTTCCGACAGTGGGATGATGACGTTTTGACTCGATTTCACATCTGAGTCAGGCGGGAAAACTCGGATCAGGGGAGCTGGGGGGGGGGTTCGGATTCCATAAATCCGAACCCGCTCATGCCTAATAAAATAATACTTGATTTAGGCTCCCCCTAGTGTGAAGGAGTCCGATACATCATCCAGTGCACCCTTGGCTAACGATCTTTGTTAGATAGCAGTGCAGACTGGGAAGTAACCACAAGGCGTTTATTACGCCATTTTGTGTTTTGTAGAAACGACATCCACCCAGGGTGTCTGTTGTGTTAATCCTTGCAAGGGAAATGACAGACTGTTGTGATACCTGAGGGAATTTGAAAAACTCCGGTAGGGAGCGGTAGTCTGTGTCACAGGGGTTAACCGCAAGAACTGCGAGCTACCCTGAGAGGGAATGGTAGCATGTTGAAGCAACCCCAAGCGGGTGACAACTATGGGGGCCGCTAGGCGATCCGCAATGGAGGCCAGGGTGAGAAACAAACTGCCCAAGGGGGATCCTGTAAGGGGCCCGTCACCTCATACATAACCCTTTCCGAGTCAAATCCTCCGTACACCTGCAGCACATGGCAAGCAGGATAGCAAAAATGGGTGCAGTATCGTGCTCTATTTCCTGGTCAGACATATCTGACCAACAATCATCGTGGTAATATGAAGCAGCGCTATACTGGTCCTGACTAACGCTAAGATTAGCTGCAGGGACCCATTATCAGCGTATGCAACACACAGTTCCATCTAAAATATGGCAACGTGCAGCACGCAACAGTTTGTGACAAATCTCATAAATATTGACAAGTATATATATATATGTGAGGTCCTAAGTACACCTGTATTAGGGCAGATTGTAAAGAAAAGGGATAGATATACACTGTCTGTCTGTGCTTTATTCTTTCACCTGTCAGTCAGCACTAGCATAAGTCACATACAATGCAGAATTATATATACACACATACCCTGAAAAGGGGGCGTGACCTAACCATAAAGGGGGCGTGGTCTGATGACATGCCCCCATTTACATCACTAATGGGGCGTGCCCAGCATCTCCAAGATGCTGGGCAGCCCCTGGGCTTCCCCCCGTACTCTGAATAGATGCTGTGCACATGCGCACAGCGTCTATTCTAGCTCTGCATACAGGCTGCATAACAGCGTGTATGCTTCCCCCCAACTTCCCTCCCACCGCGGGACACTGCGACCCACGGGCGGGACAGTCCCAGAAAAACGGGACTGTCCCGCTAAATGCGGGACAGTGGGGAGGTATGTACACATAAACATTACATATAATATACTGCAAATGTCGCTACATTCAACTGCCTAGATTCAGTGTCTGGGAAGGCTATAACACTGTTTACACTGACCTAAATGGTGAGGTACGCAGGGGGACTGAACTCACTGTCATCCTAGGAGTTCTCTGCTGCACCATAGAGGAAATGGCCGCCTGGAGACCTCAGAGGAAGCGTGGCCCACGGAGGGAGCAGCTCAGGGACACCAGACCATGCGCTGGAAAGGCATGCTGAGCTGAGAGGAGGAGCTGCTAGACAGGGAAGGCTGCCTGCCCTGGCTAGCAATTAAGCCCCGGGATGCCGGTTCCGGCTGCCGGCATATCTCTCTGATAGTCTAGCGGTCACACAGGGTATGCCTCCGCAGAGAGGGAGCCCGCCACCGCTGCT
The DNA here is from genome assembly GCA_031769625.1 of Taudactylus pleione. Taxonomy (NCBI): domain Eukaryota; kingdom Metazoa; phylum Chordata; class Amphibia; order Anura; family Myobatrachidae; genus Taudactylus; species Taudactylus pleione. The sequence goes on along the minus strand of JAUIMM010000187.1, from coordinate 3,849,222 downwards.
AGCACCTCCGGTCTGTCCCGAGAGATCGGAGGCAGGAGACTGCAGGATACACACGTCGGTCACTACAAGCGGTGACCCGTGATCTTACCTGTCCCCGTCGATCCGGCTGCAGCCCTGGGATACCTCCAGAGCCCGGCTAGTACAGACTCTGGGGTCCTGCCGCGATCCCCAGATCTATACTGACGTCGCTGCCTCGGCGGGTTGTAGGAGCGGCAGCTTGGACGTCCAATGGACAGTCTGACGCTGACGCTCTGAAGAGTTCCAAAATAAAATAAAAATGTATCAAACTCAAATAAATAAAAGCTTAGGGGCTGTTAATCAGTCCCCCTGCGCATAAAGGTGACCCGACTCTGGCCAGGCACCAACAGGTGCCTCTGGCTTGGGGGCGGGGTTATAGGGAGAGTGGACCCAGTGCATCCTGGGAGCTGAAAGCTATAACTGCATGGTGCCCGGATTTGGTTCCCAACCTATACCCCAAGGTCAACCCTGTGGACCCCCATGGACCCTGAAGAAGAAATACTGTTGTGTTGATCTTAGATAACTATATAAAATTCACCAAGTTCACCCCAGGCCTATAGCAGAGTGATAATGCTCCATAGACTGTCCCGCCCCCTGCACCTGTAATGTCATAATGAAAATGCAGAACCATCGGGACCAGGAAGGGCCTGACTGCGCCTCTGCAGCGGATCTCTAGGCTGGAGGGTGCTATTCCAGGCACCCTGTTGGTCAAATACAACTACAATGGAGCAGCAATGGTGCTGCCCTATAGGTTATGCGCCCCTGGCATCGGCACTGCTCGCAATGAGAACAACGGGGTCCAGGTGCTGGGCGGTTTGGCCAAATCCAGGAGACGTGGCCACGCACCCACTGAAGAAAAAATAAATAAATACTATGAGCTGCGCCGTTTGCTCACCTGGCCCCGATGGGCCTCTAATAACAGGTCCGGATATAGAGTATCCTGCCACCCTCTGGGCGCCACCACCAGTTACAGCCCCATTTCACCCAGGCACAATCACTTCCTCGTACCCACAAACTTCCGTCTGTATGTACAAATGCAAATATGAAGATTGCCTCCCAAAAAAACATAAAAACAATTCACATATGTTTTCCTGACAATAACAAAATGACAACTTTTTGTATTATTCTACATAATTTGCTAAATTACAAATAATTGCAGTAAAAAGCATTACCTTCAGCAGTTGCACAAAAGCCCCCCCCCCCAACAAATCAGGGATTACTCCTCATTTATCACTTTATTAATATATTAAATGGATAATTAGCCCATATCCCAATGACCAATCGCACTGCACTTCTGACAAACAATTTCCTGAAGCTAATGCACCTTAGACTGTAGTTAATATTTCAGGGGACGAATAAGAGCTGCTAATTCTAACACTGACATTATTTAGTGTTATATAAATGCAAGTAGCTCAATTAGCCACTCCCTAGGCATCACCGAGAGTAGCGTAAATGTATCATTTCTATTGTCAAATTTCTTTTAACAACCATTAGCGGCACAAAGCCCAGAACAGTAAGTATACAAAAAAATTAACATATTAACCTTTCATCAGTGGATAATTACTTTCAATTCAGGCTAGAAAAGTCTTAAAATATAGCTGCAATGGGGAATGGTATGAGATACCGCCGGACCCTAACCCTCCCTTACGGGTGCCTAACCCTAACCTCCCCCCCAAGTGCCTAACCCTATCCCCCCCTGTAAGTGCCTAAACCTAAGCCCCCCCTTCCCCGCAGAATAAACCCCAAGTCTCCCGGGGGGTGCCTAACCCTAACCTCCCCCCGGGGTGCCTAACCCTAACGCTCCCTACTACTGATTTTAACTACAACCCCCATTGTGAGATATAGCCGGTAGATGTTTTCCAAATAGCTGCGATACCAACGGTTCACAATGGGCTTCACTCATTACAGATCACCACTGCGATTGTAATAGCGATTACACACGCAGTTCAACTGCGATAGTATGCTAATCCATTGTGATCGCTATGCCGTCGCAGCACACCACAAGGACGCCCACTTTACCTTACACACATCCATAATGTTTAGCAAGATTGCGAAACCATCGGCACAATCGAGTCCCATCGCAGCCTCACGCACACTTGTACAAGCCCTGACCTTACTCAGAAATTGCTAACTTCATTGCACGCTATGAGGCCTCAGGCTGCGTATGGCATGGCAGTGGCTAATTTATACGCGCCCCTGCAACGGCGTTCAAACGCACTGGCATGCCTGCATTTTGCCTCCCCCCCATCACCACACACAAACGGCACTGACTGTCAATCGCAGTGGCCGGTTCGCGCACGTGTGCTGCGATGCATAACGCAACAATTGGCCGACTGCGTGCACATTAGCAACTGCGATCCTTGCTGAATCAGGCCCTATATTTGCTAAGTGATAAAATCCAGTCTATAAACAAATAAACATATGACACCAGCGGGGTATATTTACTAAAGACACTGGCCCTCATTCAGAGGCGGTCGGAGGATGCAAGCGGTCGCTCAGAAACTCAGACCATCACGACCAACGGGGCTTACGACGAGACCCTAGGGTAGGGTTTCACTTGTCGTAAGCCCCGGAGAGTTTCTGGCTCTGTCAGAGCCGGAAGCTCTCCACTGACATCACTATGGCAGTGATGTCAGTAGGGCCTCCCCCAAACGGCAGGGCTGCCACCCCCCCGGCCAGCCTTCCAAACGGGGCGAGCTGTCAATCAACATCGACAGCTCGCCCCCTTTGGAAAGAGACCCGCTACGACCGGCGCTGTCGGTCGTAGTGGGTCTCACGCATGCGCACGAAGGAGCCGGCTCCCTCGTGCGCATGCGCACTAGACAAACATCGAGGCGGCCGTGCGGTCGTAGACCGTACGGCCGCCTCTGAATAAAGCCCTGTGTTTTTAGAAGTGGAGATGTTGCCCATAGCAACCAATCAGATTCTAGATATTATCTTCTAGAAGGTGCTAGATAAATGTTAAGTAGAATCTGATTGGTTGCTATGGGCAACATCTGCACTTCTAAAAACCTGCACTTTAGGAATTATACCTCCAGGTGTATTCCAATATGGAAAGAGATCTGTGTTCAATTGTTTTCTGTGCCACCCTCTCCCAACCCCTCTTGACCAGTCTGCTTAACTGTTGTCCTTCCATTCTCCCAAATCACCTGGCGGCCCAAGGCACCATCATTACAATGACATGTTCTACAATATGGCACCTGAGCAGGAGATAATAAAGATTCTGGTACAGTGCCATAGTCTTAGGTATCTTCTGCATGCCTCCCAACATGACCCTCTCCAGGAGGGACACAATGCTCTGGTCCTGGACTTCCCTGGTAATTTATGATTGGTGGCGGCTCCAGGATCGGGGCTGCAGCACCGTCCAATATTCACATAGGGGAGTCACACCAACTGTCAGTGAGTCCCAGCCAGTGTTGTTTGGCAGAGTGTGAAATGACAGTTGGTGTGACCCCCCTATTTGATTTTTGAACTGCGCTGCAGCCCCACCTCTTACCAGGGAAGTCCAGGACCAGAGCATTGTGGACCTCATTCACAGAGCGTGAGGTCGGTCTGAATGAGGGGAGGACCTTTTGAATTTTCAAGACGTCCTCCTTTGCGGTGGTAAGGTTGTGGGTTAACACCCACAGCCTGACGACCGCCTAAGGTGATGGTCGCGATGGTCAAGACCATCGTGACCATCGGGGCTTACGACGAGACCCTAGGGTAGGGTCTCCCTTGTCGTAAGCCCCGGAGAACTTTCGGCTCTGTCTGAGCTGGAAGCTCTCCACTGACATCACTAGTGATGTCAGTGGGGCCGCCCCCAAACGGTAGACGTTCCCATGGGAACGCCCCCGTTTGGGCTGCCACCCCCCCGGCCCGCCTTCCAAACGGGGCGAGCTGTCAATCAACATCGACAGCTCGCCCCCTTTGGATCGAGATCCGCTATGACCGGCGCTGTCGGCCGTAGCGGGTCTCACACATGCGCACGACGGCGCCGTCGTGCGCATGCTCTGTGGGGGGCCATCAACCTGGTCCGGGCGCATCGGCGCTAACGACCGGCGCGATTGACCCCCTGTGTCCCTCCTGGAAAGGGTCATGTTGGGGGAGGTATGCTTCTGTGCTGGTGCCATCTTGACAAAGACATGGCAGAAAATACGGCAGCCTAGAAACTTGGTAATAGTCTGTTATAGGCACGGGGCCCCCATTGATACACTACCGGATGACAATACCTACTAAATTCAACTTAACTTCCATTAAAGCTCCATTCAGCTAAAAATAAAAGTTGGCGTATTTAATTGAGCTAGTTGCTAATTCAATTTACAAAACTTGCTCAAGCTGCAGATACTCAAGATAATATTGTGATTTCCGATTGTGAGAGAATTTTATTTACGATAAACAGCAACAGCCAACTAGATCCGAATGATTAAAATGTCTTTTATAGAACAAAGAATTAATCAAACAAATCAGAGTCAGTTGCTCCGCAAGATTCAAAGAAAGGGATTTGATTTATCCTCCTTGGTTGTAGTCCCAGCAAAAACAGGGATAGGCAGCAGAGAGTGATTACAGAGAAGCCTATGTTCTGCTTGTTTCTTGCCTTTTATTCAGGAGTGCCTCTTGTAAAATACCACGGTTATAGAGTATAGACAGACCATTTATTCAAAGCTATTTACACGTGGACAAATTCAACCAAAATCCTTCGGTTCTGCACTCGGATGCAGTTTCCACTATTGTTGCCCAAATTTTAAAATAATTTTCAGTGACTCTGCAGCTGAGTCATGTTACTAAGTGCATCACACGTGGTACTGCCTTGGACTCAGAGCACTATTGCTCCCATCATGTCAGGCTTACAGAACTTGATTGTAATACACGTTTTTGACTTTTAAGTACTGCTCGACAATAAGTGTTAAAGTAAAATCTCAGAGAATAAGAACAGATGATAAAAAGGCTTCTGACATGCAGAGAAAGGTTCATCGTAATGTGCAGTTGATCAGTACTGAAAATGACATATATTTCTGTGCCAAACTTTTCCAGGTACAAAATTTTAATACTGTAAATATAGAAATTAGTGACTGTCAGCAGGTAGGCTCTATGCATTATACGTTTTGGATACACTTTTGCATTTGAATATATTTATTAGGGGTGAGCGGGTTCGGATTTCTGAAATCCGAACCCCCCCGATCCGAGGTCGATCAGAGTCAGGCTCGACTTTTCCCGCCTGACTCGGATCTGAAATCGAGGCAAAACGTCATCATCCCGCCTTCCGGGTCTCGCGGGTTTTGGATTCTATATAAGGTACCCGCGTCGGCGCCATTTTCTCACTGGGCTGTGGACAGTGAAGAGGGAGGGTGGGAGTTAGGGCTGGCTGGGCTGTGTAGTGTAGTGTTGTGCTGTGCTGTGCTGCTGTTGTCCATAGGGGCTGTGTCCACTCCTCCAAAGTCCATAGGGGCTGGCTGTGTTGTGCTGCTGTTGTCCATAGGGGCTGTGTCCACTCCTCCAAAGTCATAGGGGCTGGCTGTGTTGTGCTGTGCTGCTGTTGTCCATAGGGGCTGTGGCCACTCCTCCAAAGTCCATAGGGGCTGGCTGGACTGTGTTGTGCAGTCAGTTGGCCATAGGGGCAACTCCGAAGTCCTGTGCAGTGTCCCAGTCCTAAAGGGGTGCTGTAGTGTTGTCCAGGGGGTGCTCTGTCCATCAGGGGTGCTCCCCCCAAGTGCAAAAAAATAAATGTTTTCTCTGTGTTTGTGAATTGTGTGCGCAGTAGCCGCACGTGCATCAACAAAGTAGTGCCAAGCGTGCGCCTGTGTCATAAGTAAAGGGCCGGCTGGCTTGACCGTTAAAGGGTGCTGTAACCCCCAAAGTGCACTCCAAACAAAATAAAAAATATATTTTTTTGTGTTTGTGAATTGTGTGCGCAGTAGCTGCACGTGCATCAACAAAGTAGCACCAAGAGTGCACCTGTGTCATAGGTAAAGGGCCGGCTGGCTTGACCGTTAAAGGGTGCTGTAACCCCCAAAGTGCACTCCAAAAAAAAAATATATATATATTTTTTTGTGTTTGTGAATTGTGTGCGCAGTAGCAGCACGTGCATCAACAAAGTAGTGCCAAGCGTGCGCCTGTGTCATAAGTAAAGGGCCGGCTGGCTTGACCGTTAAAGGGTGCTGTAACCCCCAAAGTGCACTCCAAACAAAATTAAAAAATATTTTCTGTGTTTGTGAATTGTGTGCACTGTGGCTGCACGTGCATCAACAAAGGAGCAGCGCCAAGCGTGCGCCTGTGTCCCATAAGTAAAGGGCTGGCTGGCTTGTCCGTTAAAGGGTGCTGTAACCCCCAAAGTGCACTCCAAACAAAATAAAAAAATATTTTCTGTGTTTGTGAATTGTGTGCACTGTGGCTGCACGTGCATCAACAAAGGAGCAGCGCCAAGCGTGTGCCTGTGTCCCATAAGTAAAGGGCCGGCTGGCTTGTCCATTAAAGGGTGCTGTAACCCCCAAAGGGCACTCCAAACAAAATAAAAAGATATATTTTTTTGTGTTTGTGAATTGTGTGCGCAGTAGCAGCACGTGCATCAACAAAGGAGCAGCGCCAAGCGTGCGCCTGTGTCCCATAAGTAAAGGGCCGGCTGGCTTGTCCGTTAAAGGGTGCTGTAACCCCCAAAGGGCACTACAAACAAAATAAAAAAATATTTTCTGTGTTTGTGAATTGTGTGCACTGTGGCTGCACATGCATCAACAAAGGAGCAGCGCCAAGCGTGCGCCTGTGTCCCATAAGTAAAGGGCTGGCTGGCTTGTCCGTTAAAGGGTGCTGTAACCCCCAAAGGGCACTCCAAACGAAATAAAAAAATATTTTCTGTGTTTGTGAATTGTGTGCACTGTGGCTGCACGTGCATCAACAAAGGAGCAGCGCCAAGCGTGCGCCTGTGTCCCATAAGTAAAGGGCCGGCTGGCTTGTCCATTAAAGGGTGCTGTAACCCCCAAAGGGCACTCCAAACAAAATAAAAAAATATATTTTTTTGTGTTTGTGAATTGTGTGCGCAGTAGCAGCACGTGCATCAACAAAGTAGTGCCAAGCGTGCGCCTGTGACATAAGTAAAGGGCCGGCTGGCTTGTCCGTTAAAGGGTGCTGTAACCCCCAAAGGGCACTCCAAACAAAATAAAAAAATATTTTCTGTGTTTGTGAATTGTGTGCACTGTGGCTGCACGTGCATCAACAAAGGAGCAGCGCCAAGCGTGTGCCTGTGTCCAATAAGTAAAGGGCCGGCTGGCTCATTTCTTAAAGGGTGGTGTAACCCACAAAGTGCACTAGTGTCCAACAAAAATAAAAAATTATTTTCTGTGTTTGTGTGCGCCGCACGTATATATCAATATAACATAAATGGAGTACCAAACTTTCTCCGATAAAAATAAAATAGGGAAAGATCAAGAACCACTTCCTCCTAGTGCTGTTGCTGCTGCTGGGAGTTGTTCATCATCCCAGAGAGGAAGTAGGAACACCACTACTTTTACTAAACAATTGACTCTCCAACAGTCCCTAACAGGGAGGATGAAGTACGACAGCAGTCATCCTGAAGCAAAACGTATAACTGAGGCCTTGACTGCTATATTGGTGTTAGACGTGCGCCCGGTATCCGCCATTAGTGCAGTGGGATTTAGACAATTGATGGAGGTAGTGTGTCCCCGGTTCCAAATCCCGTCTAGATTCCACCTGCATCCTCAAAGCAGCAGCAACAAGCGTGCGTCTGTCTGTTAAAGGGTGGTGTAACCCTCAAATTGCGCTCCACAAACAATAAAAAAATTATTCTTTTTTTTTTCTGTCTTTGTGAATTGTGTGGGCTGTAGCTGCACCTGCATCCTCAAAGCAGCAGCGACAAGCGTGCGTCTGTCTGTTAAAGGGTGGTGTAACCCCCAAAGTGCGCTCCAACCAAAATAAAATAATCTTCTTTTTTTCTGTGTTTGTGTGTGAAATGTATGCGCAGTAGCCGCACCTGCATCCTCAAAGCAGCAGCGACAAGCGTGCGTCTGTCTGTTAAATGGTGGTGTAACCTTCAAAGTGCGCTCCACAAAAATAAAAAATTCTTTTTTTTTGTCTTTGTGAATTGTGTGGGCTGTAGCCGCACCAGCATCCTCAAAGCAGCAGCGACAAGCGTGCATCTGTCTGTTAAAGGATTATATCGGTGACAGTATCCAAGTAGGCATGTCAGACAGTCCATACCTGTACTGGCAGGAAAAAGAGGCAATTTGGAGGCCCCTGTACAAACTGGCTCTATTTTACCTGAGTTGCCCCCCCTCCAGTGTGTACTCCGAAAGAGTGTTTAGTGCAGCCGGGAACCTTGTCAGCGAAAGGCGTAGGAGGTTGCTTCCACAAAATGTGGAGATGATGTTCATAAAAATTAATTATCAACTCTTCCAGGGAGACCAGCCTCCAGAACGTACAGAGGGACCTGTGGTGGTGGATTCCAGCGGGGATGAGTTAATAGTCTGTGAGAATGAGGATGTACACAACACTGAAGAGGGTGAGGAATCGGTGGATGAGGAGGATGAGCACGACATCTTGCCTCCGTAGAGCCAGTTTGTGCAGGGACAGATTAATTGCCAGCTTGTTTTGTGGGGGCCCAAACAAACCAATCATTTCAGCCACAGTCGTGTGGCAGACCCTGGCGCTGAAATTATTGGTTTGTTAAAGTGTGCATGTCCTGTTTATACAACATAAGGGTGGGTGGGAGGGCCCACTCGTGTCGCTTAGCATAGCCTTTTGGACATAAAAGCATTATTGTGAGGTGTTCAGAATAGACTGAAAATGAGTGGAAATTAATGTTATTGAGGTTAATAATAGCATAGGAGCAGAAAAACCAACACATTCTGTGATTTTAGCTGTTTTTATGCTTTTTAAAAAAAAAATACAGATCCAAAACACAAAACCCAGAACCCAAAACACGGAAGGGTGGTTTTGGCAAAACTAATCCAGATCCAAAACACGAAGAAAGATCCAGATCCAAAACCAAAACACGAAAAGTGGCCGGTGCACACCCCTAATATTTATTCGAGCGTAATCCAGAAAGTAAAGACCGTTTGCTTGTAAACGAAAAAAAAAAAATTTGTATTCATTTTTTTTGTTTCTTTTTTAAACATAACAAACAAATCAATAAACATGCGCACCCTTCCTACTTGGTCTAATTTCGGTTTGTGTCATTTTAAAACATGGAGTACCTGTCTATCTCCACATAACTGCCTCCTTCAGTTATGCATTTGTCATATTTGGGCCTCATTCAGCAAGGAACGCAGTTACTTATACGCGCGTAATCGGCTGATTGTTGCATTCTGCGCATGCGATCAGGACAGCGATTGCAGTGACTACTCAGACCCATCGCAGAGTGATTGACAGGAAGTGCCGTTTGTGGGTGGTGATGGGGGGTGGTCGGCCGAACGCAGGCGTGCCAGTAAGTTTCAACGCCGTTGCATGGGCGTGCATAAATTATTCACTGCGACAGCCTGAGGCCTCATAGCGTGCGCTGAAGTACGCAATTCCTGAGTGAGGTCTGACCTGCCTTAACTGTGCGTATGGGTCCGATGGTACTCGATTGTACCGATGTTTTCGCAGTCTTGCTAACCATTATGGATGAGCGTGTAAAGTAAAGTGGGCGTCCTTATGTAGTGCTGTGGCGGGCATTGCAATTGCTATGGATTAGCATACTATCCGTAGTGAATCAGGCCCCCTGTCCACGAGCTTTATAATCCCCTTGTTGTAATCGGCTGCTTCCAGACCATTGAACCCCTTGATGACATTAAGCTACAACTCATTTATTTATTTACAGTTTAAGTTGCGCAGCATATTCCGTTGCGCTTTAATAGAACAAAACTGGGTAGTAACAGACAGATATAAAGCTGGCAAAACTAGCAAAACGTTTTCCATCCATGAACTTAGGGCCTGATTCAGAGCCGGACGCAATTAGCGCTCGCTCGTCCCGAAAATAGGGGTGGCTATTCAAATGAACCGTTCGCTCTTTGCGGTCTGCTTACGCCTCTAGGTCTGAACGAGCGAACAAAACTTGCGGTCGTTTTTTGGAAACCTACGCCCCCTGGCCGCTCGCATCGTACGTCATGTCCGCTATTTATTAGATTAATCGAGTACATCGACCAGGGTATGAAGTGCTTGCTATTCTTCTTGTGGTTGTTTTTTGCTACCACAATTTTGCGAGCAGTTCTGGCTATAAAATAGCCCAGTGACGTGGTCAATGACGCTGCTGTTTTAATTATGCACACCCATAAAACGCCCGTTTTGACCTTTAAGCACGCCTGCGTTCGGATCTCCACTCCCCGTTTTCAAGCACCTTCCCCTGTTACCACCCACAAACGCCTCCTCCTGTCACTCAAATTATCAGGCATTCGCTATTTTGCGAGCACATGAAATTCAACCGCACTGACTATTTCGCGCATGCGTATAACGATCCGTACGCATGCGCAGTTGGGCAAACATCGCTCGGAGCGAACGAGCGGCCGCTTACGAGCGGCTCTGAATCAGGCCCTTAGTTTGGTGAAAAAGTGAAAATCGCAAGGTCCGGACTATAGGGTGGATGAACAGAAACCTCCCACCCAAAACTGTGTCTGGTGATGGGCGTCCCGATTGCTCTTCGTCATGCATGTTCATTTGTCCATTCAGGAATCGAATAACATTCCCCACTTCAGTGACAGAGGGAATTTGCATCAGAGGGTTCTTTTATAACAACGCACATCAAAAACAACCATAACAGCACGCCACTCTTAGAAAACAGGCTAGGGAGACCGTCTGACCATGAATTGGGAGGGGGAATGACCTGCACGGCGGGAAAGCGCAAACAGACCTTGGAGCGAGATGCAGGAAGGTGAAAAATGCATTTCTCATATGCACCAAGCCAGTTGTGGTGGGTAACGCCATCTCCCTGGCTTCTCTCCGCGGAGTGTTGATAGAGGGATCCAAGCGGATCCCTCCTAGGTCCCCCCTCCCTAAGCGCGGCGCTTACGCAGTAGGACGTAGACCGGGAAGTCCCTCCACCGCAAAGGGCCACTCTTACTGACAGAGCGGTCCTTTGCAGGGATCGTCATGCATCCAGCCCTATTTTCTGGATTACCCGTGTGTGTGTACTTTTTTAATAGCTCTTTTATAAATGAAAACTTTTAGCTTTCCTTTAAAGTAATTAAAATGTAATTTAGTAATATAATTTTAGTAGCACTTACGGCTATAGGGCTTATTCAGAGTTTTACGCTAAGCTGGTGTTTACGCAGTTGTCTTTTTTTTTGCTACTGCGCACGCGCGAAATGCCATGGAAAGTTCCACTGCGCACACGCAAACTAAAGTTTGAGATGGCATTCGCAATAGCTCCATGATCGCAAGGTCCTGAGCAGACCACTGCGATCCATGGGTGTTTCTGGGTGAAGTCAGGGAGGTGGCCGAAAGTGTTTGCAAAAAAAGGGCGCTCTGTGGGCGTGTTATGGGATTTCCAGGGGTGTGTCTGAGCTCGCAGCTGTGCTCCAAATCGCAGAATCTCAGTCTCAGAGGTCAGTTTCAGAGAAACAGTTGACACGGAATCTGCGCTGCCCAGGACTTACATGACGAGTCGGTGTGCGTCCGATCTTGCGTCGATGGTGGTGTCTTCTCAACCCCTGGTGGATCTGCACACAATGCAGATAGGGGAAGTGGGAGTAGCAACATTTGCTTAATCTGTCGCACACTATTTCAGACTGGCTGAATTGTAAGCAAGCCTTACCATGTTTTCGTACATACTTTGAGAACGCAGTTTAGAATGCAAGAGCGTAGAACTCTCAATCAGGCCGATATTTACTAAAGATCATTATTTCAAAGCTACCGATTCTTAGAGCCTTTGAGGACTGGATTCATAAGGGCAAAGTCACGATCCGTAGGTAGGAATTCCTCTGAAGAGAACAGGGAGCCGGGGGGAGGGGGGGTAAGGATGGCTAGAAGGCAGCGAGGGGAGTGACAGTGCCAGCATCCTCAAAAGGTCAGTCCCAGGTGGCTAGACCTAACCAGAGGCGTGGAGTCTAACCCACTCGGTGGTCTTCACCAGTGACCCGTTTTGATATGGGTTTCGCCGCACCGAGTTAAGCAGGTCGCGGTCCTCTGGTTAGGTACCTGGAAGTTTAACAAGGAGACTACGAATTGTCACTGCGGTAATTATTGGAAAAGATGCACTGGAATGTACTTATGAGACATTGCTGAATACATCAAGAAGTGACACAGGAGGACAGAACTAGTTGGGGGAGACGATGAATAATGGAGGGTCAGGTACTGAATGCTTAGGGTAACATAGAAAATCTAGACACAGGGTAGTGTGAAAGGAAATCGGGGATCCAGACACTGAAAGACACTGAGTGTACAGGGAACCCAGACGCAAGGTAATATACTTGGTGCACTGTAGATCCTGACACAGAACAGTAACTGCAAAGAATTCAGATGCTGGTGAGAGAACTGATAAGGTGCATACACACGGTCAGACTTTGTAGGACGATATAAACGATAACGATATCTTTTATCGTTATATCGTTCATATTGTCCATTTTTTGACCCCTTCCAACCCCCAAACGACGGACAATGCGCGGGCACGGATGGTCGATAACGATCATTGCCCGTGCATGCAGTCCAACCTGGTCGATATCGATCATCCAGCACATGCAGAACTATCAGACAACGATAACGTTATCATTGTCTGATCTGACCGTGTGTATGCACCATTACACTGTAGGTAGTCTCGGAGTAATCATACAAAGAACACAGACGCATGTGGGTGAGCTTGTTACACAGTAGAAACAGTCACGGAGGATAATAACTGCAGGGACTTCAGACGTTGGAGAGTGAACTTGTTACACATTATGCTGCAACCCGGCATCGCAGGATCAGAGAAATCCAACATGTTGGATTTCGGCGATTTGATGATCGCGATCAAAAAATTATTGCAATTGTCAAATCGACATTTAATATGACAAATGTCTGCGATCAGCGACGGATCGTAGAACATCGATGGTGGGAGGTCGGCGTTTACCCCCGGAAACACCGGCAATTCTTATTGCATCGCCGGATCATGACAAACAGTCGCTGATGTATATGGGCACCTTAACTTGTGCAGGGAACTCAGAGAGGAGCCTAAAGCTGGCTACACATCTAAAGATTATCTGTCCAACCAGCCAACTAGTTGATTGGTTGGAATGAAAATCTGGTAACGTATGGGAGTAACTGATGATCAGCAAATTGCTCCTAAATGCCAGAAAACAGATGAAAATGGTCGTCAGACAAGTTTGTTAAATGTTTGATCTAAACTATTTGTTCAAACAACAGTTTATTTCCATTTTCCGGCGTTTGGGAGCAAATTGCTGATTGTCATTTACTTTCATACCTTACCAGATTTTCATTCCAAACAATCAACTAGTTGGATGGTTGGACAGAAAATCTTTACGTTTGTATGCAGCTTTACAGCTGAGGTATACAACACAGGGACTCAGCTGGGAGCTGAACAGCAATCCAGGAATCAGCAAGAAACTTGACACAGTGGTATTCAGCTAGCAGTTGAAACATGTAACAAAGGGAATCAATACTGAGAGCTGCTGCAAATAACACAGGTAGTAAACTTGATAGTAGATCCAGTCACAGAATAATAATCACTGCAGATTAGCTTTGGGATACGCTGAGAAAAGCAACCTAGAGCCTAGAACGAACACAAGCGTCACAGGGAAAGTGAAGTTGAACAGCATATTCCTGTTCCTGGAGTGAGACTATATACCCCTAGGTAGCTGGTCATTGGATCAGAGGATCAGCTGAGTGACCTCAGGGCTACCATTGGGGGAGACTAGTCAGATGATATGGACCAACATGGGGCGAACAAATATACAGAACATTTTATTCTCATCAATCCCTGCCTCCAATGGACCACACTAAACATTTTTGGGCTATTATAGGAACCTGGTACTCCCAGGCAGGGGCGTCGAGAGGGGGAGGGGCGGGTACAGATTACCCGGGCCCGGGCTTCCTGAGGCGACCGGCGGGGGCCCAGATCTGGCGCCGCCCCCCCCACCTCACAGCAGCCCAGCTACAGCAATCCCCTATGCCTGTGGGGGGGAGCGATCACACTGATCGAGCTCCCCCTGGCTTTGAGCAGGGCTGAGGGGGCTCAGAGCTCCCCCCCCTCCCCAGCGCGCAGCGCCGCTTTGCAGCGCTGCAATTCTTTTTTTTTTTTTCTAGGAAGGGGGCATGGCAACGCCTCCCATGATTAGGCCACGCCCCCTTTTACCCAGGCCCACCGCTGCTCTTGGCAGGCCTGCTCCCAGGTAAACCCATGTCAACAAGGGAAGAACATTCAAGCTCCACACAGATAGTGCCCTGGTTGAATTGGATTGAACATGTAACCTCATCACTGCAAAGCATCAATGCTGGCCAGAAAGTACCTTATTTGAGATGCATGGTGGTTGCCAAGACAGGATCTATTCCTTCTTAAGATGCTAGTACCGACACACTGCTGAGTGTGCATGCATCTGGTCTGGCGGTCTCCTAGTTTACAACAATTTTACACATTGGTTCACCTACAACTCACTAAAGCTTTATTTTTATTGAATGAAGAACATCACTCAGGCCATAATATTGGGTTGGGTAAGAGATCCCAGCGGTCGGGATGCTGCTGGTCAGAATACCGACAGCGGCATACCGACAGTCAGAATCCCGACACCCATTAAGAAAGCAGGTAAGACTAACCATTACCCCTAACCCTCTCCCTGGTGCCTAACCCAAACCTCACCTCCTAGTGCCTAAACCTAACCTCCACCCAGGGGCGTATCTTCCTATTGGCCAGGATGGCCAGGGGCGCCGGCCGAGGGGGGGCGCCGTTGCCGCCTGCAGTCAGTTCTATCCCTGCTGCCCGCCCCAGTGATTTCCCGGCTGCCTGGCGCTTAGTATACACATACACACTGAGTCTGTCACAATCACTACAGAGTAACAGACTCAGTCTGGAACTGGCAGCGTTGGGTGACCCCCTTACTGACGTGTGATGTCACACACCATGCATGCTTTGATAGAGAGGACACACACCTAATCATCTAGATGTCCTTCACAGCAGGGGTCAGGGAGCGGTCAGTGCACATGGTACACTGCTGACTCGTCGGCCGGGACCTGCGGGGTTGAGGACTGAGCAGGCAGGAGGAGTGTACAGCAGCGTGAGGACTTTTGCCGGGGAAGTTGGGATCGGTCTGTGATGTGGTAATGGGGGCTGGCTGAGGAAGGTGATGTGGCTGTGGATTGAGGTAGGTGATGTGGCTGGAGGCTGGCTGAGGAAGGTGATGTGGCTGTGGACCTCATGAGGTAGGTGATGGGGCTGGAGGGTGGCTGAGGATGGTGATGTGGCTGTGAGCTGAGGAAGGTGATGGGGGCTGAGGAAAGTGATGGGGGCTGAGGAAAGGAGTGGGACCAAGTTCCAACCCACTGGCCTAGTCTGGACTCTCTGGAGGGAGACACTCACTGGTCTGGACTTTCTGAAGCGACTTGAGGCTGGTCTGCAATTAGCTCTGCAGCTATCTGTGACAGCCTAGCAGGTGAGGTTACTCAGTTATCTGTAGGGGGCTGGAGAGAATTAGGGGTCTATATACTAAGCAGTGATAAGAGACAGAGGGCCTGATTCAGAGCAGCTCGTAAGCGGCCGCTCGTTCGCTCCGAGCGATGTTCGCACAACTGCGCATGCGTATGGGTTGTAATACGCATGCGCGAACCAGTCATTGCGGTCGGAAATTGTGTGCTCGCAAAATAGCGAATGCCTGCTAATTTGAGTGACAGGATGAGGCATTTGTGGGTGGTAACAGGGGAAGGTGCTTGAACACGGGGAGTGGAGATCCGAACGCAGGCGTGCCAAACTGTCAAAACGGGTGTTTTAAAGGTGTGCATAATTAACAAAACAGCGTCATCGACCACGTCACTTGGTTGTCTTTTAGCCTGAATTGCTCGCATGATTGCGGTAGGAAAATCCTACCACAAGCACTGCGAGCAGTTCATTCGCCTTTCGATGTACTCGATTAATCTAACAAATAGCAGAGATGACGTACGATGCGAGCGGCCAGGGGGCGTTTTTTTAAAAATAGCGAGCGCATGTTTCGTTCGCTTGTTCAGACATAGAGGCGTCAACAGACCGCAAAGAGCGAGCGCTCTATTTAAATATCCAGCCCCTTTTTCTGAACGAGCGAGCGCAAATAGCGTCCGGCTCTGAATCAGGCCCAAAGTGAAAAGTGATAAGTAAGTGATAAGGTGCAAGCCAATCAGCTCCCATCTGCCATCTCACAGGCTGTGTTTGAAAAATGACAGTTGGGAGCCCCCTTAATGTTTGTTTTTATTTATCTTCTGGCTGTGGGGGCAATGAATCAGTGTGTGTTATTTTATTTCCAGTGGGAGCAATCACTGGAGGGGGACGCCAGTCCCTTAGTTTGCAAGGGGCACTCGGACCCCTAGATACACCCCTGGCTCCACCTCCCCGCACCCTAAACCTAACACTGCCTCCTCGCTGCTTAAACCTAACCTCCCCAAACAAGTGCCTAAAACTAACCTCCCCCTCCACGCACCCTAAACCTAACCCTCCCCCCTAGTGCCTAACCCTAACCCTCCACCTAACGCCCCATATTTACCTTTGTGGTCCTGGGATTCCGACGCCCGTCGGCATCTGGCACGCCGGGATGCTGACTACATACCCATAATATTTACACCTTGTTTCAATTATGTTAAAAAACGCAATGAAACAATAAATTGATTTGACTGCACACAGCAAAGGCAAGGAAAACTGCTGATAAAATGTCCACTTTTCACCTTAGCACAAGATACTGTAGTTCTCCATTAAGGGGGAGATTTATCCCAGCTAGGGTTAATTCAATTAGGAGCAAAAAGTCGAGATCATCGAAAAGCGTTCTCCGATGCGATCTTTTCGCCTCATTCGCCAGTTTTTCATCAATCTTTTCGCGTACTTTCACAATGCGTGCTCCCGCTTTTTGCCCTATTCAATTACAAAACAGGCGAAAATGCATATGTGTGAAAACTGCCAAAGGCAAAACTAGCGAAAAGTACAGCATATATTGGGGAAAGCATTCTGTACTCCATAAAAGCCTAACTGACCCTGGAAATCAATACAGAAGGCTATTAATAGCCCTAATAATAGTATTTTGAGTTTTTAAATTGAGTCAAATGGCTGTTATACTGTATGCATATTTGCATATCTGTTAAAAAATTATATAAAGCATTTTTTTTTTTAAATAGTTGGATTTAAATTGGGGGTACATTAAAATGGGTATTATTATATTTTTGTGTCTATAAAGTGCAGTTTTAGAAAATGTTAATAATACACCTGCTGCTGCCACCTGCAAACCTAAAAACACCTGTCCTATCCATACTGCCCCCAAATTACCTGACCCAGTACTTTAAACCCATATTCCAACACTTTTTTAAATTTTCACCCCCAAAAAACATGTCATTATTAGGGGGAATTAAGCTAACTGTAATTTTTTTTCCTAATTAGTCCAAAGGCTTCTGAAATAAGGAGCTCATTCAGAGTCGGTCGTGAGCGCTGAGTGCTCGCAACCGACTCGATGTTGCCCCTCAGCGCATGAGCACGACGGAGCGCATGAGCCGGCTCCGTCGTGCGCATGCGCGAGACCCAGCTAACGACGGGCGCCCCGTCGTTAGGGGTCTCGAAGCAGACGGGGCGAGCTGTCGATGTTGAGTGACAGCTCACCCCGTTTGTTGGGCGGGCCGGGGGCGTGCCCGGCCAAACGGAGGCGTTCCAGTCAGAACGCTTGCCGTTTGGGGGCGGCCCCACTGACATCATTGCAGATGTCAGTGGGGAACTTCCTGCTCAAACAGAGCAGGAAGCTCCCTGGGGCTTACGAGTGCCCAGACCCTACCCTAGGGTCTGGTCGTAAGCCCCGATGGTCGCGATGGTCTTGACTATCGCGACCATCACCCATGTCGGTCGTTATAGCTGTGTGTGTTAACCCACAGCTTAACGATCGACAAGGAGGCGGCCGTTCAGGATGCAAGCGACCGCTTGCATCTAACGACCGCCTCTGAATGAGGCCCCAAGTGCCCACATTTTTAGGCCAAAATAGGGATTTTGCACACCTTTTCACCTGCCTCTGAGGTGGTGAAAACTTTTCGCCTGTTTCTGCCTATGGAGTATTCTCACCTGTGAAAACGTCCGGGAATTGAATAGCGCGATACGCTGGACTTCACAAAAAGATCACATCGGCAAACGCTTTTTGCTGATTGCGACTTTTCGCTCCGAATTAAATTCGGTCCTAGGAGAGAAATGAAGGGGAGAGATTTAAAGGGGTGTAATGCACTAAGCCTTGGAGAGAAATAAAGTGGACGGGGAAAAAAGTACCGACCAATCAGCTCCCAACTGTCACTTTACAGGCTGTGTTAGAAAAATGACAGTTAGGAGCTGATTGGATGGTACTTTATCTCTCCTCAAAATTTGACACATCTCCCCCATAATCAGGTATGCTAAAAAAACAAAAAAGAAATTCACATAAGATAATTTAATGAGGACTTCATGAAGGGTTCCAGATTCCTGTAGTTTTAAACCCACTGAAACATTTGGTAATTTAGAGGGGAGAGCAATCTGTAAATGTCGCCTTTCCGTGAACTTCAGAACCTCCCCCGGAGACCGTTGCCTGCAAGTGAAATTTGATACATTCGGGCGCTATGATCGCATCCTGCAATGCGATCAAGGGCGCTAATATCGAGCCCAGATCATATTGCAAATGCCATTATTAATGCATTCTACCATGATTCGATAGGCAGCCAGGTATCGGTCAGATTTGGCCATACGTGTATATAGATGTGCGTAACAAAATCTAACAGACAAGGGTTTTTGTGTCTTGATAGAACTTATGTATCTTAGCACAGTCTGACAATTACTGTGTACACAACTAGATGCGATTATTGTCCGACTTATCCGTGATTTGGCTCCTCATTATTTACTGTGATCTGATGCCAGTTATACCCCTTTCAGACATACTGAGATTCCCGGGATTTTGGCCTGCCTCGGCCAAAATTCCCGGGTCTCATGTCTGTTTGAAAGGTACCTACCCGGGAATGTGACCAGGGTATTTCCCGGGACTTAAGTCCCGGGAAGACTACCCTGCTCTAGTGTGAATGGTGCAACCCGGGGATTTTACTCCCAGGCTGCACCAGGCAGTTTCTGTTTGGCCCTGGCTCCGACTGAGCCACCGGGGAGGCGGCACCAGCGGCGGTAACAGCGCCCACACCCCTTCCCATACTCAGTGCTGGCAGCACTGAGAGCAGCGGCCCCCCTGTCCCTATAATTACCGGCGGTAGCAGCGCCGCCGGTAACAGTGCCCGCACCTCCCCCCCTTCCCATACTCAGCGCCGGCAGCACTGAGAGCAGCGGCCCCCTGTCACTATAATTACCAGCGGTAGCAGCACCGCTGGTAACAGCGCCCGCACCCCCCACCCGTTCCCACCGCCGGCAGCACTGAGATCAGCGGCTCCCCTGTCCTCAGCCCCAGCGGGTCAACTTTCCGTCTGTCACCAGGCAGAAGTGGATGGAGAGATCACAGCCTCCCCGTATTCTCACTGCTGCACGGAGCTGCGCTGGGAAACTACAGGTACAGGAAGACTGCTCTGCTCTTTCACACATGCTGCATACGGGAGAGGGGCTGCGGGGGGGGGGGGGGGGAGTAGGAGCAGATATTTTCAGTGACCTGTCCCTCTGTCACTTTCCCCACCTGTCCCTCTGTCACTTTCCCCACTTGTCACTTTCCCCACCTGTCCCTCTGTCACTTTCCCCACCTGTCCCCCTGTCACTTTCCCCACCTGTCCCCCTGTCACTTTCCCCACCTGTCCCACTGTCACTTTCCCCACCTGTGCCTCTGTCACTTTCCCCACCTGTCCCTCTGTCACTTTCCCCACCTGTCACTTTCCTCACCAGTCCCTCTGTCACTTTCCCCACCTGTCACTTTCCTCACCTGTCCCTCTGTCACTTTCCCCACCTGTCCCTCTGTCACTTTCCCCACCTGTCCCTCTGTCACTTTCCCCACCTGTCCCTCTGTCACTTTCCCCACCTGTCCCCCTGTCACTTTCCCCACCTGTCCCTCTGTCACTTTCCCCACCTGTCCCTGTCACTTTCCCCACCTGTCCCTCTGCCACTTTCCCCACTGTCCCTGTCACTTTGCCCACCTGTCCCTCTGTCACTTTCCCCACCTGTCCCTCTGTCACTTTCCCCACCTGTCCCCCTGTCACTTTCCCCACCTGTCCCCCTGTCACTTTCCCCACCTGTCCCTGTCACTTTCCCCACCTGTCCCTCTGTCACTTTCCCCACCTTTCCCCCTGTCACTTTCCCCACCTGTCCCTCTGTCACTTTCCCCACCTGTCCCCCTGTCACTTTCCCCACCTGTCCCTCTGTCACTTTCCCCACCTGTCCCCCTGTCACTTTCCCCACCTGTCCCTCTGTCACTTTCCCCACCTGTCCCCCTGTCACTTTCCCCACCTGTCCCCCTGTCACTTTCCCCACCTGTCCCTGTCACTTTCCCCACCTGTCCCTCTGTCACTTTCCCCACCTTTCCCCCTGTCACTTTCCCCACCTGTCCCTCTGTCACTTTCCCCACCTGTCCCCCTGTCACTTTCCCCACCTGTCCCTCTGTCACTTTCCCCACCTGTCCCCCTGTCACTTTCCCCACCTGTCCCTCTGTCACTTTCCCCACCTGTACCCCTGTCACTTTCCCCACCTGTCCCTCTGTCACTTTCCCCACCTGTCCCCCTGTCACTTTCCCCACCTGTCCCCCTGTCACTTTCCCCACCTGTCCCTGTCACTTTCCCCACCTGTCCCTCTGTCACTTTCCCCACCTGTCCCTCTGTCACTTTCCCCACCTGTCCCTGTCACTTTCCCCACCTGTCCCTCTGTCACTTTCCCCACCTGTCCCTCTGTCACTTTCCCCACCTGTCCCTCTGTCACTTTCCCCACCTGTCCCTCTGTCACTTTCCCCACCTGTCCCTGTCACTTTCCCCACCTGTCCCTCTGTCACTTTCCCCACCTGTCCCTCTGTCACTTTCCCCACCTGTCCCTGTCACTTTCCCCACCTGTCCCTCTGTCACTTTCCCCACCTGTCCCTGTCACTTTCCCCACCTGTCCCTCTGTCACTTTCCCCACCTGTCCATGTCACTTTCCCCACCTGTCCCTCTGTCACTTTCCCCACATGTCCCTCTGTCACTTTCCCCACCTGTCCCTGTCACTTTCCCCACCTGTCCCTCTGTCACTTTCCCCACCTGTCCCCCTGTCACTTTCCCCACCTGTCCCTGTCACTTTCCCCACCTGTCCCTCTGTCACTTTCCCCACCTGTCCCTGTCACTTTCCCCACCTGTCCCTCTGTCACTTTCCCCACCTGTCCCCCTGTCACTTTCCCCACCTGTCCCTCGGTCACTTTCCCCACCTGTCCCGCTGCCACTTTCCCCACCTGTCCATGTCACTTTCCCCACCTGTCCCTCTGTCACTTTCCCCACCTGTCCCCCTGTCACTTTCCCCACCTGTCCCTGCCACTTTCCCCACCTGTCCCTCTGTCACTTTCCCCACCTGTCCCTCTGTCACTTTCCCCACCTGTCCCTGTCACTTTCCCCACCTGTCCCTCTGTCACTTTCCCCACCTGTCCCTCTGTCACTTTCCCCACCTGTCCCTGTCACTTTCCCCACCTGTCCCTCTGTCACTTTCCCCACCTGTCCCTGTCACTTTCCCCACCTGTCCCTCTGTCACTTTCCCCACATGTCCCTCTGTCACTTTCCCCACATGTCCCTGTCACTTTCCCCACCTGTCCCTCTGTCACTTTCCCCACCTGTCCCTGTCACTTTCCCCACCTGTCCCTCTGTCACTTTCCCCACCTGTCCCTCTGTCACTTTCCCCACCTGTCCCTGTCACTTTCCCCACCTGTCCCTCTGTCACTTTCCCCACCTGTCCCTGTCACTTTCCCCACCTGTCCCACTGTCACTTTCCCCACCTGTCAGTCTCACTTTCCCCACCTGTCCCTCTGTCACTTTCCCCACCTGTCCCTCTGTCACTTTCCCCACCTGTCCCTGTCACTTTCCCCACCTGTCCCTCTGTCACTTTCCCCACCTGTCCCTGTCACTTTCCCCACCTGTCCCTCTGTCACTTTCCCCACCTGTCCCTGTCACTTTCCCCACCTGTCCCTCTGTCACTTTCCCCACCTGTCCCTCTGCACCTTACCATCCACTTTAATAAAACTGTGTAAAACTCTGAAAAACCCTGCTCTTGTCTGAATGGTGCTACCCGGGAATTTCCCGGGATTTTTCACAGGAGAACTTCCTGGGTCTGAGCAGGAAATTTTCCGGGTTGTATGTCTGAAAGGGATATTAGATGTAAAAATACCTAAACTGACAGGTATTGGTGTATACACACGGTCAGACTTTTCTTCAGATCTGAACGATAACGATTTTAAAAATCGTTCATATCTGAAAGAAAAATCTGACATGTGGGCAACGATGAGCGATGCGCGTTCTCGTTTGTGAGATAACGATATCTGACATCTGTGTTTGCAGTCAGATTTGGTCGATTTCATTTATTTTAATACAGGATGAAATTGTTCAGTCATTTGCAAATCGTTCAATCGTTCATCTGACATATCTGCCCGTGTGTATGCACCTTAATCCACCGCAATTTTGCCTTAATGAGTCCTATAACATTTTTTTTAACCTTATTTAAACTGATATTATTACAAGTAAATAAAAAGAGCAAAGTATTTCTCTCATCATGGAATGATCCTTGTGCGCAACTTAAACAGCTCACTACTTTTAGTAAATTCATTAAGCCATCTCACAGAGGCAAAGACTTGAGATGGTAGAACTGGTTATATACTTCAGTACATAGAAATATCGCTTTCAAAGGTGTAATGACAGACGTCTTACAGTATATGAAGTTTTAAAATAAGTCTTTTCATTTTCTTTTTTAGTATTATTTTAAAGTGGACGTACCACAAAAGAAAGCTCTTTGCATAGTCATTTGGAAAACGTATTGTCAATATTGAAAACACAGGATATGATACAAGCATATGACATATTTTATATTATTGCTGCTTAACTTCTTAGAAAATATTGAAATAAAAAAAAAACAATACAGGAAACAAGTCACTTATGGTGCATACACACGGTCAGATTTTTCCTTCAGATCTGAACGCTAACGATTTAAAAATCGTTCAGTCGTTCATATCTGAAGGAAAATCTGACATATCTGACATGCCTGAACGATGGACGATGAACGATGTGCGTTCCCGTTTGTCAGATAACGATATCTGACATCTGATGTGTTTGCAGTGAGACTTGGACGATTCCATTCATTTTAATGCAGTCAAAAATCGTTCAATCGTTCAAAACTTTGGTAAAATCGTTCAAATCGTTCATCTGACAAATCTGACCGTATGTATACTCCATTACAGAGGTCCGTATATATGGGTTCTTTAACTTTATCAGACAGGACTCACATGATGTACTTACAGAGCATAATAACTGTTACAGTATGTACAAATTAGGTAATTATTTTAGAAACGGCAAAAAAAGGTATTCATGTACACATGCTACATATTAAGACAAAAATATGATTGATGATTAATTTATTAAATGACATGCCTCCTAATTTTGGGCTCTGACGATAAGTTAAGAGCAGGTGTTACAAGGGAACTATATGGTGTAGAATGTGCAAATGACAGTAATGATGACAGGTGCTACAGCAACTTCTGACAGTCTCAAGGAGAGAGAGAGAGAGAGTGCTCAGGAAAATGATAAAGTGGAGAGTGATTAACTGCCAGCCACTCAGCTCTCAACTGTCATGTTACAGGTTGTATATGAAATATGACAGTTAGGAGCTGATTGGCTGGTCGTTTATCACTCTCCACTTTATCACTTCCCATAAATTAATACATCTGCCCCAGAAAGCGCTGTTATATTACAGTTAAATACTTTATTATAAACCCCTCACTGGCTGGACACATGCCCAAAGGAGTAAAAAAAAAAGTTATTTCTTACAATAATGTCTCCTTTTGATCATACACATAACAACGTTTTATACCAAACAAATGAAGAAGGCACAGTAAGGAGCCTTATAGATAATTGCCTCTAACAGCAGCAGCCCTGCCAGCCGTGTTACTGGATGTTGGCATCTCTGTACAGTACATTCCACATTGATCTGTTCTATCTATTTATTGGGAACCCAAATAGCAGCCTGGAGCACGCCCAGAACTCCACAGCAAGGCAGAATGCAGACAAAGACACAACAACACACTGTGTAACCATAAAACAGGGAGCAGGTGATCCCTACCAGAGTTTTGCTGCCAGTGAGGGGTCCTCTGAAAACTCCTTTGATGTTGCGGCAGTGCCCCTTGCTCTGGTGCGAGGAGCTGATCACTATGTAGTAACACTCCATTACACGGGGCTTCTCCGCATGCAGGGTCCGTGCTCTGTATATAGTGCGTGTGCTGCTGGGGAGTCGCTAATAGCGTGTGTGTGGCCGCAGCGCTGCGCGTCACTGGCTGCCCGGGGATCTCTTCTGCCTGCTGCGCTCCCGTACTGCTGCTGCTGCTGGCGCCTCTGACACGCTGAGTGCTGATATACGGGAGAGCAATGCTGCTTCATTACACTGAGCCAATAGAGGGGAGGCGTCTCGGTTAAATACGAGGACTGTCAGGGAAGAGCTTATGTCACACGCTGCTCCGACTTCTCTCACATTAAAGGCACTGTAACCCTATTATTGTATAATGCCAGTGTAGTGTGTTAGTAAGGATCTGGGAACTAAACATATTTTTGTTATTATTATTATTATTATTATGCATATTTTTTGTTATCTATATATAAATAGCAGAAGGACGACTTTTATGAGCAACATATTTCTCTGATGCCGTTGTCTGAGCGGGTCATATACCAAATGAAAGGTCTTGGGGCCTGATTCATTACGGATAACTGCGATTGCAATAGTGATTACCAGAGCCGTAACTAGACTTTTTGGTGCCCTGTGCCTGAAAGAGCATTGGCGCCCCCCTCATTTTTCAAAGGGACATAATGCACCCAAGAAAGGGTAATGGCTTCATGGGGAAGGGCCAGAGAAGAGATAGCAGAGGCCAGGAGATGCTGGGGGTGAAATAAGAGGAAGCTACAAGTGAGAATGATAATATACAGAAATTTGATAGGCCCCCCTGACCTGTGGTACCCTGTGCGATGGCACCGGCCGCACTACCCTCGCTACGGCCCTGGCGATTACGCACGCAGTGTCACTGCGATAGTATGCTAATCCATTGCGATCGCCTCTGCTGCACAACATTAGGACGCCAACTTTACACACATCCGTAATCCTTACCAAGACTGCAAACCATCGGTAACATTGAGAAACATCGCAGCCTCACAGACACTTGCACAAGCTCTGACCTTACGCAGGAATTGCTAACCCTGTCGCAGGCCATGAGTACTTAATCTGCGTAAATCATCGCAGTGGATAATTTATGCACGCCCCTGCAACAGTGTTCAAATGCAATAGCACGTCTGCGTTTCGCTGACCACTCCCCTGTCACCTCCCACAAACGGCACTTCCTGTCAATCACTCTGGAATGGGTCTGCGTAGTCACAGCGATCACAATCCCAATCACAGTGGCTGTTTCGCGCATGCGCACTGTGATGCATACGCATGCGCAGTACGCAACAATCGGCCGATTGCTTGCATATTAGCAGTTGCGATCCTTGCTGAATCAAACCCTTGGTCCGTAGATTTGCAGAAAAATATCGTTATTGTAATTGGTTGTTTCGTTTCGGAGTTATTTGGCAAAACATCCGCCACCCATTTACAATGCATCACCATTGTGCTCTGAAAAATGTGACAGTTGGTGAACTCTCTATGTCCACCTGCTGGGTGACCTGGAACATGGGACCTGCTGGGTGGTCTGGAAACTGTGACAGTTATTTGCAACCACATGTATCAGCGCGTCTTGTGGGGACCTCAATCACCGACTGTTGTGTTATTTCATTATTCACTTCACCTCACATTGTTTACTCCAAGCATGCCTAGAGGCCGGCCTCGAGGACGTCGACGTGGTGGAACCCATACAGGTCGCCCAGAGCGTGCAGTTCAAAGGTCTTAAACAATGTATAACAAGATCAACTGATACATTGTATTGGACATGATATATTCGCCACAATATTACTCTTTGGGTCCTATGGATGTGCAAAGTGTGAACTGTGGTGCCCTACACTTCTTGGTAGAGGAGATTAACGCCCATTTTTCAGACTACTGTCACAATGGAAAGGCTTCATTGCCCAATGCGGGTGTTCGACCATATTTAGCAGAACTCTTTATGGCAAATACCCTTAAATTACGGACTCATAATATCCTCCATAACTATGGCGGTTACCGCCGGGATTCCCTAGTTATTATAATTGTTGTTGGGCTGTATATAGACTCCGCCTGTTATCATTTTTCAGCAGCCTCCACCAAGCTCAAGGAAGCTATCCCTTGGTTATCTCTCTCCGCTGCTGAGTCAGAAGTAGATGCTAATCCCGTTGTGCGGCAATTCTGCAAAAATATGCAAATGCTGCAGCCACTGGGATTTGTACAGAAGACATCCACCACCGCTTGTGTACACAAGACAAGCCATCGGTTTCACCATCAATCCCATACCTCCCAACTTTTGGAGATGGGAAGGAGGCACAGGGCGCGCGCTGACCCGGAAAAGGGGTGGGGCTTCCGGAAAGGGGGCGGGACGAAATGAAAAGGGGCGGAGCCTCACGGCTTCCCCCCGTTTTCGTCACTATAGGGGGCATGCCCAGCACTCTCCGAGATGCTGGGCAGCCCCCCAGGCTCTCCCTACGCTAGTGAACAGATGCCGTGCGATGCGCACGGCATCTGTTCACCTTCTGCACACCCGCTGCTCTGCTAGGCAGAGCAGTGGGTGTGCTCTCCCCAACTTCCCCCCCACCGTGGAACACTGCGGCGGGCGGGACAGCGGGACAGTCCCAGAAAAACGGGACTGTCCCGCTGAAAGCGGGACAGTTGGGAGGTATGAGATCCTCAGAGCAACCCTATAGCTGCTCATAATGTCTGTCGGAAGTCAGCCGCTGGAGCCATTGGATCTTCCTACACAGATGCAGTTGCAGGCTAAGACACGCCCCTGAAACAGTCACAACTATCCATATTGCATCCACCTCTGAACAAGGCCCTGAGTGTCAGCAGGAAAGATGATTGTGTAGTGTGCAATACAAACCCCCTTACGTAGTTCCACGGGGGAACTTCTGTGCCATGCTCCCAACTGTCCCTACCATCCAGACTGGAATAGTTGGGCAGTATGTTACAATCAATGCTGCTCTCTGGTGAATGTCTGCATGCATACTTGCCACTGGAGCAGAAATGAAAGAGTGTTAGGTAGGGTTGTCCAATGTCCATCGGTAACCAATGGTTCATATCCATCAATGTTTTCAGCCTGATGGTGATAGTTTCAGTGGCACACATAGGAGGAGGGGGAGGGAGGTGCTGAGAACCCAGAAGCATTCCCTTTCAAAACAGATTTTATTTTCTGGGATGGAGACAGCTCGCTGTGACTGTAATCAGTGCTCCTCCCCCTTACTGTGTGATGTTGCCATTTGCAGGTCTATGGAGAGGCATGATGGAAAGCACATTGCCCTGCCCCATCACTAACAATTAAGTGTGTGTATATATATTTATGTGTATTTACGGCACCGTCTATATTTGTGATAGATAGATATATTGTGACACAGTCGAGATTGGGGTCCCTCCTTCACACACAGCAGCCAGAGAAACAGGACACAATTCTGGGGTTCTCGTACAAGCTGGTCAGAGCCAGTCTTTATTGTACAGAGCACATAAATAAAACAAAACACAAACAAAATCCTAGCCCGTCTGGGCTCTAACTAGACAGTAGATTCCCTCACTATCGGGAGACTAAATAAGTTCACGTCCACAGTACTTACAGGTTGTATCAAACAGTGGGCCTGATTCAGAGCCGGACGCAATCAGCCGTTCGCTCGTACGCATTCGATTGTTTTAAACCACGCATGCGTCCGGTTGTCATTGCGCATGTGCGGCCGGATCATTGCGGTCATTTTTCTTTCGCTCGTATACACAGCGAACAGGAAGTTACCTATGTAATTTGATTGACAGAATGTTCCATTTATGGGTGGTAACGGGGGTGGAGATGAGAAAACGCAGGCGTGGCAAGCCGTTTTTTGGGCGTACATGTATTATCTTGTGCGAACGTCCAATTTGGACGGTATTTTGGATACGTCACTGTGTGATCCAGTTTCCATTATGACTGCTCGTTCAGCTTGTGGTAGGGTATTGGATCTCGCAAAGACGATGGTCTCTTCGTAGCTCCCTTAGCTAATCGATGTTTTGCTATTCTCCTTTACAAGGCACAAGACCAATCACTTAATAATTGGATCACTTGCGAGAAGGTGATTTTCAATGGCCATGATTTATTAGCTAAATTTGGAACGCATGTTGTGTTCCTATTTGTGTTTTGTAATCACAGCAATCACAAAATAAATGTTTAAATAAAGTTTAAAATGCTTGATTTCTTTGCTATATTCCGTATGCATGTTGTTGTCAGATTTATTTTGTTTTTAAAAAGCCCAACACATTTTTTTTTTAAGTATAATTTTTTTTTACATTTTGGTTACAAATTACAATACAGAAAGACAATCAGCTACTAATTGCTTTGCTTGTGTTATTGTTTACCTACCTGTTACCTTATGTTTTTTGGATTTAAACATTTTTTAAAGTATATGACCTTTGTTATGTATTTAAGTATGTTTTAGCCATTTGCTAATGAATTTGACACACATTTTTTTATTTAGGGGTTTTTTTTTTCAAAAATTAAATGTTCACATTTTGTTAGAAATGTTGCTTTTTTTTCAGCCAAATGTTTTTTTTTTTACATCCCAAAAATAATGTTAAAAAAAAATCAATTCACAAGAAAGGAGAGGGAGGTTTGGTGTAGCAAAAATATGGGGCAAACACAGAGATGGAATTTGGGGAAATTAGCCAGTGCTGTCAACGCCTTCTCCCCCGCTTGGGTTGATGTTGGAGGGAGCATGACTTTGTCTGTCTGGTTGTATGGCGTGCCTGGGCAGAGGTAGCTGGTGTTTCCTCTGGTCTAGGCATAGGGCTAGGCACATTTGGAGGGATGGCCGATGTTGCGCCAGAGGTGGAGGGCCCTGATGCTCCAGCAGGAAGGGAGGCCGGCTCCAACATGCGCAGGCGAACGAGCTGCTCCAGGGCATTAGCTATTCTGACATTGGCCGCAGCATTTGCCTCCAGGGCATCCGCCCTCCGTAGCAGATTGGCATCCATCCTCATAAGAATCTCTGTGTTTTTATCCGTTTTATCATTGAGATCTGTGAGAAGGGCCACTGTCTGCGAGGGGTAAGGCCCTGGACTGTCCGCCACAGGGTCCCCAGCCGGAAATACTGCTTCCTCCCCTGCGGAGCCAGCAGATCTACTGTGGCCAAACCTCAGTTCTGGAGCAGACTCGTCCTCTTTTGTGCCTGTGTGAAAAAGAAAGATCATAAAAATATTAGTACATTTGTATTTAAACAAGTTTTTCAATCATTTATAACTAAATTACCTGCAGCAACATGTGGAGTCGCAAAGTCTGGCATGTCTGTGTCCATGTTGGACACGCCAAACACCTCCTCTTCCTGCACACACCCCTGTGCCAGCTCCTCCAAATCTGTTAACTCCAAAGACACAGGGGTTGGCCCACCACCTGTCCCCCCTGCATGCCTAGCCCTATCAGCCATTATTTGTTTTAGCCATTATTTGAAGTCGCTCCATCTGTTGTTTAAAAATGTATGGTTAGTTTTTTTACTAAGTTTTTAGAAATTTGGAAATAGGTTACAGCATTTGCGTACCGGCGTTTGACCTCTTTGGTTGAACGGAAAAAATCACCCACCCCATTGACAGCACTGGCTATTTCCTCCCACAGTTTCCATCTCTGGGTTGCACCCATATTTCGGGGTGCCTGTGCCAGGTTATCAACGCACTTTTGCACCAAAGCCTCCATCTCCTTTCTTGTGAATTGCGGCTGCCTTTTTTGTTTGGCCCTTGCCTCGGTACTAGGCCCCGCAGCCTCCTCATTGTCAGTATCAACACCTTACAAAAAAAAAAATTATTATTTTTTTAATTTGTGTGGTAACTTTAATTTTGGAGCTACTTACTGTGAGGTCCTGGATTTTGGCTTTGCTGCTGTTCAGTGGACATAATTAAACCCTTGAATTCAGCAGACCCATTGTGGGCTCTCGTGACATTTTTATAGATGCGTGTGCATTATACGGGCGCATCTATTGTGCGTCATTGATTTGAGCGGGAAAGTTCGGTCTATTTAAGGCTTTTTTGTGGCCTTGTTTCGGGTTGGGTTGATTGAAGTAGTTGGAGTTTGTGATTGTTGCAGAGTAGTGGTTGTTTAAGGAGTTGGTTGTATTTGGTGCGAGTTTTCGATTTTTATATTTTTTTCTTTCGCATTTTTGTGTTTTTTTTTACTAAGACTTTTTTTTTTGGTGTTGAGGTATGTTTTGTGGGTCGCTTTTTGGGTCAATTTAAATTTGCAATTTTTTTTATTTTTTAATGTTAATACGTGCTTCCTTTATTTATTTGTTTATTTATTTTTTCTTCTTTCGTGTTGTGGATTCTGTTTTTTTTAAGTGATCATCTTTGTGCGGTAAGTGTTTCTTGAAATACATTAGACCCTGTTATTTTTATTAATTTATCATGTTTTTTTAAGGGGTCACACTATGCAGATAGGTTTTTTTTTTTTTGCCCAAATGATTTTTTTGCCATCAAAAATGCAAAATGTATTGTGTATATTTTGCTCATCTCCTGTCTGTGGTGTTAGCGTACCATTTAGCGTTATTTTCTAACCTATATTGCGTATATTTTGCTCATCTCCTGTCTGTGGCGTTAGCGTACCATTTAGCGTTATTTTGTAACCTATATTGCGTATATTTTGCTCATCTCCTGTCTGTGGCGTTAGCGTACCATTTAGCGTTATTTTGTAACCTATATTGCGTATATTTTGCTCATCTCCTGTCTGTGGCATTAGCGTACCATTTAGCGTTATTTTGTAACCTATATTGCGTATATTTTGCTAATCTCCTGTCTGTGGCGTTAGCGTACCATTTAGCGTTATTTTGTAACCTATATTGCGTATATTTTGCTCATCTCCTGTCTGTGGCTTTAGCGTACCATTTAGCGTTATTTTGTAACCTATATTGCGTATATTTTGCTCATCTCCTGTCTGTGGCGTTAGCATTCATTTTAATTTTCTTTGAAAATCCTAGAATAACAACATCATCTGTGTAGTGCATGCATTCTTTATATTTTAGCCTTAGCCTGTTTTTATTTTGTGTTAATTTTTACATTATTTTTATGGTAAATCTAATTCGTAGGTTTACTTCAAGATGTCACTGCCTAACCCTGTAAGATTCTTCTTAATGTCTAAAGAAGATAAGTATATTTTCTCATTGTTAAATGTTGTAAAAATAACTACATTGTCTAACATTTCACATTGATGTTGGGCAAATTATAGTGGCGATGGTCCACGACCCCGACCAACCTGAACATCCTCCTAGGCGTAGGCATCGTAGGCATGCAAGGCCCCAGATATTTAGAACACGTGTCACCCTTTTTGGAATGCCTGATGATGTGGTTTTACGGCGTTATCGCCTACCACCCCAAATCATCCTAGACACTCTTTCATTAATAGAGAGTGATCTTGAAAGGCAAATTAACAATCCAACAGCAATACCACCACTTACGCAGTTAATGTCGGTGTTACATTTTTGCGCCTCAGGATCCTGAGGGCAGTAATGGATGCACTCTTTAAGCACCTCCATCATTTTATTAATATGCCATTGGATATGGGGTCCCTTAATGTGGTGAAGCAGAAATTTTTCGGAATTGCAGGCTTCCCACACATCATAGGGGTTGTGGACAGCACTCACATACCACTTCAGCCTCCAGCAGCACTGGAGGCAATATTTAGGAACCGCAAACATTTCCATTCAATGAATGTAATGGTGGTATGTGATGCCTCCCTCCAGATCCTGTCCCTGAATGCCAAATTTCCAGGTAGTGCACATGATTCATTTGTCATCTGGCAATCAGGGCTTTGGCACAAATTAAACAACCTACAAGCTGGTGATGCGTGGCTTCTGGGTAAGTGGTACCCCTAATTTTTAAATCTAACAATGTTTACTTAGAAATGGTACTGAATGTTTTTTTATTTTCACAGGAGACAGTGGTTACCCTTGCACACCCTGGCTGCTCACTCCTTATTTGGTTCCTACACCAGGGCCACAAAGTCAATATAATTCCGCACTTACTGCCACTAGGCTGGTGGTGGAGCATTGTATTGGCCTTTTAAAAGGCCGATTTCGATGCCTCCACCGCTCTGGTGGTGACCTCATGTATTTGCCGGCTATGGTTTCCAAAATTGTGGTCCTGTGTGGGATATTTCACAACATCGCCATAAGGAGTGGTGTCCCAATGCAGCCAGAGGATGCCTTGCCTGAGGATAGCCCCCCCGAGGTTGGTTGGAGTAGAGTGTCAGGGGGGGGCCATACGTGATGAGGTAGTTACACGGTTTTTCAGGTATTTGATTTTCCTTTTTTTTTTCATTTGTTGACATTGGGAATAATGAAAATTATGTGTGTTTACTATCCTATGTTTTGAATTTTAACCTTTTTTTTTTTTTGCAAAATCCAAACAACAACCTGCTTACTTCCTGAAATTGATCGCCTGTGACAATAATGACTCACAAATGACCTTTACACCTGGACAAATGTGTTTCTTGACTGATTTGGGACAACATGTTGGCATGCACCATCTTCAACCAGTTCTTGATATTTTTTTTATACTATTTGTGTGTATTTTTTTTATATTGTGAGATAATGTGTAATAAACAAATTTTATATTTATTCATTTTTTTTTAACATGAAAAACCAGCAAATGGACAGTACCTTTTAAATTAATTTTCAAGTGTTTTTTTTATTTTATTTTTTTAAACAAAATAACAATTAACAACATGTTTGCATAGTTTGCCCAAACTTTTTTCCTCTTTATTTTCCTATTTTGGGAGTTGCATTGATAATTTTTAATATATTAAATAACTACATAAGGGTATTTTAGCGAAACATTATGGAGTTAATGTCAATTGTCCCAATTAGTTGAATGACAAAATATGTATTTAAATTCTTGGAAACCACTCTTTTTTTTTTATTTAAATTTTTAAAGAATAATTATTAAAAAAATTTAGTCTGGCACATTGTTTGCATTTTCATATGCAAATTCTAAAAACCCAAATGTTAAAAAAACAAACACATTGATTGACCTTGTGAGCTAATGTTTGAGTCAATAAATGAGATTTGTTTAAATAAACACCTTTTATTAACAAAATCAAAATCAAAAACATATTATTGGCGCAAAACAACTATTAAATGGTCCATTGAGACCAGCAGCTGGACCAAATGCCCCCTCATCGCCATAATATGGGCCAAAATCTGCTGATCCCGCCTCCTTGGGTCTGTTGAAAGACAAATATGTGTTTTAATTAAATGTGAATTTTTTAAAGAAAACATAAAAGGAAAACAGTATGATTTACAAATGAAACTAGTTAACATACCATGCTAATTTTTGTGCAAAAATATAGTGATAACATGAATTTGCCTAAATTACCAATGGGCACAAAAAAACAACTTAACAAAACATGACCATGAGAATAGTGGTTGAACAATCACTTTGGCATCTGAAATAATCCTTACACAATTTGTATATTGATTTTAGACAACAAATTTTAAAAAGCACAATGAAACTTGTATTTGGCTCTGGCATATGTGGTTATTGTAAAGTTTATTTTGTTATGAAACATGAATAAATTTGGGCAAAATTTAGGTAAACAAACTCAAAAAAACTTAAAAAAAAACCAAAACATTTTAAACATTAAATTTGGGACGAAATTTTACATAAATTAGCACCGAAAAGCAAAAAAAAAAGATGCTTTAACCCCCCCAAAAAATTGCAAACATGAAACACAAAATACCTGCAGCTTCAGGGCCAGTTTGGCCCAGATCCTCTTCCTCGGAAGTGGGCCAGTGGATGGCCGAACAAGGTGGGGAAATGTCCGGTGGGGATAAAGGGGAGGGAGTGGAATCAGGAGTGGGTGCATCAGGGGAGGGTGTGGGAATATGGATGGGTAGGACAGGGGAGGGAGGGGTTATTTGGATTTGGGGAGCAGGAGAGGGAGGGGAAATAGGGATGTCCAGGTCAGGGGAGGGTGGAGAAATTTGGGAGGAGTAGGCAGGGGAGGAGATGGTGGGAGTTAGGGAGAGGGGTCGGGCAGGCCTCTGACTCCGTCTATGGATCCGCTCCTGACCTAAATGATGTATAGTTTGTAATATTAGCAAATATGTATACCAAAAAACATTTAAAATGTAAAACATTAACCCAAAAGAAAATAATTTTTAAAAATCAACAACATTAACAAGGTCTCATTTAGCCCGAAAAAAACACATAATGCACACATGCACACGCATATTTACATTAGCAAAGACAAAAAGTAACAACAGATTGTCATAGATATATAAACATTGAAATATCCACTTACGCCGACGAATCCTCATCTGGAGATGCGCAAGCAGGTGTGGGGACCGGCGGCGTAAATCCGACCACCGGCGCTCTAATTGGCTGATGGTCCGCCGAAAACCCAATGCCCGCAGCCTGCGCCGCACCTCCGCGTACGCCCGTCGCTTGCGTTGGTTGGTGACGGGGGGCGGCATGTCTGTTATACGCCGATCCAGGACTTCAGTGAGCACCAGCAGCTTACGCCGTGTAAAAGCACTGGCTCTCATGATGGCAATGGTTTTTTTTTTACACAAATCAGTTTTATTACAGGGACCCCTAAATTTTGATTGGCTAATGTACTTTCATAAATAACATGAAGAATTCTATTGGTTAATGTGTGAGTCATGTGAACAACCCCTAAAAATATATTGTGACTTAGGATTGGCTTGCTGCATTTGGATGCGTTAGCAACAAGCCGGAAATAAAACAATTTCTAAATTATAAACCAAAATAAAAGCTATTAAAAAACCAAACAAACAGCCTTTGGATTTAAAAAAACAAGTTTGCCGTTAAAAGCGGACGGATTCTACGGACCAAAATTAACACAAAACAAACAATAAAGTTTATTGACATTGAAAAATGAAACAAGATTGAAAACATTCGACCAACAATTAAGTAAATTAAGGTAATGATTGGCACCAATCGATTCACGGATGTTTGACGAACAAGAAACAAGGCAATGGACAAATGACAGGCCTACTTCCGGTCGTACTTGTGCGAGTGAACACTTCATCAAAAAACGAGTAGTGCGCTAGCTATTTCGGACGCTCGTTAGCTAGAGGAGGGGTTGTGGAAATATGGGGCGGAAGACTCGCTACAAGCGACCACACGTGCGAGCGCTTGGTTTGACATTTGGACGGTCATACCTCCTGCGGGTGAACGGCTGATTGCGTCCGGCTCTGAATCAGGCCCAGTGTCTCAGAGCAAGCTAGCCTGCAGGCCTGCTCTCCCAGGTGTGAGACACTCAGCCACAACTAAACCTAGCTTATCACAGCCATTTCCAGGTGCAAGCCCTAATGATCCTGCTACCAGGCTGAAAGGCCCAACACCCGGAGTGCCCTGTGGATGGAGCCCTCCATCTCACATCCACATCCCCAGGACCCATTCCGGCTTTTCACCAAAGCTGACAATTCTAGTCTGTTTTCCAAACAGACTTCTCCTGGGGGTTTTAAAACACATAGGACAGGAATTTAGGACACACATAGTAGCCATACCAAACTTTTCCAGTGCTTCTATCACAATATATATATTAATATATATCACAAATATAGACAGTGCCGTAACAGGGTGGCAGTGCTCCCTGTGCTGCCCCCTGAATGCATGTTGCTCTGACAGGGTGGGCCCACTAGCATTGGGAAGTACAGCACTACCTGGAGCATCCAATGGATGCTCTGGGTGGCACTGCAGCAACGATACTGGCTCAGGGTATCATTCCAGGCTCTACCCTGCTAGCCAGATAAAGGGCCGTTGGCAACAATTGCTTTGTTCTTATGTGTTTTTAATGATGTTTGGTGATCTAAATGAACTCTCATTTGCACAAGTATACCATTATTAGTTCAAACCATCAAAAGGTTTGCAAACAACGGTTACATTGCATTGTTAGGCATGTAATGATGGCAGCAACACGGACACAATTCAATCCCGTTCTTCTGATGACCATCCCTAGTGTTATCAGTGAAAGCCAGGGGAGTAATAAGTAGTTTATTGCTTCAAAAGTGATGGGCTAGGAGCAAACCATTGTGATTTGGCTAAGCCCCTTGTCCCGACTCCCTATGTTCTAAAGTTGGGAGGAATGCTCTGTAGAATGTCTTATATCCAGCGAGTCAGCCTAGGGTGATGCATCTATTTGGGGTTGATTTATTTGTGATTTTCTTTACAGTTGATTACGTTACAAACTAATGGGAATTTACACTTGTGCTCTATAGTTGTCAGCTGGGGATGCAGTTTGGAAGCCGACGGTCTAAATCCCGACCGCCGGCTTCCAGACATTCTAATCCCGGCGTGGTACTAATGACAGGCGTCTAAATCTAGACGCCTGTCATTAACCAGACGCCGGAAGACCGACGCCCGGCATCCTGATCGAAGAGATGCCAGGCGCGAACAGCTGCGGCTTAGGTTTAGGGCTCCCGAGGGGGACTTAGGCTTAGGCACCCCCCTGGGAGATTAGGGTTAGGCTAAGTGAAGGGGGGGTTAGGGTTAGGCACCCCCGGGTGGAGGTTAGGATTAGGCACCTCCCCGGGGGACAGGTTTAGGTGGCGGGGAAGGGGGGTTAAGTTTAGGCACTTAGAGGGGGGATTAGGGTTAGGCACCTGGGGGGGAGGTTAGTGTTAGGCACTCCTAAGGGAGGGTTAGGGTTAAGGGGGGGAATTAAGTTAGCGGTACTTACCTTAGGGACGATCGGGATTTTCACCCTTGCCAGGTAGCCGCTATCGGGATTTGAACCGCCGGACCTACTACACCCCTCAGCTGGAATCTGTTTTCCCACTGCATAGTCTCTGGTTATGTTAACTCATGCGAACCAAGGGCCTGATTCAGTTATGTAGTAAACCCAATGGTTTTATGTACACATCCGATGGTGGGACACTTGCGCATGTGCAGGACAGGTTCTGCGTATGTGCACAAAGTGTCCTGTGATCAAGGCTGGCAACAGAAATCTTCGGGCCCGGTACACTGAAGGCTCTCGGGCCCCCCATCAACACCCCCCAACCACCCTTGACCCCCACACATCCAACTGCTGCATGTGCCAATGGCCCTTTAAACCTCCTGCAATGCTCTCAGTGTGCAGGGCTGTGCAGAGATAAAAACAAATCAGCGAAGTGTCAGCATAAGAAAAAGACTGGCTCTTTATCAGATAGATGTGACTGATTCCATCAAGGATGGGCTGGTACAGGATAAGAAAAACATTACCTCATGTCAGGGCCGTAACTGGGGTAGTGGGACCTGTGCCATGGCACAGGGCACCACAGGTCAGGGGGCGCTGTTCGGGCCTTTCAATCTTCTATTTATTATCATTCTAACTTGTAGCTTCTTTTTTTATCCCCAGCATCTCCTGGCCTCCCCTATCTCTTCCCTGACCCTTCCCCATGAGGCCATGGCCCTTTTTCGGGTGCGTTTCTTATGTCCCTATTTGAAAAATAATGGGGGAGGGGGGCGCCAATGCTCTTTCTGGCACAGGGCACCAAAAAGTCTAATTACGGCTCTGCCTCATGTAATATATATATTATTTTTTTCAGAAATATGTTATAGCCGGCACCCAACTACTATGTCGGAATAGTATCCATGTAGACTGCAGTGAAGGCGGCACTCTTACTACGAATAAGGACCACAGTAATTTTCTCAATGTTTCAGAACATATATTTATACATTATATATATATATATATGTATATATATATATATATATATGTATATATATACATGCACACACATATAGATATATAGTTATATATATGTACACACATTTATATATATATATATATATATGTGTGTGTATATATATATATATATATATATACAGTCAGGTCCATAAATATTGGGACATTGACAGAATTTTCATATTTTGTCCTCTATTCACCACCACAATGGCTTTATTATTATTATTATTATTACCAGTTATTTATATAGCGCACACATATTCCGCAGCGCTTTACAGAGAGTCCATTCACATTAGTCCCTGCCCCAGTGGAGCTTACAATCTATGTTCCCTACCACATGCACACACATACACACTAGGGTTAATTTGTTGGGAGCCAATTAACCTACCAGTATATTTTTGGAGTGTGGGAGGAAACCGGAGTACCCGGAGAAAACCCACGCAAACACAGGGAGAATATACAAACTCCACACAGTTAGGGCCGTAGTGGGAATCGAACCCACGACCTCAGTGCTGTGAGGCAGTAATGCTAACCATTACACCATCTGTGCTGCTTTGAAATGAAACAAACAAGATGTGATTTAACTGCAGACTTTCAGATTTAATTTGAGGGTAATTACATCCAAATCAGGTGAACGGTGTAGGAATTACAACGGTTTCTATATGTGCCTCCCACTTTTTAAGGGGCCAAAAGTAATTGGACAAACTAAACAATCCTAAATCTAACTTTCACTTTTTAATACTTTGTTGCAAATCCTTTGCAGGCAATTACAGCCTGAAGTCTGGAACGCATAGACATCACCAGACGCTGGGTTTCATCCCTGGTGATGCTCTGCCAGGCCTCTACTGCAAATGTCTTCAGTTCCTGCTTGTTCTTGGGGCATTTTCCCTTCAGTTTTGTCTGCATCAAGTGAAATGCATGCTCAATCGGATTCAGGTCAGAGGATTGACTTGGCCATTGCATAACATTCCACTTTTTAGCCTTAAAAAACTCTTTGATTGCTTTTGCAGTATGCTTCAGGTCATTGTCCATCTGCACTGTGAAGCGCCGTCCAATGAGTTCTGAAGCATTTGACTGAATATGAGCATATAATATTGCCCGAAACACTTCAGAATTCATTCTGCTGCTTTTGTCAGCAGTCACATCATCAATAAATACAAGGGAACCAGTTCCATTGGCAGCCATACATGCCCACGCCACGACACTAACACCACCATGCTTCACTGATGAGGTGGTATGTTTTGGATCATGAGCAGTTCCTTTCCTTCTCTTCCCATCACTCTGGTACAAGTTGATCTTTGTCTCATCTGTCCATAGGATGTTGTTCCAGAACGGTAATGGCTTTTTTAGATGTTGTTTGGCAAACTTTAATCTGGTCTTCCTGTTTTTGTGGCTCACCAATGGTATACATCTTGTGGTGAACCCTCTATATTCACTCTTGTGAAGTCTTCTCTTGATTGTTGACTTTGACACATATACACCTACCTCCTGGAGAGTGTTCTTGATTTGGCCAACTGTTGTGAAGGGGTTTTTCTTTACCAGGGAAATAATTCTTCTGTCATCCACCACAGTTATTTTCCGTGGTCTTCCTGGTCTTTTGGTTGTTGCTGAGCTCTCCAGTGTGTTCTTTCTTTTTAAGAATGTTCCAAACAGTTGATTTGGCCATACCTAATGTTTTTGCTATCTCTCTGATGGGTTTGTTTTGATTTTTCAGCCTAATGATGACTTGCTTCACTGATAGTGACAGCTCTTTGGATCTCATATTGAGAGTTGACAGCAACTGATTCCAAATGCAAATGTCACACCTAGAATCAACTCCAGACCTTTTACCTGCTTAATTGATAATGAAATAATGAGGGAATAGCCCACACCTGTCATGAAATAGCTTTTGAGTTAATAGTCCCATTACTTTTGGCCCCTTAAAAAGTGGGAGGCACATATTAAAACTGTTGTAATTCCTACACCGTTCACCCGATTTGGATGTAATTACCCTCAAATTAAATCTGAAAGTCTGCAGTTAACGCACATCTTGTTTGTTTCATTTCAAAACCATTGTGGTGGTGAATAGAGGCCAAAATCTGAAAATTCTGTCAATGTCCCAATATTTATGGACCTGACTGTATATATATATATACGAACAGAAGGGTGGCACTCAATAGTCTTGTTAGTAGATGAAAATAAAACGATCCTTTATTGCATCATACAATGTTTTGGGGTTTCCCCCTTCGTCAGGGACAGCAGTACACAAAATAGACATAAAACAAGCAGACATATAAAGCCACAATTAAGATTACAAGTGCACTCGTGCCCTTGTAGCTTGTCTTACAGTATACAATAATAATCTAATGCGCTCCCCCTGGTGCTGTACTGGTGTTGTCTACTGTATTTTAAGGAGTATATGACTGATGATTCTCGAGTAATATGTACATCACAGTGGGCGTAATACCATGTGACATAGTGATGTGTCATACACACTATGGACTAGAGATAGTGAAAGTACACAGCATTTAATGTAGTAAAACAACCACAACAAAATACAATAGGTTATACTGTTTCTAGTCAAAGTCACAATGAGGGTAACTAAAATATGGGTACAGTAATATGGAAGGTGAATCCCATGCACGTGGGTACCTGTATGTTGGAGTCTCTGTTTCAGGCTGTCTGGAGTTTGCCGGGTTTCTCTCCTGGTCCTGGTGGTCCACTTAGCGTCAACCTGGAGTGTAGCTCTGTGCTTGGTACAGCAGGTTTTGCGGTGTTGCCGGTGGGGGGTGAGCCGCGTTACTGCTGTGCCTTCCTCTCCTTCTCTCGTCCTGAGTGGAACAGTCTCCTCTGCGTTGCAGCGCTGATCGTCTGGCTCCTATGTTCTTCCGGGTAGAGCTCGCTTTAGGGGCAGGTAGCGGTCACGTGATTCGGAATTCAGGGAAATTTCAGTTTCATGCAGGAGATTGAGTGTGGGTCCCAACGTGTTTTGGCCCTTTAGGCCTTCCTCTGGGGGTGTGTTATTCCGAATCACTTTATTCCGAAACCCCCCACCAGCAACACCGCAAAACCTGCTGTACCAACCACGGAGCTACACTCCAGGTTGACGCTAAGCAGACCACCAGGACCAGGTGTGCCGCTTGTTGCATCCCTGGAGAGAAACCCGCGAACTCCAGACAGCCTGAAACAGAGACTCCAACATACAGGTACCCCCGCGATTGTGTTACTCCACACAGTGCGATCATCCTCTTTATACCCATCGCTTCAGAAGTGACTGAAAAGGATCAACTCAGGTTGGGACGCCACCTGTTGACTTCCTCTACTATATCAGCATAACCACCAGTTTACTTATCACGTGCATGGGATTCACCTTCCATATTACTGTACCCATATTTTAGTTACCCCCATTGTGACTTTGACTAGAAACAGTGGGCCTTATTCAGACCCGAACGCAAGTGGCCGATCGCTCGTCCGCCGTACAAGCGGAAATATTTAAATGCAAGCGCTCGCTCGTATGTTCGCTCGTAGCTAACCTTCCGCCCCATATTCTCCCAACCCCTCCTCTAGCTAGCGAACGTTCAAAATAGCGAGCGTCCATCTCTTCTTTGGTTGCAGGCAGCGCTCGCAGAAGTCAATTCCGGAAGTGACCCTGTCAGTTTCGATTGCCTGCTATTTCATTCTGCAAACATACTTGAATTGATTAATGGCAATCACTATATTAATTACCTTAATTGTTATTCACATGTTTGCAATCCTGGTTTTTTTTTCAATGTCAATAAACTTTATTCTTGTTAGTGTGTGTCATTTCTTCCGCAGAATACGTACGGTTTGACCAAGGGGATGGTTTTTCTAAATTTTATATTTAAATTAGCTTAGGCATGTCACTGCATCAAGCCTATGATAACTCACATTATATTTGTGAGGGTGTAGGTCACATGACTCATACAATAACCAATAGAATGTTTCCTGTTAATTTACAAAGTACATTAGCCAATCAAATTTTTTCTAGGACCTTTATTAAAACTGTTTTGTGTAAAAAAAATCATTGCCATCATGAGAGCCAATGCTTTCTGTAGGCGCGAACTAATGATCCTCACTGAGGTGATGGACGAGCGCATAACAGACCATCCGCCCCACATCACCAATCTCCGCAAGCGGAGGGCCTATGTGGAGGTGCGCTGCCGCCTGCATTCCCTCGGCTATCGCTGAAATATCGGACAGCTGGAACGCAGGTGGTCGGATCTGAGGTGCAGATCCCCACGCCTGCTGGACCTTTTGCGTCGCCAGATTGGGCAAAGTAAGTGTTTCTGTGTACGTTTATATATATATATATTTTTTAATCATACCTGCGTGTGCATGTTTACAGTATAGCCCTGTTTGTTTATTTTGGACATACCTGCGTGTGCATGTTTACAGTATAGCCCTGGTATTTTTTCACTACATTTTTTTCTCATACCTGCGTGTGCATGTTTACAGTATAGCCCTGTTGTTTTGTTTTGTTTATTTTTGCAACATAAAAAAAAGGAAATTTGTAATTAAAAATGTTTTTCTCCATCATTTAGGGGCAGAGCGGAGAGTCAGACGGCGCCGACGTGTGGCTCGTCCCCTATCCCCCACTCCCACCCAAACATCCCCTGCCCACTCTTCCCCAAATTCCCCCTCCACCCCAGACCTTGCCGTCCCTCAGTCCCCTCCCTCTCCTCACATTACCATCCCTCCAACTTCCCCCTCCCCTCAAACCCCCCCTCTCTTTTCCTCACCCTCCACTTCCTCAAACATTACCCCTCCTCCTTCCATGAGCCACTGGCCCACCTCAGATGAGGAGGAATTCGGGGCTCCAGGCCCAGTCAGCAGTGTGACCGGTATGTTTACATTTTAAACTATGGGTTTTTTTTATCATTTTTTATTTTGGTTGATGTTGTCCTTTTGCCTGTGCAGTTCAAAATAGTAAAGTAGTTTAAA
Organism: Taudactylus pleione; assembly: GCA_031769625.1. NCBI lineage: Eukaryota > Metazoa > Chordata > Amphibia > Anura > Myobatrachidae > Taudactylus > Taudactylus pleione. The sequence goes on along the minus strand of JAUIMM010000187.1, from coordinate 3,806,215 downwards.
TGTTTTGCATATATATATTTGTGAAACAATGTCAAGGATGTTTTCCCCTTACACATATGACACATGTCCAAACACTCAGACTTGTGTCTTTCTTGTTTACGGTACCAACAAATTTTGTAGTTTTGCTTAGGTTTAATACATATGTTTTTTTTGTAATTTCTTCTTTTTGGGCCCTTATTTGTTTTAAATCTTTTCGTTTTGCATTCCTTTTTTTTTGGACATGTTTTTGTAACTGATGTTTGTTTTTTGTATAGTCAGAATTTTGTGTGGGTTTGGAAAATCTAAATGAAGGTGTCATTTTAGTAAGCCGCACATTTTTTTTACCCACAGAGGACCAGAGGTGTAACGAGGCAATTGCTGCCGGATTGATTGATCTCCGGGGCCATGTCATTGCCATGCTGGTGGCATTGGACCACCTTTTGGCGATCCTGCGCCACTAAGTTTTTTTCCTTACCAAAATAAAAAAAAATAAAAAAGTTTATTTTGAATTATTTAAGTCTCATTCCTTGTCTGTAAAACTTAGATTGTTGAACCTTACATAAGTCTACTATTTGTCCCTGTGTTTTTAAGTAATGTAAATTTGTTTGTAGAAAGGTCAAGTAAGTATGTAAGCTTGCACATTAAACACATAACAATACCAATAGGTTTGTAGGATTAACGTCAAAAATCGAGTAATTATTTTTTGGGCTAATGTAAAAATTAAAGCTACCTGCTTAGGCCTAGAATTGAAAACATACTGATTCACCATAATACTTTTGGTGTTTGTTTTTAGCAACAAAGCAGGGTACAAAAGTTTAGAAATTACAGTATTAGGCATTAAGCAAGTTTGCATTTTTTTGAACAGGTTACACTTGCTTGTAATTTACGAAGGAAAAGGTTGGTTAACGAAAAAAATAAATTTATTGCACACAAATAATAAACACCAAGTGAATTGACAAAATAAATTCACACATTGAAAACACACACACAAAAGTCTAAACAACACCAAAATCCCCCCCCAAAAAAACAAAATCAGGAACTATTTGAAGAAGTAGCATGCCAACATGAATTCACAAATGAGGAGAAGAAATCATTGTTCCCGAAGTTATATCCAATGTGTCCACATAAAGTCATTTGTGTTGATCAGGTAGTATGCATGGATTTTTATGGTCATTTTAGGGAATAAAACAAAAACAAAACCAAAAAAAGTTAAAAGTGTACATTAAAATATTACATGTCTACATTGTGTCAATTAAATTAATTTGTGGAAATAATTACCTAAAAAATCTTGAAACAATTTGATCGCGTATGGGCCCCCACATACTGACCTCCAACCAACCTCGGGGGGGCCGTCCTCAGGCAAGGCATCCTCTGGCTGCATTGGGACACCACTCCTTATGGCGATGTTGTGAAATATCCCACACAGGACCACAATTTTTGAAACCATAGCCGGCAAATACATGAGGTCGCCACCAGAGCGGAGGAGGCATCTGAATCAGCCTTTTAAAAGGCAGATACAGCACTCCACCACCTGCCTGGTAGCTGTAAGTGCGGAATTATACTGACTTTGTGGCCCTGGTGTGGGAACCAAATAAGGAGTGAGCAGCCAGGGCGTGCAAGGGTAACCACTGTCTCCTGTGAAAATATAAAAAACAACATCATGACCATTGTGTACCAAGCTTTGCATTGGTTTCACCAGAAGGTGTCAACTTACCCAGAAGCCACGCATCACCAGCTTGTAGGTTGTTTAATTTGTGCCAAATCCCTGATTGCCGGATGACGAAGGAATCATGTGCACTGCCTGGGAATTTGGCATTCAGGGACAGGATCTGGAGGGAGGCATCACATACCACCAGTACATTCATCAAATGAAAGTGCTTTCGGTTCCTAAATATAGCCTCCAGCCTTGGAACCTCCAGCCATGGAGGCTGAAGTGGTATGTGAGTGCCATCCACAACCCCTATGATGTGTGGGAAGCCAGCAATTTGGTAAAATTTATCCTTCACCACATTAATGGAACCCATATTTTAATAAAATGATGGAGGTGTTTAAATAGTGCATCCATCACTGCCCTCAGGATCCTAGAAAAGGAGGATTGGGAGATTCCTGCAACTATTCCCACAGTGGTTTGAAAGGATCCTGAGGCACAAAAATGTAACACCGACACTAATTGCGTAAGTGGTGGTATTGCTCTAGGACTGTCAATTTGGCGTTCAAGATCACTCTATTAATGAGAGAGTGTCTATGATGATTTTTGGAGGCAGACGGTATCGCCTTAACACCTCATCATCTGGCACTCCAAAAAGGGTGACACGTGTTCTATATATCTGGGGCCTTGCACGCCTACGAGGCCTACGCCTGGGACGAAGTTGAGATTGGTCGGGTTCTGGAACCATGGCCAATATAATACGACCATATAATACCAACATCAACCTGAAATGTTAAGCCAGGTAGTTATTGTTTTAGACAAATGTGTTAAGAAAAATATACTTATCTTTTCAAAGAAAACCAAAGATTCTTACAGGCCTGGTTCGTGTCATGTGAAAATCCAACTACATTTCAAAAATAGAAAATATTTTTATGATTAATTTTATAAACTAGGAATTAAACCAAATATAGTTTTCTAAAATTTAGAGAAGGGACCACACATTAGTTCGCAAAATAGTACGCTACATTTAGAGTTAAGACATGATTTTACACAGAACAAGCACACATTAGTTCGCAAAATAGTACATTACATTTAGAGTTAAGACATGATTTTACACAGAACAAGCACACATTAGTTCGCAAAATAGTACGCTACATTTAGAGTTAAGACATGATTTTACACAGAACAAGCACACATTAGTTCGCAAAATAGTATGCTACATTTAGAGTTAAGACATGATTTTACACAGAACAAGCACACATTAGTTCGCAAAATAGTACGCTACATTTAGAGTTAAGACATGATTTTACACAGAACAAGCACACATTAGTTCGTAAAATAGTACGCTACATTTAGAGCTAAGACATGATTTTACACAGAACAAGCACACATTAGTTCGCAATATAGTACGCTACATTTAGAGTTAAGACATGATTTTACACAGAATAAGCACACATTAGTTCGCAAAATAGTACGCTACATTTAGAGTTAAGACATGATTTTACACAGAACAAGCACACATTACTTAGCGAAACATATGCTAAGACCAACACATCTAATTTGTGAATTAATAAAACCAAAAACACTTACCAAAAACAGACAAATATCAAAAAGTTATAAAAGGTCACTTGGGTTCCAGCCAAAACAACTTTAAACAAAAAAAAAACAATATAACATTTTTTCCAAAATTTATTAATAAATGTTTATGGGATTTATTGAAATACTTACTCAAAAATATAAATAAAAATAGCAAATAAAAATACGCAAAACTGCTAACTTAAACAAAAAAAGTAATAGAAAAACACTCCTTCAACAAAATACAAAAAACTCCTTCACGCTCCACTAACGAAACTACAAACCACTACACCGAAATTCCTCCAACAATCCAAAAATGCCACCTTGAATGGAGTCACACCAAGCCATAAATAGGCTTTATTTTCCCGCTCAAATTAAGGACGGACAATAGGAGCGCACAATGAATGATGCGGCCGAATAATGCTGACGCATGTATAAAGACATCACTGAAGGCCCAAATCGGTCTGCTGCATTGAGAAAAGACAATGAGTACAGAGCAGCAAAGTACTAGCCAAGAGGCGCCATGTAAGTATTTGTTTTTTAAGGGGAAAATGCTTATGTTTAACATTACATTTTGAAATATTTTACTTTAAATATTTTTAAAACATTTAAAAAAAAGGGGTGGAGGATGCCATGGAAGAGGCTGCTGGGCCTAGTAGGCAAACTAGGGCCAAAAAAAAAGGCAGCCACAATTCACAAGGAAGGAGATGGAGGTTTTGGTGCAAATGTGCAATGACAACCTGGCACAGGCTCCAAGGAATATGGGTGCAACCCAGAGATGGAAACTGTGGGACGACATAGCCAGTGGTGTCAATCTGGGTGGGTGAGTTTGAACATTCAACCTGGGAGGTCAAACGCCGGTACGTAAAACCTACATTTGACTAAAAAGTGTTTTCAGGTCCAAATACTGCAGTAATAATGCCAACTTTTTAACCAACAGATGGAGCGACTTCAAATATCGGCTTAAACAAAAACTGGCTGATATAGGGCTAGGCATGCAGGGGGGACAGGTGGGGGTCCCATCCCTGTGTCACTTGAGCTCACGGATTTGGAGGAGCTGGCACAGTGGTGTGTGCAGGATGAGGAGGTGATGGGCGTGTCGAACATGGATACCGACATGCCAGACTTTGCGGCTCCTCATGTTGCCCCAGGTAAATGTTGTAATTTTAACAACTCAGAAATGTGTTTTGTAAAATATCTAGATTATAATTTTACTCTTTTCTCTTTTTTCTCACAGAGACACAGGTGGATGAGTCTGCTCCAGAGGTGAGCTTTGGCCACAGAATTTCTTCTGGCTCTGCAGGGGAGGAAGCAGTAGATCCGGCTGGGGACCCTGTGGAAGACAGTCCAGGGCATTCCCCCTCGCAGGCAGTGGCCCTCCTCACTGATATCAATGTTAAAACGGATCAGAACACCGAGATTCTGCTGAGGATGGATGCCAATCTGCTACGGGTGGCGGACGCCCTGGAGGAAAATACTGCGGCCAACGTGAGAATTGCAAATGCCCTGGAGCAGCTCGTTCACCAGCACATGTTGGAGCCAGCCTCCCTTCCTGCCGGAACATCAGGACCCTCCACCTCTGGCACAACAACAGCCATCCCTCCAAATGTGCCTGTGCCTAGTCCAGAGGCCACAACATCTGCCTCTGGCCAGGCCAGCCGAAGGAGCTCCTGGCCCCGTTCCAGCTCCCTCCAACCCCCGGCCAAACGGCCTAAAAGGCGATGACAGCACAGGCTAATTACCCCACAATCCATCTCTGTGTTTGCCCCATATTCCTTCATGACAACAACCTCCCTCTCCTTTCTTGGGAATTGTTTTTATTTTTTGTTATTTTTTTAGTTCAAATGCCACTTATTTTGTGTGTGTGTGGCCCAAATTATTTTGAACATTTTTTACCTTAAAATAAATATGTTTATGGAAAAAAAAAAACAACAAAAAAAAATGGACACAATCATTTAATAAAATTATGATCAAAATCGGCAAAATTCTATTGTTGATTTATTCCAAAACTGGTTAAAAGGTAATCCCTCAAACAAACTTAGAAACAATACAACGGAAATAGAAACATTTAATTTTTTAAAAAAAAACAAGGGTTAAAAACAATTTATGAGTTTTAATTAACACTTATCAAAAAACAAAAGGACGATTGATTTCTTGTCCCCAAAAAAATTATGTAAAAAAAAACATGTGTACAATATTGTTTCCCTAAAAAAGAAACACTTAGAAATATTTTAAAAGCCCCCCCCCCAAAAAAAACCATTTGTTAGCTAATTGATTGTATGACCCAGAAATTAGCAGCTGAGTAGTTCACCTGCGTTCGGTTTTTAGCTACTAATAAAGGTCTATTTCCTAAACACCTTACAAGTAGTTTTGCAATTAAAAGATGATTGTTTTTGGGGCCTCAATTGATAAATCGCTACACCATCGATGAGCCCAGGGAAGTACGAAGAGACCATCGTTATTGCGGTAGACTATACCAGACCACAAGCTGAGCGAGCAGTCTTAATGGAAATTGTATGAGACAGTGACATATCACTTGTTCCGTTCACATTGGGCGCTCGCATAAGATAACTTATGTACGCCCAAAAAATGCCTCGACACGCCTGCGTTTTTCCATCTCCACCCCGTCACCACCCCAAAACTGACAGTTCTGTCAATCACATTTGACATGTCACTTCCTGTTCGCTGTGTCTACGATCGACTGAAAAATTTACCGCAATCAGACGTACGCACATGCGCACTGTTACACCGACGCATGCGTGGTTGGACAACATCGACTGACTACGAACGAGTGGCCGATTACGAGCGGCTCTGAATCAGGGCCAGTATAACCTATTGTATTTTGTTGTGGTTGTTTTACTACATTAAATGCTGTGTACTTTCACTATCTCTAGTCCATAGTGTGTATGACACATCACTACGTCACATGGTATTACGCCCACTGTGTTGTACATATTACTCGAGAATCATCAGTCATATACTCCTTAAACTACAGTAGACAACACCAGTACAGCACCAGGGGGAGCGCATTAGATTATTATTGTGTATTGTATTTAACCCCAGAGGGATTGGCACCATCATATCTAAGTGCCGCATACCCCGTCAGATATAATCCAGTGCGCAGGAATACCGAATCTCTTATTGTCTTACATTATGCAGGTAAAACACAAAGGCAATTTAAGGAGTGTATTGTGTACCATCGCTCAGCAATACGACAGGCCCTCCATAGCGGGTCTAGTGATCAACCAGTGCCTCGTCACTGTGCTCGATTTAAGCACAGTGTAGCATCTATAAGGGTTATCGTTATTGACCATGTACCCCTTTTATTAAGGGGCGGTAACAGGAATAAAATTCTCATGCAAACTAGAGAAAGCACTGAAGGACTAAAGTTTTGTTAAGGCCCCTCGGGGCAATCGTGTTTAAAACAAAAATCCATGGATTTTTGTTTTAAACACGATTGCCCCGAGGGGCCTTAACAAAACTTTAGGCCTTCAGTGCTTTCTCTAGTTTGTTCTAGCCATCTTTGATATACCAGGTGCATTCTCCAATATATTTCTTGATAGTTTAAAGACCTTTTTCACTTTTTTCATTTAAAGTGACTAATATCTCTATCTCTATCTACTATATAAAAGCGAAAATTTGTCCTTTTGTCTTTCTATACAAATTCACAGTTTACAAGCCAAGATTGTGAAATTTTACATACAAGTGTATTAAAACACAGCAGAGGCAACTAGAAAAATTTGAAATTGAAATTAATTACTGTTCATTTTTAATTAATTAAAAATCAAAATTTTTGCATAGCATTCGCCCTCTACAGGTCAGGTACGGAATTAGAAAAGGATTTAGCTTATCTACTATTTTTTCTTTTCTATCTCTACTATCTACTATATAAAAGCGAAAATTTGTCCTTCTGTCCTTCTGTCTTTCTATTCAAATCCACAGTTTATAAGCCACAGTTTACAAGCCAAGATCTCTCAGGGTTCTACACCTAAAACACCAAAGAAGAATAAAAGCATTGTCCTGTTTGGTTTATTGTTAGATGCAGATTTGGACACAATTCTTCTTGGGCCATCTGCAAGGTCAATAATACAAATATTAATATGTTATTTTTATTTAATTTCATAATTTGATTTTCTAACATGCATTTTGCTACATACTAAGTAATTATGGAATTTTATTCTGTAGCATATAATCTAAGTCTCTGAACATCATTTACTATGGCTCTCGCGTGGAGTTTACAGTACCTTTTAAATGCTGTATGAATTTATAACCACTATTGATATTAAGCCAGGCTTATTAGGAGTCTGAATATGGTAAAAATTGCTATCTGCATCCATGAGGAGAGATCCATCTGATTTAGAATCAGGCACATAAAGATGGCAACTATACTGGGATGCAAAAATGCAGCTCTGCAGCACAAAATTTTATTTATACTTGCTCATGCATGAGCTTACACAACTAGATGCTGTCAACAGTGGCGACCAAACTTTTTGGTCTACCTCCTTGGTTGCTGGACCGCACTATGGAACGCACAGAGGCTACTTCCGGTTCATTCCTTTTTCAGCCCCTGAAGGGTAAAACCAATTGGATAAATCTTATACACCGTGGAGACTCTGAATGCCGGAAACAGCTGCACAAGAAACTGGAAGTAGTTGCTGTGCATTTCATAGTGCGATCCAGCAACCAGGAAGTACACAGTCATCCTGGTATCAGAGCAACAGAAGCTCTTGGCCGTCTTTACACTGTACATCCGTCAAATTTTGAATGCTTCTATCTCCGAAGTTTGCTTTACACCGTTACAGGTCCTTCTTCCTTCGAAGACCTTAGGACTGTGGATGGGGGAGTTTGTCACACTTTTCGTGAGGCCTGCCTAAGGAGAGGTTTGTTGGAGGATGATGTGTAAACAAACATTCTTAAAATCCCGGGCAATGCCGGGTACTCCAGCTAGTATTGATTATTCTAATGTGTCTACTTTAATTCCATAATGAATATTATTTTAACTACTCACTTGCCTTGAAGTGGCAACTGTGTATTTTATGCAATTATATGTATTTCATGTTTGTTACAATTGACTGACTTTGTTGTTTATTGTATATTATGTGGATTGTTGTAGGTTGCTTAGCAACTCGCATGCAGGCACTGGCTGATGACGTCAGGTGGCTTGCGACGTCGGATTTTGGCGTGCGGCTCCGGTGGCAGGCGCGGCCGTCCTGCTGGTGAGTGCACTTGTAAACTTAATTGTGGCTTTATATGTCTGCTTATTTTATGTCTATTTTGTGTACTGCTGTCCCTGACGAAGGGGGAAACCCCAAAACCTTGTATGATGCAATAAAGGACCGTTTTATTTTTATCTACTACCAAGACTTTTGAGTACCGCCCTTCTGTTCGTATATGGCGAATGAGCTTACACTCTGGGAAGGCACCATAGCAAGTATTCAAGTAACCACCGCGGGAGTGCCGGGTTTATGTGTTGGTATATATATATATATATAATATATATATATATATATAAATATATAAAAGCAGCAGCAAAACAGCATATTTATTTGGCATAATATAAAAAATGTACTGTCACTTACCAGTCTTTGCAGGCTGGGGCTGCAGCCAGTGTCTTTAGAGGGATCGGACCGCGGTGCCGTTCCGTTCGGCTCATGCTTTCCATTTGCCAGGCTGCCTATTCCTTCCTGCTTCTCGGTGATCGCGGCGGCTGGGCAGACCAAGGAATGGCCGGCCCAGCCTCATGTGTTTTGAAGTTGCAACATCATTCAGGTGATGGGGATGAGTCACCCCCGGAGGGAGGAGGGTTAACTGTCTGTAGGGGACATGATCTTTTTTTGTCTACGCGTGCTCGAATGGCAGCCTTTAATCAATGTATTACTTAATTTAATTAACAATTAGGCACCGCGGCCCCTCTCAATCTTGGGGCCTCTCTGAACCTTGGGGCCCAGGACGGGTGTACCCTTTGTACCCCCCTGTTGCAGGGCCTGCCTGCGATAATGGTCGCAGTGGCCCATGAGCCGCAGCCTGACTGAGAGGCTTCAGCTGTTTGGGGGAGGGAAGGGGGTGGCATTGTTCTGTGTTCCTGGAAACAAGGGCGTCTCTCCCCCATTTCATGGGTGTGCCGAGGCAAGGGTCTGCGTCGTAAGATTTCCTGGTCTCACAATTCTTATGCCTGGCCAAAGCAGCAACCATCGCGACCGATCATCCCTTTAATTCGGGACACATGAATTACACAGATTCCGTGGCTGGCTTGCTTGAAGTCTCCATTTCATCTGGTTTTAATCAGCCACAGAACCTATGTGCACATGTGTCCCGAATTAAAGGGGTGATATGGCAAGCCTATACAATATATATATATATATATATATATATATATAAACGTCCAAGATCCGGCACTCACAGGAAAAAACGTGTACTTTACCGGGTGCCTTCCAAAGTCAACCCGTATCCACAGGTCCACTGCACATATAGTCCAACAAGCGGCACTCCGGACAAAAAATAACGACCAAAAACAACTGCTTATCAGCAACGTTTCAGTGCTTTATTAGCACTTTTGTCAAGCCAAGTCTTTGTATGTATACATACACACACAGCACAGATGGTGTAATGGTTAGCGTTACTGCCTCACAGCACTGAGGTCATGGGTTTGATTCCCACCACGGCCCTACCTGTGTGGAGTTTGTATATTCTCCCTGAGCTTGCGTGGGTTTCCTCCGGGTACTCCGGTTTCCTCCCACACTCCAAAAATATACTGGTAGGTTAATTGACCCTAGTGTGTAGGTGTGTGCGCATGTGATAGGGAATATAGAGTGTAAGCTCCACTGGGCAGGGTCAGATCTGATGTGAATGGCCAAATATTCTCTGTAAAGCGCTGCGAAATATGTGTGCGCTATATAAATAACTGGTAATAAATAAATAATATACTGTTTACACATATATATATTACAGACTTTTGATTTAATGTTAGGTGATATGGACGTTGTAAATGGTGTTGGGGTCTGATTTCTGCTAAAATTGATCCTCTCTCTGGTAAATCACCATCTATGTGGCAGCTGTTTCCAGATTTTACATTTTCCTGTTGCCAGTATAATCCCTCAGACCTCACAGCCTGATTGCAATGCAGCACTAACAGGCTAAAGACAGCAGAACACATGCTGAAATGACAGAGTAATACCCCTTTTCCACCTAAATTCTGGGTCTGACCCGGAGTTGGAACAAAGATCCTATCCGGATCAGACCCGGAATTTTGCCGGCGCCGACTCGGGATATTCCCGAGTCAGCGCCGCTCACACCGCAGTTGGGTCTGCATAGACCCGGCTTTTGCGGAGTGAAAGTGGTCGCTTGGAGATGACGTCATCTCCAAGCGCCACTGAAGCCGGACCAATCGGCCGGCTAGCAGCGCACTCCAGGTCATCATGACCCGGAGTGCGCTGTTCTCACAGCAGGGTTTCACGGGCTACGCCCGTGTTAAACCCTGCTAGTTACCTGGGTTAGATTGCCGGGTCACTCGACCCGGTGATCCAACTCTCTCCCCTTTTACACCAGGGAGCTGCCCGGGTTAACCCTTCAAAAACCCGGGTTTTAGCTCCGGTGTAAAAGGGGTATACTCATAGAAGAATTTCTAATTTATAAATTATGCAATTTATTCAAAGGACATAAAAAAAAAATTACTGCTTTTTTGTCTCCAATACAATTGTGTAGACTGGTCCATTCTAATTTACACACTGAAATAGGAAGGGGCAATTTCACACTTCTGTTATAGCAGACACCACACATCTAATACTACTACACAAACTTTAGAGATGGGCAAATTGATTTGATGTTGGTGAATTAATTTAAAAACCCCAAATTTCTGAAACTAATTAGTGCCCTTTAGACATCAGTTCATGGAATGTACACAAGCAACACAACACGTATCCACAAACGTCACATGACCATAGCCTTATAAAAGGATCTTGCAGGTCATCAGAACTGATTGGTGTATTTGCGAAGTGGCAGTATTGCAGCGTTTTCCCAGCGGGATTACACCCGGCTGATTTTCTAAACTCATACCTGCCTCATTAATACCCCTTTCGCACTAGCAGCAAAATCCAAGGTTATTACTCGTGAAAGCGCAGCAATCCGGCTTAGGCCCATATTCAATTAGCCGCAAAAAGTCCCGGACTTTTCATCCTGTTGTACTTTCCGCTGCATTCGCCTGTTTGGGATGCGAATTTGCAGCATGCGCATCCCCGCGTTTCGCCATATTCAAGTGCAGAACAGGCGAAAACGCAAATAGGCGAATGCATAACAGGCGGAAAGTACTGAATACAGTGGGGGAATCAGTCTGTACACCAAAATAAGACAGACTGACACTGGAAATTATTACAGATGTGTACCATTAGCCCTAATAAACGTACTTTGTGTCCTTCATTTGTGTTAAAAGCTTTCTAGGAGCATATTTGTAAAAGTGGTGAAGAATGATATTAAACAGTATTTTTGGGTGAAAATAAATAGTCCAGTCAAATTTGGGGTACTTGAAAACGGGTGCTAGCATATTTTTGAGTCTCTAAAGTGCAGTTTTAAAACAAGTGAAAAATCCACCTGCTGCAAGCACCTGCAATCCTAAAAACACCTGCTGCATCCATACAGCCCCCCAAGAAACCTATTTCGCTAGTTTTTATCCTCGTCCCCTCACTTTTTTCATTTTCCCCTTGAGGTAATTTTTTTTATTTTTTTCAGCTGATTTGTCCTTTGGTGGTGTCCAAAGGGTTCTGAATCAGTTCCCCACATTTGCACCCCAAAATGGTGATTTTGCACTTTTTTCTGCCTGCCATACCTTGGAGAAACTTTTCCGCCTGTTACAGTACATTGAGTTTCCACGTACGCGAAAACGTTCTGGAATTGAATTTGGAGATAATCCGCAAACAGGCGAAAAGCGGCATTAGGCGAAACATTTTCGGCGAATATGGTTTTTTGCATCTAATTGATTCGGCCCTTAGTCTGAAAGGGTTCTTCAAAAAAAAAAAAAATCTGGGTTGAGCATTTTAACTTGGGTAATTACAAGGGTTGAACCCTAGATCTACACGTGATCTCATCTCCAAGTGCCGGCACTGCGCCCGTGTGCAGAGATGTGGGCAACCTGGGAATAAGCGTCCTGTCTGAAAGTGGTCTGAGCCGGGACGCATTATCTGAAAGGGGTATTACTAAGCTCAAACAACACTTTAGAACAGAGGCCCTGATTCAGACCCGCTCGCAGGTCTGATGGGCGTGTTTTTTTTTTCCAGCCTCCTGACCACCCACAGCTTTTGCGAGCGGCCAGGTGATGGTCGCGATTATCGCGACCATCGGGGTTGCGACAAGACCCTTTTGGTAGGGTCTCGCCTGCCACAAGCCCCAGTGAGCTTCCTGCTCAAATAGAGCAGGAAGCTCACTAGTGACATCACGAGTGATGTCAGTAGGGCCGCCCCCACAAACGGCAGGCGTTGCTTCAGGAACGCATCCGTTTGTCCAGCCACCCCCCCTCCCCGCCTACAAAACAGGGCGAGCTGTCGATCAACATCGACAGCCGCCCCGTTTGTAGCGAGCCCCGGAGCGAGTGAATTTCTTACTCGCTGCGGGGCTCGCACACATGCACACCGTGCGTGTGTACTGCCCGGCCATTGACCCACTTGTGAGCACTATGCGCTTATGAGCTGGTCTGAATCAGGCCCGGAAAACACTATCAAAGTTTCTCCCCAGTAAAACTATACAAAGCTCAAATTTACTATATGGTGAGTGTAGAACGGTTTAGAACCCTCTGCAAAGCCGCGGCAATCCCGCCCAAATTATTTTGTGATATTTTATATAGTTGAGCATGGAGAGGAAAGTGGTACATTGAGAAATCTGTATGGATTTTGAAATCTGAGCAGAATGCAAGACATTTTATACACATGATTAATTCTTAGCAGGCGGTGTTACAATTACATCAAAATAATTTCAAGATGTACAGCAAAAGGTGGTAACAATGTATGGCCTATGGGGTCGTCTAGGCACACATAAGCAAAATCAGGTGATATTCGTGACAGTAGGTGACTTGGTGGAAGTGACATTCAGCAATAACGTCATGTTAGCTCTTCAGTAAAACAAATAAGAACCAAGGCTGAGATCTGTCTTTTCCAGACTGCCAGACACCACATAGTTATATTTCATGAAAATCCCAAATAATATATTTTTCTCTCTCTGCTATCTTGTGGTTAACCCGTCAAGATTCCTTTGGTCACTGCGAGAATTTAATTAAATACATTAAGCAATACAGACACCATTTTGATTGAACTTCAGTCCACCCCTTGTTAATTCTAATTAACACCTAAAACTTCATTATCAAAATGTTTCTGACTGTCTAATTATCTTCCTCCATTTTGGAGGTGTGAAGAGTGTGACAGAATAAGGATATAGTAGTTGCTTTGGATGCATCTCGCGAGCCCTGGACCATTGGTAATGGAGTGTACGATCCCCTCCAGAGTTTAGTGGAAACAGACAGTAGCGACAGTGAAGAGAATCTTAAGTCCTTTATTGGATTGAAGCACTTGACTTGTCAAAAAAAATTATATATATATATATATATATATTATATATATATATATATATTGTGACACAGTTAGGTTAGGGGGTCCCTCTCCTGGGTAGAGGACTCCTTCCTTACACACACACACAGCAGCAGGGAAGCAGCACACCAGTCTGGATGCAAGTACAAGCTGGTCGGCGCCAGTCTTTATTGTACAATGTCAGAAATATAAAGAAAACATAAATATAAATCCTAGCCCTGTCGGGGCACTAACTTCACAGGTAGTTCCCTCACTACCAGAACCTGGCAGGGCCTAATGCCCTTGCCAGCAACAAAGGCACAGCACAACACTCACAGTTAGGTTTCCAAGTGTCTCTGAGCAAACTCCCTGCCTGCTCTCCCAGGTGAGACCCTCAGCCGTAAACACACAAGGCTTATATTGGCCACTCTCAGGTGGGAACCCTAACAAGCCTGTTACCAGGCTGCGAGAACCAAAACCTGGAGTGGCCGTGGGTGGAGCCCTCCCTCTCCTCTCACCCACAACCCCCAGGTCCCAAACCGGCTTTTCAAAAAGCCGAGACTCAAGCCTGCTACACTGCAGACTTTCTCCTGGGGGTTTAGAACACATAAGACAGGAATCTGGGACAAATGTACCTGCCACAGACCACATTACCAGTGATCATATCACAATATATATATATATATATATATATATATTTGCACATGAGACCAGCAGCACACACTTTCAGATAAAAAGAGTAGAAGTGCATGACACACAACACGTTGCTGGTATGGAAAAAGGAGAGTCAGCACATCCAAATAGCATAAGAAAAACTGTTTTAACCACCAATGAAAAAGTGCATATCCATATCAAAAGAGTAAAAAAGAAGTCAAGGCTTAGAGGGGCTTGATAAACATCAAAAATACGATACATAGCAGCAATATGGAATCATCAAATGTAAATACGCATCACAAGCCTCCCTCATGTGCCCAGCGCCCAACAGCTGTTTCGGGGTTAGACTAACACCTCATCATGAGCATCAGTTACTGATGCTTTATGACAGCCACTAATTATCTCTGTATTATATGTTGGTCACTGATGCTGTCTTTTATGGTGGTCACTGATGCGCTCTGTATTATATGATGTTTGCTGATGATCTATTTATTATATAGTGGTCACTGATGCTTTCTGTATTTTATGACGGTCACTAAGGCTCTCTCTAATTAATGGTGGTCACTGATGCTGTCTTTTATAGTGATCACTGATGCTTTCTTTATTATATGTTGGTTACTGATGCTCTCTGAATTATATGTTGGTCACTAATGCTTTCTGTATTATATTGTGTTCACTTATGCTTTCTGTATTTTTTGGTGGTCACTGATGCTCTCTGTATTATATGGTGGTCATAAATGCTCTCTGTATTACTCTGTATAATGATGTTTTCTATTTTATGGCTGCCACTGATTCTCTCTGTATTATATGGTGGTCATTAATGCTCCCTGTATTATGTAGCAGTCACTGATGCTCTCTGTATCATATAGAAGTCACATATGTTCTCTGTAGTATATAGCAGTCACTGATGCTGTCTTTATTTTATAGTGGTCACCCAGGGCAGAGACATTGAGCTGGGACTTTGGCCTGGGTAACGAAAAGCACAATTCACCCCTGAGATACTCGTACAGTGTTCTGCATGTTTGTCACTTTCACACAGACATGCAGGATGGATTTGAATCAGGTGTTCAATAAAAATAGTAAATTTTTGCGCTTTTGTAATTAGGGGTGACAATCCCGGGATCGGGATCAGAGGGATCCTGGGATTTTTGCCTAAAACTGGTGGGATTTCAATCTTGGAATTGGAGCTTCCAATCGCTTAGACCAGGGGTGGGGAACCTTTTTTCTGCCGAGGGCCATTTTGATATATATAACATTAATCGCGGGCCCTATGCAGGCCACGCCCCCTCTGTGTGATGTGACATGGGGAAGAGTCACAATTGCCAGTAATTACAGTATTGCCCAGAGCATCTTAAGGTGCTCCGGGGAGCTGTAAGGGCAGACCATCTGAAGTGTTCTAAGGATGCTCCAGGTGGCACTGCTGCATAGCTTCTGGCTGCAGGGTGCCATTCTCGGCAACCTGCTATCCAGATGAGGCTAGTAGGAAAAAAGCTCAGACGGCCAGACCAAATGATTCCGCGGGCCTTATACGGCCCCGGGCTTGAGGTTCCCCATCCCTGGCTTAGACGCTGCAATCGCTCAGATGCTGCATTTGCTCAGACGCTGCAATTGCTCAGATGCTGCCCCAGCCTATGCTCAACGTGACGTGATGTTAGAGGTCACGCAGCGCAGCCCCACACCAGCCCTCCCCTTCAGCCATGCCCATCTGCCCCATTGACTCAATCCTGCTCTGTGGGAACAGGGGAAATGTCCAACAGTCGACTGTGGCAGCGCATACACTGCCTAGTGCAGCTAACTTGCAACTCCAAAAATATTTCATCGGACGGACATGCTGGATGATTCGGTTGTGCAAATACAC
Organism: Taudactylus pleione; assembly: GCA_031769625.1. NCBI lineage: Eukaryota > Metazoa > Chordata > Amphibia > Anura > Myobatrachidae > Taudactylus > Taudactylus pleione. Next base: position 3,789,957 of record JAUIMM010000187.1, on the reverse strand, counting down.
AGTGCAGTTATCTGGGCGACCAGGGCCGGTGTGAGGTTTCTAGGCACTCTAGACAAAGATACACAATACCGCCCCTATTCCCCCCAATACCCTCACATGTAGACTTTACTTCTTAAAATATTGGTAGATTTATTTTTAGATTTATTACAACATAAATGATAAAAATTACACTAAAACAATATAGCAATAACATTAACAACTCTGTGACTGTAATACAATACCGAGAGCATTTTTGTGACCGCCGAACAGTATCTACTGAGAGCATCTTTTTAACGCCCATGAAAAACCAAGAGCATTTTTGTGACCATCATACTGAGAGCATTTTGAGACCGCCATTAAAAACATTAAACAACTAATCTTATCTATATTACATTAACCCCTTTACCCTCATAATAAAACCAACATAGCTTACCCTTATACTTATCAACTTTCGTGAACTGTGACAATCCCATCCCCCACACAAACCGCCCTCCCCCCACTTACCTGTTGCTGATCTTCTCACCACTGTCACCCTCATCATGCTGTTGTTATCATTTGCAGCCTCAGGAAGCAGGTCCTGCGCTGCTGGTGAGGAGGAAGAAACACTGGCGGGGAGGTGGGAGAAGTCTCCTACACAGCTGACTGGGCTCCTTCTTTTGTGGTGGGAGGTGCGAGCCACCAGCTTCTCTGTTCACGTTTAGATGTCCCTGCAGTCATGATAGACAGTGGGGGCGGTGTCTAAGTTTAAATGGACGGGGATCTAATTTAATGCAGGAAAGTAAGGGGGAAAGCAGGGACCAGGCGCGCGCGCAACATTGCCCTCATTACAGCACATGGCTCATCAGTCATGTGACTGTCAGTGTTGTGGCCAGCCTACCCCAGATCAGGAAGGGGCAAAGCATAGGCAGAGGTAGTAGCAGATGAGGCTGGTAAGATACGTGGATGCTGCCAATATCATGTAAATGAAGGAAAGAGACATCCTTCATTTGTGTTTTTGGAAGACTCAGTGGCGCCCCCACAGTAGCCGGTGCCCTAGGTAGCTGCCTAAAGCTGCCTAATGGTAACGCCGGCCCTATGGGTGACCTGCCGATATAAGGCGGATCGCCTAGATAATTTTATAATATATAACCAGCATCAGATATAGGCCCGTATTCAATTTGAAGCGTTATGATGACGTCATTATCGCCTGTTTTGGTTTTACCCCGTATTCAATTTGAAAGACTTTCCGCCTAGGCAGAAAGTCAGTGCAATGTAATAGGTGGTAAACTACCGCCCATAATGGCAGGTGGAAAAAAGTGCAGAATTGGGGTTTTGGGGTGCAATATTTCGGGAACCCCCGTGCACCCTTCAGATAGTCCCCCAAAGGTAATCTGTGTCAAAAAAAAAACAAAAAAAACTTAAGGACACCCCAAAAATTTACTTTGAAAAAGGGGGCAAAAAAAAGAAAAATGTTGGGGTACAAAGTTAAAAACTAGCGAACTTGACTCTGGGGGGGTCCCCAAGTATGCCCCAGGTGTTTTTATGATTGCAGGTGCTTGCGGAAGGTGGATTTTTCATGATTTTTCAACTTCACTTTAGCAACTATTAAATATGCTGACCCCCATTTTCAAGTACCCCAAATTTGCTGGGATAATTTATTTTCTGGAAAAAATACTCCTAAATACTATTCTGCATCAGCTATAGAAACACTCTATTTAGCAGCTATTGAGCCCATTTAAAAACACCAAATACCTTCAGCAAGCCAAATCGGGGGGTACCACAGTGAACCCCCATGTCAGAGCATCATTTGGGGGGTGATAGGCTGATTTCCCCCAAAATGACAGTACTTTCCGCTTGTTACAGTATCGCCGGGTGCCGTTTACGCGTACTTTCAAATTGAATACGGGGTAAAGCGTGCACGCGCGCGATGCTTTAACGCCTACAAAACAGGCGAAGTCGGCGTTGAGTCTGGGCCGCGTTAACTTAACGCGGCTCAGCTCAAATTGAATATGGCTCATAGAGAGAGTATAACATATATTGGTTGTATTTACACACACGCACGTGCACTTTAATCCTCAATACTAATATGGACTAACAGCATAACGTTGAACTTAAATAGAACAAGTATATTTATTTACTTATAGGGAGCATTGTCCATGTTACTGCATCACAGAGTACAGATCTCCATCTGTATTAAAGTAAGTGCATATTCTGCACTCTTGAGATACAGTAATACCTCATTACCTATAATTATAGGAGACACATTGATGTTATGGAAATGTATTCCTTTGAACTCCTAGAAAACATAAATTGATTGCAAATTATTTAGGACATCTAATTGTCAGTAGAAATGATTGATCATTTGTGACATATTAGAACAACAAAGGAGCTGTGTTTTTGCAATACTGCAAAATGTTAAACGTTACACTCTATTCTTTTCTCTTTTTTTATCTCACTGTTTTTAAAGGTTCAAAAAGCCACAAAAAAATGGGCGTGGCTATGCATTATGAGGGGTGTGGCAACATGTCATGTGGGGTGTGGACACTCAAAATTGGGGCGTGTCATGCACCTACCTTTAATCTCTCACCATTTGCACCTCTCACTCCTCTTAAACACATAGGCCCCCGTCGCAGAAAATACATAAGTAAATAAAAAAACCACACACATATTGGCACCCATAGGGAAAAAGCCAAATACATAGGCCCCCACAGGAAATAAATAAATCTCATAACCTTTGAATGAATAAAATAACATATTGGCACCGATAGAAAAATGTTGTGGGGTACACAGGGGTGGTGAGGAACACAAAGGTAATGAGGCATATATAGAAGGTGGGGTACACAATGGTGATGGGGTACACATAGGAGGTGGGGTACACAAATGGTGGAGGGGTACACACTAGAGGAATATTAACTGAAATCTGGTATTACTTATTACTAGTTGCTGCTGACTCCAACTGAGGGTTGAAAAGGTGGCGTGGAGAGGGATCCATCCAGAAGTGAGCAGCAAGGGAGGGGGGAAGCCCCAGCAGTAAAAATAGGGCTCCAGGGCACAACCAGCCCCATAGTCAGCCGGGCAGTATGAGGGGCTGTCCTGTGACCCCTGTCACTGAATCCAGCAGGGGACGGCCAAACACACTCTGGCTGGCGGGTAGAAGGGCGCGCGGCAGTTGAAACACAATGCCGGACTCTGACGCGTGGATGTGGCAGAGAACTTCCGTCAGTGGGCACTGGCGGGTGTGGGGAACAGGCACCGGATGGCACACTGCCAGAATTTATTTAGAGCCAGCCGCACAATCATACACTGCAGCTGGCTATGGCTTTAGGGGCTGTCCTCCTATGACTGGCAGCCTGTGAGTAGTGTCAGTCACTGAAGGTAGCGGGCGGAGGCATGTAGCTTCCCCGCACAGCACTGAAGCCACGCCTCCGCCCTCTGTCCTTGCAACTGAATTAAAATAAAAAAAATTGTTTAGTACTTGAAGTGCCGGCTGCATACCGCTGCATACCAGCACACATCGAGCACTGTTTATAACAAATACCTATATGATAATTCTCTAAGGTCTATCCCGTGTCCAAGGGGCTGAACTACCGTCGGTACAGCCGATGCACTGCACCGAGGCCCGCCACAATATTTGGGTCCACACTGCCCGGCGCCGTTTATAATTGTATGGCAGGCTGCAGTGCAGCTGCTTGCCGGGCAGTCATCAAGGCTGTGACTGACCCAGCCGGCAGTTACACGCAAAGAGGACCAGGGCACAGTGCAGTCAGGCTCAGCACTGCAGTGTACTTCTGGGTAATAAATCCCAGTAGTCTCTGCAGTGGGGTCAGAGGAGCATGTGCTGAGCTCTGATTGGAGGAGCCCATCACATGCTCCTCTGACCTGGAGTTTAGCAGCAGCGCAGCCTCATGGGTGTGACTCATTGTGAGGTTGTAACTGCTGCTCTGCTGCTGCTGGTGAGTATACTGTGTGGGCACTACAGGTGGCATAATGTGTGGGGACTACAGTGTAGCATAATGTATGGAGACTACAGTGTAGCATAATGTGTGGGCACTAGAGGTGGCATAATGTGTGGGCACTAGAGGTGCATACCTCCCAACTGTCCCGCTTCCAGCGGGACAGTCCCATTTTTCTATGACTGTCCCGCTGTCCCGCCCGCTGGCTGCAGTGTCCCGCGGTGAGGGGGAAGTTGGGAGAGTGTGCATGCGCACGGCATCTGTTCTCTTCTGTATGCAGAGCATGGGTGATGAAGATGGGGGAAGTCGCGAGGCTCCACCCAATTTTTGGTGGCTTTGCCCCCTTATCCAGAAGCCATGCCCCCTTTTCAGCGCGCACCCTGTCCCTCTTTTCCATTTGGAAATGTTGGGAGGTATGGAGGTGGCATATTGTGGGCACTACAATGTGACATAATGTTGGGGCACTACAGTGTAGCATAATGTGGAGGCACTACAGGTGGCATGATGTGTTGGCACTATTGTGTGGCATAATGTGTGGGGCACTACAGTGTGACATAATGTGGGGGCACTACAGTGTGGTGTAATGTGTCAGGCACCCACTGCATCTCCCTGTCACCTTTTCCTATCACCCTCTCCCTGTCACCCACTGCCTCTCCTCTCTGTCTGTCACCCACTGCCTGTCACCCACTGCCCCTCCCTTTCCCTGTCACTCACTTCCTGTCACCCTCTCCCTCTCACCCACTGCTTTTCCCTGTCACTATTGCCTGTCACCTCTACCTATCACTCTCTCCCTGTCACCCTCTTCCCCTCTCTGTCATCTCTCATCCTCTCCCTGTCACCCATTGCCTGTCACCTCTCCCTGTCACCCACTGCTTCTCCCTGTCACCCACTGCCTGTCACCTCTCCCTATCACCCTCTCCATGTCACCCACTGCCTCTTCCCTCTCCCTGTCACCCACTGCCTGTCACCTCTCCCTGTCACCCACTGCTTCTCCCTGTCACCCACTGCCTGTCACCTCTCCCTATCACCCTCTCCCTGTCACCCTCTGCCTGTTATCTCTCCCTGTCACCCACTGTCTGTTATCTCTCCCTGTCGCCCACTGCTTCTCCCTGTCACCCACTGCCTGTCACCTCTCCCTATCACCCTCTCCCTGTCACCTACTGCCTCTTCCCTCTCCCTGTCACCCTCTGCCTGTTATCTCTCCCTGTCACCCTCTCCTTGTCACTTTTTTGCCTCACTTTGTCTACCTCTTGCATCTCTCTGTTACCCTCTACCTCTCCCTGTTACCCACTGCACTTTGAACTTGGAGTAGGGCGGAGGGGGGCTCAAATCAAAGTTTTGCACCTGGGCCCACCACTCACAAGTTCTGTCACTGCCGTGCCCTATATGCATGCGCAGTGGGAGCCATGGCACGTGCTGCCCCTTCAACGGCTCCCACTGCTAGGTAGACGGAACAGAGTTTATCAGGAAAGGAGGACCGGAGGTGGGGAGGGGGAGGGATGGAGATAGCACTATGTGACAAGAAATAGAAGCAAGGGGTGGAGTGAAACATTGGGGGGGGTAGGGGGCACAACGGAACCGATCAGGAGCTAGGATAGAGTGGAACAGCAGGGGTGGGACAGAGGGGAGCAGTTGCAGGATGGAGTAGAGCAGCAGGACAAAACAGCAGTGGGTGGGATGGAGCTGAGCAGCAGGGGTTGGGACAGAACAGAGCTGGAGGCAGGTCGGACCACAGCAACAAAAAGAGGGGGCTAAGCAGTGAGGGGACCCAGCGGGGGCTGGATGGGGCTGGGAGGGGGTGGACCATGGTGATCCCTTTACGAGTTTTTGAATATTTTAAGTACCTTCAGGAGAGGAAACCAACTGAGCATAGGGTATAAAGTTTACAGACCAGTAACCACCTCTCTTTAACCTCCTGCTAGGTTTCTGCTCATCCCATGCAGTAATCAGATCAAGTCGGCAAGAACTGAATGGTAATAGCACTGCTGAGCTACCAGTAGTACCAACCAGTGGAGTAACTTGGGGGGTCAAGCCGGGCACATGCCCTGGGCACTGTCAGACGTGTCGCCGGGGTGTGTGTGTGTGTGCCACCATCCAAGTCAGTGCGGTCCGCACTACCCTGCAAAACAAACACACCGCCGCCAGTGACGGGTAGTACATTCACTGATAGAGAGTGCCGGTGGAAGTGTGTTTGTTTTATCAGTCAATAAGAGTCAGACAGATTGTTATTGGCTGCTGCACCCAGGGCCGGCGCTGGGCTGGAGCTCACCAATGAGCTCTGCCATCTGGCTCCTGCAGTGGGCGAAGGGAGAGACGTCATGATGTCTTGACATCTCTCCCATAGTGCCGTGCAGGAGGAGGGGACGGCGTCTATGGGTATTGTGTTCTGTGTGTCTGTATCTTTTATGTGTAAGTGGCACTACTACTGGGGGTACTGTATAAGGGGCACTGCATAAGGGGCACTACTGGGGCACTGTATAAGGGGCACTACTGTGGCCACTGTTTAAGAGGCACTACTACAGGGGGTATTGCATAAGGGGCACTGCTACTGGAGGCATTGCATAAGGGGCACTTCTACTGGGGCCACTGCATGAGGGCCCCTACTACAAGGGGAAATTCATAAGGGGCACTTCTGCTGGGGGCTCTGCAAAAGGGCCCCTACTACAGGGGGAAATTCATAAGGGGCACTTCTGCTGGGGGCTCTGCATTAGGGCCCCTACTACAGGGGTATTGCATAAGGGGCACTACTATTGGGAGCACTATATAAAGGATACTACAACTAGGGGGAATGCATAAGGGGCACTTCTAATGGGGGCTTTGCATAAGGGCCCTACTACAGGGGACATTGCAAAAGGGGCACTGCTACTGGGGGCTCTGCATAAGGGCCCCTACTACAGGGGGAAATTCATAAGGGGCACTTCTACTGGGGGCTCTGCATTAGGGCCCCTACTACAGGGGGTATTGCATAAGGGGCACTACTATTGGGGGCACTGTATAAAGGATACTACAACTAGGGGCAATGCATAAGGGGCACTTCTAATGGGGGCTCTGCATAAGGGCCCTACTACAGGGGACATTGCAAAAGGGGCACTGCTACTGGGGGCATTGCATAATGGGCACTACTACTAGTGACATTGCATAAGGGGCTCTACTAGTGTGGGCATTGCATAAGGGGCACTGATACTGGGAGCATTGCATAAGGGGCACTACTACCGGGAACATTGAATAAGGGGCACTACTACTGGGGACATTGAATAAGGGGCACTACTACTGGGAACATTGAATAAGGGGCACTACTACTGGGGACATTGAATAAGGGGCACTACTACTGGGAACATTGAATAAGGGGCACTACTACTGGGGACATTAAGATGCATATGGAATGGACAGGAATGTTCCCAAAGTGAAGAGAAATGGTGGCGTGTCATGTTGCCATTTTTCAGTGGCCACGCCATTTTTCATCTTGCCCTGGGCACCAAAGACCCTAGTTACGCCACTGGTACCAACAGTGCAGGCCAGTTGTCCGCCACCATTACAATGTTAATGACCTAATTAACAAAGAAAGAAGCTCAAAAAATGCCTTAAAATCGAATAGTACTTCTATTTACCCTATGCCCAAAGCAGCGGGTGGAGACATATTAATAACTGTTCTACAGTGCAGGTGATAAATATACATTATTAAGTATAGACAAGACATTAAAAACAAGTTAGTCAGCACTCAGTAATAACATAATATATAAATGCCCAGACTTGAAGGGCTTGCCTAGCATTAAATATAAAATCCTGCGTCCAAACTGTATATAAAAAACGCTAAACAATTGGTGGTTTGTAAAACATCTGTTCAGTCAACATTCCTCCAAAAGTCCAAGCTCAAGCACTTGTCTTTCCAACAGCAGTCACTAGTTTTTCTTGTCATGGTGTCAGCCCCGGGATGCAGTCAGGAAGCCCATGGTTGAAATGCCAACCGCCGGCTTCCCGTCTGTCTAATCCCGGCAGGGGTCTAATGACAGGCGTCAAAATCCCGACGCCTGTCATTTTACATACGTCAAGAGACCGACGGCCACCATACCGATCAAAGGTAAGCCGGGTGTGGACAGCCGTGGGGGGGAGGGTTAGGGGCTCCCTGAGGGGACTTAGGGTTATGCACCTCCCCGAGAGGGTTAGGCTAGGGAAAGGGGGGGTTAGGGTTAGGCACCCCCGGGGAGAGGTTAGGGGTAGCCACCCCCCAGGAGACTTAGGTTTAGGTTGCAGGGAAGGGGGGATTAAGTTTAAGCACTTACAGGGGGGGGGGTTAGGGTTAGGCACTTGGGGGGAGGTTAGGGTTAGGCACCCCTATGGGAGGAAGGGGGTTAGGTTAGTGATAGTTTAAATACTTACCTGTTGGGATCTTCATTGCCGGTCTTCTTACCGATCCCGTCAGCCCCATTAGAGGCACGTGTTGTTTCACCTAGTAAAAAAATCTAAAAAGATAAAGGGGAGATGTATCAAACTTTGGAGAGAGATAATGTGGAGAAGTTGCCCATAGCAACCAATCAGCTGCTAACTGTCATTTTATAGCCTGTGCTAGATAAATGACAGAAGCCGATTGATACCACTTCACTAAAGGGAGAAGAGGACACCCAATGGTGTTATACCATCTAAATAATTTGTGGTCTATTAAAAGTGAACATTGGTGCATGGGAAAATCCACGTATCAGAAATAAATGGAATTGGCCTTGCATGAAGATATGACAAAGGACAGACAAGAGACGTACATGCATGGGCTTATCTATAATGGGTGCAGTGCATACTTGCCTACATCCTGGCTGCTTCCTCCAGGTCGGTGTAGCAGGGGGGCGGGGCCTGTATAGAGGGGCGTGGCCGGGCACTTTACAAGTGTTTAGGGGCGGGACTGGGGGCGGAGCCACACGATAGCGTCATTTAGGCTCCGCCCCCACAACAAAATGCCGATATTTCCGGCATTGCTATGCGGGGGGTGGGGTTATGATGACGCGATTCAGCGCGAATCGCATCATCAGCCCCTCCGCAGTGGGGGTTTAGCATTACATTGCGGGGGGGGACTGGAAAAGTCGGGAGGCCTGCCTACTTTTCCGGGGGGCCGGGAGCGGCACCCGATTTTCGGGAGGCTCCCGGCCAAATCGGGAGAGTAGGCATGTTTGGTGCAGTGTGAGCGGCACACACAGGCCTCTGGGACCAGGAGGGCCCACACCCCGCATCCTGCATCCATAGACTACATTTACCTCTCCAGTGGTGGGTGCAGAAATCACTGTAAAGATGGCACTTGTGTAAAGATCTGGGGTGGAGAGGAATCACTAGGAAACTGGCACCAGCGCCAGAGATCTAGGCTTGCGCAGTAAATGCAGGGACTACTCAGCGCACATGTTAGCGAAAGAGGAAGGGGCAAACATGGAGACTGCACAAAGACTCCCTCCTCTCTTAAATTGCCCTTACATACATGGTAGAGTCATGGGACCCCTGATGATGAATAGCCCGGTAACCTAAATACTAGCGTTTCCGCATGGATACCGGGCCATTTATCGTTTGGTGAATAGGCCCCTCTGTGTAATACATATATTTTTTATATTATGCTAGTCATCATATCAGTGGAATATGACTCTGCCTCCCCTGACTGCATGTCTCTGGCCTATAGGACTGTCCCGGACTGCCATCAAAATAAAAGAGGCGCTTCCCAAGGTGCTCTAAATGACGTATACAAACAAGGCCGGTGCTGGCTAGGATGAAAGGTCTGATTCTGAGTCAGCCGCAGCTTTGCAAATAGCAATTTTTAGGAAACTGAGCTTGCGCAGAAGCATTTTTGCGTATCTCCAGGCGATTCTGATTCAGACGGATGTTGATCGGATCTCTCCTTGTGTGAAATAGACATTTGTGGGAGGCAAAGGGGCAGTAATGCTGCTGTCATAAGAGATTCGTCTTGTGGGAGTGTCATGGGAGTGTAGTGGACGTGTGCTGTTCTGAGGCGAAGGGGAGCCTATTTCTCACCAAGATTTTGCACCCAGTAGAGGGAAGGTGCCAGTGCCTATACTAATTATCTAAGTCAAATAATTTGATATGATCACTTAGTTATTATCTGACGATATAGTCGTCTATGGTCAGATGACGTGTTACGAGGACGCTACTTTGCGTTGCGTAATCCAGTGGGCACAATTGCCAATCCACAACACACATATACTGACACACATATATACATATATACACATAGACGATCGTATGTATAGTCACATACGTACAAGTAGATGCTCATATGCGTATTCACATACATACATATGCACATTTGCTATTCCAATACACAGATGCACATATGCGAACGCATACATATAAAATGGTTCCCAGACATTATAGTTAATAACCAGAGTTATTAAAGGTATTTGTTAGCTAATAATTATGATGTAATATGTACTTAAAAGAGATCTAAGGTTCAGAATATAGTGGACATGTCATGTTTGGTATCGTACTAAGGCCCTGATTCAGACCCACTCGCAAGCGGCTGTCCGCTCGCAAGTGAGTCGATGGTCTGCACTGAGCATGCGCACGATGGAGGGAGCTCCGTCGTGCGCATGCGCCAGACGCGACGAGCGAAGGAAAGTCCTTCGCTCGTTGTGTCTGATCAAAGGGGGCGTGCTGTCGATGTTGATTGACAGCATGCCCCCTTTGGTGGCCGTGCCGGGGGCGTGCCTCCCTGACAGGGGCGTTCCCAAGGGTACGCCTACCGTCAGAAGCCGGCCCACTGACATCACTAGTGATGTCAGTGGGAGTGATTTTGGCTCTGATAGAGCCAAAATCACTCCGGGCCTTGCGGTTGAAAACCTCAACCGCAGGCTCCGGCTCGCAGTTTCAATGGTCGCGATGGTCACGACCATCGTGGCCATCAAACTGCACGCTCGTATAGGCTGTGGGTGGTGACCCACAGCTATACGAGCGTCCAGGAGGACGCTCCATTTTTATGGAGGGCGGCCCTCATTCAGAGCGTGCGCTCTGCTCAGAGCGTACGGCTCTGAATGAGGGCCTAAATCCCTGTTTATTTGCAGATATCCGTTTCTATCGGCAAAGAAGTCGCATCATGCGTCCGCTAGTTATGGATGATAGGGAGTTATTGAATAGAATGTTTTTTGATTGTATGCAGTGTATGCAGTCAATTTATCCCTTTGTTAACTCTGAAACCTGTAAGGTATATAAGCGAATGGGTATGAAATACCGCCGGCGGTTCAATTCCCGTCAGCGGCAGCCCGACAGGAGCAGAGTGAGACGCAGCGGAAGCCCGACAGCGCTGGAAATCCTGATCGTGGATAGGTAAGTATCCACTAACCTAACCCCCCTAACCCTAACCCTCCTTAGGGGTGCCTAACCCTAACTTCCCCCCAAGTGCCTAACCCTAATCCCCCCTCTAATTGCCTAACCACCCCCTTCCCCGCTACCTAAACCTAAGTCCCCCGGGGGTGCCTAACCCTAAGTCCCCCCCGGGGGTGCCTAACCCTAACCCTCCCTCCCCCTAGCCTAACCCTAACCCTCCCTCCCCCTAGCCTAACCCTAACCCTCCCGGGGGGGTGCCTAACCCTAAGTCCCCCCCGGGAGCCCTAAACCTAACCCTCCCCCCGGCGGCTGTCCGCTCGCGGCGCCCGGCATCACTACGATCGTGATGCCGAGCGCCAGTCTCCCGGCATCGGGGAAATGCGAGTTTCTACATCTAGACGCCCGGCATTTCACCCTTGCTGGGATAAGACAGTCGGGAAGCCGGCTGCCGGTATATAGGCAGTCGGCTTCCCGATTGCTTCCCATATAAGCTGTGTCCTGACCTCAGTGTACAGACATCTTCTTGCGACCGCAGACTTCTGGATTGATGACTGTATACTGGGACCAGTGCGCACACGTTTGTATCGGGCTGTACTATTTTCATTGCTTTTTACTCTAATTGTTAAATCTTACATCGTGTTATCCCTTTTACGTAAATAACTTTTTGTGCTTGGAACCACACGATTGGACTGGAAAGTAGTTCTTTCTTAAGCGACTTGCAGCACTAAATAGCGACTGATAGAAATCAATATAATGATGACGATTGCGGGTCTGGACAGAAAAACAGCTGTCAAGAGCTTTAACGGGCCTGGTTAACGGGGGGGCGTGGCCAAATCCTGGAAGCATGACCACTCCCCCACACAAACCAATATAAATCAATACTATGCACTCAGCAGGTTGCAGCTGGGAGAGGGGGGGGGGTGATCAGTGCAATTGCCCCCATTCGAAACTTGCCCACTACCACTGTATAGCAGCGAAGTAGAGCGCAGAGGCACATCTGGCAGTGAGATCGAGGTTCTTGGTCTGGCATTGCCTGATGTGCTGCAATGGCTGCGCTGCTATACAGCAACCAGTGGCAGCAGCTGATTTGGCCCCCGCTGGGCCCCTCCAACCAACCTAGGTACCCAGGTAAGTAGTACCTGCTCTTCCTTCTCTCTGCGCCCCTGAAGAGAAAGAGTGGGCACTAAGGTACTCCACCTGAAGCTGTATGGATGGACATTCACATTAGTATAAGGTAGTAAATCTGGCTTCCGCTGCTACCCACAATTACAGACACTTTGCGATCGATTCAGAAAAGGCCAGAAATGTCTATGAAAACCTTTTAGGGATAATACGTATTACCCAAGCCTAATATGTCTTGGTGCACTTCTGCTGCGCTTATCATGTTCCGTTAGCCATGTACACAGCTGCCAAATTCCCTACCTACGCTTGTAATCTCACAACAATGTGACTGTACACCTCACTTAAACAGTAATACAATCTACAGCATATACACTCTTATTCCCTCTACCCTATGTTCTCTTTCTAGCTTTTTCTACTGCTAAACGTACAGTGCCTGTCTCTCTTCTCTCTCGTGCCTTTCTGTTCTCTCCTTTTCTATGGGCACACTGGGCAGCTGCATTTACATAGAGTGTGCGGCCCTTGCTCCCTCTCTCGGGGGGCCCTTCATGCTTTAATCACAGCTGCAGTGCTGCGCAGGACCTGCACTGCGAGCTGGAGAAGAGAAGAGGGAGGTGGAGTCCCTAATCTTTGTTTTACATCTTTTTTTTATGTTTCTACATTGATTTTGTTGAAGGTACCAATAAATCTATAGGTTTAATTTTATTGACCGTTTTCATTTGTATTCCCGTGAAAGGATGGGTAGGGGCCTCAGTGCATTGCTTTACCCAGGGCCTACATTGCTGTTAAGACGGCTCTGTATGCATGCAGTCCTTTAGTGTGGAATGAAAAATCCATCATTTAAAAACAATACAAACTGCATTCATAGGGATTACATTTCATTAAAGCAGTTACAGTTAATATTTAAGCTCACTAGTAATTAGCAAAAAGCATGGCCCAGTCTTCTAAGTACTGCACAAAGGGAAGAAATAAGAATGGGGAGGTAAGGGGCAATTACTTTTTTGCTGAAGTATTATTAATTTAGAGGGGTTTAGCAATATTTAATTTTTCTAGGGGTGGGAATACTGGGATGAGGTCATAAGGTTGAAATCCACAGTACTGAAGTTGTTAACATAGTTGAAATGTGGACAGGCAACATGTCGACATCTTCAGAATGTTGACATTAGGTTTAGACTGCGGGACGAGAGGGTTAGGCACTAGGGGGAGGTTAGGTTTAGACTATGGCATTGGGGTTAGTGTAATGGCCTGTACACACGAGACGATCAGACAATGATCAGATATCGTTATCTGATCGTCCTGCATGGGCTGGATGTTCGATATCGAACATCCAGCACATGCACCAACCACCAAACTACTATAACGATCGCGGGTCCCCATAGTAAACAGGCTGCATGCACGGGCGATGGTCAATATCGATATCAACCATCGGTGCCTGCGCATCGATGGTCGTCTGATCGTTGGAGGGGTCTAAGAAAAAAGGACGATGTAAACGATCAAACGATAAACGGTATTGTTATCGTTTATATAGTCCTTTTTATCTGACCGTGTGTTTGCACCATTAGGCACTAGAGGAAAGTTAGGGTTAGACTATGGCTTCGGGGTTAGTGTTAGGCACTAGAGGGAGGTTAGGGTTAGACTATGGCATGGGGGTTAGTGTTAGGCACCAGAGGAAGGTTAGGGTTAGACTATGGCGTAGGGGTTAGTGTTAGGCACTAGAGGGAGGTTATCGTTAGACTATGGCGTGGGGGTTAGTGTTAGGAACTAGGGGAGTGTTATGGGTAAGGATTAGGGATAGAGGCCCCGTTTCAGAGCCGGACACTCTGACAGAGCGCTATCTCTGAATCAGGGCCGTCCCTCTGAATTTTAGAGCGGCCTCCTGGCCGCTCGCATAGCTGTGGGTGACCACCCACAGCTATAGTGAGCGGCCAAAAAGATGGTCGCGATGGTCTTGCGACGAGACCCTTGTGGTAGGGTCTCGTCTGCTGCAAGCCCTTGAGTGCTTCTGGCTCTATCAGAGCCAAAAGCACTCCCACTGACATCACTTGTGATGTCAGTGGGGTCGGCCCCAGACGGAACGCCTCCATCTGCCCAGCCACGCCCCCGGCACGCCCACCAAAGGGGGCGTGCTGTCACTCACCATGGACAGCACGCCCCCTTTGTAGCGAGACCCATAGCGACGGCTGAATCAGGGTTTGAATCAGGCCCAGAGGGAGAGTACTCACCGGAGCGTTGATCATCAGATCTCTGTGCCAGAACTGCTTCACACGTTACCGCTGGGACACCGAAGCTGCTGCTGATCATGCCACCACCAATGGGACCAGGTAATTCATCGCTAACAGACCATCGGTGGTTTGTCGACATTCTATCATTTTGACATTTCAGCAGTGCCCACCTGTTGAATGTGCACACTCTCAATGTCGACCTCGTATATCACACCCGGAATACTATGTATTATTTTAAAAGTGTTTTACCCTGGTGACAAAATAAATCTGGAGGGAAAAAAAAACAAATGCTCCGGCATGTGAGGTGATTAAATCCTCTGGCTGCTCATTCCATTAGTGACAGTGGGTATTCTCCACTGCAATCCAACAGAATGGAAAAATCAGTGTGGTGTAAAGTAACAGACAGCGGAACATCATTCAGGGAAGCTCTCAGAATAGATCAGCTCAACACAGGGAGAAAAAAAAAGACAAAAAGACATTCACATTTTTTTCTTTGTGAATGTTATATGTGTTTATTTCCCTCTCTTGCCTGACCTGAGTTTACCTAAAACAAATAATTTTCCCTATTATACCCAGTGCATTAGACATACAAGCATTTGTGATAAAATCGGCTTCACCATGAGGCACAATAAGTTGAAAGGCTGCAAGAAGAATAGCAAATCAATAAGCTTTTTGCCAAGTCATTGGTTTCACAGTTACTATTATTTTCATTGCCCGCCAAGTAAATCCTTACTGGCAGCTAGGAAATTAACCCTTGGGAGCATCTGCTGAATTCCTGCAGAATGTACGTCTGCCTTCCTACAAATACATATCACAGCAATTATATAATGGCCAAAAGGGAACTGATGCAGAAAAATGAGAGGATAAAGTATGGCCACTGCCACATGGGGATACAGCCGGGATGTAGTCAGCTGCATCCCAACAGGATGCCGGTACCCACCCCATACAGCCCAGGGTCCTTTATTTACTTACTAAACATAAGAGCTGTAACTAGAAATTTTAGCACATGGGCCAAGAAGGACATTTGACTCCACCACCACCACCAATTATAACAAAATAACCCTAAATCATTCATTCCCTGTAATCCCCATTCAGATTTGCACCATAGACGGCCACACTTTTTGCACAGCCCTAGTTATGGTCCTACTAATCATTATTATCTCTAGGTAACTCTGTAACTGCTTTTAAGCTTCTTTTCCCCCACTGTACCATGCTGTTATCTATAATCTTACTCTATTTACACTTGTTTGCAATTCTTACCACCAAGTCACTATGATTTTCAACTTTCTACCAATGTTTTTACAACTGTCAACCACCTATACCGTACAACGCTACACTGGGAGCTACATCGAGGGCGGTTAGAGGGACTGGCATCAATGGGTTGAGAAGAGATTTTCAAGAGAGTAATAACTCTTTTCTACCAAAAACCCGGGCCCGACCTGGGTTTCAGACATGGGGCCTGATTCAGAGCTGCTCGCTCTGACAGAGCGCTCGCTCTGAATCAGGGCCGGGCTTTTTTTTTTTTGGAGCGGCCTCTTGGCCACTCGCATAGCTGTGGGTCACCACCCACAGCTATAGTGAGCGGCCATGATGATGGTTGCGATTGTCAAGACCATCGCGACCATCGGGCTTGCGACGAAACCCTTGTGGTAGGGTCTTGTTCATCGCAAGCCCCAGAGAGCTTTCGGCTCTAACAGAGCTGGAAGCTCTCCACTGGCATTACTTGTGATGTCAGTGGGGGCGCCAACAAAATACAGCAGGCGTTTTCATGGGAACGCCTCCATTTGGGCAGCCACCCCCCCGGCTCGCCCACCAAAGGGGGCGTGCTGTCACTCAACATCGACAGCTCGCCCCCTTTGGTGCGAGACCCGGAGATACGGATTGCCAGTCGCTAGCCAGGTCTCGCGCATGTGCACGACGGAGACGGCTCCGTTGTGTGCATGTGCTGTGGGCCACCATCGACCCGGTTGCGAGCGCTCAGCGCTTGTGACCGGGTCTGAATCAGGCCCATGGTTCCAACCCAGGTCAGACACTGTTTACACAGCACCATCTATCTGGGTTATTTTCAGGTCAGCCCCATTCACACTGAACCTGGGTCTGCCCTGCTAAATTTGTGACATCATAAAAAGTGGGAGGTGACTGCTCCACAGCCACCAATCTGCTCATTTTAGGCATGACCCAGGTCGGATTACCCGGGTTGCGCCGTTTACACTGCACCATTACCCAGGTACATCCTGGGTCCGACCCTGATAGCTACCTGGTTTGGATTGCTGGGTCACTTGACCCGGGTTATTTTTCAGGGACCCTTTTACACTAGTACCCCTTTTACACCAGAGCAAAAACCTGGGTTTTTGCTGGGTCTACCCGGGTCGCAGCTCAGTGTAAAAAGGTCCCTGAAAAATAACCCGGGTCAAGTGACCCAGCAATCCAACCCAGGTAGCTACCAGGGTTGGACCCAGGATGGACCCGGGTAATGGTGCAGTGTAAACGGTGCAACCCGGGTTATCTGACCTGGGTCATGCCTAAAATGAGCTGATTGGTGGTTGTGGGGCAGTCACCTCCCACTTTTTATGACCTCACAGGTTTAGCAGGGCAGACCTGAGTTCAGTGTGCACAGGGCTGACCTGGGAGTAACCCAGATCAAAGGTGCAGTGTAAATGGGTTTGACCTGGGTCTGACCAGGGTTGCAACCATGTCCAAAAACCCAGGTCGGACCTGGGTTTTTGGTGGAAAAGAGGTATAAGCTGCGACCTGAGTAGACCCAGCAATAACCCAGGTTTTTGCTCTGGTGTAAAAGGGGTAATAGAGAGAGATATTTTACCTGTTCATAATCAGCTTTATCCATGTCTGTTTTTGTAAATGGCCAATGTTTGCATCTTCTTGTATGACTCAGCATGTGGCTGAATGTTCTTGTCCCATTTTGTAAAGCTTCTAGCTGAAGTATTTCCTCTCTCTCTCCTTTTCGATAACCAGATCATCTAGTATGATGTTAATATTACTTTTGCTTGTTTTCCTGTTTGAACTTGTTGATCAGGCTGAACTACTGTACATGTGAAATTTAATTAATTTTAGTGACAATGAGGGGGTTATTCAGATGTAGATGTAGGGAATTCCCTGTGGGCTTGCGTCCGAGCCTCACTGCGCATGTTCAGTGATGTTTACCGTACAGAGACGCAGATTAAAAAAATTGCATTCAGATCCAGTCAATTTCAATGGGTGTTTCTTGGTGGCAATAGGAGGAAGGGTGGCTACCAGATGTGGACGTGTCTCAGGCGTGACTGTGTCAGCGACTGCATATATAAAGATGCATTTGCAACTGACATCGGCGGCCAAGTTCAGTCACACATCCTGCACCTGTCATCGGGCAAGCGCTAAGTGCCATGGTGAGACCAATGGTTCTCTGTGTCTATGATCAGAAATCAGCGGATTCGCGCTACAGCTGGTGGGCATCTCAATAGGACGCCCATCGGCTGCGGCAGATGCAGTGGTGGCTGCAACTGCGTCCACCTGTGAATCACAGCATACTTTGGCCCTGATTCAGACCCGCTCGCTGCCGCAGGCAGCTCGCAGGGTCTGTGGGCATTTTTTTTTTTTGTCTCCAGGCCGCTCGCAAAGCTGTGGGTGTCCACCCACAGCTTGTGTGAGCGGCCTGGAGACCGTAGCGATTATCGCGACCATCGGGCTTGCGACGAGACCCTGGGGTAGGATCTCAGCTGCCACAAGCCCGAGTGGACTCCCTGCTCTAATAGAACAGGAAGTCCACTACTGACATCACTAGTGATGTCAGTAGGTCCTCCCACAAACGCCAGGCATCACCACTGACAGCTGCCCCGTCTTGTAGTGCAGTTCAGTCACTCGGCGGGGCTCGCGCATGTGCATGCCGGACACGGCGCATGCGCAGTGGCCAAATATCGAGCCGCTTGCAATCACTGTGTGCTCGCGAGTGGCTCTGAATCAGGCCCTTAGCCCGCACTCACACAGCGTACTTAGGGCCTGATTCAGGCCCGTTCGCTATCTGCGTACGTTTGCTAGATGCGTATGCAAATTTTTCAAAGTGACGCCACGGGAAGTGATCGCTCGCCAAGGCATAAGCACGCCCACCATGTCTTAGCGACTGACCACTTTGTGTATGCGTACGCCCAATCGCACAGGCAGAGCCGCCCACAATCATCTCCAGGAAGTGTATTAAAACATTGGTACATCGAGCATCATCGGATGCAAACGCAGTGCTTGAGGTAGCTTTACCCTACCGCAAGCATTGCGAGGAAATCAGTGTAAAAAAATGGCAAGTGACGTGTGCTATGACGCTGCCTGTTAATTATGCACGCCTCTAAAACGGCATTGAAACACCCAGGCACACCTGCGTTCGCATCTCCAACCCACCATTATTAGTGTTCTGCCCCTTTTACCACCCACAAACTGCCTCTCCTGTCACTCATTACCCTGGGCTGCCTTTGCTGGGTGAGCGTGAGGGTTACGATTGCAATGTGTTGTTCGCGCATGCACAGAACGAAGCGTGCACATGCGTGTACGCAGAACATCGGGCCTGATTAGAGCAGGAATGTCACTTGGGCTTGCGGCGGACGAGGCCCTACCACAAGGGTCTTGTCGCAAGCCCGATGGTCGCGATAATCGCAACCATTGCCAGGCTGCCCGCTAAAGCTGTGGGTGGTCACCAACAGCTTAGCGAGCAGCCTGGAGGCTGGGGTAAAAAGAAAAACGGCCCGCCCTGATTCAGAGCGAACGCTCGCAAATAGCAAGCGCCTCTGAATCAGGGCCTAAGCCCGCGCTCACACAGCGTACTCTGGGGCTGATTCAGTCCCGCTCGCGAGCACAGGACGCTCGCAAGTGGGTCGATGGTGCCGAATTGCGCATGCGCACGACGGAGAGAGTTCTGTCGTGCGCATGCGCGAGACCCGAATAACGTCGGCCAAGCCGTCGTTATGGGTCTCGCACCAAAGGGGGCGTGCTGTCAATGGTGAGTGACAGCATGCCCCCTTTGGTGGGTGTGCCGGGGGCGTGGCGGCCAGACGGAGGCATTCCCATGGGAACGCCAACCGTTTGAGTCCGGCCCCACTGACATCAGTAGTGATGTCAGTGGGAGTGATTTTGGCTCTGATAGAGCCAAAATCACTCCAGGGCTTCCGGCAGCGAGACCCTACCGCAGGGTCTCGTCGCAAGCCCGATGGTCGTGATGGTCTTCACCATCGCGACCATCATCATGGCCGCTCGCTATAGCTGTGGGTGGTCACCCACAGCTATGCGAGCGGCCAGGAGGCCGCTCCATTTTAAGGTAGGAGGGCCCTGATTCAGAGTGAGCGCTCTGGTCAGAGCGTCCGGCTCTGAATCAGGCCCTGAGCTTGCACTCACAGAGCATTAAGTGTACAGGACAAGGTCATTATAGGTACAGACAATAGCACAGTACCAGTATAAATGTAAAATAAATATATAGGGGATAAAATTTGCGCAGTGAAAAAATGGGGTGCAGCTTACTTCCTCATAGAAAAAAGATTGTACACCATAATGTGTGAAACAAGAAACCAAAAAAAAATATCTATGAGACTGATAGCGCTCCCACTTGATAGATGTATAGTGTGTTGTACCACACAGTATATAACACCTTGGAATCACACAAGAGGTATCTCAATAAAAAGGTGTATTTATTTCATGGACTTCAAATATAAAAATGGAATAAAAATAGAATAAAAAACAATTACATATAATGTGCAAAATGAAGCAATAAGAGTCCTCCTGGTAGGTTACCGTTTTGGGTGGGTGGTTTGAGAACACGATGGAGATAGTCCTGATGAATTAGGCTAGTATTTCTTCACACCACCAGATATTAAGCCAAAATCTGAAGTTCTCTGGAATTCTCCAAAATCCTTTCCCAGGAGGTATGACAAAAGCACAGCAGGCACAACGCATCTTCATCCCCGCTATTTAAAGGGATAAAACAGAAATTATGCGCTTCCTGCTTCCTGTCTATTCTCCTGCGGTTTGCGTTCCACTGCGAAACCGGAAGCCGGAAGTGATCATTGTTTTGCGTTCCATTCACCGGAAGTGAGCACGCCTGGCTCACCATTTTACATTCCATACTTAAAAGATCGCCATCCCCTTTCCAGATAAAAAAGATATCATCTATAAAACGGAACAGGAAGATTACATTTCTGAGGTTAATCGACAATTAAATGACTCAACCACTTACAAAAGGTTGAGAAAAGATCGACTACTGAAGTTAGTACGAATCTAAAACTATTAACAAAAAGAGCTATGGAAACAGGTGCGATAACCCAAAATGAGAATGATTTTATTAATATCACTAATCCTACAGTACCAACTATGTATATTTTTACCAAAGATACACAAACACAGTACCAAACCCCCAGGAAGACCAATTATATCGGGATCCAACAGTATAACATCAAATCTCTCAGCTATAGTTGACCACTATTTGCAACCATTAGTGGTCAAAACTAAGTCTTATCTAAAAGATACACCGGATTTACTAAGAAAATTGGAAAATCTTACATGGGAAAATGACTATATTTTGGGGAGCGCCGATGTAAGTAGCTTATACTCAATAATAGATTGGAATAAAGGCCAGCAAGCTATTACATTTTTCCTTGATCAAAGTGATTATACTGCGGAATTAAAAGATTTCCTTATTGAATCTATTTCATTCATTTTAAAAAATAATTACTTTTATTTTAATGGATCGTTTTACGTACAAATTTTAGGAACCGCTATGGGTACCAGGTTTGCCCCCAGTTATGCGAATTTATTTATGGCATATTGGGAGCTTAATCATATTGATGATTTTAAAGAAGGAGGGGCAAACCTGGTAACCTGGTTCCGTTTTATAGATGATATCTTTTTGATCTGGAAAGGGGATGGCGATCTTTTAAGTAAAAGGTGGGATGAACTAAATTCTAATGATTTTAATATAATTTTAACGATCACCACGTGTTGTACAGATCTTATTTTTTTGGATCTCAATATCTATATTTCCAACAACAAAATATGTACGAAAACCCACCGTAAAGAAACTGATTCTAATTCTTATATAGATGTTTCCAGTGAACATCATATGAGATGGCTGGAAAATATCCCTTTAGGTCAGTTCCAGCGAACAAAAAGAAACTGTACAGAAAATAATATCTGGGAAAAAGAATTGGAAGACATGAATCTAAGATTCATGGAAAAGGGTTATTCAACTAATATTTTGAGGCAAGCAAAAGAAAAAACTATTGCAATTCCAAGGCAGGACCTCATACAAGAAAAACAGAAAAAATCAAGAGATCCAAAATATGAATGGGCCTTCATTAGCAATTATGGATCATATTATAAACCAACTAGAAAAATGTATATCCAGGAATTGGAGAATTTTGCAAGATGATCCGATTTTAAAGGAACATTTACCAGAGAAACCTATATTTATTTATAGGAAATCTAAATCCCTAAAAGATAAGTTAGTTAATAGCACTTTAATAGATACCAAACCCACCAGTGAAAGGACAAAAGGATTCCATAGGTGTGGAAGTTGCTTAATGTGTAAAACTACAACTAGTAAAGGAAATGAAAGAAAGATTACAACGTTCAAAATTATGAATGATGAAAAAACTTTTTATATTAATAATTTTATTACTTGCCATTCTCGTAATGTTGTTTATTTATTAGAGTGCACGTGTGGTTTCATATATGTGGGGAAAACCACTAGAAACCTAAAAACACGTATGGCGGAACATGTGTACAATATTCGGAAGGGACTTTTAGGACACCCTCTCTCAAAACATTTTAAGAATGTCCATAATCAATCGGAGATGTGTATAAAACGTTTTATGGGCATTGAGCAGGTCAAAGAAAATTGGAGATCCCGTGATCTAGATAAAAGACTTGCACAAAAAGAAATGTTATGGATATACACGCTAGAATCATTAGGCCCAATAGGTCTGAACTCAGATTTTGAGTTAAAATGGTTTTTAGAGTAATTTCTTTTATATTGTGTTTTAGCATTTCAAGCACTTTTCTCTGTATAATTTTGGTTTTGTTTTTATCTTGACTTTTTATTATGTATCCCTACATTTATCATATATATAATTACAATTCTTGTGTTTTTTCCATCTTTTACATGTACCATGGATTCCCATTAAAAACGAGGTATTCTCCGTGCATCTCAAAGGTAGGGATGGACTATGTGGGAACAAAAAGTACCACATTAGTTTCTTAGGAGATGCATGGCACCTATTTAAGAAGTAGGAGGAATCAATAAAGCATGTGTTTTAGAAAAAAATGGATATCGGTAACCAAGGATACAGATGTAAACAAACTTTTCCCCGTCTCTGTATATTAGAAATGAGCTAGATGCGCTCACTTCCGGTGAATGCCACGCAAAATGATGACCACTTCCGGTTTCCGGCCCCGCTGTGGAATGTAAAATGGTGAGCCAGGCGTGCTCACTTCCGGCGAATGGAACGCAAAACGATGATCACTTCCGGCTTCCGGTTTCGCGGTGGAACGCAAACCGCGGGAGAATAGACAGGAAGCAGGAAGCGCATAATTTCCGTTTTATCCCTTTAAATAGCGGGGATGAAGATGCCACTATATCTTGCGCTTGATAAAGGATCAGGACGATCCGAACGCGTTGTGCCTGCTGTGCTTTTGTCATACCTCCTGGGAAAGGATTTTGGAGAATTCCAGAGAACTTCAGATTTTGGCTTAATATCTGGTGGTGTGAAGAAATACTAGCCTAATTCATCAGGACTATCTCCATCGTGTTCTCAAACCACCCACCCAAAACGGTAACCTACCAGGAGGACTCTTATTGCTTCATTTTGCACATTATATGTAATTGTTTTTTATTCTATTTTTATTCCATTTTTATATTTGAAGTCCATGAAATAAATACACCTTTTTATTGAGATACCTCTTGTGTGATTCCAAGGTGTCATATACTGTGTGGTACAACACACTATACATCTATCAAGTGGGAGCGCTATCAGTCTCATAGATATTTTTTGTTTTGTTTTGTTTTTTTGGTTTCTAATAGCACAGTACCAAACAATCCAAGGTTAGGGCACAGAAAGCAAGGTCCATATATAATCCGATGTCAGGGCTGCCAGCACACAAGTCAAGGACATTGGCAGCAAGCAAGACAGAATCTATTAGTCAGGCCAAGGTCAGGACAGAAAAAGGCAGCAAAATCCAAATTCACTCTAGGTCACAACAAAAAAGACATTTAGAAATAAAGGTTCAGCATTTGAGTTAGCAGAAACTAACACCAGCACAGGTAAGACAGAGAAGAAGCTTTTAAAATTTTTACAAGCCACTGCAGTGTGGTCTGGAGAAGTAGCCCCCTCCTAACATGTTGCAACACCTGTGATCAGTTTTTTTTTAAGAGAAAGCTTCTTATTTGACTAGCAATCAGGACAGCAGGCCAGAAGAATGGTAGCACTAAAAGTAGGAAGCCAGCAGGTGTTGCTGAGTGAAGGTCAAGGCTTAAACCACCCATAAACAGAAGGGCTGAACTGGGTCTTTATTAAAGTTTATACACACACAGGATTAGGGTACTAGAACTAACAAATGCAATGGAGTTCACAAAACCTCTAAAACATCTTTACCCATCAGAGCTATATTCACTGAGTCACTTGGAGTGTTTTCGGGTTCATTGAAGTACACTATTTACTCCTCTACCAATGAAGTCTGACATCCTTCTGCTCCTGGCAGCTACACAAAGATCTGCAAAGATGTGGACATCCAATTACTGACACAATCATAGATTAACATAACATAAGCCATGACCATGTCAGTACTGTCCCAAAGTAGAACACTGAGCTGGTGGATGAGGAAAATCCTGGTTCTGGTTCCCACAGTGATGGGTCTTCAACAGGACATGTTTTAGAGAGTGTTATGAGCCGCCGTGACAGCTTATATCTGCTGCAGGTTCCCGCTAGAGCTGAGAGGGTTAATAGACAAAGACAATCACAGTGAGGCTTGGCCCAGGCTGATTGCTCCCAGCTGGAAAGTATCTGTGAACATGCAGCACTCAGCTGCTCATAGTGGTTATTGCCAGAGGCTGGTCCCGTGTGCTCACAAGAGATTGGCTCTGACTTCTATTATAGGGCAGCCAGCCCATTCCTGCCTTGCCGGAGATAGATTCTCGAGGAAGTCGTGCTATCCGGTCCCTGTTCCGGTATCTGCTGTTTGGTATTTCTGGTTCCTGCATTACCGGTACATGTTTCAAGTATACCTGGAACATTCACTGTGCTGCAAATCCACTCTGCAAGTCATATGTGTTGTGTACTGTTGCTATTTTATCCTGCAGTATATGCACATATCTCTTGCTGCTATTATACTCAAAACACAAGCTGGTTAATATATTGCTATTCCATTCTGCATTATATGTTCTACTGCAATTCCATACTGCCAGCTGTATCTGAGTTTATTGCTATACCATCTTGCAATATATCTGTTTTTTGTGGTTGCCACTATTTTATGTAGCTGTGGTAATATGATATCGTATTATGTTAATGTCCGCAGTACATGCTGCTCTGTGGTAATTACCCTGCAATATTATTACTTAGTATTGCTGATTTTCAAGCTACCTGTTTATTAGTGTGCAATTTATCTAGCTTGTGTCCACAGCTGCAGGCTGCTCATTGGTTAATATTACATTTGTACTACTCCTCCAGTTTTACCTTCTGCTGTTTGTATAAGCCCGTACTGTCAGTTTTACCTCCCACTGTTTGTATAAGCCCCTACTGTCTGGAGGTTAAGACCTGGCAGCATCCTAAGTACCGGTGAGTGCGTCGTACACTATGGGAACGGGCTGCTGTTATAGGCTGAAGCCCTACCTAGAGTGACTCTAGTGAACTTATGCAAATACAGGTGAGATTCATTGCATAAATTTTCCCAGCTCGATTGAATACCTGCATATTGGAGAGTGGCCTAATAGCCTCCCCTTTGGCTTTAGGTTGCAGCAAGCCCCTCAATGGTGGTACACTCTGAGGTGTATGAAAGATTAAAGGGATTCACACTTTGTGCAATGCATTAGAAGCTGAATATTCTTGATCCAGACCAAAGTTAACCCTTAACAGTCTTTTCCAGGGTGAATAGGAAAATGGACTATGAGCACTTCAGTGATAGCAGTGCTCCAGCTACAGTATTTTTTTTGCAAGCTCGATTCCCCTATAGAATAAATTGCCACTCTGAGCAGACTATAGTTAATGTATAGTTTAACAAGACACCATACTGCATCCCTCTATAATACAGTTACCAGCCTCGCCATCAAAACCTAGTATAAGTAAATATTTTTGAAGCCCTCCCCCCACACCACTGTTCCGCAGGTTTTTTTTATTAACAATTTATAAATTAACTATAATTTTGGCATTATTCATTCCTACAGATCATGTGGCCTCTTTAAAAGTTTTCACCACTGTCAAATTAAATATTACAATCTATAAATTACTTGGATATTCTCAATTAGCATTATTAGCCATG
The DNA here is from genome assembly GCA_031769625.1 of Taudactylus pleione. Lineage (NCBI taxonomy): Eukaryota > Metazoa > Chordata > Amphibia > Anura > Myobatrachidae > Taudactylus > Taudactylus pleione. Next base: position 3,763,901 of record JAUIMM010000187.1, on the reverse strand, counting down.
GTGTAATCATTTATGGCTGCAGCTGTTTATGATCCTAATTAGCATTGCCAGCAATTTCCATTTTAAAGGTATTAGAACATTCTACCATTATGTTTTGTATGGCTGTTTGAATAATTCTGTCAACATAGGACTGGAGTAAATAAATGTGTTTGTTTTTCTACTATTACTACTGTAAGCTCAATTATCCTAAGTAGGAAAAGACAGACAAAAAGGTGCATTAATGTTGTATACAAGTTAGAACTGTTTATAATACTAACTTGGTAGAGAAGAAAATGATAATGTGTATAATGTTTATGCAAACTTTTTTGACAGATGGTTTTAACTTTGCTTTCTAATATACTTTCCTCCACCCCCTGAGGCAGAATAACATATAGCTAACAAAAAAAAAGAAAATATGTTACAGGTATGACGATAGAGCTACATTTACCAAATGGAAATGAAACATCATAAAAGTCATGTTTTGACACACATCATAAGTCATAAACAGTGGTGAAACTAGGGCAGGGTGAGCGGGGCACGTGCCCTGGGTGCCGTGGCAGGCCCAGCAGAGGGGGGCACCGCCGGCCAGGAGATCATATCCGCACCGCCACCGTTGCACCCGGTCTGGACTGTGTGAAGACTACTGAACGAGCAGGCAAGTGTGCCTGCTGGTGCTGCTGGGGACTGTAGGGGGAGCTGCAGCAGAAGTGCGCAGCCCCTCCCAGGCAGTGTTGCCATTCAGAGCTGCTGCCGAAGGCCAGGATGATTCTCCTTCCCCAGCGCTGTCTCTGCTCTGGACTAGCCACTGCAGCCAAGTAAATAAGTATTTTTTTTTTTTTCTGGTAGGGGGGAGTGGGGGAAGGGCTGCCGGTGGGGGAAGGAGGGGGTCGGGCTGCTGGTGGGGATTGGGGGGTCGGACTGCCGGTGGGGGGAGGGCAGGGGTCGGATTGCCGGTGGGGGGAGTGGGGAGGAGGTGACATTCCATTGATGTCAGCCATATTTTTACTTGGCTGGCTGCATTTGTGTAAAAGGTGTGTGTGTGTATGTGTGTCAGTGTGTGTGTATGCTTTTCTGTGCCAGTGTGTATGTGTATCTGTGTCAGTGTGTCACTGTGTGCGTGTATGTGTGTCACTGTGTATCAGTGTGTGTATCTGTGTCAGTGTGCGTGTGTCACTCTGTGTGTGTATGTGTGTCAGTGTGTGTGTATGTGTGTCAGTGTGTGTCAGTGTGCGTGTGTCACTGTGTGTGTATCTGTCAGTGTGCATGTGTCAGCGTGCATGTGTCACTGTGTGTGTGTATATCTGTGTCAGTGTGTGAGTGTCAGTGTATCTGTCAGTGTGTATCTGTGTCAGTGTGTGTGTCTGTGTGCGTGTGTCAGTGTGTGTCTGTGTGCGTGTGTCAGTGTGTCTGTCAGTGTGTGTGTATCTGTGTCAGTGTGTGTGTATCTGTGATGGTGTGCTGAGAGACGACATGGAGGGGAGGCGATGGTGTGGCTGAGAGAAGACCCAGAGGAGGCGATGGTGTGGCTGTGAGATGATGAGGGGGAGAGATGCTGGTGTGCTGAGAGAAGACGCAGAGAGGGACGTGATAGTGTGGCTGAGAGACGACGCAGCGAGGGAGGGAGGTGATGATGTGCTGAGAGACGACGCAGGGGGGGAGGCAATGGTGTGTCTGAGAGATGACGCAGGGGGGAGGTGATGGTGTGCTGAGAGACGACGCAGAGATGGGAGGCATAAGTGTTGCTGAGAGATGACGCAGGGAGGGAGGTGATGGTGTGGGTGAGGGTGAGAGACGATGCAGGGGTAGATTGTGTGGCTGAGAGACGCAGGGGGGAGGAAGTTACACAGGGGGAACGAGTCTGGTTGAACCGCTGTTGTATGATGATGACCTTGTTAATATTCTTACACAAACAGGCATCTTCTGGACGATGTGACATACAGTACATGAATAGTGAATACCAACTGAAGACGTCGTCATCCAAGGTAACGAATCGAAAATTACGTTACTGAAGAGAGAGAGAGATTGGTTGTCTTAGAGGAACACATATATTGCTAGTTTACTAACATAAATAATGTATTCACATTCAAGAGTTTGTGTTTCCGATGCACAAAAAATATTATATTGTAAACAGGGGATAAATGCCTTAATCTAAACAATGAGCGCCAAAGTACAGTAAATAACAATAAATGATACAATTACCACACGATTCGCAAGCGGTATTTATTCACTTTAGATTCAATTGTATAACAAACAAGCGGGCTCATTGGCCTTTATTATGACTCACAGTAAATGCAGCACTTCAATGGTTAGTATACATTTGGTGTCACTAGGGGCTGAACTATGTTAGAGGATCCCATTGTTTCTAATCTCCCGCTCTAGGTATGTTAATTCAAAGGGCCAATGCATACAAAGTTGTACAGTAAATAATATGAATCCTCCAGATCTTCATAACTTGTCGGTGTTTCCTCTGATATTCATGCTGTCTGATCCATAATCCTGTGGAGACATAAGGAAATCGGTAGGTACCATACACGACCAGTTTATCTCATTCCTGGGGTCAGATATCATATATCTAGTGTTCAACATATATCATTCGGTCGACATCCTATTATAATATAATATTCTTTATATGGAACATTTGCTGTGTCAGTTTGTATGTTATTGAAGTTTGTGTATGCACTATTTAGCACTATGCGCATTGGTAAATGTAAGTTATGTTTTGGTGTACTCAGCATTGGATTATTGTTAGAATGGGACACAGTTCATTGTGGTGAGGCTTCCGAAAGAATTATTAAAAAGCTTGCTGTGCGATTGATGTACAATACATTATTTAGATATTGCCATATTAACTTATTTCATCTAAAATGGCGCTGAGCGCCCAGTCGCAGAGTAGCGTGGTGTGCCATTCACAATATGGTGTGGGGCAGCTGTATGGGGATGCGTGCGCTACTGGATGATTGCATGCACATTGGGATCGCGCATGGGTGGGTGCGTGCGCAAATGTGCGTCGGGAGCGTGAATGATTTTAAGACGTGACTACGGATGATCAAATCGTCCGATGAATATCGTGAAGCGGGTTATGCGCAATTGTGCAATTGCTTACAATCTATTTGGCTTCGACACAGGGAGAATACATCTCTTCAGAGGTACCACATTGTGAGAAACCACTGTATAGGTAAGGTGCATATGGAATGGAAAGGAATGTTCCCAGAGTGACGAGAAAAGGGTGGCGTGTTATGTCGGCACACCCCATTTTCAGTGACCACGCCCATTCGGTATGTGACCACGCCCCTTCGTTATGTGACCATGCACATTTTTTGCCACGCGTCTGTGGCGCGCAACATTTTTTCTGTGTGTATGTGGTGGGGGCACCATTCTTAAACTTGACCTGGGCTCCAAAAACCATAGTTACGCCACTGGTCATAAATCAACACACTTCCTGAGAGCCTAAAGCTGGGTACACACAAGCTGATGTGCAAACGATTCAACATCATTAACGATTGCCCTTGATTTTCCGGACAGACGATATAGTGCATACATGTAGACGATTTAACAAAGATCAAATGATTTATCGTTCGTCGTATGAATCGTTTCATCTTTAGCGATATGACGTTTGCTCTCCTAAACCCTCACGACCATCTTAAAGATCTCAGCTGAATTTAAATAAGGGGCTGGACTCTGTGGAGGGTATAAAAAGCGGCCACCATGTTAGCTGTGTGCAGTTTTGCTCTGTGACTAGTGAGGCTTGGTTTATACCTGCTGAACTCTGCACATTGCTTGGCTGCTCTTTGTTTTGCCTAGCTAAACAAAGTGCTTTATTACTTATCTTGTGATGGATCCTTTCCACTATCAAGTGATGACATCATATGCTGCTGCTGCTGCTGTGTTGTTAGAAGCTGATATGGAGAGAGCGGAAAGTAGGAGAAGAGTGATGCGATCCTGTTGGAGAAAGCAGTGGCTGCTGCAGAGGGAGTCTCGCTCTCACATGCCATTGCTGATGGAGATACGGGAGAATAACCCCCACGACTACAGTAATTTCCTGCGAATGGATGATGCCACATCCAGGAGTTGCTGAGCTTGGTGACGCCCTACATCCGAAGACAGAATACCAAGAATCTGAGGGCCATCCCTGCTGAGGAGAGGCTGATGGCTACCCTGAGGTTCCTGGCTGACCTGACGTTTGGGTCCCTCATCTCCCCTCAGGCTTTGGGCCTAGTCATACCTGACACATGCAAAGCCATCATTGCAGTCCTGAGGCAGCAATACTTCAAGGTAAGTAAAATAAAACACACAACACATTTTATTGGGCCAAAAATTAGTTTTTTTTATCTAGAAACTGCACCATTTTTAATGGCAACAAATATATATTAAGATAAACATATACTTTTTTCAAATTAGTGCAAATAAGCACAATTAAACAAATAAAAGGCACATTTGTCAAAAAAAATGTGCATTAAAACATTTTTAACAACAATGCTGATCACAAATATTACAGGTTTAATTAAAATTAAAGAATTGGGGGACATCTTCAGGAGTCTCACACTGCATTAGGGCAGAAAAGACTTGACCCGAAGCTGTAGACTCATAGACACGAGGTGGTGAGGGAGGGAGGGAAATGATGGTGTTGAAGCCCTCATTGTGGTTGAGGAGTGTGGGTGACCTGATGGGTGGGGGTGAATATAAGGGTGGGGCTGAAGAGATGGCTGTGAGGGAGCTGTTGCTTGTCACAGAATGGCCTGGGGCACAAACCCATAAATCCTGTAATCTTATACACAATAGGAGACACTCACGCGCAATACGGTAAAAAGCTGCTCAAATTCTTTCCTATCTTGCCCAGTACAAGAAAATGACATATACACAATATACACAGATTTCAGGATAGAATCAAAGAGCACTCCCGATGTCACAGAAATTGTCCAATAAAATGTTACTTAGTATTTGACCCAGAATTCTTCTTTTTTCTCTTTGATCTTCCTTTCTCTCAAGAGTTATCCACATAGAAATAAAGAAAAAAACATTCATGTGTAGACTCCTCGGATATTTCAACTTCGTTAAGAGAGTGCCCAGAACCAACACACCGAAATTCAGATATAGTGATATATAAATCACAGTCGGTATCCCTTTAAGTGATTAGGTCATGGGGTAATGTACCCTACTTACTTCATAGAAGGTATACAGCTATATATAGCGGTTTCTTTAAAGATGTCACCGAAGACGTGTAGTATACAACCAAACATGATATTTTCCAATATAGATTATGTTACTCGCTCAGCAAAACTCTGATGGTAAGCTTATCATAGTATTTGTATACAGTTGCTGCGTACCCTAATCACTTAGCGCATATGTAGATTTTTCATATAAAGGTATCTTTCCAAGCCACTATCCTCCAATCCTTAATATACACTTTGTTGATATGTAGCAAAAATACGTTTATTCCATAAGAAGTATAAAAACAACATTTGCTTTAAAAAGCAGGTAAGTGGTCTCAAAACAGTCAAGGAAGCCTTTATCTCCTGACCAGCAGAGGTAAAAAAAAGTGCAAGTAGATAATAAATATAGTAGTCCGGATCAGCTATAAAACACTTAAAAAATATTTTCACCTAAAAACAGTTCAGGATTCTAAAAGATTTTTCAAAACAAAGAATTGCACTTACTCCCATAGCCAACGCGTTTCAAACAAGTCTTTTTCAAGGCATAAAATGGGAGTTGTACCATGTAGTCTCCTTTATACCACCCCCACCAATCCAGAAAAACAGGGTGGAGCCAAAATTAGCATTTACATATAAAAACATAATATAAACAAATATAAGGAAATAACATGCCCCATCATAATACCTAGACATGAACTGCCCACTCCGGGATCGGTGTCCATAGCATAGGTGTAAGTTAATCCAGAAATCCCGGGTTCCATACAAGTCGGAGCTCTATTGGCCAGAAGTCTCTGCTTTCCACCTAATGGAACACATGACTAGACCGCCCACCTGTCTCTTTTAAAATCGTCATCTGTCATCTCCGTCTTGTGTTCCAGACAGTGGAAGGCAAGCCAGAAGTATGGGGTTTCATAGTAAAAGTGATGGGAATGATTATTCTATATTGAGGCTCTAGTTAAAAGGTATATTTCAATATAAAATATTGTGACTTAAAATCTCATTTAAAAGGGTAACAAAATACTAGGTCATATATAAAGGATACATTAGATATTATTAATAAATGAGAACAAATACAAATAACAAGATACATACCTAATAACTGCCGATGTTACATCGTTATATACGGCAATAAATTATACAGATGGGCTGGAATCTATAAAATGGTTCCTCACGCAGAAGGATTTGTCAGAAGGAATGAGGGACTTTAGCCTTGAAGGAGTTGATTTCATCTTAACTAATAACTATTTCTTTTTTGAAGGTAATTATTATCTCCAGTGAGTCGGTACTGCTATGGGTACCAAGTTTGCTCCCGCCTACGCAAATCTATTTATGGCCTATTGGGAGATAGATGCGGTGGACGGTAGAGTGGGAGCAGACTTGGTATCATGGCACAGGTATATTGACAATATTTATATTCATTTGGAAGGGATCAGAGAACGAACTAAAAACCTTTTGTGAGAGTCTGAATGAGAATGACAAGAATATTGTACTGACTTATGAAATAAGCCTGAATTCAGTAAATTTCTTGGATTTAACATTATACATCAGAAATGGTATACTTCATATGAAAGGTTATAGTAAACCTACAGACTCTAATAACTACATCCCTAAGGGCAGTAATCACCATCCTACTTGGCTAAAAGGGATACCCAAATCCCAATTTTTGAGGCTGAAAAAAAATTGTAGTGAAGACCTATATTCAGAAGCACAAATAGTGGAAATGGGAAAAAAAATTACCTCAAAAGGATATGTCCCGAATATATAGAAAGAATCAGAAAAGAAGTAATATCTTTGAATAGGAAAGAGATATTAAGGGAAAAGGAAAAAAAGAAAAGAAATATAAATGCAGAATGGGCCTTTTTTCAGGATTTAACTCTGATTATAAGAATATACAGTAGAGAAAGTGGTGAGAAAATATTGAGATACACTTTTGAAAGACCCAGTTTTGAAAAGTGTTATCCCTAAAAAAACAACTTTTATATCCCGCAGAGCTGCAAATCTTAAGGATAAACTAGTTAGGAGTGCCCTACCATATGAAACCCCTAATCCTGTATGCACTAAGGGATTCCATAGGTGCTGTGATTGTAGTGCCTGTAAGACAGTTGCAAACCCCAGTACTAAGAGCACGCATTGTACAGTGAAAAGAAAAGAATATAGAATTAATGAATTCATTACATGCCATACGGCTAATATAATATACCTTCTGGAATGTAAGTGTGGTGTATTGTATATAGGACGTACTTCTATGTCCTTGAAAACTCGACTCGCTTAACATATTAGAAATGTAAAAAAGGACTCAGTACCCATACACTGTCAGAACATTTTAGAATAACCCACAATTGTTCAGCAAAAGAACTAACTAGATTTGTGGGGATACAGAATATAAAATCTAATTGGAGAGATAGAGATATTGAGGGTAATCTGGCAAGAGCGGAAATGCAATGGATATTTAAATTAGGAACAATGGGCCTGATTCAGACCCACTCGCGAGCGGTTGTCCGCTCGCAAGTGGGTCGATGTTGTGCACTGCGCATGCGCACGACGGCGGGAGCTCCGTCGTGCGCATGCGCCAGACGCGCCGAGCGAAGGACTTTCCTTCGCTCGTTGTGTCTGATCAAAGGGGGCGTGCTGTCGATGTTGATTGACAGCACGCCCCCTTTGGTGGGCGTGCCGGGAGCGTGCCTCCCTGACGGGGGCGTTCCCAAGGGAACGCCTACCGTCAGAAGCCGGCCCACTGACATCACTAGTGATGTCAGTGGGAGTGATTTTGGCTCTGATAGAGCCAAAATCACTCCGGGCCTTGCGGTTGAAAACCTCAACCGCAGGCTCCGGCTCGCAGTGGCGATGGTCGCGATGGTCAAGACCATCGCGGCCATCAAACTGCACGCTCATATAGGCTGTGGGTGGTGACTCACAGCTATACGAGCGTCCAGGAGGACGCTCCATAATTATGGAGGGCGGCCCTCATTCAGAGCGTGCGCTCTGCTCAGCGCGTACGGCTCTGAATGAGGGCCAATATCCCCTGGAGGCTTAAATGCCGATTTTGATTAAAATGTTTTTTGTGATATTCTGTTACCTATCCCTTTTAAATGAGATTTTAAGTCACAATATTTTATACTGAAATATGCCAGTGTGAAAGGTCTTTGAAAAAAAACGGGGATAACTTTTCACCACTGAATAGGTGGCGAAAAAAAGTGCAGAATTGAGGTTTAGGGGTGCAGGCATAAAAAAAATAGCCTGCACTCCTGGGATAGTCCCCTAAAAAAGATCTGTGTCAAAAAAAAGTTTAAAAAAAAAAGTTTAAATTTGGGGTGAAAAAAAAAAATTAAGGGGAACAAGTTTAAAACTAACTAAATTAATTCAGGGGGGGGGTTCCCAAGTATGTGGCAGGTTTTTTCTTCATTGAGGTTAGTAGCAGCAGGTGCATTTTTGAAGAATTTTAAAAATGCACCTTAGAGACTTAAAAATAAGCTTGCACCCATTTTCATGTACCCCAAATTTGATAGCTTTTTTATTTTTTTTAAAAACTAGGTGTATGTGCTCTTCTTCACCCCTTCTTCCCTGTCAGGAAAAAAACACCTGCCACGGCTATTTAAAAACCATACTTACTTTCCGCAGGCCAAAACGGGGGTACCCATAATGATCCCCCATGTCAGGACATCATTAAGGGGGTCCCGGGATGCTTTCCCGAAAATTGCTGAATTTTTCCCGATACTTATCTTTCCGCCGGGTCCTGTTTTCACAGCTTTCAAATTGAATACAGGGATAAAGCGGGCGCGCGCCCGATACTTTATCCCCATCAAACCTCCGGTAGGGAGCGAAAAATCCAGCATGGACTTTTCGCTCACATATTGAATACCCCCCTATATCTGAATTTCGGTGTGTTGGTTCTGGGCACTCTCTTAACGAAGTGGAGATATCCGAGGAATCTACACATGAATGTTTTTTTCTTTTTTTCTACGTGGATAACCCTTGAGAGAAAGGAAGATCAAAGAGAAAAAAGAATTTTGTGTCAAATACTAAGTAACATTTTATTGGACAATTTCTGTGATATCGGGAGTGCTCTTTGATTCTATCCTGAAATTTGTGTATTGTGTATATGTCATAACTCCCTGTATTAGGGGTCAGGGTGTTGCGTCTTGCCCTAGTGAGCAAATCGTTGCATATCTGCTCAAATTCAACCTGCTGAGACTCGGGGACTAGCTTCAATTTACTGGCCATATAGGAACCTTATAAGCTCAAGTGGTCTGGGGGGATAGCCCGCACCTTCTCCGCCTTAGAAATAAAGAACTCTGCAGCAGTATGTGCTTGTGTTTTCCTCTACTTTTTTTGATCTCAGCAGCAGGGGCTGGCTGGCAACTTTTAGCCTGGAGGGCAAATGCATGCAGGCGGCCCTGGCAGAGGAGTAGCGTGTAGCCAGGGTGCCCGAAGAATGTGCGTGCAACGGCGCCGCCCCCCCTCAAGTGTTTCAGGGAGGAGGCGGGTCCATATGGGATTAATGTAAGGTAAAAATAAAGATATGGGGCAGCCCCCTTGACGTAGTGCCCATATGCAGTGCCCCCGTGTGCCACAGGAGAGAACACCCTTATGCAGGCCTGCAGTAGTGCCCCCAGTAGTGATCCCCCCCTATGCAGTGCCCCTTGTGCCCTCAGTATAAGCCCCTTCTATAGTGCCCCCAGTAGTGGTCCCCCCTGTGCAGTACCCCTTGTGCCCCCAGTAGTAAGCCCCTTATATAGTGCCCCAATAGTGGTACCCCCTATGCATTGCCCCTTATATTGTGCAACCAGTAGCAGTCCACCCCCCATGCAGTGCCCCCAATAGTGGTAACCCTTATGCAATTACCCTTAAATAGTGGCCCCAGTTGTCTCCCTCCTATGCAGTACCCCCAGTATTGCCCTTTATATAGAGCCCCCAGCAGTGGTCCCTCGATGTAGTGCCCCCAGTGGTAGTCCCCTCCCCGGAGCCGGCGGCTGTGTGTTTATCACTTGTGTAGCGCTGACCGAACTCCGTCCGGTCAGCGCTACACACGCGGTGCAGTCTGTGTCAAAGTGACAGACTGCCCCGGCCCGCGGCCTGCATGACGCTGCGGCCCGGGGGGCACATGGCACCCTGCCCCCCGGCCTAGCCTGCCACTGCTCAGCACGTTGCTGTGTTGGAGTGCTGTGTGGGATGGTTGACTCCACAGTTTCCTCTAGGTCAGGTGTTCAAGTCTGTAAAATAGTGAACTTATGTTGAAAACTAAGAACTGACCAGTATTTTTTTCTCACCTCTTTTAGTTCCCTTCTACCATTGAGGAATGGAAAAGCATTCTGAGGAGTTTGAGCAAAGATGGAACTTCCCTAACTGCGGGGGAGCTATTGTTGGCAAGCATGTGCGTATAACCCCACCTGCCAACACAGGTTAATTTTATTACAATTACAAAGGGTTCTTTAGCATTGTCATGATGACCGTGATCAATGCTAACTACGAATTCCTTTTTCTGGATGTTGGAAAGAATGGCCATGCTTCTGATGGAGGGTCCTTCAAGCAGACAGCCTTCTACAACAAGCTCATGGCTAAAACTCTGAAGTTACCATCAACTGAGGAGATAAAGCACAGGCTAAATTTCGTGTTCGTTGCTGACGAGGCCTTTGCACTCCGCGAGCATATTATGAAGCCATATGCACAGGGGGGCCTGACAAAGGAGGAGAGGATCTATAATTATAGGCTATCTTGGGCATGCAGGATTGTGGAAATGCCAACTATATGCTGCAAATGCAAACCCGCATCGTACACGATATAGTGCGTACACACTATATATATAATATATATTGTCTAGTGTGTACGCATCTTAAATTCAGAGTACATCCTAGAAGTCAAAGATCACAAAGAGCCTATTAAGTATCCAACTCTCTGTTAGCTGCAGCGACGATTTATTTCAATGCTACTTCTGTAGCAGTGAAACGTGACAGTGCCAGTGTTAGTGAGCATGTGTGAACTTGGGGAAACATGCAATGCAGCAGCTCTAAATTGCTAAATTTGGCCCAGCCCTTGCTTCATAATGCTGCAATTCGTGGGTGTATGGGAGGGGGTGGAATGAAAACCGCAAATCATGGCATTAAGCGGGGTTCCGATTGTGGTCAGTCAGGGGGGATTTCTAGGTAGTCAAGAAACCTCCCTTTCCATGCGCCACTGACAAGTGTACATTTTATATGCAAGTACTACTGGCTCATGCATGTAACTGAGGTTTCTTTTATACCAAAGCCCCCTGAATCGGTAATCCTTTGTTTCAATCCATAATCATGTTGCTAGATGTATAATTGCTGTCATCTGTTGTGTCTGTCTTTTTCTAACATAAACAAATTTATTGTATCGTGAGTCATAGGTCAACATACCAGGCACACAAAGATGATAAATTTATAGTTTGGTACTTTTGGTCTATTTACTAAGCTGTGTTAGGAGACAGAGTGAAACGTGATAAGAAAGTGATAAGGTGCCAGCCAATCAGCTCCCAACTGTCATCTCACAGGCTGTGTTTGAAAAATGACAGTTGGGAGCTGATTGGCTGGCACCTTATCACTTTCTTATCACTTTTCACTCTGTCTCCTAACACAGCTTAGTAAATAGACTCCTTTATCTCTTTCCACTTTATATCCAAAATTTATGAAGGGCCTACTGTATGCCATCACAGGGGGTGTTACCAATGCCATATGGGTGAGAGTAGTAATGTAGGAATATGCATCAAACCTTGGAGATAGATAAAATGTTGAGAGATAAAGTACTAGCCAGTCATCTCCTAACTGTCATTTTTCAAACAAAGGGGCCCATTTATCAATGATATGCAATGATACAAGTTTTAAAACTCTTTGCATATGATAATGGTGCTCCAGCCAATCAGCTCCCAACTGTCATCTGTTTGAAAAATGACAGTTGGGAGCTGATTGGCTTGGACACCATTTATCATATGCAAAGAGTTTTAAAACTCATTGTGTATGATAAAACTTGTTGATAAAAGAGGCCCAAAGCCTATAAAATGACAGAAGCCGATTGCTTCATACTTTGGGGTCTATGTACTAAGCAGTGTTAGGAGACAGAATGAAAAGTGATAAGGTGCCAGCCAATCAGCTCCTAACTGCCATCTCACAGGCTGTGTTTGAAAAATTACAGTTGGGAGCTGATTGGCTGGCACCTTATCACTTTCTTATCACTTTTCACTCTGGCGTCTAACACTGCTTAGTAAATAGACCCCTATATCTCTCTCTACTTTATCACTGTCCATGGGTTTATTCATCTTCCCCCCATGGTTTGTTCAGTGGTTGTGACCTTTACTGTGGTGTGGGGCTAGCACCATGGAGGAAATAGCTAGTGCCTATCTTCAGTCTCGCTCACCTCTCTGCTTATAATGTAATGTGAGAGACTACAAATGAACAAGTGACACCAATATGACAAAAAAAAAAATATAGCACTTACTAATAACATAAATGTGAAACCTGTCTATTAAAAAACGTAAGGGTCACTTAGATATTAGATCCAGACCCCATAGCAAGGACCAATAAAACAGCCACTTAGGGGCCAGTTCATTATGTTAATTATCGGGGGCCGTGTGGCCCTCGATGATTAAGTTTCTAATTTGCTGTGAGCAACAGAGCTACTCAACATTGCTCCTGTCCCCGTAAATCCTATCATCGCTACTTTAGTAATGATAAAACTTAGCTGCCGAGTCTTACTCGGCAGTGCTACAGCGCATGCATGAACTTGGGTTCACGCATGCGCGACTTCCAGTGGAAGAAACTGAGCAGTGGTGGGCCATGGGGAAGCTGCATGGGTGCGGAAACAAATGCCATCTGAAGATGGCGAATGTTCCCGCAGTCAAACTCCAAAACTGTTGAATTTTCAGAGCTTGATAAATTGAGATCCCCATACTAGTGTATGGGGTAGCGGGAAAGGTCGGAACTGAAAGGTAAGCAGGAGATATCCGTCATATAACTTTTATAATGAATGGCCCTGACACCTACTTTTGTAGACATGAAGGGGTCCATTTATCAACGACTATTATCATAATCAATGAGTTTTAAAACTCATTGCATATGATATTCAGTATGTTGCTCCAGCCAATCAGTTAATAAAGAAGACAAGAAAAGAAAGGAAAGTCAGTCTGATTTTGGGGCACTCATGTCCCTATAATAGCAGCAGAAAAATAATAATATATATTTAGTATATTTAAAATTCCTTATACGGTGTCGCACTGTTTATAACAATAATACATTTTACAAAACTTACAATATCTATTTGTTTATTCATGCAAATATAGAAAAAAATATATAATTCCCATAAGGGGTTAAAGCAAGCGAAGTATTAAAAATTATAAAGACGAATGTGAAAAAAAAAAAGTGTGTGATTTAAGATCTTGGCTGAGCCCTGTTGTCCCAAGTAATCAATTTGTTCCTAGTATCTAGGTTTTGCTTCAGAAAATAAGATCTCTTTTTTTATGTTCCTAGCATCTAGGTTTCATTTCGGAGATCATGATCTCTTATGTCAAATCCTAGCAGGTTATTATATATTGTAACTCGTAATTTTTCTATCAAAGTCAGGTTCCAAACTAGAAAACACAATGATACTTTATATCCACTCATCTGATTTTCATTGCCCTGATTATGGATCACGGTGTGGAATTAATCTTGTTTGATCTTCCGTACTTTGATGGTTATAGGGCCTGGTTCAGCAAGGATCACAAATGTGATTACAAATGCAATCGGGCGATTGTTGAGTTCTGCGCATGTGCATGCACGAACCAGCCACTCTGATCGGGATCGTGATCGCTGTGGCTGCGCAGACCCATCGCAGAGTAATTGACAGGAAGTACCATTTAGGGGTGGTAACAGGGGGGGTGGTCGGCGAAAGCAGGCATGTCAGGGCATTTGAACGCCTTTGCAGGGGTGGCCAGTGCAGTCACCAGATCTCAACCCCATTGAACTGTTGTGGGAGCAGCTTGACCGTATGGTACGCAAGAAGTGCCCATCAAGCCAATCCAACTTGTGGGAGGCGCTTCACGAAGCGTGGGGTGAAATTTCTTCAGATTACCTCAACTAATTAACAGCTAGAATGCCAAAGGTCTGCAATGCTGTAATTGCTGCAAAAGGAGCAATCTTTGACGAAAGCAAAGTTTGAAGGACAAAATTATTATTTCAAATAAAATTCATTATTTCTAACCTTGCCAATGTCTTGACTATATGATGTATTCATTTTGCAACTCATTTGATAAATAAAAGTCAGTTTTCATGTAAAACACGAAATTGTCTGGGTGACCCCAAACTTTTGAATGGTAGTGTAGGGTACCCCCGAAAAAAGCATAACCAGCCCCAGGCTGCTCAGCCAGTTCTAGTTCCTAAAAATACGGGGAAAAAAAACGAGTAGAGTTCCCCCGTATTTTAGGAACCAGCACTGGGCTGCTGAGCCTGTCCTGGTTTTAGAAATAGGGGGAAAAAATTATGTAGAGGTCCCCCTATTTTTAAAACCAGCACCGGTCTCAAATCCAGCCGGGGTGTAATGCCACAGCCAGGGGACCCTATCACCGGGTCACCCTGGTAAAAGCATTATCACCCAAAGCCAGTCAGCTCAAGCCGGAGATCTCAGCGGAGGTGGGGACTCCCCTCTCCCAAGTACCCCAGGCTTAGGCTGAAGCCCGGGTCTATTCCCAGCACCCCTGAGCTGTGGGTCTGGGGGTAATAGCAGTGAAAACAGAGTTAAACTATTGTTTTTTACTGTGGAACTACAGGTGCCAGTGTGCCTGCCCTTTGACACTTGTGGAACTACAAGTGCCTGCAGGCAGTCGGCACCCGTACCACTGCTGTAAAAAAATTGTTAAAACACCACAAGACACACACCATAGTAAGTACAATTTTATTACATACACCTACCTACCACACTCACACACACTTACCTGCTGCCAGCGCTTCGGTCCCCTTATCCATGTAGAATTCCACAGGTGTACCTGTAAAAAAAAACTAAACTCATCTAAGTCCATGCGCTGGTCTCCGTAGCATCCCTGGGTCTTGGTAAAATAACAAACCGAGACCCGGACCAGAACGGACTGTAGCGATGTATGTGTGACCACATACATCGCTACCCGTAACCCAGCTACTGACCACGTGGGAACTGTCAGAAGCCGGAACCGTCAGCCAATCAGCGGCCGCTAACTGTAGAGCTATAGTCCATTCTGGTTCAGGTCCCGATTTGTTATTCCAAACCTGTGGAATTCTACATAGACAAGGGGACCGACCAGCTGGCAGCAGGTGAGTATGTGAGTGTGGTAGGTAGGTGTATGTAATAAAATTGTACTTACTACGGTGTGTGTATTTTGGTTTTTTAACTATTTTTTTACAGCGGGGACCTGTAGTTCCAAGGTAAAAAACAATAGTTTAACTCTTTTTTCACTACAATTACCCCATACCCACAGCCCAGGGCTGCGGGGAAGAGCCCCTGGCTTCAGCCTAAGCCTGGGGTGCTCCAGAGAGGGGGACCCTTTTATTGGGGGGTACCCACCTCCCTTGAGGTCCCCAGCCCGGGCTAACCGGCTTGTGGTAATAATGCTTTGGCCGGGGAGCCCGGTGAAAGGATCCCCTGATTGTGGCATAACACCCCAGCCGGATTTGAGTCAGGTGCTAATTTTAAAAATAGAGGGATCCCTTCACAATTCCCCCCCCCTATTTTTAAAAACAGGACAGGCTCAGCAGCCCAGTGCTGGTTCCTAAAATATGTGGTAACCATACTCCTTTTTCCCCCCATTTTAGGAACCAGAACTGGCTGAATAGCCCGTGGCTGGTTATGCTCTCTTTTGGGGAGGGACCATACGTAATTTTTTTTTTTAATATTAGCCTTTTAGATAGTGTTTACATGCAGAAACATACACAAATCACACTGATCTGTGTATGTTTCTGACAAACTCGCAACTTCTATGTACTGTAGCTGCGAGTTTGCTACAATTACACCCGAGATTGTAATCTTGAATATTAGTCAATTCCTGAGAAGTATCTTTTTCATGAAAAGTGCTTCTGAGTTTGGCTGATGGTGAGTTTATTCGAGTTTGCAATCTTACCCGAGTTTTTTAGTGAAAAGAGAATCTCACCCGAGTTTGCTTTTAGTAAATTTGCCAGTTGAAAAAACAGCATAAATTCACTCATGATTGTAATCTCGACCAAACTTGAATCTTAGTAAATTTATCCTTTAGTGTCCTAAGCCTCTTAAAATGAAACATGTACTGTAGTTATATTGTTATCAAAAAGTGCAAGCAACGTGTAGAGAATATACTGAAATTTAATTATACACTCATTTGTGCAATTTACCAACCCCTATAAAAGAAATTTCATAGGACTTTATGAAAAAATTCTAAAACAATTTTTTATTAAGAGCAAGACCTAAACATATAGGACAATGTGCACATAGGGTCCACATATACACATAATAGAATGTTTTAAGATACATAAAACAACACATATAATAGTAATGACAACGGCTTATCTGGTTAAAAAACGGTAAGTTCATGATAGGTAGAGAAAAGGGAGACTCTTGTTATACCCGGGGGAAAATACCTGTGACTGGGTAGTCAAGACAAACGTAGGCCAGTTAAGGGTCAAGGATGAAGAGCATTTCCTCAGGGCTAAATAGGTTGCTACAAGTGTCTAAACTGCCTTCCCTGCAGATACCTTAACATGGGTGATAGTTTTCATCACCCATACAGTGGGAAGCGATATACCATCCGGCACAGAGTTGTACCACTAGATTTGTGGTCTACCTGATCACTTGCCCATGTGGTTTGAGCTACATGGGCAAAATTGATCGGAAATTACGAGAGCGTATGGCCCTATACCGGTTGGCCATTACGGCAGCAATTAAGTCAGGCTCTAGTGACCAACCTGTGCCAAGACACTTTGTGGAGGCGGGCCATAATTTGTCCGCCCTTAGATATATTATTATCGATCAAATACCTGCTTTGTGTCGGGGTGGCAACAGATCGCAAGAACTCTTCCAATGTAAATCCCGCTGGATTTACAAACTTGGTACACTACAGCCGAGGGGCCTTAATGAGAGTTTAGAGTTACATTGCTTTTTATGAATGATCTTGCATTTTTAGTATTATTTGTTCAGCATCAATACTATTGATACGTGTGCTTGCTTATGACTACAGTTGAATAATGCTCTGCATATATGTCCTAAAATGTGTTTTTCAAACAGGATCCCCCATTCTTCACAGACGTCTTTCCGGAAAGAAGATGTGGGATCTACTATCTTGGTGGATCGGTGGGGTAATTCTATGGTCTTATCCTCTATTACTATATTAGACTACTGCTTTGGTTTCTATGTGTGAAATTGATACTGTCTGGTGTATGACGATCATGCGATTTCCTTACATTGCTATAAGTGTATACACTTGATGTATTAATGATATGAAACTACTTGTATAATGATTGTGTATATCCTTGTGATTGATCATTCATGTCTTCATGGATGTTAACATGCCGCTGTCTATTTGTTTTTATATTTCACTTGGTTGTCATGGCGATGGGTCGCACCTCTCTGGCGTGTTCTCTGGCTGAACCCGGAAGCCGCGGCTGTGGGCATTTTCTGGCTGGCCCCGGAAGCCGCAGCGGTGCACGAGGTGTGGTCAGGCCCGCTGAGAGCTGCGGTGGGCCCGGGTAATAGGGGGTGTGGCCTAATCGCGGGAGGCATGGCCATGCCCTGCCCCTCAGGAAGCCCGGGTAATCTGTACCAGCCTCCCCCCCCCACTTGGCGCCCCTAGGTGTGGTGTTGGGTATAAAGTAAGTAGACTTTTACTGTGTATTTTGTATCTTGAAAATGATGCAATAAAGCATTGAAATGTTTATATATATCCCTGCCTGAGCGTGGTCATTACACTGGAGTGCCGCCAGTTTGCTGCATATATATATATATATATGGAGATAAACGGGGGGGCACTCAGCGGGACTTGCACAACCAGACGGAGCCGGTGTCTTTGCCGACGTTTCAGCAAACAAATGCTTTTATCAAGATAAAATGTCTTGATAAAAGCATTTGTTTGCTGAAACGTCGGCAGAGATCGGCTCCGTCTGGTTAATTTTTTCTAAAGTTGTGCAAGTCCCGCTGAGTGCCCCCCGTTTATCTCCATATATCTTTCCTGTTTGGAGTGGCACCAGGGCAGCTATTATATTTAAGGAGAGTGCCGGACTTTACTTTTTTGTTATATATATTAACGAAACTGGATCAGAACCTTTATATACTCCTGCCTATACCTTCTAAAATCCTTCCTATAAACCTCTAAGAATAACGCTAATTTGCGTACGTAGTCTGACTGCAAATAAAGACAGGAGTGGAATCTGTGGTTCCAACGCACAAGTATTATTCAGGTAAAAGTACAGTCAGTTACACGCAATTGATACATACACAATTTAGGCGTAAAAGGAAATATTACAGACCCAAGTACAGTATACATACGCTGCGCCTCCGGACCCAGAGATAGACCTCAGACTAGAGACCCTCAGTACATACAGCATTCAACATGGACTAAAAAAACAGTATTCGGGCACATGTATTTATCCCCCCCAGACTAAAACAGGACAAAGGGGAAATTTCCTGCTGATGTCATTGGTTCCCAGAGGAGAAGCATATGTTACAGCATATTTAACAGGCTGGTTCAAATAAACTCCCCCTGTCTCTAACAGCAGGGGAATCTTTCTAATAACGCCTCCTGTAACATTCCAACAGCTAAACATTTTGTTGCTTGTAAGTTCTGTGATCCGTAACTTGAGTTTGCATGATGCGATCTCTCCACCGATAACACCGGGATGCTGTAAAAAGCGTACGCATCAGAACAAGACCAAACACAACTTGCTTATCATGTATAATACCTTAGTTATCAAAAACCTTTATTTCTCAGCATTTAAACTAACTTAACGAACTTGAATCATACATTTGATGCTTATTGAACCTTATGAGTGAATATGAAATGTGTGGGTATTCAGGGTTATAAAGACATATTTAATGTGTGTATGAAGATGAGTGCATTTGTCTCTAACATTTTAGCATACTGGGCCAGATAGTTCTACATGTCCTGTCAGCAGGCCCTCCCCCCCCCACCTTTCCTGTGTTCTGTCATTGCAGGAAGCTTGCTTATTTATTCTAGCCAGACCACCCGTAGTGTACAAACACTATGCAGGAAGCTTATCTACACAAGCCAGTTGTCACCTGGCCACTTGCTTAACGCAATACTTTAAAGCCATTTCTGGAATATATCCTTTATAATACGTAAAGTAATGAAATAGGCTTTTAGTGAATCACCATAACATATGATAATGGTCACAGATGCATTCGCATGATGCTAATGGTATTATCGCCACATGTACTAAAATGTGAGTTTATCTAAAATGGCGCTTAGGCGGCCATTTCGCAAAATGGCGTCTTGCGGCCAGTCGCAAGATGGTGTCGCTGCGATTCAATTTTAAACTGATCTTGTCTCAGCCAATAATCCAACTTCGACAGTCCACCTTTTGATAGCGAACAACATGCTATCACAATCTGCTATTAAAATTTAATTTAGGCTTACATTTACATATTATTTGGTGTTATTATGGGATGGCACAAGGTGGTTCTTACTCCATCAATAATGTGTCTCTGAGTGGGGACATAAAACTACTATTATACGCACACCGCAGATCTTGGAAGATCATGTGACAGGTGTGGGAATGCACTAGTCTTATAACAGCAGTCTTGAAGGGGAATTGAGACTTTACATTATCTGAGGTATTCTATAAACAACATTTCAATAATACATTCTATGCATGTCTAAATATAATACATTAAATGATGGTACTTCCTAGCTCAGGGTTGTAATGCAGTTCTGTGTCTACCTCGGTATTCATACTGGCCACTAGCATACTTTTATTCTTTCGTTTTACTCTATTCTTACACAATAGGAACACACCGGACGCATATGGCAATTACTATGATGACAATCAGTATAAGGATCAAGAATTTGCCTATGCTGGCGATCACTTCCTGGACCCATTCCCCTAGACCTGAGAACCATTTCACTGGGTTCAGCCATGACACCCATCCTTCTATCTTTTCCCCTGCTTCAGCCACTGATGCATTATGGTTCTTACGAAATTGCCACTTTAGATGCAGAATCTCATCCATCTTCTGGTCTATCACCTCCTTAGGGTCGCTGGTATCATTGGTGACATAAGTGCAACATTTTACTCCAAATTGGGTGGCTAATGTTACGCAATACCCTCCAGTAACAGCAGTTAAATAATTCAACACTAGCTTGTGTTGCACTAGTTTCTTGTACACTTGCAATTCTCTCCCTGTGTACCTGAATGTGTCATCGTACATCTCGGTGATATTATCTATTAATTTAGCAAGTTCCTGGATATATCTAAAATTTAATGTATCTCTAGCAATTCTGTTGGGATCCAGGGCGACTAAAACTTGGAAGCCAGTTGTCTCACTGATTAACTGAGCGGCTTTATGCATATCACCAGGTATCATATTTCTCTTGCCTCTGTGTTCATATTGTGTGTGAAGATATGGTGACGGTGTGTTTTTATGTATTCCCAACATTTCAACATGTGTGAGGGTCATAACTTCTGGAAGTATTTTTTCCAAATAACATAACAATTACAATACTAAAATTGGTCAGAAACTCCTCTGATTGGCATTGCACTCCTCCTGACTCCACTCCATCAGCTCCGCCATCAGCTCACATCTCCTTTATCGGTCCCCCATCACAGACACTGAGTATCCCCAAACAGATCATCATGACAAAAACTCTGGAAAGAAAAAGAACTAGGATGACCACAGCAGACCACTCCATTGCTGGAAGCACTGATCTACACATTTCTTTAGCTCAGATATCTCACCATCACCTTTTTAATTCTTCGGGCACAAGCTCGCAATCGACAGGTCCACGTTATCGGCCTTGTCTCTGCCTTGTATCTCCACCGGTTGGTTAACCTCCCTATAGTGAGTGGAATGGACCCACGTATCTTCCCCGGCCACCCTTTGAGGATGCTGTATCATCAGATACGGACCTTTCCACCGATCAGTCAAACGACCTGAGCTAAAAAAAATTTGGATCATAACAAATTCTTCCAGATTTTGACATCATGACAGTTTGCATTAGACATGTTAGTTAATAACACTTTCAATTTCGGTTATTCTCATTCATCTTCGTGAGACCCTGCACAGTAACC
Source organism: Taudactylus pleione (assembly GCA_031769625.1). Lineage (NCBI taxonomy): Eukaryota > Metazoa > Chordata > Amphibia > Anura > Myobatrachidae > Taudactylus > Taudactylus pleione. The sequence goes on along the minus strand of JAUIMM010000187.1, from coordinate 3,742,546 downwards.
TCATTATCATATTTTCACATGAGGCTGCCTGTTTGAACAGTATCTCAAAGGGGAGCAAATAAAGGAAAAGACAGTCTGGGATTATCTCAGTGTTGTTACCCATCATCTTACACATGTTCTTGGAAATGTCACCTGTAAAATAAGTCCCCCTATCAATTTTAATAATTCTAGGGATATAGTATCTGCATAAAGGTTCCTGCAATTAAATCTTGTTATTAATAGCTACTGTTCTAAATAATGCCTGTGCCACTGTTTTGGATTGTATTCCGAGTAGTCGACCTCAGCCTGGCATGGCTGCCATTTATCCTCAGCAACCTTGCGTCCTATTAGTGGGAGATAAAGCACAACCGTTTAACATCATTTAAACATGACCTAAAATACAACAATAAATCATCCACATTTTACATTAGAACAGATCCATTGATAGGTTGAAAAGATTATAAACAGTCATATAAGGCCTGGGAGAAGATACTGGGGTTACCTATGAACCCATGGGAAACTCGGGTTCCTGTGTGGTGTTCTTCATTTTGCAGTTCTTACTTATGTGTCCCACTTGGTGATAGTTAAAACATAATTTTGAACGGGGTGGATGAAAAGATTGTTGTGGGATTTGAGCAAGAGGGAAAGGTGGTGGGTATGGGTAAGGATAGGAAGGGTAAGGATATTGTGGGGGATATGAGTATGGGACCTGTGGTTGTGTATGATATGTGGGGTAAGGATATGTTTGCTGTGGTGTGGGATTGGTGAGGACGTGTAATTGTTCAGGTGCAGGTGTGTGTGTGGGTGCAGGTGTGTCGGTTGGCTGTGATGTTATTGTCATTCCTTCCAGAGCTTGGATACTGACAGCCATTAGGTTTTCGCTCTGGATCTCTCTCTTCTTTGTGATATTTTTATCATGTTCTATGGCAGACTCTATGAGGTTATCTATTGTGAGTCCCCTCCAGCCAGGTTGTGAGGTCTGAACCCGAATCTTTAAATCATCTTTCAGACCGTCCATGAGTACCGTGACTATCATTCCCCTGTGGTGAGTGCTATCTTTAATATCTTCTATCCCAGTGTACTGGGTGATAGCCTGCAGAGCCCGGTCGCAATTGTCTTCTGCAGTTTCACTTTCCTTTTGTTTGATCGTGAAGATTTTGTTCCAGTTAACTACTACTGGAAAATATATACCCAATTGAGTCACAATGCGGGAAATGTTACCTTGGTTTTCTTGGTCTGTTAAGGGAACGTCACCATCCAATACACAATCCATGATAAATTTTGTCACGTCGGTATTGCGTGGCAGACAAGCCCTTAACACCACACGCCAATCTTTATTAGTGGGCTCATGAGAACTACCCAAATTTCTCAAAAATCTTTGACATTTGGCTAGTTCCTTTTTGGGATTGGGGAAATCATTTATGATGGAATTTAGTTCTGCTCTTGTCCATGGACAATGCATTACTACTTCCCTCGTGGGCACTACACCGTTTGCATCCGCATTTCCATTCGGAACAGTTATTGTCCGAATGGGATGCAGACCGGCAGCGTTGCTACCTCTGACCTGGTTACCTGGCTGGGGGTTTAATCTGCTGCTGCTACGTATGGTATTAACAACTTCCTCTACAGGTGCAGAGTGTGTTAACACTTCCCTTGCTGTTACCAATGGAGATGGCGGCGCCACCCGTGATTGTGGTGATGCAGCATCTATCATTTGCACAGCATGGGAAATGGCAGACATTACAATAGGCTCATCATCCGCATCATTTTCTTTATAGTTGCTTAAGAGAGGGTACAAGTTGCTTGTTACATTTTTATGGGGTTTTTTTTGTAACTGTACTTGCACCTCCATCCACATAAGGTGGGGGAGGTGAGCGTGAACTGCTGGCAATACTCTCCACGACGCTACCGTGCCACACGTGTGCGCCAATTTGCGGCTCGTCCGTATTTTCTGGCAATGCGCTCGCAACAGTGGTTTGTGTCGTTTGCACATTTTTAAGCCAAGCATCCCCTTCATGCTGCCATAGTTTTAAACATTCAAAATACTTAATCTTTTTCTCTCGGGATCGCACCATACTGATGTGATCCTGGACATTGTCTAACACATTTTTATCAACACTACCAATTCTGGGAAATGGTCTAACACTCTTCCTCGTCATATTAAACCATATATCACAATACCTTATTGCATAAGTACCGTACTTAGTATGCATAATACGACGGGCCGATCCAATCGGAGCCTCCATTAGCAGCACATCATTGCCTAACATCTCTACTGTTTGCGTGGCTCCCATTCTGAGACAGCTCCTACGCTTTTCAATAAAAATTTAAACTGGTGAAAGACAATCAAGATACTTTCACTTACCTGTGGACGATTTAAGTCGGCGGCGCCCACACACCTGGATAAGATTTAGTAAGGCAACTTCCACACCTGGATAAGATTTGAAACAGGCCACTTCCACACCCGGATAAGCTTTAGTAAGGTAACTTCCAGACCTATGAGAGTTTATATGTCGGCCACTCTCACGCACCTCTATACAACAAAGACAACATGTACACCTGCTACTGTGTATAGAACGGTAAAGCTGCTTACTGAGCGGCTAGGCTAACCCTTGCACCTAGCCCTTAAGGATCATACGATACCCTTAACTTTGTTCAACAAGTATTCACTGTTACACACTTTTTTCCTGCGCAGAAAAATACACGTTTAACCCAGATATTGGTAATAGAAAAAAAATGTAAACCTCAATGGCTTTGTTAAAACACGTGGCAGCAGAACCGGAAGTGTGTATACGCTATTGTGCGACCATCCGCATACACATTAATGCGACTACCACACAACCGTATAATGACTTTTTAACTGCGTACGCAAAAATGCATTTTAGCCGCGTACGCAATACTGCGGCACCCCTCTAAACGCAAGGTTCTATCAACAGAGGAAAACAAACTTTTTCCTCTCTTGTCCCTGGATTCTAGTCAGCTTCCTTAGTTCACACGGAGACGGATAGCGATCTTTCAGCACAAAGTGGTTATAGGCAAACCCTGCATGTGGCCACTCCACCCTTTGCTGAAATATCGATGACCGTATGTACCGTGTGAGCAGGTAAGTGACTTCTTTACGAGCCCCCAACTAACGAAACTGGATCAGAACCTTTATATACCCCTGCCTATACCTTCTAAATTCCTTCCTATAAACCTCTAAGAATAACGCTAATTTGCGTACGCAGTCTGACTGCAAATAAAGACAGGAGTGGAATCTGTGGTTCCAACGCACAAGTATTATTCAGGTAAAAGTACAGTCAGTTACACGCAATTGATACATCCACAATTTAGGCGTAAAAGGAAATATTACAGACTCAAGTACAGTATACATACGCTGCGCCTCCGAACCCAGAGATAGACCTCTGACTAGAGACCCTCAGTACATGCAGCATTCAGCATGGACTAAAAACCAGTATTCGGGCACATGTATTTATCCCCCCCAGACTAAAACAGGACAAAGGGGAAATTTCCTGCTGATGTCATTGGTTCCCAGAGGAGAAGCATATGTTACAGCATATTTAACAGGCTGGTTCAAATAAACTCCCCCTGCCTCTAACAGCATTGGAATCTTTCTAATAACGCCTCCTGTAACATTCCAACAGCTAAACATTTTGTTGCTTGTAAGTTCTGTGATCCGTAACTTGAGTTTGCATGATGCAATCTCTCCACCGATAACACCGGGATGCTGTAAAAAGCGTACGCATCAGAACAAGACCAAACACAGCTTGCTTATCATGTATAATACCTTAGTTATCAAAAACCTTTATTTCTCAGCATTTAAACTAACTTAACGAACTTGAATCATACATTTGATGCTTATTGAACCTTATGAGTGAATATGAAATGTGTGGGTATTCAGGGTTTGATATAAAGACATATTTAATGTGTGTATGAAGATGAGTGCATTTGTCTCTAACATTTTAGCATGCTGGGCCAGATAGTTCTACATGTCCTGTCAGCAGGCCCTCCCCCCCCCACCTTTCCTGTGTTCTGTCATTGCAGGAAGCTTGCTTATTTATTCTAGCCAGACCACCCATAGTGTACAAACACTATGCAGGAAGCTTATTTACACAAGGCAGTTGTCACCTGGCCACTTGCTAACGCAATACTTTAAAGCCATTTCTGGAATATATCCTTTATAATACGTAAAGTAATGAAATAGGCTTTTAGTGAATCACCATAACATATGATAATGGTCACAGATGCATTCGCATGATGCTAATGGTATTATCGCCACATGTACTAAAATGTGAGTTTATCTAAAATGGCGCTTAGGCGGCCATTTCGCAAAATGGCGTCTTGCGGCCAGTCGCAAGATGGTGTCGCTGCGATTCAATTTTAAACTGATCTTGTCTCAGCCAATAATCCAGCTTCGACAATATATATATATATATATATATATATATCTATAGTCTACATAGTCTTGCACCTCACCTCATGAATACACCACCAGATATATATATATATATATATATACTGTATATATATATTAGCTCAAGCTATTAAGTTTTATTATGCGAGGTCATCCAAACCCATCCAGTGGAAAGCCCAGGACAGGCTCCATGGGTCAAAGTTCTGCCCGACATACTTCCTGTGAGGTCCAACCAGGACCCCAACCACCCCGTTACATATCCCAGACCTATTGCCAGGCCTCTGTGAAATTTTCATCCAAATCAATCCAGTAGAAGGCCTAGAGCAGACCCCCTAGGTCAAAGTTCTGCCCAGGGTACACCAACAGGAGATCCGACTGGGACCTAACACCCCTAGTATGTCTTCTGGGATCCAATGTTACAACTCTGTGAAGTTTTCATCCAGTGGAAGGTCCAGAACAGGCTCCCTGGATCAAAGTTATGCCCAGCATCCCCAGGTCAAAGTTCTGCACAGTGTACAGCAATGGGAGGTCTGACAGGGACCTCAACTCCCTAGTATGTCTTCTGAGATCCAATGTTACCACTCTGTGAAGTTTTTGTCCAAATCCATCCAGTGTAAGGCTCAGAACAGGCTCCCCATGTCAAAGTTCTGCCCAGCATATACCAATAGGAGGTTCAACCAAGACCTTAAAATTTGGCCAGGATCTGACTGGACCACCTTGCGCTGGTTTCATTCAATCAGTGCAGGGCTGTCTGAATGCAGAACAAACACATAAATAAACAAACAAACAGACCAATGAATATTATATACAATGAATATTATATATAAATAAATAACATATATATATATATATATTGTGAAAGAAGCACTGGTGAAGTGCTAAATGGAGTGTACATTTGTTGAGGCTTTCTGACGTATGTCTTTTAAAAACCCCAGAAAAAGTCTGTATTTGGTTTGTTGGTGTTTTGGGCTTTAAGTAAAAGCCAGATAATGGGTCCTGTGGGTGTGGATGTGAGAGAAAAGGGAGGGCTCCATCCACAGGGCCATTTCAGGTGTTTGGACCTTTCAGCCTGAAAGCAGGCTGATTAGTGATTGCACCTGGATGAGGCATATATAAGCAGGCACAGGGTTTGGCTCAGGGTCTCACACCTGGGGAGAGCAAGCAGGTAGGCTTGTTAAGAGACACTGCAAGCATTGTAAGCACTGTGCATATGCCTATGTTGTGGTGAGGTGAAAAGGTCCTATCCTGTTGAGAGAGGGAACCTGTTGTTTAGTTAGTGACCAGATGGGCTAGGATTTATTTTTATTATTTCATTTTTTTATATTGCACAATAAAAACTAGCTCCGGGTAGCTTGCGCGAAAACTCTGGACTGGTGTGCTGATGTATATATATACTAACATTACTATTGTAATAATGTTATTTATTTTGTTTATTACTTAATAATATTTATTTTGTTTATTACTGTATACTCATTCTATTTTACAATTTTTGTGGCTTGTTTTAAGTCCTTCCATCTGGCTTGTTTTAAGTCCTTCCATCTGTCTTCCATCTGTCTTTAGACTGTATTATTATTATTATTATTATTATCCTTTATTTATTTATTTGTTGCAAAAAATGTTCCATAGCATCTTACAAACTACAATAAGTGAACAAGAAACTATTGACTTACTGTACAGTACAATGCAAGACAAGGACAAGGTTTATATACATTGCTGCTTTAGGGATCATAACACTCAAATAAGCAACAGGGCATAAGCAAACAAGTAAAAGGGCCCAAGTGAGGAGTGAGGAATAGATGAAGGTTTAAGTAAGGAGAAGCACAAGAAGGTATTCAGTTTATAATCTAATGGAGAGGGGCAGACAAACAGGAATGTCACAGATGGGGTAGACAGGGAGGAATGAGCATGTAGCACCGGGTTAGGATGAGAGCTGGAAGGCTTTGATGATGTAGTGGGTCTTGAGAGCCTGTTTGAAGATTTGTAGAAAGGTGGAGAGTCTGATGGAGAGAGGGAGAGAGTTCCAGAGGTAGGGAGCAGCACGTGCAAAATCTTGGCGGCGGGAGCGGGAGGAAGTAATTAGTTAGTAGGAGAGATGACGTGTTGAGCAAAGAGGGCAGACAGGAGTGTGAAGGGCGATGATGACAGAGATGAAAGTGGGAGAGGAGTGGGCGATGGCTTTGAAGGTGAGTGTAAATACCTTGAATTGAGTTCTGAAGTGGAAGGGGAGCCAGTAGAGGGCTTGTAGGAGAGGGATGCAGATGAGGAACTTTTGTAGAGGAAGATGAGCCGAGCAGCAGCACTACGGACAGATTGGAGTGGAGAGAGGTGGGAGTCAGGGAGGCCAGATAGGAGGAGGTTACAGTAGTCCAAACTGGAGATGACAAGTGAGTGGATGAGGGTTTTTGTAGCATTTTGGGTGAGAAAAGGTCAGATCTTGGAAATATTATGAGATAGAAATAGCAGTACTGTGAGAGGTGCTGAATGTGTGGTTTGAAAGAGAGGGAGGAGTCCAGGATCTCCAAGACAGCACACTTTGGGGCTAGAGGACATAGTTGTGTCATCAATTAATAAAGACATTGTGGGAAATGAGGTTATGTGGGAGGGTGGGAAGATGATCAGTTTAGTCTTAGACATATTAAGTTTAAGAAAGCGCTGGGACATCCAGGAAGAGATAGCAGAGAGACAGTTGGAGAAATGAGTTAGGAGAAAGGTCAGGGGAGGAAAGGTAGATCTGAGTATCATGAGCATAGAGATGATATTGGAGGTCAAATGAGCTGATGAGTGTCACAAGCCGTGACAGCGGCTTGTTTCCCACCGGCTCGGGGCCTACACCTACTCAGAATCCGGTTCCGCTGATTACCAAGCACCGGGGATGCTGCAGAGAGTGACTCATACTCCATATGCTGATTGGCTGCTCCTCCTATTTGTAGCTTCCAGATTCATTCCCCCTCGCCGGTTATAGAGTTTCCTCCTACAGCTCGGTCTGGTTGTTCCAGCTATCCTCCGTGATTGTCTACACTTCAGCCGCTTCTTCTATTTACCACTCTCCGTCTCCCTCCACGCTGCCTTCCAGGCTTCAGCAGGTAGCTCAATTATTCATGACTGTTGTTCCACTCTGCTCTGATTGCTGTTAGCTTGCTGTCTGTTTTCACCATCCACATGCTGTGCTCAGTGTATGCAGGCCCAAGCCTTTGGGTCCGTGCTTCCTCTGTATAATCAGCAGCTACAGCTTTCTCAGCCCTACTGTGTGTAATCAAACTGTACATTTACACCTGAACTATTCACCATCCACATGCTGTGCTCAGTGTATGCAGGCCCAAGCCTTTGGGTCCGTGCTTCCTCTGTATAATCAGCAGCTACAGTTTTCTCATCCCTACTGTGTATAATCAAACTAGCCAAGAAATCCTGCCCTCCTGGCAGGCAACTCATCTAGCCAAGAAATCCTGCCCTCCTGGCAGGCAACTCATCTAGCCAAGAAATCCTGCCCTCCTGGCAGGCAACTCATCTAGCCAAGAAATCCTGCCCTCCCGGTAGGCAACTCATCTAGCCAAGTAATCCTGCCCTCCCGGCAGGCAACTCATCTAGCCAAGAAATCCTGCCCTCCTGGCAGGCAACTCATCTAGCCAAGAAATCCTGCCCTCCTGGCAGCCAACTCATCTAGCCAAGAAATCCTGCCCTCCTAGCAGGCAACTCATCTAGCCAAGAAATCCTGCCCTCCTGGCAGGCAACTCATCTAGCCAAGAAATCCTGCCCTCCTGGCAGGCAACTCATCTAGCCAAGAGATCCTGCCCTCCTGGCAGGAAACTCATCTAGCCAAGTTATCCTGCCCTCCTCGCAGGCTACTCTACAAACCAAGTTTTCCTGCCTTATCTGGTGAGACACTTTTCCATAACAATGAGTTCACCTATAGAGGATGTAGAGATGGAGAATAGGAAAGGTCCAAAAACAGGGCCTTGGGGAACTCCCACTTTAAGTGAAAGTGGGGGGGAGGAGTCATGAGAGGAGACAGAGAAGGAATGTCTAGAGAGGTAGGAGGACAGCCAGGAGAGGGCAGTGTCATGCAGACCAAGGAAGTGAAGGATTTGCAGCACGGAGGTCATTGCTGTCTTTTGTGAGGGCAGTTTCAGTGGAGTGGAGAGAATGGAAGCCAGATTGAAATGGGTCAAGGAGGGAATGGGAGGAGAGAAAGGTGGTAAGGCAGTTGCAAACAATACACTCAAGGAGTTTGGGAGGAAAGAGATGTGTCGGTAGTTGGAGAGAGTGTTAGGATCAAGGGTAGGTTTTTTTAAGAATGGGGGAGAAAAGGGCATGTTTGAATGCAGAAGGGACGGTGCTTGATGAGAGGGAGAGATGGAGGAGGTGGGCAAGATGGGAACAGGCAGAAGAGGTAGCCAAGGAAATGGGAAGGGATAGGTCAAGGTGAAAGATTGAGGGGGGAGGACCGGAAGAGGGCCATGACTTCCTCTCCAGATACAGGGGAGAAGGATGTCAGAGTTGGTAAGATGGGGAGGGGAGGGGTGGTCCAGGAAAGGATGGGGTGGAGTGGTGAGGGTCTAGCGGAATATGTCCTGATGTATGAAATCAATTTTAGATGTAAATTATACATCAGAGAGCAGCGAGGAGGGGAAGGACAGAGGAGGGAGTTGAAGTTAGCAAAGAGATGACGGGGGTTTGAGGACTGGGAGGAGCTGAGGTTCTTTAAATATGACTGTTTAGAGAGGGAAAGGGCAGCACTTAAGGATGAGAGCATAAATTTGAAATGGAGGAAGTCTGCCTTAGAGCTTGATTTTCTCCACTATCACTTGGTAGTGCGTGAACACTTTTGCAGGTATCTGGTGAATTTGGAGTGCTAGGGTTGAGGTGTGGATCTGCGAGGGTGAGTAGTGATCGCTGGAGCAACAGAGTCAAGAGCAAAAGTAAGGGAGGTATTGTATAGGGTAGTGGCTTGTTCAGGGCAGGAGAGAGAGGATAGGGGAGTAAAGTGAATTTAGAATTTAGAGGGAGGGCCAGGGGGGTGATAAATGACAGCTACTCGAAGGTGTACTGGTTGGAAGAGGTGTATGGTATGAACCTCAAATGTAGAGAATGTAAGGGATGGTTCTGAGGGTATAAGTTGGTAGGAGTAACCGGGGTATAGAAGGACCCAACACCACCACCATGGCGACCCCACAGACCGGTAGGTGTGGGAGAAGGTGACACCCCCATAGGAGAGAACTGCAGGAGAAGTTGTGTCAGAGGGTGAAATCCAGGTTTCAGTAATGGCAGTATTGTATTGCTATCATCCTCAAGTCTGCATTTGCTGTACTAAGCCTCCCCCTACTGTCTCCATGTTTGCCTTTTGCCCCCTTCATCCGGATTCCTTGCATTGTGAGATATTGCACTATATCCACCATCTGGATGTTACGACTCTGGACCTATAAATCATCAGCAACTTATTAATCTAAAGACTAACATCTGTAATGTTAGGGGGTCATGAGCATCTTCCGATGCTTAAAAATCCATTGTTCTGCAGCTGACATGTACTTACAAATATCCTACTTATCCTGCCTGAGCCGTGTTAGAGCAACCTGCAGCTCTTTTACCATGAGGTAAATAAGAAGTGAAATTTAGTAAACGGCATCCAAGACTTAACTCAGACAAGGAGTGGGCCACTGCCAAAGTCACTGAAGCTGGTTAGTAGTGGATGCTGGCTACCATAATGGGAAGGCTGCAGCTTTCTCTAATGAGGTCAAAAGCCTTTCCGGTCTTTTGACCTCATCAGGTTCAGCAAATGTTTGGTAATATTTCACCAACCTGACTGAAGAAAATAAGAAATCAATAGCTCTGAATTTGAAGTAGTCAGGGTAATAAAACAGCTCAAAATGTAGATCAGGAGGTCTAAAATCCATCTACCTCTCACATTGTAGGTAAAGCCAGGGCAGTAACTAGGGGTGTGTGTGCGTTGCACCGTCGTTGCCCCACGGCATGGAACAACACCCTGCAGCCATTAGTGTTACTGCAGAGCCACCTGGAGCATTCAAGGAACACTCCTGGCAGTTACTTGCCAGAGCCAGCAGCCCTGCCCCTAGGCATGACATCACGGGTTTAGGGGACAGGGCCATCACTGGACGCACTGCCGCCATGTTATGAGGCTGGATAAAGCCATGGCACTTCTGGAATTTTTACATTTGAGCAAATAATTGTTTTGAAGACTAAAATGATTGTCTGCCAGTCTTTATAAAATTACCTCAAGAGCAATCTAATTTGTTTATTTATTACCAGTTATATATATAGCGCACACATATTCCACAGCGCTGTACAGACAATATTTGGCACTCTATATTCCCTATCACATGCGCACACACATACATACTAGGGTTAATTTGTGTTGGGAGCCAATTAATCTACCAGTATATTTTTGGAGTATGGGAGGAAACCCACGCAAGCACAGGGAGAATATACAAACTCTGCAGACATATCTGTCCATCGGCAAGTGTGTATGGGCCGTCAGCAGACCACCCGTACACATACAGCGGCAGCCGTGAGGATTGGGGCGGGATACGCCCCCGACCTGCCCACGGGCCACCTGGTCCCGCCCCCCGGCCACCGGAATCCAAGGGCACAAGCAGATGATGGCCGTTCAGCGTGTATGAATGACCATCATCTGCAGATATATCTGTCAGGTGTGTACCCACCTTTAGTAAGGTTCATCAAATTTACATTGTGCAGTGCTGTCCAATGACATTTACTGGTTGTCTCCTGGAATAGTAAAATAAAAAAATATTAAGAAAAAAAAAATGTATGAAGTCCATTAAAAACAGAAATCCTAGCCGGGAAACATCAGCAGCATTGTGTGCCCACTATTCAGACAAAGCTTATTTTGTGATTTTAGATACTTAAAAAACAAAATCAGATTGTTAAAATGTATTTGTTGTAAGATAACGTAAAAGAAAATTCTGGTGTTTCTTCGTCCTTAAAATAACAGTGATAAGGATTGTACAATACATATTTTTTGGATTCAAAATGATAAATCAGAGCTCTAACAAGTTTAATAAATAATAATATACTCAACTGTAAAAAAAAAAGAAAGCATTTGGAATATATAAAAATAGTTGTACATTTTTTTAGATTGTGATCTTTTACGAGCAAGTCCCTCACTACCCAACATCTCATGTCTGCCACCTCAATGATTACCCCTCTTGTACCTTTTATGTTTTGTGCTGCAATTGTATTATAAGTGAACGTTATTCTTCTGTACTCTCTACATTTATACTTACGGCATGTGTACTTGCTCCGCGCTACTAGTTATTGTACTCGTCTATCTCCTATTTGTATTTGTGCCACGCGTCTTGTTATTAAGCTAAATTTGTATTCGTGTATTTGTATGTTGACTGTTCCGGCACTGCGGAATTTGTGGCACCAAACAAATAAACAATGATGATGATGATGATGATGATAAAATGCAGAACGATTTCATTACATTTGTCCGTACTGAAAGTGAAATAATCTTTTATGGCTTTTTCTCTTGAAGTAATAATTGAGTACATATTTTTCAGAAAGTGCTTCATTTAAAGAGGGTCATGAAGTTCCCTTTCACGGAAAGCCGGTAATGGTTTTCATCATAGTACTTATTTCTGCTTAAACACAATTTTGACCTCAGACATAATGATGTGAAGTTGAGGCTAAAACATGTTAAACCTGACCTTTGCGATAATAATTTAATATGTCAATGACTAATATTAAAGGTTCTCTTCAATTCAACAGTTACAGTCTCTATTTAACCGCATAGTGCTAATACTGTGTCGCAGTCTGTACTTAGGCAGGCGTTTGGTACTTTGTACAATTTATTGTATAAAGCGACAGTTCCCCACAAACTCTATTGCTTTGCGCCTTGAAATCAACATCTTATTGTGGTTTACCCACTTCATAATGAAGGATATATTATTCCTTTGTGACCAAACCACATTTTACGCCCGATTCTGAGTTGTACACAACCCGCTTGCAATGACGATATTCACGTAGTTAAGAGATTATTTGCTACTGCGCATATGCAAAATATGCTGAAAACCACAACGGTGCACGTATTACCCTGAGTGTAGGCACGAAGGTGCTATTGCGATTCGCGTAGACCATAGACGGTATCAGAAATCAAGCAGCAGGACAGACGTTCCTGGGCAGTGACTGGGAGGTGGCCTGAAGTGAACGCAAAATAGTCCCTCTCATGGGCGTATGAAGGGAGATTTGTGGGAGGGTCGGTGACAGCGGCTGCGTTCTCAGATGCAGAGCCGCAGCCACATAGACCATGATCAGATGGAGAAACTACACCTGCTATAAGACTGATGGAAGTATAGATGGTGCCACCAAGAGTGTGCCGATAATGGCATGTTAAGAATCACCGGTGATGTAACAGAGCACAGAGAGGCAGAAAGTGGGCGTCTTAGGGCTGCACATTCAGGTGCACGCTGGTGAACAAGGGGGAGGCCGAAACTAGCATTTGTGTGTTATCACTTTCGCAACTCCGTCAACAGAGGCAAAGAGCTGACGCAGCAGTGGCTACCTCGGAATCAGGCCCTTTATAGTTTTGCTTAGTTGGTTGAAAATAAAATAACTAGTTTGTAGGATTTTCAACTAGCCACGAGGCTTCCTCAATTTGCTCCTACGCACAGCGGGGCTGATAGTGAGTTGGGAGCAAAGCAAAAAAGAGCAAGTAACTGTGCAACGGCTTGCTTTCGCTGAAAACTGAGTACACCCGAACTTTGAGGTTCCAAGTCAAACCAAGTCCCAGCTCGGATCACTTTTGGGGTTCTTAGTAGAACCAAATCTCGGCTCAGGTCTTCACCGTGAGTTCGGAACTCGGATCTAAAAACCAAATCTCAGGTTTTGGATTGCATGTAAAGAGGTCCAAGTTACATGATCTTATATTTTTTTTTAATCAATTTTCAAGTAATCTGAAACCGAACCAAAACACTTGAGGGTGGTTTTGCCAAAACAATAACATTTTGTAGGTGGTTTTGTCAAAATTGCAACCAAACACGGGTGTCCGTGCACATCTCTAATTTTTGCGTGTGACTGAGTCTGAATCTGTATACAGAGTTCTGCAATGCTGTCTCACTTCGTATGGCGTATTGAGGCGAGGTGTATGAGGACACAGCTGTTCTTATGTACAGAATCAATGGTGTTTGTGCTGTGTTTAGTTATGTAAGGGATCAGTGGTGGTTGTGCTGTGTGTAGTTGTGTAAGGGATCAGTGGTGGTTGTGCTGTGTTTAGTTATGTAAGGGATCAGTGGTGGTTGTGCTGTGTGTAGTTGTGTAAGGGATCAGTGGTGGTTGTGCTGTGTTTAGTTATGTAAGGGATCAGTGGTGGTTGTGCTGTGTGTAGTTATGTAAGGGATCAGTGGTGGTTGTGCTCAGAGTTGCCTACCCTCCCGATTTTCGCGGGAGTCTCCCGAATAAAGGTGGGAGCTCCCGCAACCCCGTAAAGTAAGTTGAATCCCCCGCATTCCCTCTGCCCTGTCTAAAAATCCGGACTGCGCATGCGCGAGTCCGGAGGTAAAGGGGGCGGGGCCCGAGCTTAAGACGCAGGGGCACACTCACCGGGTGCAGGGAGGCAGGAGTGTGGCTGCTGTGAGGTCTCCTGGGCACGCCTTCCCCTGCTCACAGACTGCTGCTGGGAGAGACTGATGCTCCCAGCATTCCCTGGCCAGCCTGTGATGACAGAGGACGGAGGGGGGAGGAGCCGACGCAGGAGGACACTGAAGACAGAGACAGAGGAGCTGCCTGAGAATGTGAGTGTTAGAGGTCACTGCAGCCCCTGCACATGTATAACTCATGTCAGTGCCGTGGGGGAGGGAGGGAGATCTATTACTGTGTAATTGTATGTGATGTATGTGTAGTAATGTGATGTACAGTATGTGTGGGTGTAGTAATGTGATGTATGTGTAGTAATGTGATGTATGTGTGTGTAGTAATGTGATGTATGTGTAGTAATGTGATGTGTAGTAATGTGATGTGTAGTAATGTGATGTATGTGTGTAGTAATGTGATGTGTGTGTGTGTAGTAATGTGATGTGTGTGTGTAGTAATGTGATGTACAGTATGTGTGGGTGTAGTAATGTGATGTATGTGTAGTAATGTGATGTATGTGTAGTAATGTGATGTACAGTATGTGTGTGTGTAGTAATGTGATGTGTGTGTGTAGTAATGTGATGTACAGTATGTGTGGGTGTAGTAATGTGATGTGTGTGGGTGTAGTAATGTGATGTATGTGTAGTAATGTGATGTATATGTGTGTAGAAATGTGATGTATGTGTAGTAATGTGATGTATGTGTAGTAATGTGATGTATGTGTAGTAATGTGATGTGTGTGTGTGTAGTAATGTGATGTATGTGTAGTAATGTGATGTGTGTGTGTAGTAATGTGATGTATGTGTGTGTAGTAATGTGATGTATGTGTAGTAATGTGATGTATGTGTGTGTAGTAATGTGATGTGTGTGTGTAGTAATGTGATGTATGTGTGTGTAGTAATGTGATGTATGTGTGTGTAGTAATGTGATGTATGTGTAGTAATGTGATGTATGTGTGTGTAGTAATGTGATGTATGTGTAGTAATGTGATGTATGTGTAGTAATGTGATGTATGTGTGTGTAGTAATGTGATGTGTGTGTGTAGTAATGTGATGTATGTGTAGTAATGTGATGTGTGTGTGTAGTAATGTGATGTATGTGTAGTAATGTGATGTATATGTGTGTAGTAATGTGATGTATGTGTAGTAATGTGATGTACAGTATGTGTGTGTGTAGTAATGTGATGTGTGTGTGTAGTAATGTGATGTACAGTATGTGTGGGTGTAGTAATGTGATGTGTGTGGGTGTAGTAATGTGATGTATGTGTAGTAATGTGATGTATATGTGTGTAGTAATGTGATGTATGTGTAGTAATGTGATGTATATGTAGTAATGTGATGTATGTGTAGTAATGTGATGTGTGTGTGTGTAGTAATGTGATGTATGTGTAGTAATGTGATGTGTGTGTGTAGTAATGTGATGTATGTGTGTGTAGTAATGTGATGTATGTGTAGTAATGTGATGTATGTGTGTGTAGTAATGTGATGTGTGTGTGTAGTAATGTGATGTATGTGTGTGTAGTAATGTGATGTATGTGTGTGTAGTAATGTGATGTATGTGTAGTAATGTGATGTATGTGTGTGTAGTAATGTGATGTTTGTGTAGTAATGTGATGTATGTGTAGTAATGTGATGTATGTGTGTGTAGTAATGTGATGTGTGTGTGTAGTAATGTGATGTATGTGTAGTAATGTGATGTGTGTGTGTGTAGTAATGTGATGTATGTGTAGTAATGTGATGTATGTGTAGTAATGTGATGTGTGTGTGTGTAGTAATGTGATGTATGTGTAGTAATGTGATGTATGTGTAGTAATGTGATGTGTGTATGTGTAGTAATGTGATGTATGTGTGTGTGTGTAGTAATGTGATGTATGTGTAGTAATGTGATGTATGTGTGTGTGTGGGGAGGTAAAATCTTCATATGATGTGTGTGACTGACTGGGTGTCTGTGTGTGAGAGACTGTGTGTGTGTGAATCTATTCATGGGATGTGCTGAGACTGTCTGTGTGTGACTGTGGGGCCCATTTATTAATGATCGCATTTTGCAATGCGATCAGGGCATGCAGTACCGCCCCTGATTGCATTGCAAAATGCGATCCTATCTGCCGGATGTATTATCCGGGACATGCAGGGAGACGGGCTCCGAAAAGAGCCCGTCCCTGCGATGTCTCCGGAGGGCAGTCGGGGCTTCTGCGCATGCGCAGTCCCGCGGACTGCACATGAGCGGCGCCGATTGCCGGCGGAGGGATCTGGCAGATCCCTCCGCCGGCTGATATGCGGTAAGTGCCCATAGGAAACAGCGGCTAACGCTATCTTTAGATATCGTTAGCTGCTGGGGCCAATATCGGGAATGCTTCGCATTCCTGATATTGATACATTTGGCAGCATCGCATCCCCCATAGAAACCCATGGGGGAGGCGGCTGCCGGCGGCAATGGAGGGATCGCAGCAGGTATCTCCGATACCTGCTGCGGTCCCTCCTTCATACATTCGGGGGATACTAAGTATTTGAGGTAAACCCCCGAAAACACCTGTTTTCGGGGGTTTACCTCAAATACTTAGTATCCCCCGAATGTATGAAGGAGGGACCGCAGCAGGTATCGGAGATACCTCAAATGCACTTTGATAAATGGGCCCCTGTGTATGAATCTATTCATAGGATGTGTGTGTGTGTGTGTGTGTGTGTGTGTGTGTGTGTGTGTGTGTGTGTGTGTGTGTGTGTGTGTGTGTGTGAATCTATTCATATAAATGAATGTGTGCGTCTGGGGGGGAATCTATTAATGTCAATATGGCAGGGTAGAGATGTATTAATGTCAGTGGGGGAGCTAGGGCGTCAGCTTATAGGAATATATATGCCCATAGGTGGAGTTAGACACGCCCTTTGGGTGGAGCAGACCACGGCCCCACAACGGCGCGTCACATTCTGCAGCCATCTACAATCTCCCTCAAAGTCATTTTCAAAAGTAGGCAAGTATGGGTTGTGCTGTGTGTAGTTATGTAAGGGATCAGTGGTGTTTGTGCTGTGTGTAGTTATGTAAGGGATCAGTGGTGGTTGCGCTGTGTGTAGTTAGTTATGTAAGGGATCAGTGGTGTTTGTGCTGTGTGTAGTTTTGTAAGGGATCAGAAGTGGCTGTGCTGTGTGTAGTTATGTAAGGGATCAGTGGTGTTTGTGCTGTGTGTAGTTATGTAAGGGATCAGTGGTGGTTGGTTGCGCTGTGTGTAGTTATGTAAGGGATCAGTGGTGGTTGTGCTGTGTGTAGTTATGTAAGGGATCATTGGTGGCTGTGCTGTGTGTAGTTATGTAAGGGATCAGTGGTGTTTGTGCTGTGTGTAGTTATGTAAGGGATCAGTGGTGGTTGGTTGCGCTGTATGTAGTTATGTAAGGGATCAGTGGTGGTTGTGCTGTGTCTAGTTATGTAAGGGATCAGTGGTGTTTGTGCTGTGTGTAGTTATGTAAGGGATCATTGGTGTTTGTGCTGTGTGTAGTTATGTAAGGGATCAGTGGTGGTTGGTTGCGCTGTGTGTAGTTATGTAAGGGATCAGTGGTGGTTGCGCTGTGTATAGTTATGTAAGGGATCAGTGGTGGTTGTGCTGTGTCTAGTTATGTAAGGGATCAGTGATGTTTGTGTCAGATTACAGCTGGCAATATTATGATGTTGCCATTTTGCTGCATAGTTAAGAATACAAAGCTAGTGGTACTTATGCACATTTTTGAAAGACATCATTAATAGAAGTTAAGGTACCAAGACATAGATATTGTATCATCTCGGTTACATAAATATGTGTTTAACGTAAGGTTATGTTATTAATTATGTAAATTAATTAGATACGGTAACATTGTACAGAGAGAACTGTGAGAATTCTATATTGTTAAAGGAGTTAAAGAACCCTTCCCTGGCTGGCGCACACTGCTACACTGTGCAGTGTAATACCACTTTTATACCTAAATTCTGGGTCTGACCCGCGGGTTGGAACGGGGTTCCAAACCGGATCAGACCTTGAATTTAGCCCGCGCCGACCCAGGATATTCCCGAGTCGGCGCCGTTCACACCGGAGCTGGGTCTGCAGTGTCCCGGCTCTTCCAGTGTGAAAGTGGAAAGTGGAAAGTGCAAAGCTTGGAGATGACGTCATCTCCAAGCACCACTGAAGCCGGCATGTGGCACGCTCCAGGTCTTCATGACCCGGATCGCGCCGTCCACACTGCAGGGTTTCACGGGTCATTTCCGTGTTAAACCCTGCAAGTTACCTGGGTTGGATTGCTGGGTCACTGGACCCAGGAATCCAACCCTGTTCCCTTTACTGCATGGACCTACCCGGGTTAACCCTGCAATAACCCAGGTTTTAGCTCTGGTGTAAAAGGGGTATTAGAGATCTCTTCCAGCACAGCAGTCACTAGGCACTAGGACCCATCAGGTCTCCAAGGAAGTGCAACCTCTAACATACGGCACTCCGTTGCTTCTCCCTCTCTTACCGGCATATACGGACGTGCCCCTGAGTAGTCCTTCGGTAGTAGATAGATCCCCTTCAGTATTTGTACCCTGACGTAATCAGTTACTGTCCAACGTCATTCCTTACTATCCACGTGGACATAGAGGGGGGATATAAACCTGTGGCGAGTGACTTTATGGGCATGGAACCGCTCTTCCGCCCTCACTCCACATCACTCCTGTTACAAATACTGAAGGGGATCTATACACTACCGTAGTCCAAGTGTGGGAGCCCCGTGAGATACCATTATCTACTGTGCCACCCCCGGATGGGCGCAGTGCTGACAGGAGGGGGAGGGCTGCAGGAGTGGGTGGGGGAAAAGCTGTCTTAAGTGCCCCGGGCCATCCAAGATTTTAATCCGGCTCTTATAATAGGAGCTGTAAAGGCACCACCCCTATCTTTTACAAGAAATAACTGTAATATACAAATATACTAGTTTCATTATACATTTATTTGCATAATTGTTTTATTCAATTAATTTGAATGATCTTTTTATCTACAAATATCTATTGTTGCACTAACTTTATCTGTACTAGATGATATTATTGTTAATCATATAAAGAAAATGGATATTATGTTAATTATCGTAATTAGCACCGATTAGAGGTTCCACTATATATGAAATCAGCTGTACTGTTCTAGCTGAAGTCTATCCTGATTGTGGGTAGAAGGAGAATCCGAAACACAAAAATATGAAGAGGATACAGTAATCTGTCCAGTGCGATTCATACTTATATGTTATTTTATAATTTTACAAGTGTAAGTGCAATTTTATTACTTCAATAAAAGTACCTACATACAGTACACTTGATCTAGCAAGTGCCTTGTTTTTACTGCCCTTATCCTTTCTGATAGATATAATTTGCAGGTGAATAGAGAGCTTACAAATTCGCACTTACACTTTAAGGGGGGAACCTAGTAAAGATCGGTTTTGTTCAGCAGTTTAAAAAAAACAAATCGATCAATTTTACCTTAATAGAATTGTCAATTTATAGACTAGAGTCTCATCTTTCAGTAATTCAGTAAATGGTGATTTTATCTTATATAATTTGCTTAGTCCATTTGATCGGAACGCTCTTTGAATTTGAATATCTCAAAGACTAATTAAGATATCACTGTGATGCTTTTGCCACGGATTTCAATCAGCAATAAATTACAGAATTTGGAATTAAACTGTATAAAAGTTGATGAGAAAAAATATCAGCAAAAACCATAATAAGTTCTTTAGTATAGCTAAATGTCTAGAAAAGTGTCAGAACATAGAGCCGACACAGTGACCAGGGGGGAAGCAGGTTAGGGGTGACCACCACTGGCTGCTGTTCTCACGCACTACTGGTGGTCTGTGTATCTGCGGACACTGTTTACATTCTGCCCAGTTCGGCTCCTGATTGGCCACCTGGCTGCGTGACGTAGCTATTGCATAATGAGGGATGGCGCGTGGACAGGACACAACATGTGAGGCTGCTGCCATAGGGGGCGCTCTTCCCTCACCTACTTTCTCTAACACGTCAATTCCAGACTCGCAACTCCCAGCCAATCAGTACCATGTTTGCTTTTCGAAAGTAATGCCTCTTTTCTCTGCTTTCCACAAGAGCTGCCGGCAGCCGCTGATTGGCTGGGAGATGGTGAGGCAGAGTAACAGTGCATTATCATTCGCATCTATAGGTGCTCAGCTTGCAATACCCCCTGGAAACGGCCCATTTTGTTTCAGAGTCCATGGCCAAATATATCATCGCACTTACAAATTGGTGAAATGTTACAATATAAAATCCTCAAAAACCATAAATGGGCGTGGCTTATCCGGTTATGTTTCACACACATTACCCGATTCCGTCGTATTAACATATGATCTAGCCATTATCTAGCCAAGCATTTTCCATACGTATGTTCTGGGTTCAAATTGTCAAAATGTTTGCCACGGGCATACTAGTCTCTAAATAAAGTTTTCATTTATTTTGGTGGTTTATAAAAAGGAATTTACTCTAAGGGGGGTATTCAATTAGAAGCAAAAAGTCAGAGGGCCTGCGTCAGTCGATAGTGGCTCAGTGCGCATGCGCACGACGGAGCCGGCTCCGTCGTGCGCATGTGCGAGACCCGGATAGCGACGGCCAAACCGTTGTTCCGGGTTTCATACCAAAGGGGGCGTGCTGTCGATGCTGAGTGACAGCACGCCCCCTTTGGTGGGCGGGCCGGGGGAGTGGCTGCCCAAACGGAGGCGTTCCCATGTGAACGCCTCCGTTTCGTGGCGGCCCCACTGACATCACGAGTGATTTCAGTGGGAGAGATTTCGGCTCTGTGACAGGGTCTCATCGCAAGCCCGATGGTCTTGACCATCTTCCTGGCCGCTTGCTATAGTTGTGGATGGTCACCCACAGCTATGCGAGTGGCCAGGAGGCCACTCTAAAAAACAAGAAGGCCGGCCCTGATTCAGAGCGAGCGCTCTGTCAGAGCGTTCGGCTCTGAATCAGGGCCAGAGATCAGACTTTTCGCCATCATCGCCATTTTTTCTGGGATAAAGTATTGGGCGCATGCCCGCTTTATCCCAGTATTCAATTAGGATGCGGTGAAAACGGGACCCAGCGGAAAGGTAAGTATCAAAAACACCTGTCAGTTTATGGAGAAATCAGCCTGTCACCCCCCAAAAGATGTCCAGACATGGGGGATCACTATGGGTACCCCGGAATTGGCTTTTTGAAGATTGTCGGGGTTATTAAATAGCCGCAGCAGGTGCATAAATGCGGCTTTGAAGAAGGTGGTAAAGAATAGCATTTCGTTTATTTTTTGGGGAAGGGATAGGGTTAGGTTTAGGGTTCCCGGGAGGGACTTGGGGTTAGGCCCCCCCGGGAGGTTAGGGTTAGGCTAGGGGGATGGAGGGTTAGGGTTAGGCACCCCCAGGGGACTTAAGTTTAGGTGGCGGGGAAGGGGGGGTTAGGTTTAGGCACTTAGAGGGGAGATTAGGGTTAGGCACTGGGGGTGAAGGTTAGGCACCCCTAATGGAGGGTTAGGGGGTAGAATAGGTTAGTGAATACTTACGTGGGGACAATCAGGATTTTCATAATTATCGGGCTGCTGCTGTCGGGATTTGAACCGCCGGGCATGGGTCCGGTGGTAAATCATTCCCAATTCCTCAGATGCAGCATCCGTCTATTTATAGCCTGTCTCCGCTCATCAATGTCGTTGCTCCACAGCAGCTTCTCATGCCAGTGTGACTCTGGCGCCCACCCCTCACCCACAACTCCCCGTCCCACTCCTCCCTGGTGGCAGCTCTAGCCGCGGACCTGTGTGGCAGGCTCTAGCATAAGCACGGCTCCAGATCTTCCAGGAGCTGGATGTCAACAAGGATGCACCAGACGGAGCTGCGGGTAAGAGGGCATGGGAAGCGGGGGCCTGGGGCACCAGCATCAGAGTCTGGGGGACAACTCTTTGGTGGAGCAACTTTCCGGCATGTGAAGCAGTCGGCAGTCCTGGGTGATTTGTAGTTCCACCACAGTAGCAGTTTTACAGTATCTTGACTCAAACCCAGTCCTCAAAGACCCCACATCAGTTGGTTTTCCCCTTCATCAGGGGTATCAGGAGGGTTCCCACCCCATATCAGATTCGCCTCCATCAGGAGGACTCTGAGCCTTGTGCAAATTGCATTATACAGGTCACTATCTTACCTGTGACTAACGCATAGCTGTATGTACCTGAAAAGAGGGGGGGGGGGGGGGGGATGTCCTGCCTATTTATTTTAGTAAATAGGCCTAATCTAAACAAATTCATATATTCTATAATAGTGTTTTTGAGCGGATAGATAGATAGATAGATATGAGATGGAGGGCGGGATGCACTAATACTTACCGCCGGACATCGCAAATGTACACATCACATATACACTAACATATGCGATCTGTACAGCAAAGGACAGCTCTTCCGATAACAGCTGTCCTTTGCGATCTCTCCTGCACAGTAGACTTCCGGGTTTATGACACGGGAGACCATCTGCGCATGTGCAGACTGACGCAGCGGCCGCGGGGCATGCTGGGAGGGATCCGATTGGATCCCTCATATCAGCGCGATGCGGCAGAAGCCCATAGGCAACGCAGCCTGGCGGCTAGCAGAATGATGCATACGAAAAATTCGGTAAATGGGGTGTTTACCGCATTTTTCGTTTACTGCATCCCGCCCAGATAGATAGATATGAGATAGATAGATAGATAGATAGATAGATAGATATGAGATAGATAGATAGATAGATATTACATATATATGAGATAGATAGATAGATAGATAGATAGATAGATAGATAGATATGAGATAGATAGATAGATAGGTATGGGATAGATAGATAGATAGATAGATAGATACATAAATATAAGATAGATAGATAGATAGATATGAGATAGATAGTAAGGATTCTGCCTTTGAACCTCTATATAACCCATGCCTATACCTTCTAATATCCTTCCTATAAACCTCTAAGGATGACGCTAATTTGCGTACACAGTCATCCAGTAAATAAAGACTCCAGACTTAGAACATGTGGTTCCAAAACACAAAGTATTATTCAAGTAAAAGTACAGCAGTTACACGCTATGATCCTCATATAATCTTAGCGCAAAGAGATTATACAGACCCAAGTACAAATATACATACGCAGCGCTCTCTGGTCCAGATGTTAGGCATCAGCAAGAAACCCCTCGTCAATCAGCACAAAGACTAGGAACCCAGGGTCAGAGCACATATTTATACCCCCCAGAAGTAAACAACACAACGGAGAGGGCATATGTTACAAAGCATTTAATAGGTTGATTCAAATAGACACCACCCAGCCTCTAACAACTGGGGGTCTCTGGTTTCCTGCCTCATGCAATCATCCTAACAGTTGTTCATATTATGTACATTTTGTTGCTTGAAGTCTCTGCGGTCCATAAGTTGAGAATGTATGATGCGATCTCCACACCGATGGTACCGGAATACTGTTGAGAGAGTACGCATCAGTACAATTCCAAACATGGCTTACTTATCACGTATAAAACCTTAGTTACGAAATAACCTTAATTTCATAGCAATTATAGTAAATGCGCATACTTGAATCTTATACCTTAAAGCTTATTAAACCTTTTATGTGAATATGTAATGTGTAAGTATGCGGAGTGTGATGTAAAGACGCTAGTTAACTTGGGGCAGATGCGTGCGCATGAAGCTAATAAACAGCGTTTTCATACAGGATCTTATGCATTCGCTAATATGCGATTAGTTACCAGCGCAATTGTGCGTATTAATGTGTGTATGAGAAATGGTGCACTTAAAGCTCACTTAAACTAAGTGAACACCTAGCAGTGTGGAATGCTGAGCCTTATAGTTCCACACGCCCCCCTCTCTCAGCAGCCCCCACCCTTCCCAGGCTCAGAAGTACAGTCCTTTGTTCTCCCAGGTTCTTGTGTAAATGCAAATTAGCACAGCTACAAGACCCAAACCTCAGATAACACTCTTTGCTTTGAAGGTATTTTATTGCAGGAAGCCTGCTAGTGTAAGGTGTTACAAATGACCCTCTTGCTGTATTCGATCAGGGCCACCTGGAGTGAGAGTAGACGTTATGTCCAGGAAGCTTGTCTACACAAGCTAGTTGTCACGTGGCCATTTGCTCTGTTTAGCTAATGCAATCCAATTTTGACATACTGTAATAATATACACTTTATCCAGAGCACCCAAACTACGTAATGTCATGAAGTGGGCTTTTGATGAATCGCCGTAACTTATGGCAATGGTCACAGATGCAATCGCATGATGCTAATAGTAATATTGCCACATGTACTAAAGTGTGAGTTTATCTAAAATGGCGCTTAGGCGGCCATTCGCAAAATGGCGTCTTGCGATCAGTCGCAAGATGGTGTCGCTGCGATTCAATTTTAAACTGATCTTGTCTCAGCCAATAATCCAACTTCGACAATAGATAGATAGATAGATAGATAGATAGATATGAGATAGATAGCGAGATAGATATATATCATATTTACTTTCCCCTTTTTTTTTACGGGGCACTGAATTATAGCTAGCCTCCGGGCATCTGGGATGAATTTACGCCACTGCTGCTTCCAAAATGTATGTTTGATATCAGCCCATTGTCGAATAGATAGGAGAGTTAAGACCAGCAAAGTCATTAGTTACTGTGGTCACAAATGGTAAACCCTGAAAATTGCACCTCTTAGGAGGAGTTTCCAGGAGAAGCTAGCATGTGTGAATTCTTTTTCTTCAATTCCGTATAGTTCTAATCTGTGAGTAACATAATACCCTACAGTGTCCCCTCAGTCAATTTTGATTAGATATTTTTTACCTGCTTTATTTATATCACACCTAATTAGACTCTCCCCAGCCTTCCAAACGTTAATCATTTTCTCTGAACCCATCTCTTTATTAGAGATTACCCTACTCCCACCCAGCTAGGGCTGTAACTAGGGGTGGGCAAGCGGGACCACCCCTAGTTGCCACCCCAGAGCACAGGGCTTATGGGGTGGCACCATCACTACCATGTGGCACCTGTATTTGGCGTATTTAGAGAGCCATCGCAGAACTTCTTTCTGATCCTGGTAGTGCCGCCTCCTCACCGTGACATCATGACGTCAAATGTTTGGGGGTGGGGCTAGCACAGGGTGGATTATTGCCCTTTCTGTGGCTATGCTCCCACCTATACTACTCGCACTTGAACATCTTTACAATTAATTATGTCAATCGTCACTCACTTCTTTTGACTCAGCTGTGCCCTTTCCCCATTAGATTGTAAGCTTTCCTATGAACAGCTCCACCCCCTCATCCTCTATCTAGTGCTATGGAGCACTTTAGTATGTCACTCACCAACAATAATTATAATAACCATATAATGTCTCCTTATACAGTACCACATCCAAACTTTGTCTGTTATATCCTGCTAATGCCACATAGAAACCTAAAATCATGATTACCTCTGTAAAAACATTCTGCCCTGATTCCGTACAGTATACTGAATGTGATGTCTTATGCTAATATATTTTAACCCCGACCAAAAAAAAAACAACGACATGGACAGGTGTGATACAAAAGGTCAACAATAAAAAGGTTGACACTAATTTGGTCGACATGGATAAAGCTCAACATGACAGAATTTTGACATTTCAGAAGGCCAACAGGTACAAAAGGTCAACGCGTAAATGGTCAACACAAAAATGGTCAACATGATTTTGTTTTCTAATACCAATTTCACCCTGACCCTAACCCTCCCCTTGGTGCCTAACCCTAACCCGTCCCTCCTAATGCCTAACCCTAATCATCCTTCCTAGTGCCTAACCCTAACTGACCCTCCAGGTGCCTAACCCTCCGGTAAGTGCCTAACCCTAAAAATTTTAAAAGATGTGTGGACCATTCGTTTCCATGTTGAACTATAGAACCGGTCTACCTTTTGTATCTGTCGATCTTTTGTCATGTCGACATTCTTCCATGTTGACCTTTTGGTGCCAACCAAATCAGTCAACCTTTTCATTGTCGACTTTTTGTATGGAACCCATATAGACTTCAATTTCAATCTCACTAGGGAGTTCACTGGGGAGGGAAGGGTTGCTGTACAGAAATTGGGAAGTGTGGTGAGATCTTGAACAACTATAGTTATGTTGCTTGAAATCTCACCTCTCCTCAAAGAAGATATGACCTGATGGCAAAGGTACCTTTTAAAACAAAATTTACATAAGGCTTTCCTAGAACTTTTGGACACTGAAATGGTGAATGGTGCATAATGTGGGATAAGTTTTTGAAATGTATAACACTGTATTCTGGAGGAATACAGTTGGAGGCCCAGAAACGTGTCAAAAATGCTCACATTTCTGCTCTTACTCTGCTCAATAACAAATACGCCCAATACAAATGCAGTTGTCCTTTAAATAAAACTTCTCCTCTAGCAGTTCTTTGACATTTAATATAGGTAACAACATCTTGATATAAAAAATGGTCAGTAAATCAAATACAGAAATCTGTCATTGGTAAATAGCACCACTATGCTTGGAGTCAAGAGGAAAAATTTCAATTTCATGCTCAACAAGATGATATAAACAAGGATGATATAAACAGCGAGATATAAACAAGGATGCGACATTCGCTTCAGATCTTTTTCACATCAAAAACTCGGCATGGTTGGAAGTGCCTATGAACACTAAAGCAAGTACAGCAATCTATATCTCTTCACACATCTATCAGTACTTCTTCTGCAG
This sequence comes from Taudactylus pleione, assembly GCA_031769625.1. NCBI lineage: Eukaryota > Metazoa > Chordata > Amphibia > Anura > Myobatrachidae > Taudactylus > Taudactylus pleione. Next base: position 3,715,848 of record JAUIMM010000187.1, on the reverse strand, counting down.
CACCTAAGCATTCCTATATCACTACAGAAATGAATCATGTTTCTTTGTTGCTGCTTATGTCATTGTATGAACGACTGGTGCTCAAAAAAATAGAGGCTCATTAAGAGTTGAGTGTATTTGTAGCCAGGTGCAAAATGCTTCCCGCATGACAAACTCATTCACGTAATTATTTTGGGTTGCTTGCATGCACATTTTCAGAGGATACGTGTAATTCAAGGCATGCTTTAAGATTGTCACGAAAAGATGGCATGCTCAAGGTACCATATCCTCAAATTGGCAATTTACCCAACCTTGGCCCGCATGTTATCTCAACTATCTCTTCTCACACTCATCACACCCAAAACTTCCCATCCACCTTGTAACTCCAATCCCTCAAGCTATAGCCATATATCACTGCTCTTCTATGGAATATGGAACACAAAATCTGTTTATAATAAACTGAAATCCATATATGATCAATTAATTTCCAAATCCCTCATGCTCTTTGCCATTGAAGAATCCTATCTTACCTCCCCTAACACCACAGTCCATCAACTGTAGCCCAGTGCTAGATTTCCCACTAGGCATGTGAGGCACGTGCCTAGGGGTCCCACTTGCTGTGGGAGGCACAGCAGTCCCCCTGCATCAGAGCTTTCCAGTGCCCCAATTCAGCCACTGCTATTTGGACACAGAACAAAGACTACATCCCCCATGATGCATCAGGGGGAGTTTCAGGAGTGGGTGCATAGGTAGTCCAGGAGCCTAGAAGATTAGGTTCATATCGGGGAGAGTCTGGGAATGTTCGTATGTGCAATCTGGGAGCCCTGAAGAGGAGGTTCCTAGCATGCAAAAGGCCAAAAAAAACCAAGCAGCTGGAGCTAGCAAAATCTTGTCAGAATCCCAAATGGGAAAGGTGGAGAGCAGGCACCCAATAATTGTGTGTATCAGGATGGCCTGACCCCTAAATTTGCCCCTGCTGTAGCCATCATCTATGGGGAAGTCTTCCTCAGCTTTCACACATAGGAAGAGACAAGTTGGTGGAGTAGGCACTCTTTTTTCTTCATACTGCATCTTCCAAATCATACCCACAAACCCACTCGCCTTCTGTTCTTCTCCTTTGAAGTTCACACTATCCATCTAGACTCTCCTATCCCCCTACTCGTGCTGTCTCTTTCTACTACAACATAATCACTTCAATCCGAGAGAATGCAGCGTCGGCCACCACAGGCAGGGCCAGATTCTGTGCTAAATGCAAATGCGGCATCTAGAAATTTCTTGCAGACTGTGCCTGCGTCACAACAAGCAGACGCATCTCTGTGTTGGTCCAAGCAATTCTGAGTCAGAAGCATAGTATCCATTTCACCCCGGCTGTCCAATGTTTGTTACTGGGTGGCAATGGGACGGCATCTGGGTTTACGCACATAAGAGAGCCATCTCATGGGCATGTTTTTGGCGTGCAGTCGAAGTAATGGGGCCCTTATATCTGTGACTGGTTGCCTCAATTCCCCATTCTGCCGACAGCGGGATCGTGGAGTCAGGAATATTTAACATGTTGCAGAAACTGTAATTCCCAATTCCGACCCGAAAATGGTAATAATCGGCGAGTCAGCAATTTTTTTATGTCGAATTTCCAAGATCCCCCAATGGATTGGCGATCATCAATGGCCGCTGATGCGCTGATGGTATCAGGGATCGGGTTGGATCAGCAAAAAGGGGAATCATGATGGCCTAGAGTATCAGCATTATTTTCACAGCACCGCTGGGCCAAAAGTTTCTGCAAAATCTCTTTAAGTAAGTAAATTGTGCTTATCTGTCATCCTTAGGTTCAGTTATGTGGTGGTAGACAGGGTTTAGCTTCTGTTTGCCCACATATTTTATAATAGTGCAAAATCAGTGTGGGTGGCTGTCAATCACATTAACCATAAATCATTTGAATTGGTCCTAGACCACCAACTTGTGGCACCCCTGCAACTGCCCTGTACCACCCCGGGGAGCCGCGGCACCCAGTTTGGGAACCACTGCTCTATAGTATCCAACCGGTCTTTTATGCCTTGATCCCACTTTGTCACCTTCAACTTACTTCTCTGCCAAAAATGGGCTATTGGGGCCGGTAACGAGCAATGGAATGCAGTGGACAGTGATGGAAAAGTCCATATTGCCGTACAGGGTTGCTCTCAAAAAAACTCCAGGAGTCCTCGGAGATAGAGTCTGGATGATGAATAACACCTTAGATTAAACATTAGGGAGCAGAGCAAAATTAAGACCCCATGGGGCTTCAGGCAAGTCACTGGTTTGGGGCCTAAATATTATCTATCTATCTATTTATCTACACACACATATGGTACTTAGGGGATCATGGCCATAAATGAGCAGGCATGGCCATGTACTTCTGTGATTACCCGCTGAAGAAGGGATGTGACCGCTTCAACTAGGGGGAATGACTGCTTCTGCCTGACCTTTCTGAGACTAGGCCCCAGTACTTTGAACCATCTAGTCCCTTACTAGTTGCCCCTGACAGCCAATTTGCCTCAGCCATGTTGGTTGTGTGTTCTAAATGAAAAAGTTACCAATATGTGATACCCATAAGAGATGAGTTACCATTCTGTCCCATGGATCGTGCATTACTGGAGTCAACCCATGGTGGCGCTGTACTTGACAAATGCTGCCTCGAAACTGAGTGGTTGCTATGGGCAATTTCTACACTGGTCCACTTTTTAATTTCTTACACTGCTTGATGCATCTCCCCCATTGAGCTACCTTCTTCTGATTGATTTGCATTTATTAATAAGTTGAATAATTAGCAATATGTTCAGTGACACCATAACCTCAGATCACTAGGGACCAGTGGCGGCTGCAGAGGTGAGCCTGCAGCACAATCCAAACTTCAAATAGGAGAGTCACACCAACTGCTCTTCCAAACGCTGCCAAACATCGGAGACTAGGAGTCACTGGCAGTTGGTGTGGCTCCCCTATTTAAAATTTTGGACTGTGCTGCAGCCCCACCCCTATAGTCGCCACTGCTAGGCACCCAACAAAATGGCCGCTGTGTATACTATAGACTGCTAACAACTGAAATCCTATCAAACAATATGTGGTTTCTTTTTGTTCTATACTGCGATCTACCACACAAAATGGCATGTCATCTTTTATTTTGTGTAAACACAATAAATGCATTGCTTTTTTTCATGCTTGTAATACTTAAAGATTTATCACTACTCATGGTGCAATGCTCTTAAGAATGTAAAAATGATGGCTAAACCTTTACAGCAAGAGATATTTAGCTTGTGGTGCAAACCCTGGCTGTTTTATCTTCTAGATGGATATGCTGGAAACGTGCCACAATGAAACATCCATACAAAGGGCATTGTTGAATTAGCACATATAAAGCCCAAAATACCAAATATGACTTGTATCAAGTCACTACCTACACAAATAGTTGCGTTTAAAGTTTGTGTGTATGATGATCATTTTTAAATCAGCAGTGTCTGAATAAAATAGTTATTTTAAAAAGTAAAAGGACCACAATTTGTCATATCTATATATAGTATTTTAAAGGTGGAGTATTTACTGAGCTGAATAACATACAAAAATAACTTGTTTATACATAACCTAATATGCCCACCAGAGTAGCATTGTAAAAACTACTTCATGTGAAAATTAATTTCACAGTTGACCACAAATGTTTACAACATGTTTTGCCAATGGAAGCTGACCTTAAGCATTCCCAGTTTCAGCTTAAACACCCCATTCGCCATATGTGTTTGTTTATACGCATTTTTGTCCGAGGACCGTCCCGGTCTGAATGCTCAGTTTCAATGTACTTGGATGGGCAGAGCCTTGTTCCGGCCATGCCATCTTTGGTAAGCCCTAGCTGCTCCTCTGCAAGCTTTTGGTGCTATGGGCCTGATTTAGACCCGGTCGCAAGCGCTGAGCGTTCGCAACCAGGTTGATGGTGGCCCAGAGCACATGCGCATGACGAAGCCGGCTCCATCGTGCGCATGCGCGAGACCCGTATAGCGACGGGCAATCTGTCGCTCTGGGTCTCGCACCGAAGGGGGCGTGCTGTCAATGTTGAGTGACAGCACGCCCCCTTTGGTGGGCGGGTTGGGGGGGTGGCTGCCCAGACGGATGCGTTCCCATGGGAACGCCTACCGTTTGGGGGCGGCCCCACTGACATTACAAGTGATGTCAGTGGGAGAGCTTTCGGTTCTGTTTGAGCCGAAAGCTCTCTGGGGCTTGCGGCCACGAGACCCTACCACAAGGGTCTCGTCACAAGCCCGATGGTTGCAATGGTCTTGACCATCTTGACCATCATCCTGGCCGCTCGCATTAGCTGTAGGTAGTAACCTACAGCAATGTGAGCAGCCAGGAGGCCGCTCCATAAAAAAAAAAAAAAAGGCGCCCTGATTCAGAGCGAGTGCTCTGTCAGAGCGTCCGGCTCTGAATCAGGGCCTATATATGTATTATACGGCTCAAGCCACATACCTAATTTATGGAGCAAGGGAAAGTGCCACTAGTGGGTGTCCTCTGTAGATTTCATTTTTATTAGAATTTCCCAGTAACTGGCACTCAGTCCTTACAGACACATTGCAGTTGACTTTCAGTGCAGAAGTGAAATTCTAGGTGCACTCTAGCCTATAGGGTATAAAACACATAAAATTGCCACCTGTAATGCCTCTGGGTTCCAATCAACAGGTCTACAATAAAAAGGTCGACAGTGTCTAGGTAGACACCAACTGGTAGACAGACAATAGCTTGACAGGTATAAAAGGTCGACACACAAAATGTCTACATGTTTGAAGATCGACAGGTTCAAAAAGTCAACATGGTCAAAATGTTGACATTGGAATGGTCGACACGAAAATTGGTCAACACTTTTTTTGGGGTTAGGCACTTACTGGAGGATTAGGGTTAGACTGTAGAAAAGACTGTTAGGGCTAGGCACTTACCTCAATGGTTAGGGTTAGGCATCAGGAAGGAGGGCTAGGTACCAAGGGGAGGGATAAGGTTTGGGTGAAAAATAGGGTTAGAAAACAAAATTGTCGACCATTCCAATGAAGACCTTTTGTACCTGTCGATCTTCATTCATGTAGACCTTTTGTGTGTCGTCATCTTGTACCTGTCAACCTTTTGTACCTGTCGACCTATTGACTGTCGGGATGTAGTTAAGAGACCGACGCTGGAATCCTGACAAGGGAATTAAGATAGGTGTCGAAATACCGATGCCTATCTTAATCCCGACGCCAGAATCCAGAAGGATGCGTGCCCAAATGAAGGTAAGCTTGGGTGCCCGTAGAGTTAGCCATGGGGGGGTTAGGTTTAGGTCAGTTAGCGGGGTTAACGTTAGGATTTGGGGAGGGAGTATAGGGTTAGGCACCCTTAGGGGGGAGGGTTAGGGTCAGGCACCACTGGGGGGGTTAGGTTTAGGCACGAAGACTTTAGGAACTAACGGGGACAGTTAGGGTTAGGGTGCAGTGTGGGGAGGGTTAGGCTACAAGAAGGGAGGGTAAGTATACTTACCCGACCCCTGTCGGGATACCAACTATAGGGATGCCGCTGTCGTTATTGTGACAGGAGGCATCCCGACAGCCGACATTACATACCCATTCCTGACTGTACCAGTTGGTGTTGATCTTTTACAGAAGAAATAGAAATACTGCGCTCAGTTGATGGTATTACGTGTTCTGTTTGTGAACAGGTAATACAGTGGTAGCAATAATCTATAATGGAAAGGCACATATGTGATACAATCCATAAACCACAAGAGGAACGTATATTTCTGATAATTAGATTACCGGACTATTGATAACAAAAACCCTATGTCCAATATTAAATGTATTGTGCAATCATGCACAAATTCCAGCAAATCAAACAGTATAATGGTAAAAAATAAATGGTAATTATTTGGAGGTGTGCTAAACCGGAAAACCTGCACATGCAACTTGATCATCAGTGTCTGTTGCACCAACGTAAGAGAAAAGGGGACTGGTTGTTAGAAAAACCGGGATCAAATAACCGATGGACTGGTAGGCTGGAGTAATAATCTCCAGGAACAGGATATTGTATAGAAAAAATATATGTCTATATATAATGTTGTCTGAAACAATAGGTACCAGCGGCGTCCCGCTGGTACTATGGGGGTAATGATGAGCGCTTGGATGGGATGCCCGGGGTGGTCTTCTCGGGACTAAGAAGTACGGTGTAATCTACTGGGGGGAGGCTGTCTCCTGACAGAGCGTATGTCACTGTGCAGCACGGGTGTCGGAAGTATGCCTGAATAAACAAGCAACCGCTGGCAGCGTGCACTGGAGCGATCGCTGCTGTCTGAGGAAGAGATGGCACGGCAGCACCGCTCGCTAAAGCAGTGTGCCGCGTGTCTCCTCCTGGTGACAGGGACTTACCTCTCTCACCCTAGAGGGCACTGCTCCTTCCCCTGCCGGCTCTGTTCCTATCGATCAGCGCTTCTTGCTTCCTGTAGTGTCCGGGATGCGCCACGTGACTTGTGTTATACCAGGTGATTCCGTCCAGGTAGAGTAAATGGTACTTCAGGATAGTTCAGGATATGTACGAGTCTGCAAGCACTGGTCCTTTCTTGGTAATAGCAAAGGTCCTGATATGGGGTGAACTCGAACGCGTTTCAGCTGTGCTGGCCTTTATCAAGGAGTGTCGATCTTTTGACTGTCTATCTAATTACTGTAGATCTTTTCATCCACACCCAATGCATCTGACCCCAATGTTAACTAATTCTCCTGATTAATTTAAATCATACGTTAATATATGTTGAGAGCTATTCAGGAGGAAAATATAACATGGGGTGGCGGTTGATGCACCATTTTGTGCTTTGTTCTATATAAGGAAATTGAAGATATTGATATTACCTGAAATGTATCATATCATTGTGTCATATTGACTATCCCAGTACTGTCATAACCCTTCCCTGCGACTGCAATGCACTGTCATGTCTCTTTTACTGTGCAGACATTGCAGTACACAAAATTCGGCTGCATTCTCTGGTCACAACCCTTTCTAAAGATGGCAATGGATGAACTGGGTGCAACAACTGGCCCCAGCATTCTTTTTGCGTGCATGCAGACGGTAGAGGGGGGTGATAACTAGAGATGAGCGGGTTCGGTTCCCTAAGTACCGAACCCACCCGAACAAAGGGGATCTGAGTCAGATCTGAGTCGACTCAGAGTTTCCCACCTGACTGGGATCTGAAAACAAGGCAAAGCATCATCATCCTGCTGTCGGATTCTCGTGGGTTTTGGATTATATAAAGGTCCCGCGATCACCGCCATTCCGGCTGTGGAGAGTGAATAGAGAGGGTGTTGGGACCTGTCCTGTAATGCTGTGCATATGGGCTGGCTACAGTTGTGTTGCTTAATGTCCATAGGGGCTGGCTGTTGTCCATATAGAGGCTGGCTGGCTGTTGTTGTGACTGAGGTTGTCCTGTCCAACCATAGGGGCTGGCTGGCTGTTGTCCATATATAGGGAATGGCTGGCTGTTGTCCTGTCCATAGGGGCTGGCTGGCTGTAGTCATAGGGGCTGGCTGTTGTCCATAGGGGCTGGCTATTCTTCTGTGTTGTCCAGGGAGTGCTCTGTCCATAAGGGGTGCTCTTCATCCCCAATGTGAAAAAAAAAAAAAACTATTTTTTCTGTGTGCGTGTTAGCCACACCTGTCATCAATGTAGGTGCGCAGGGGTGCTGTGCTGCTGTCTGTCAAGGGACTGCTGCATTTTTCAGGGGTGTTCTTCACGCCCAGTGTGAAAAAAACAAAATTCTGTGTGTGGTTGCGTGTGTTAGCCCCAACTTAGCTGTGCTATAATTGCTTGGTGACACTGGTGTAAGACTGCAGTGAGTATGGAGGACAGTCACATAACCGGAGAGCAGGATCCACATACCAGTCTTGTAGCTGCCGGCAGAGGTCATGATGACGATGCAAGGCCGTCAACATCATCTATGAAGGCCGATGTACCAGGGCTTGAGTCAGGCCAAAAAGTCAGGCTAAAAAATATCAACTTTTACCCTGTTAAGGCAAAAAAAATCTAAAGCTAAGTCAGCTATAGACAAACAAAAAATTGGCAATATGCCATTCACTACACGAAGTGGCAAGGAAAGGATAAGGCCTTGGTCTTTATTATTTATGACTGGTGGTTTTAGTGATGACTTAAGCCCCTCTGCTTGTAGGAAAGGTACCGAAAAAATGTAAATTGTTAAGACTAGTAAGACACCGAAACCAACTGTGTGCTCCAAAAAAAATCACAAATCCCTGAGGAGAGTCCAAGTGTGTCCGCGGTTGCCATGTGTGAGCCTGACCTTTTGGATCCTCATTCCACCATTTGTGTGCCCTCTGAAAATGTGGGGATGAGCAGCACAAGTCAACATGCTGATGTAGAAAACGAGGATACTTCTGTGGAATTGCACGAGGAGGATGAGGAGGATATTTATGTAGTTGGCATTGACAACAAGGATGATGAGGATGTTGATGAGGATGTTGATGGTGAGGATGTTTGTGTAAAAACTGTAAATCAGGCAACAGTTGTTGCCCATGGTGGAAAAAATCCCATTGTTGCCATGCCTGGGCAAAGGACCAAAAAATCCACTTCTCATGTGTGGAATCATTTCCTCCCAAATCGGACAACTTTTGCCAAGACATTTGTATCCATTGCCATGTAATAGTGAGTAGATTAAAGGAATTTAACCATCTTGGAACCTCATCCCTGTTACGTCACTTGCATCAAATTGGAAAGGGTATAGAAACTTTGTGGACAAAAAAGCGAACAACAATCAGTCCAGTGTCACCTAGCTGCACCCTTCTATCTGGATCCAAGAGCCTGCAATCTCCACCACCAACACCTGCATCATCATGAACATCCTCATTCGTTATCGGAAGTAGTCCTGCATTCACTATCATAAGGACTGACTTCTCTCCTATCCGTTGTTCAGCAAAAGGATCCTTGAGTATTACGTCTGTTGCTGCTGCTGTTGCTATGACTTGATCTTCATCCCAGAAGGGGACCAGGAAGAAGACTGCTTTTAGTAGTTCAAGCACAACGAAACAATTGACTATCACACAATCTATTGCATTGGCAAACAAGTATGACAGCTAACACCCAATTGCACAGCGGACTACTGACGCCATAACAGCTATGTTGGTATTAGATGTGCATCCAGTATCCGCCATTAATGCAGTGGGTTTTAGAAAGTTAATGGAGGTCCTGTGTCCCAGCTACCGTGTCCCTTCTAGATTCCACTTCTTTAGAATAGCAATTCCCAATCTGTACAAGGACATTAAAAAAAACCTTATTAATGTCCCCCGAAATGCGGGAAATCATTGCAAAATGGCTTACAACACTTGGACTCTCCTCGGAATTTGTGATTTCTGACAATGCTAACAATATTGTGCGAGCATTACATGTGGGCAAATTCGAACACATCCCATGTTTTGCTCACACAATGAATTTGGTTGTGCAACATTTTTAAAAAAATTACAGGTGTGTGCAGGAGATGCTCTCAGTGGCCCGAAAGATTTCTGGACATTCAGCAACTGCGTGTCAAAGATTGCAGCACCAGCAAGAACTGTTGAATTTGCCCTGCCATCAGCTGAAGCAAGAGGTAGTAACTAGGTGGAATTCTACCCTCTAAATGCTTCAGCTACACTATGGCCTATGACATAGGGAAAGGAGCGGGAATGCACCTTAGTCAAGCGCAGTGGAGAACAATTTCCGTTTAATGCAAGGTTCTCAAACCCTTTGAACTTGCCACACGTGAAGCTAATTCAGACACTGCCAGCTTGAGTCAGGTCATTCCCCTAATCAGACTTTTGCAAAAGCAGCTGGAGAAACTGAAGGAGGAGCTGAAACGGAATGATTCTGCTAAGGATGTGGGACTTGTAGATCAAGCCCTACATTCGCTTCAGCAGGATCCAAGGGTCGTCAATCTCTTGAAATCAGATCACTATATTTTGGCGACCATACTTTATCCTAAGTTTAAGTCATACCTTGTGCCTTTCTTTCCGATGGACATAAATCTGAAAAGATGCAAACAGCTGGTGGTGAAAAAATTGTCAGCTGAAGCGGAACGTGACATGGCAGCATCTCCTCCTTCAGTTTCTACAGCTTCCAGGAAAAAAATACATTTTCCTAAGAGACCCACTGCTGGTGGTGATGCAGATCAGTCAGCAAAATCTAATAACATCTGGTTGGGTCTGCCTACAATGAGTGACATGTCTGCCGTGACTTTGTCTGATTCGGTCACCATTCAGAGAATGGTGGATGGCTATTTTAGGGATAGCATCCAAATAGGCATGTCATACAGTCCGTTTTACTACTGGCAGGAAAAAGAGGCCATTTGGAGTCCCTTACACAAACTGGCTTTGCTGTACTTGAGTTGCCCACCCTCCAGTGTGTACTCTGAAAGAGTTTTCAGTGCAGCCGGGAACCTTGTCAGTGATTGTCGTAGGAGGTTAGTTCCCTAAAATGTGGAAAAGATGATGTTCATCAATATGAATTACAAATTCCACGAGGAAGACCTTTACCAGCACTTAAGTCCAAAAAATACAGAAGCATCTGTAATGGTGGATTCCAGCAGGGACAAATTCATATTGTGTGAAGAAGAGGAGGATGTACACACTGATGGGGATGACGATGACAACATCTAATCTAATGTATTGTAAAGCCAGTTTGTGTATGGGATCATTGCCACCAATGTCCACTGCACATTGGCAGCTTGTTTTGTGGGGGGTCCAAACAAACCAATAATTTCAGCCACAAATGGCAGTCCCTGTTGCTGAAGTGATTGGCTTGTTAAACTGTGCATGTCTTGTTTCATATATACAACATAAGGGTGTGTTGGAGGGCCTAAGGACAATACCATTTTGTACCTTTTTCATTTCCATTATGTGCCGGTTGGGGCATTGCTGCCTGACATTATTAATGTTATGGTTTATGAATGTCCAGAAATTGTAATGGACACAGACAGCATCTCCTGCATGCCCCTTTCATTTTATTTAAAGAAAATTCTGAACCAATTGCTGCTTGTTGTGTCAACCCGATGGCACAAGTCGCATAACAGTGACATTCAGCCAAGGGTTCTCAGCCCTTAAGGCTGCTACATGGCCCAAAGGCCGCATCCTGCTTCACGGCCCAAAGGCCACCTGTCGTCACTCCTCACCAGCCCTCAACTTGCCAAGAGTTCCAGGCCTCAAGGCTGTTGCAGGACTGGTTCCTTCCTAATCATAGCTCTGTATTCCACTACTACTCAGCCCGGAGGCTGCATCAACAATTAACTATCAACTATCAATTCTTCAGCCAGTGGCTGTACCAATTATCAATTCCTCAGCCAGGGGCTGCTCCAATTATCAATTCTTCAGCCAGGGGCTGCGCCAATTACCAATATCAACTCTTCTTACTTCGGCCAGTGTCTGCACCAATAATCAATATCAACTCTTCTTATTTCAGCCAGTGGTTGCACCAACAATCAATTCTTCAGCAAGGGGCTGCACCAATTAATCAAGTATCAACTCTTCTTACTTAAGCCAGTGGCTGCGCCAACTATTAACTATCAATTCTTCAGCCAGTGGCTGCACCAATTATCAAGTATCAACTATTTTTACTTCAGCCAGTGGCTACGCCAACTATCAATTCTTACTTCAGCCAGTTATTGTATCAATTATCAACTATCAATTCTTCAATGCTCAAGGGGTACCCCAACCATCATCTTTGCACAGTCCTCAACTCTATTTATCACTAAGTTTTGAGCCAGCTAGCTGGATGCAACCTTTTGGCCCTTACCTAGATGAAAAAAAAATCAATATTGTGAGCTGTGAGGTGGTCAAAATTGACTGGAAATGAGTGGAAATAAATGTTATTGAGGTTAATAATACTGTAGGAACAAAAACAGGCCCATTTTATGTGATTTTAGCTGTTTATATGATTTAAGAAAAAATCCAGATCCAAAACGGTTTTGGCAAAACCAATCCAGGTCCAAAACCAGGGGAGATCCAGATCCAAAATCAAAACACGGGGGTCAGCGCACATCTCTAGTGATAACGAATCATGGGGGCGTGGTCTTGCATAACTGGGGCAATCTGTGAGTCAGAGGGAGTGGCCTTATGACATTCTACCATAGGGATGGCCATTGGTGGGTTAACCATTGTTGGTCCATCGTTGGTGCAATTGTTGGTTGACCTCGATGGTATGAAACCATTGACGGGAAGGCTATATCGATGGCCATACCTATTCTGCTGTTATAGCAAAACTCTCAAACATATCATATGCAATAATCTGGGACCTAATAAAAAATCTTGCGTTCAGTCATTAGCAAGTCTTTGTAAGGGGTAAAAAAATTACTCCTTATTATTGTGCTTTAGACCTTTCTTTACTGTGTAGAACCATTAGGTCTATATTTGCAATTACCATCCTGCATTTTTTAAGTGCCGGGCAGCGCTGAGCACCTCCAGCAGAGTGCTCAGATGCTGCCCGACTTCCTCTTCCCCCGGCTGGCACCACGCAGCCAATGCCGGCTGGGCCACCCACGTAACCCATCGCTCTACAGGACACAGACACCGCCGCCGAAAGTCCCGCCACCGAAAGCCCGCCGGAATGTCATTGTGGGGGCTGGGATGGGGGCTTTTTTTGTTTTTTTTAAACCAGGCCAATCCAGGGTATCCCAGGCACTTTCCCTTATTGTGTACGGTATCATAATGTTTCTTCATTCTATGCTATAGTTTTGCATATTGGAAACACATTGGGCGTGATTCAGAGTTGGACGCTATAGCTGCCAGAATTTTTTTTTTCAGCCGATAAGTTGTGAAAATATGATAATATGACAGACGCCAGGACTTGTACTAAGACTCCCACCAGAGCCATCACGGCTGTCCGCAACTGTGTACAGATAAGCAGCAGATCACGCAAACAATTACTTCCTAAGTGCGTCTATGGTCACTCAGAATGGGTGCTGTAACTGAGACGCTGGAGCCCTGTTTCCCGAGCTCGCAATCGCAGATGCAGGATGTGACCCTCCCCCTAAACATTAGCGACACGCTTGCGATTTTATCCAAAACTCCCCATTGCCTCCCCCAAACGCTCCCTGTCTGTCAATCACACTGCGAATGAAGACTCCCAACAGGCAACTACAGTAATGCACCTCGACACACGGGCAGCGCAACTCGCACGCATGCACAGTGAGCTGAAATTGCTCCATTTGCGTTCAACTCTGAATAAGGCCCTTTATTATTATTATTATTAGGGGTGAGCGGGTTCGGATTTCTGAAATCCGAACCCCCCCGAGCCCCCCCGATCCGAGTCCGATCCGAGTCAGGCTCGACTTTTCCCGCCTGACTCGGATCTGAAATCGAGGCAAAACGTCATCATCCCGCCTTCCGAGTCTCGCGGGTTTTGGATCCTATATAAGGTACCCGCGTCGGCGCCATTTTCTCACTCGGCTGTGGACAGTGAAGAGGGAGGGTGGGAGTTAGGGCTGTGTAGTGTAGTGTAGTGTAGTGTAGTGCTGCTGTTGTCCACTACTTCAAAGTCCATAGGGGCTGGCTGTGTTGTGCTGTGCTGCTGTTGTTAATAGGGGCTGTGTCCACTACTTCAAAGTCCATAGGGGCTGGCTGGACTGTGTTGTGCAGTCAGTTCTCCATAGGGGCTGTGTCCACTCCAAAGTCCTGTGCAGTGTCCCAGTCCTAAAGGAGTGCTGTAGTGTTGTCCAGGGGGTGCTCTGTCCATCAGGGGTGCTCCCCCCAAGTGCTAAAAAAATAATATATTTTCTGTGTTTGTGAATTGTGTGCGCAGTAGCCGCACGTGCATCAACAAAGTAGTGCCAAGCGTGCGCCTATGTCATAAGTAAAGGGCCGGCTGGCTTGACCGTTAAAGGGTGCTGTAACCCCCGAAAGTACACTCCAGTCCAAACCAAAAAAAAATTATTTTCTGTGTTTGTGAATTGTGTGCGCAGTAGCCGCACGTGCATCAACAAAGTAGTGCCAAGCGTGCGCCTGTGTCATAAGTAAAGGGCCGGCTGGCTTGACCGTTAAGGGTGCTGTAACCCCCGAAAGTACACTCCAGTCCAAACCAAAAAAAAAATTATTTTCTGTGTTTGTGAATTGTGTGCGCAGTAGCCGCACGTGCATCAACAAAGTAGTGCCAAGCGTGCGCCTGTGTCATAAGTAAAGGGCCGGCTGGCTTGACCGTTAAAGGGTGCTGTAACCCCCGAAAGTACACTCCAGTCCAAACCAAAAAAAAAATTATTTTCTGTGTTTGTGAATTGTGTGCGCAGTAGCCGCACGTGCATCAACAAAGTAGTGCCAAGCGTGCACCTGTGTCATAAGTAAAGGGCCGGCTGGCTTGACCGTTAAGGGTGCTGTAACCCCTGAAAGTACACTCCAGTCCAAACCAAAAAAAAAATTATTTTCTGTGTTTGTGAATTGTGTGCGCAGTAGCCGCACGTGCATCAACAAAGTAGTGCCAAGCGTGCGCCTGTGTCATAAGTAAAGGGCCGGCTGGCTTGACCGTTAAAGGGTGCTGTAACCCCCAAAGTACACTCCAGTCCAAACCAAAAAAAAAATTATTTTCTGTGTTTGTGAATTGTGTGCGCAGTAGCCGCACGTGCATCAACAAAGTAGTGCCAAGCGTGCGCCTGTGTCATAAGTAAAGGGCCGGCTGGCTTGACCGTTAAAGGGTGCTGTAACCCCCGAAAGTACACTCCAGTCCAAACCAAAAAAAAATTATTTTCTGTGTTTGTGAATTGTGTGCGCAGTAGCCGCACGTGCATCAACAAAGTAGTGCCAAGCGTGCACCTGTGTTATAAGTAAAGGGCCGGCTGGCTTGACCGTTAAGGATGCTGTAACCCCCGAAAGTACACTCCAGTCCAAACCAAAAAAAAAAATTATTTTCTGTGTTTGTGAATTGTGTGCGCAGTAGCCGCACGTGCATCAACAAAGTAGTGCCAAGCGTGCGCCTGTGTCATAAGTAAAGGGCCGGCTGGCTTGACCGTTAAAGGGTGCTGTAACCCCCGAAAGTACACTCCAGTCCAAACCAAAAAAAAATTATTTTCTGTGTTTGTGAATTGTGTGCGCAGTAGCCGCACGTGCATCAACAAAGTAGTGCCAAGCGTGCACCTGTGTCATAAGTAAAGGGCCGGCTGGCTTGACCGTTAAAGGGTGCTGTAACCCCCGAAAGTACACTCCAGTCCAAACCAAAAAAAAAATTATTTTCTGTGTTTGTGAATTGTGTGCGCAGTAGCCGCACGTGCATCAACAAAGTAGTGCCAAGCGTGCACCTGTGTCATAAGTAAAGGGCCGGCTGGCTTGACCGTTAAGGGTGCTGTAACCCCTGAAAGTACACTCCAGTCCAAACCAAAAAAAAAATTATTTTCTGTGTTTGTGAATTGTGTGCGCAGTAGCCGCACGTGCATCAACAAAGTAGTGCCAAGCGTGCGCCTGTGTCATAAGTAAAGGGCCGGCTGGCTTGACCGTTAAAGGGTGCTGTAACCCCCAAAGTACACTCCAGTCCAAACCAAAAAAAAAATTATTTTCTGTGTTTGTGAATTGTGTGCGCAGTAGCCGCACGTGCATCAACAAAGTAGTGCCAAGCGTGCGCCTGTGTCATAAGTAAAGGGCCGACTGGCTTGACCGTTAAAGGGTGCTGTAACCCCCGAAAGTACACTCCAGTCCAAACCAAAAAAAAATTATTTTCTGTGTTTGTGAATTGTGTGCGCAGTAGCCGCACGTGCATCAACAAAGTAGTGCCAAGCGTGCACCTGTGTCATAAGTAAAGGGCCGGCTGGCTTGACCGTTAAGGATGCTGTAACCCCCGAAAGTACACTCCAGTCCAAACCAAAAAAAAAAATTATTTTCTGTGTTTGTGAATTGTGTGCGCAGTAGCCGCACGTGCATCAACAAAGTAGTGCCAAGCGTGCGCCTGTGTCATAAGTAAAGGGCCGGCTGGCTTGACCGTTAAAGGGTGCTGTAACCCCCGAAAGTACACTCCAGTCCAAACCAAAAAAAAATTATTTTCTGTGTTTGTGAATTGTGTGCGCAGTAGCCGCACGTGCATCAACAAAGTAGTGCCAAGCGTGCACCTGTGTCATAAGTAAAGGGCCGGCTGGCTTGACCGTTAAGGGTGCTGTAACCCCCGAAAGTACACTCCAGTCCAAACCAAAAAAAAAATTATTTTCTGTGTTTGTGAATTGTGTGCGCAGTAGCCGTACGTGCATCAACAAAGTAGTGCCAAGAGTGCGCCTGTGTCATAAGTAAAGGGCCGGCTGGCTTGACCGTTAAAGGGTGCTGTAACCCCCAAAGTACACTCCAGTCCAAACCAAAAAAAAAATTATTTTCTGTGTTTGTGAATTGTGTGCGCAGTAGCCGCACGTGCATCAACAAAGTAGTGCCAAGCGTGCGCCTGTGTCATAAGTAAAGGGCCGGCTGGCTTGACCGTTAAAGGGTGCTGTAACCCCCGAAAGTACACTCCAGTCCAAACCAAAAAAAAATTATTTTCTGTGTTTGTGAATTGTGTGCGCAGTAGCCGCACGTGCATCAACAAAGTAGTGCCAAGCGTGCACCTGTGTCATAAGTAAAGGGCCGGCTGGCTTGACCGTTAAGGGTGCTGTAACCCCCGAAAGTACACTCCAGTCCAAACCAAAAAAAAAATTATTTTCTGTGTTTGTGAATTGTGTGCGCAGTAGCCGCACGTGCATCAACAAAGTAGTGCCAAGCGTGCGCCTGTGTCATAAGTAAAGGGCCGGCTGGCTTGACCGTTAAAGGGTGCTGTAACCCCCGAAAGTACACTCCAGTCCAAACCCAAAAAAAATTATTTTCTGTGTTTGTGAATTGTGTGCGCAGTAGCCGCACGTGCATCAACAAAGTAGTGCCAAGCGTGCGCCTGTGTCATAAGTAAAGGGCCGGCTGGCTTGACCGTTAAAGGGTGCTGTAACCCCCGAAAGTACACTCCAGTCCAAACCAAAAAAAAAATTATTTTCTGTGTTTGTGAATTGTGTGCGCAGTAGCCGCACGTGCATCAACAAAGTAGTGCCAAGCGTGCACCTGTGTCATAAGTAAAGGGCCGGCTGGCTTGACCGTTAAGGGTGCTGTAACCCCCGAAAGTACACTCCAGTCCAAACCAAAAAAAAAATTATTTTCTGTGTTTGTGAATTGTGTGCGCAGTAGCCGCACGTGCATCAACAAAGTAGTGCCAAGCGTGCGCCTGTGTCATAAGTAAAGGGCCGGCTGGCTTGACCGTTAAAGGGTGCTGTAACCCCCAAAGTACACTCCAGTCCAAACCAAAAAAAAAATTATTTTCTGTGTTTGTGAATTGTGTGCGCAGTAGCCGCACGTGCATCAACAAAGTAGTGCCAAGCGTGCGCCTGTGTCATAAGTAAAGGGCCGGCTGGCTTGACCGTTAAAGGGTGCTGTAACCCCCGAAAGTACACTCCAGTCCAAACCAAAAAAAAATTATTTTCTGTGTTTAGCCGCACGTATATATCAAATCGATATAACATAAATGGAGGACCAAACTTTCTCCAATAAAAATAAAATAGAGAAAGATCAAGAACCACTTCCTCCTAGTGCTGAAGCTGCTGCCACTAGTCATGACATAGACGATAACATGCCATCAACGTCGTCTGCCAAGGCCGATGCCCAATGTCATAGTAGAGGGCACATACAATCCCAAATGGCAAAGTTCAGGAAAATGACCTTGAAAAAGACATTTAAATCAGCTGAAGAGAAACGTAAACTTGCCAATATGCCATTTACGACACGGAGTGGCAAGGAACGGCTAAGGTCGATCCCTAGTATGTTCATGACTAGTGGTTCAGCTTCACATGACGATGGAAGCCCTCCTCCCACTAAAAAAATCAAAAGAGTTAAGCTGGCAAAAGCACAGCGAAGAACTGTGCTTTCTAAGAAGATATCACAAATCCCCAAGGAGAGTCCAAGTGTGGTGGTGGTTGCGATGCCTGACCTTCCCAGCACTGGACGGGAAGAGGTGGCTCTTTCCACCATTTGCACGCCCCCTGCAAGTGCTGAAAGGAGCACCCACAGTCCACTTGCTGATATGCAAATTGAAGATGTCACTGTTGAAGTACAACAGGATGAGGATACTGGTGTAGCTGGCGCTGAGGAGGAAGTTGGCGAGGAGGATTCTGATGGTGATGTGGTTTGTTTAAATCAGGCTCCGGGGGAGACAGTTGTTGTCCGTGGGATGAAAAAGCCCATCACGGTCATGCCTGGGCAGAAGACCAAACATTCCACCTCTTTGGTCTGGCAATATTTCTATCCAAATCCGGACAACAACTGTCTTGCCATATGTACCATATGTAAAGGTGAAATAAGTTAGGGGTAGGGACGTCAACCACCTAGGAACATCCTCCCTTATACGGCACCTGCAGCGCGTTCATAAAAAGTTACTGTCAAGTTCAGAAACTTTGGCTAAGACCGTAAGCAGTCCAGGGACACCTAAATCCTGTTGTCCTGTTGTATCCAAGCGCCTGCAAACCACACCGTCAACTCCCTCCTCGTCAATTTCCTCCTTAGTCAGGATCGGAAGTAGTCCTGCAGGCCATGTCACTGGCATGACTGACTCTCCTATCCGGGATTCCTCTGGAGGATCCTGCATTGCTACGCCTACTGCTGCCGCTGCTGCTGTTGCTGCTGCTGGGAGTCGTTCATCATCCCAGAGAGGAAGTAGGAACACCACTACTTTTACTAAACAATTGACCCTCCAACAGTCCTTAGCGAGGAGGATGAAGTACGACAGCAGTCATCCTGAAGCAAAACGTATAACTGAGGCCTTGACCGCTATGTTGGTGTTAGACGTGCGTCCGGTATCCGCCATTAGTGCAGTGGGATTTAGACAATTGATGGAGGTAGTGTGTCCCCGGTTCCAAATCCCGTCTAGATTCCACTTCACTAGGCAGGCGATACCGAGACTGTACAGAAACGTCAGAAAAAGTGTCCTCAGTGTCCTGAAAAATGTCGTTGTACACAATGTCCACTTAACCACGGACATGTGGACAAGTGGAACAGGGCAGACTAAGGACTATATGACTGTGACAGCCCACTGGGTAGATGTATCACCTTACGCAGCAACAGCAGCAGCGTCACCAGTAGCAGCATCTCAGAAATGCCAGCTCGTTACAAGGCAGGCTACGCTGTGTATCACCGGTTTCAGTAAGAGGCACACCGCCGACAACCTCTTAGAGAAACTGAGGGAAATCATCGCCCAGTGGCTTACCCCACTTAGACTCTCCTGGGGATTTGTGATATCTGACAACGCCACCAATATTGTGCGGGCATTACATCTGGGCAAATTCCAGCACGTCCCATGTTTTGCTCACACAATAAACTTGGTGGTGCAGAATTTTCTGAAAAGCGACAGGGGCGTGCAGGAGACGCTTTGGGTGGGCCGAAAAATTTCTCGCCACTTTCGCCATTCAGCGACTGCGTGCCGAAGACTGGAGCGCCAGCAAACACTCTTGAACCTGCCCCGCCATCACCTGAAGCAAGAGGTTGTGACGCGGTGGAACTCAACCCTCTATATGCTTCAGAGGATGGAGGAGCAGCAAAAGGCCATACAAGCCTATACATCCACCTATGACATAGGCAAAGGAGGGGGTATGCACCTGACTCAAGCGCAGTGGAGAATGATTTCCGTGTTGTGCAAGGTTCTCCAGCCCTTCGAACTTGCCACACGTGAAGTCAGTTCAGACACTGCCAGCTTGAGTCAGGTCATTCCCCTCATCAGGCTTTTGCAGAAGCAGCTGGAGAAAGTGAAGGAGGAGCTAAGACGGAGCGATTCCGCTCGGCATGTGGGACTTGTGGATGAAGCCCTTCATTCGCTTTGCCAGGATTCCAGGGTGGTCAATCTGTTGAAATCAGACCACTACGTTTTGGCCACCGTGCTCGATCCTAGGTTTAAAGCCTATGTGGTGTCTCTCTTTCCGGCCGACACAAGCCTGCAGAGGTGCAAAGACCTGCTGGTGAACACACTGTCAGCTGAAGCGGAACGTGACACGTCAACGGCTCCTTCTTCATTTTCTCCTGCAACTGGGGCTGCCAGGAAAAAACTTAGGTATCCTAAGCAACCCGCTGGCGGTGATGCAGGGCAGGCAGGACCAAGTTTGGACATCTGGTCCGGACTGAAGGACCTGGCAACAATTTCTGACATGTCTACTGTCACTGCATATGATACTGTCACCATTGACAGAATGGTGGAGGATTACATCGGTGACAGCATCCAAGTAGGCATGGCAGACAGTCCATACCTGTACTGGCAGGAAAAAGAGGCAATTTGGAGGCCCCTGTACAAACTGGCTCTATTTTACCTGAGTTGCCCCCCCTCCAGTGTGTACTCCGAAAGAGTGTTTAGTGCAGCCGGGAACCTTGTCAGCGAAAGGCGTAGGAGGTTGCTTCCACAGAATGTGGAGAAGATGATGTTCATCAAAATGAATTATCAGCTCTTCCAGGGAGACCAGCCTCCAGAAGGTACAGAGGGACCTGTGGTGGTGGATTCAAGTGGGGACGAGTTAATACTTTGTGAGGATGAGGATGTACACACTGAAGAGGGTGAGGAATCGGTGGATGAGGAGGATGAGGATGACATCTTGCCTCCATAGAGCCAGTTTGTGCAGGGACACATTAATTGCCAGCTTGTTTTGTGGGGGCCCAAACGAACCAATCATTTCAGCCACAGTTGTGTGGCAGACCCTGGCGCTGAAATGATTGGTTTGTTAAAGTGTGCATGTCCTGTTTATACAACATAAGGGTGGGTGGGAGGGCCCAAGGACAATTCCATCTTGCACCTCTTTTTTTTCTTTGCATTATGTACAGTTTGGGGCCTAGTTTTTCAAACTGCCATCCTGTCTGCCACTGCAGTTTCACGCCTAGATGGGTCACGTGTTTGTGCCGCCCACTCGTGTCGCTTAGCATAGTCATCCAGCTACCTCGGTGCAACGTTTTGGACATAAAAACACTATTGTGAGGTGTGAGGTGTTCAGAATAGACTGGAAATGAGTGGAAATTAAGGTTATTGAGGTTAATAATAGCATAGGAGCAGAAAAACCTACAAATTCTGTGATTTTAGCTGTTTTTATGCTTTTTTAAAAAAAAATACAGATCCAAAACACAAAACCCAGAACCCAAAACACGGAAGGGTGGTTTTGGCAAAACCAATCCAGATCCAAAACACGAAGAAAGATCCAGATCCAAAACCAAAACACAAAACACGAAAAGTGGCCGGTGCACACCCCTAATTATTATTATTGAGATATGTAAGGCTTCACATGCAGTGGAGGAAAGAAGACATATATAAAATTAGAGATAATTGGTTTGGTTTTGCTGAAATACGAAACAACCGAACTTTGGGGTTATGAGTCCTGGCTCAGATCACTTTTGGGGGTTCCGAGTAGAAACTTGTCCTGGCTCGGCACTACCCGTAAGTTCGGATCTAGAAAACGGATGTCGGGTTTTGGATTGCATGTTAACATGTCCAAAGTACATGATTTTCGCTGTGTTTAGCAATTTTAAAGAAATTCAAAACCAAAACTGAACAAAAACACTTGAGGGTGTTTTTTCCAAAACCAATACCATCAGGGACGCAGGGCCGTAACTAGGGTGCTGCGACCAATGCCATGGCACAGGGCACCGCAGGGAAAGGTTTGGACCTGACAATTTTCCTGTTTATTATCATTCTCACTTGTAGCTTCCTCTTCTTTTATCCCCAGAATCTCCTGGCCTCCCCTATCTCTTCCCTGGTCCTTTCCCATGAGGTCAGGGCCTTTTTTCAGGTGCACTATCTTATGTCCATATTTAAAATATGGGGGGGCACCAATGCTCTCTGGCATAGGGCACCAAAAAGTCTAGTAACCACTCCTCAGGGGCATGCAGTACCCTGTCATACTTCCTCCTCTGTGTGTTATACTTTTGAAATAAAAACTGTGTACCTCCCCAGCCATTGATCTCACCGCTCGTCACTGAATACCATAATATTTGACAGGTGGGATTAGAGTAAACTCTACTATAGAAGGGCTTTCGCTGGGCATTTACGGAGTGGAAGGTTGTGCGAGAAACTGATAGTTAGCAGTACGGAAAATGTCTTGTAGGTTGGTGTAAGAAGTGGTTACAATTAGAGATGTGCGCCGACCCACGTGTTTTGGTTTTGGATCTGGATCTACCTTGGTTTTGGAACTGGATTGGTTTTGCCAAAACCTCACCTCCGTGTTTTGTTTTGGTGTTTTGGTTTTGGATCTGGACTTTTTCTTAAAAAATCATAAAAACAGCTAAAATCACATAAAATGGGCCTGTTTTTATCCCTACAGTATAATTAGCCTCGATAACATTTATTTCCAGTAATTTCCAATCAATTTTGACCACCTTACAATATTATTTGCTTCATCTAAATTAAGGCCAAAAGGTTGCATCCAGCTAGCTGGCTGACTAAGCTAAGTGACACAGTGGGCGGCACTAACATGTGGCAGTTTAGTTTCTAATTTCCAACATGGATACAGTGGGTTATACAGTGTGGGTTGGATACAGCAATAGTGCACTTACTGTGACAGCAGTGTTGGCAGAGTGGGGTTGCTGATGGTGTCCTCCTCAGTACATGGAATGGCAGTGCTGCGGTACTGGCAGTGTCCTCAGTGAAGGGTTCCGGTGATGTCGGCAGTGCAGGGGTGCCAGCGGTGTCTTAGTGCAGGTTTGCAGGCTGTGTCTGCAGTGCGGGGTGCCAGCGGTGTCTTAGTGCAGGTTTGCTGGCTGTGTCGGCAGTGCGGGGGTGCCAGCAGTGTCTTAGTGCAGGTTTGCTGGCTGTGTCGGCAGTGCGGGGGTGCCAGCGGTGTCTTAGTGCAGGTTTGCTAGCTGTGTCAGCAGTGGGGGGGTGCCAGCGGTGTCTTAGTGCAGGTTTGCTGGCTGTGTCGGCAGTGCGGGGGTGCCAGCGGTGTCTTAGTGCAGGTTTGCTGGCTGTGTCGGCAGTGCGGGGGTGCCAGCAGTGTGTTAGTGCAGGTTTGCTGGCTGTGTCAGCAGTGGGGGGGTGCCAGCGGTGTCTTAGTGCAGGTTTGCTGGCTGTGTCGGCAGTGCGGGGGTGCCAGCGGTGTCTTAGTGCAGGTTTGCTGGCTGTGTCGGCAGTGCGGGGGTGCCAGCGGTGTCTTAGTGCAGGTTTGCTGGCTGTGTCGGCAGCGCGGGGTGCCAGCGGTGTCTTAGTGCAGGTTTGCTGGCTGTGTCGGCAGTGCGGGGGAGCCAGCGGGGTCTTAGTGCAGGTTTGCTGGCTGTGTCGGCAATGCGGGGTGCCAGCGGTGTCTTAGTGCAGGTTTGCTGGCTGTGTCGGCAGTGCGGGGGTGCCAGCGGTGTCTTTAGTGCAGGTTTGCTGGCTTTGTCGGCAGTGCGGGTGTGCCAGCGGTGTCCTCAGTGCAGGTTTGCTGTGTTAGCAGTGCAGGGGTGCTAGTGGTGTCCTCAGTGTGGGAGTGTTGGCAATGTCAGCAGTGTGGGGGTCGCTGACGGTGTTCTCAGTACGTTGGGCAGCAGTGCAGGAGTGTCGGCAGTGGTGGTGTCGGCAGCGGGGGATGCTACCAGTGGGGGTGCCGGCAGTGTCGGCAGCGGGGGGTTCCGGCGGCGGGGGATGATGGGCGCCATGTTCTTTTTCTTCTTTTGTTCTGTTTTCAATGGGCTTAACGCTGATTGGCTGAAAGCCGTGGCACACAGCTCTCTCAGCCAATCAGCGTTAAGCCCGCTGAAAACAAAGCCTTGCGACTCGACAGAGGGGTCGCAAGGTTTTGCCTCGGGTCAGTGATCCGGGGCAGGCAGGGAGATCCGAGCTGTGCTTGGATCACCCCGGATCCCCCAAATTCGGGTGGGTTTGGATCTCTGAGATCCGAACCCGCTCATCTCTAGTTACAAGAGGCGATGCACGGTGCAAACCAGAGGCAGAGCGCAAGAGGAAAGTATTTTTAGATGAGATTTGAGATATATGAAGGTGTGGTGTTATTGAAGCCTTCGCATATAAGAGTGAGTTACTTGACCTAGTTTCTGGGGGACACAGCGATATAGTGTAGGGATTTGCAAAGTGGTTTCACAGATGTGGAGCTGCGAGAGAGGAAGATCAGTCTTGCTGTGGAAGTTAGGGAGGAGGAGGTTGGAATAGTCAAGACAAGATATTTTAGAGAGGTGAAGAGCTTTGGTAGCATCTTGGGTAAGAAAAGTGTGTATTCTGGTAAAGATTCGAAAGGTGAGACAAATTGTGATGTTAATGGAGCTTTGAGGGAAAGTGATGGAGATTATAAACTCTGTTTTGGACATGGTGATGCTTTAGACAACATGTGGATATCCTTGTGGAAATAGCATAGTGGCAGTAGTATACATGAGATAGTACTCGGGGAGGGAGGGGAGGACGGGAGAGGTGCTGTAGATTTGAATGTTGTCATCTGGATATGGTAATGGAGCCTGAATGAAAGGCTTAGTTACAAAAGGGAAGAGGTGTACAGGGGAGAAATCAGAGAGCTAAGCACAGAGCCTTATGAGACCCCAACAGATATAAGAAATGGAGGGCAGGATGAACTAACAGTAGAGAAACTAAAGGAGCATACGCAGCCTGAGTACTCACTGTGTGCGACGAGACTTGCACATTCTGAGACAGGTCAGACCTACTGCGAGGTATTACCTATGTGAGAAAGCAGCAGTGGGCATCTCTATGCTGGCTGAGCAGTGGGAGACATTAGCATATTTTCGCAGCTGCATTGCTTGCGATTACGCAGCTGCGATTGCAATTGCGATCGGTGCTGAATCAGGCCCTCTGTTAATTTATGTCTATCTTATATATAAAATGAATTGGTCTGTTTGTTTGTTTGTCTGTCCGGTTATGCATTCGGACACCCCTGCACCGATTGGGATGAAACCAATGCGAGGTGGTCCAGTTGGATCCTGCCCAGGTTTTAAGGGGGTTAGGGTTCTGGGCAGACCTCCCGTTGGTGTACACTGGGCAGAACTTTGACCCGGGGAGCCTGTTCTGGATCTTCTGTTCTGGGCCTTCCACTGGATGGATTTGAGTGATTGGTCTGGGATGCCTAACTTAATACCGTGAAGATTTAAACCTGGGCAACGCCGGGTACTTCAGCTGGTGTCATCTAAATTCAAGGCTCACGGTGGATGCCTTTAGAGGCGTGCACAGGTCTATTAAAAAGAAATAGATCAAATAGATAATGTATTTTTGTATTGTAAACTTTATATCCAAAATATGACAAATGTGTTCTCTCCCCTAGATGTGGAAAGGGGATAATTGTATTTGCCTTATTATACCGTATAGATCACATATTCAGTGCCTTGATATGGTTTGAAAGGTGAACAGATGGCATTTTATTTTTAGCTCACATTAACACAGACCATCAAATGCTTACTAGACTGATATAACAGAATAATGTACTGAAACAAAAAGCAGATTTCTAAATACGTCTCATAATATTGTGTAGCATTTTTCATGGATTAATAGTACAAGTTTTATTTTTTTTTTCAGTGAAAACCATTTAATGTAACAAGCAATTTGACATGTTCTGCAGATTACCATGTCTAATATGCCAATCCAAGAAAAAGTATTGCAAACTAGAGTGTGTATTAATATAAAAGGCAAACTTCAAATACACAAATACACAAATACAAATATTGTAACGACATGAAAATATTCCTTAAGGGTCTGGATTTAACTTTTGTGCCTGTACGGCACATATTCCACATGTCACAGAAAATAAAGTGAAGAAGAATTGTGCCCCTTTCTCCGGTCACATCAGTCTGACCTGGGGGCAGGATGCAGCAATGGGAGTAATGCGATCAAACCCTGCACCAAGCCTCGGAATGCTATGCGGTGGGTAACGCCATCTTCACATGGGTCTATGGGCTTCTATTCGGATAGTGCTGTAAGAGAGAGCCAATTGGATCCCTCCCAGCACCCCACACGGTGTGTGTGTAATTTTACGCATGCGCAGAATCACACCAGTGGGTCTTCTGGGTCATAGACCTGGTAGTCCCTCGTTCGCAAAGGACAGTTCTTACAGAGAGAGCGGTCTTTTGTGATTTTCTTCATGCATACCAGCCAGGGGCGTCTTAACAGAGGAGGGGACCAGTGTGCACTCCCTGTGCGGGGCCCCCTCCTCTCCCCCCGGTGGCCGGCAGCCGACTGCTGTGGCTGGCCAGCCACAGGAGCATTAGTAGACTCCGGGCACTAGAGTGTGCCCAGAGTCTACTGCGCATGCGCAGAATACAGGAAACATGGCCATCGCGGCCATTTTCCAGCGTTCTGTAGACTCTGGGCACTAGAGTGTGCCCGGAGTCTACGGCGCATGTCCGCGGTGGCCATTTTCCCGTGGTCTGAGCAGCGCCGACACCCGTCGTGGGACCACGGACAGGTAAGTTAAAAGAAATATGGGTGCAGGGTGTGCAGTGCGGGGCCACCCTGGATCCGGGGGACCGTGTGCCCCGGCACAGTGAACTCATTATAGATACGCCACTGATACCACCGTAACCAAAGCCAGCATGCATGCGAAGGGTGGGGGGATACATCGCATCCCAAATACGACCCATTATGCATCCCGCCCTCGGTGTTCAGTATCCCCCACGGCGAAGTGAATACTGAACTTCATCATTGGGGGCCCATATGATGAACAGGTTGGAAGCTGATTGGTTGGTTCTTTATCTCTCCACTTTATCACTCTCCAAGCTTTAATTAATCTCCCCCTAAATACTCTCACTTTCTCAAGGCTGATATCCCTATAGGTCATTATTACCATTCACATGTTACATCTTTGACCTGAATGAAAAGAAAGACATTTGCAATGTTAGAACAATATAAGATCCACCTCACCCCAATCCTTGCTCCGTGTTTTTAAATAAACCCTTATGCTGTAAGCCCAGTATAGACATTAGCACTTAAGGTGCATACACACGTAAAGATTTTCTGTCCAACTATCCAACTAGTTGATTGGTTGGAATGAAAATCTGATAACGTATGGGAGTAAATGATGATCAGCAATTTGCTCCTAAATGCCAGAAAACAGATGAAAATGGTCGTCAGACAAGTTTGTTAAATGTTTGATCTAAACAATTGGTTCAAACAACAGTTCTTGTCCATTTTCCGGCGTTTGGGAGCAAATTGTTGATTGTCTTTTGCTTTCATACCCTACCAGATTTTCATTCCAACCAATCAACTTGTTGGCTGGTTGGATAGAAAATCTTTACATGTGTATGCACCTTTACACTTCACTAGAAATCCACACTAAATAAGTACATGGGCAGTCAACAAATATGTAATGAACATCACGGACTGATGATTTTCAGCTAATCATCTGGTAATGGGTAGAACTGTGCATGTACCATGAGAATAATCATATTACATTCCACAGGTTTTCTCATTTTGTTTTGCAGTAAATCTTATTACAACAATTGGAGTCTGTGTTAATTATGTCACTGAAAACGTACATACACCAGTGAAGCCTGGGCAAAAAATTACCACCGTGCTACGAATTCTGAATTTTACTGTAATAGACAAAAAGTCATTTTTTTTTTTTTAAATTGATTTTAGAAAAAAACAGAAAGGAAGAGAAAAGGAACGTGTTTCATTCAGCTAATTCCCTTTACATCTTTTATTTACATTTATTTTCTGTGCATAAAAGTGTGATTGAGGCTCAACATCTCCTGTAGCTCAGCACTGCCATAGGACTTGGTGTAAAATTATGCCAGGAATACACATCTACAATATTATTTTCACTCGTTATGGGGGAGATTTGTCAAATCTTGGAAGGGAGAGATGTATCAAACCTTGGAGAGAGATGAAGTGGATGTAGATAAAGGGCCTGATTCAGACCCAGACGCTATTTGCATCCACTCGCTGGCTAAAAGGGGCCGGCTATTTAAATATGTTGCTCGCACTGCGTCGCGTAAAGCCGCCCAATAAGTAATAGCGAGCGGCCGCACTATGCGCTCGCACCTGTATAAAGACGCCCCTTTGCCACTTGCAACACACATCATCTCCAGCAGTTGTAGGATTAATCGGGAACATCGAGAGCTATCGGAGCTGCTCGCAGCGCTTGTGTTAGCCTTTTCCCACCACAACATTGCGAGCAGTTCTGGCTAAAATACAACCCAGTCACGTGTGTAATGACGCTACTTTGCTAATTATGGACACCCATTAAACGCCTTTCTGACGGTCGGTGCGCCTGCGTTCGCACATCCACACCCCCGTTTTCAATCACCTTCCCCTGTTACCACCCACAAATGGCACTATCTGTCACTCAAAATAGCAGCCCGACTGCGGGCTATGGACGAGCACTTTCCCATCGCAATGACTGGTTCGCGCACGTGCATTGCGACATATGCATGCGCGGATTGCGAAAAATCACTCAATGCGAGCGAGCGCAGCATAGTCTGAATCAGGCCCAAAGTACTAACCAATTTAACTGTAATTTTTTAGGCACAGCCTGTAACATGACAGTCAGAAGCTGATTGATTGGTACATAGGGTTTTATGTATCAAGCAGTGAAAAGTGTGGATAAGTGGACCAGTGGTGAAGTTGTCCATAGCAACCAATCAGCTCCTACCTATTATTTTATAGACTGTACTAGATAAATGCTACTTCATAGCTGATTGGTTGCTATGGGCAACTTCTCCACTGCTCCACTTCTCCACGCTTTTCACTGCTTTATACATAAACCCCATAATCTCTCTCCACATTATCTTTCTCCAAGATTTGATAAGTCTCCCCCTTTGCCTGCAGCGAAACATGCTGCTAAATAGTTCCGCCTATATATCGCTCCAAATAGAACATTATTAACATTTATGACCATGTGCTAACACAGCGCTAGCATGCTCTTTTGCACTTCACAATTGGATTGTCCAGTGTTCACGAGCATCTGTTAGTATGCCCTTTTTGCTCGCGCGCGCACACACAGACACATACAGTACACACAATGTTTTGCTCTCGTATGGGGCAGGATGCATGATGCATTGCATCGGGGATGCAATGCACCCTGCCACACTTCGCATGCATGCCAGCGTTAGTAACGCCGGTATGCATGAAGAATTTGATAAAGGACAGCTCTCTCGGTAAGACCAGTCCTTTGTGAATGGGATCCTTCTCACAGCACTTTCTGGGTAGAAGCCCATAGGGTCCTCTAGGGTAATGCCATCAGGAGATGGCATTACCCACCAGTGCATATGAGATATACGGACAAACTTACATTTTGGGGGTTTGACCGCATTTCTCCCTTTGCTGCATCCCGCCCATGGTGAGCATCAGTGGAGGCTCCAGAGGTGGGGCTGCAGCTCAGTCCAAAATTCAAATAGGGGAGTGACACCAACTGCCAGTGAGTCCCAGCTGGGGTGGCAGTTGGTGTCGCTCTTCTACTTAAATTTTGGACTTCGCTGCAGCTGCACCTTATTTTGCATGCACAATTTGTTTCTACTGACTCCATTACTCTTCTGATACAGGATACATAAGTTCTTTACTGAGCTTGAGCTACAGTAGCCACATACGTGTACTTACAGTACCTAGGCATGTATATTTAAAAATTACATTTTGTTGTCCATATTATGATTACGGAAATGAGATTCAAAGGGCTGAGAAGACACATTTAGTGCACTTTTCCTTATTAGGCAAGGCAGTTTCCAACCACGGTCCTCAAGGCACACTAAAGGTGCATACACACTAGGCGATATGCTCCCTGAGCGATATCGTCTAGTGTGTCCCCGGCAGGCTGTGCTCAATGTCGTTCATGACATTGAGCACAGCCGCTGAACGATATCATTAGCGATATCGTTCAGCGCCGGGCTCTCTCATCCATTCCCTGACATGCAGCAACCTGATGAGGTCGTCAGGTTGGCCTGCATGTCAGCCCGATGAACGAGGATGACGAACGACCCGCGGGAACGCGCGTCGTCGTCATCGTTCATCTTTTTTGTGTTAAAAATGGACGATAAAGTGGACGACTGAACGATAACGATATCGTTATCGTTCAGTCGTCCACTTTAATCGCCCAGTGTGTACGCACCATAACAGTCCAGGTTTTAAGGATAGCCATACTTGAGCACAGGTGTCTAAATTAGTCTAAATAGTTATTTTGCTTTAACCATCTGTGCTCAAGCAAGGATATCACTAAAATCTAAACTGTTAGTGTGCCTTGAGGAACAAGGTTGTGAAACACTGAGGTAAGGGTTGGTCCAAAAACGTTAAATGTGGGAATTGGGTTATATAGACAAATTAGAAAAAAAAGCTACACATACAAAATAAATAGCTAAATAATCCTGAGATCACCATATAAAAGGAGACAGCAGTAGCATAATTATTAT
The DNA here is from genome assembly GCA_031769625.1 of Taudactylus pleione. Lineage (NCBI taxonomy): Eukaryota > Metazoa > Chordata > Amphibia > Anura > Myobatrachidae > Taudactylus > Taudactylus pleione. Next base: position 3,685,552 of record JAUIMM010000187.1, on the reverse strand, counting down.
TACTACATTTTATTATTAGGGCGCCACAAGTGGTCCGCAGCGCCGTACATACAGTAGAGGGTACACAGAACATTACATTACAATACAGTAACCAAAATATAAACAGAACACAAGTAACAATTAGCAACACAATTCTCCATACACAATCTGAAGGTGAAGGCTGTCATAGTCAAGTGCTATAGAGAAGAAGGCTGTGAGACAGTGGGAAGGAGGACCCTGCTCCTAGGAGCTTACAATCTAGCATAATGTAAAGCATCAATAGCTTCCGAGAATTACCCAAGCACAAACACACAACACATATCTCATATGATGAACTTTTGAATCCCATCATAATACATAACTGATATTACATAATGCATGTGTGTTTGTGTGTATTTGTATGTTAATTTATGTTGTGCTTGTGAAATTTGATGCAGTGCTATAAAAGTTTGTTTAGCTATGAATTTTTGGCTCATTTGTTATGTATTACACCTTGGGACTTTTCTTTTCCTTTTTTATATCTCTAAACAATTCTGTAAACAAAATTTGAAATTGGTATATTGACTCACTATATTCCCATATAATATGTTTTATATGGCTTTTCTTGATTGATAATTAGGATGATTTGATTTACACAAAAGCTCCTTGGAAGGATGAATCGTTGACAGCTTATGTCTGCAAACATATTAATCAGACATTGCAAACGTTTCTTTAATGATCCCTTTGTAGACAATATGCTCAGTTGCATTGGTGTGACGAACACTCACAGCAAGGGTTTGTACATACTAGTCACTAAAGGGACCCTTTACTTTCCTGTTGATGGGCGTGCTAATATATTTAGTGCACCTTCTTGAAAAGATTTCAGGCATGTTTAAAACACAATGGGCCTGATTCAGAGCCGTTCGCTATTTGTGGTCGTTCGTTCAAAAACAAGGGGTGGCTATTCAAATGATCCGTTCGCAAATTGCAGTCTGTTCCCACCTCTAAGTCTGAACGAGCGAGCAAAACATACGCTCGTTTTTTTGATAAAAACGCCCCCTGGCCGCTCGCACCATACGTCATGTCCGCTATTTATTAGATTAATCGAGTACATCGTACAGCGTATGAACTGCTCGCTATTCTTGTGGTTGGTGTTTTCAACCGCTATTTTGCGAGCAGTTCTGAGTTAAAAAAAACCAAGTGACGTGGTCAATGACGCTGCTGGATTAAATATACACACCCTTAAAACGCCCGTTTTGACCTTTAAGCACGCCTGCGTTCGGATCTCCACTCCCCGTTTTCAAGCACCTTCCCCTGTTACCACCCACATACGCCTCCTCCTGTCACTCAAAATAGCAGGCACTCGCTATATTGCGTACCAACGATTTTCGGCCGCACTGACTGGTTCGCGCATGCGTAGTAAAAACCGTACGCATGCGCAGATGTGCGAACATCGCTCGGAACGAGCGTACTGCCGCTAGCGAGTGGCTCTGAATGAGGGCCAATATTCTGAGTATTTTTATTTATTTTTTGACAATTTCTATGTCATTATCTTTGCCTCTAGGGAAAACCATTGGGGCAGAACCTCAATGTCACCAAATGTGTGCTTTCAAATGATTGCTATAATCAAACACTTTTATTGCTTTTATTACATACGGTAGTCTTTCAGGGGAATATAACATTGTCACTCAAGAGAAATGTATTCTCTATGTAAGACACATTTTATAATAATAACATTATTTTACCTCCTGGAAAAAATGTGCTCTTGGATCTCGAAAAGTGCATGTCTTAATTAAGCTATTTGTAAAGTCAATAAATAATTCTCCTTTCCCCATTTGCAGTTCTGGATCAGAAAAAAGTCTATGTCTGGGAGTCCTTTCTATGCATTAGCACCTATAATTCTATAATTACGAGTGTTTGGCTTGACCGGATTGATAAGAATGCACATTTTGTGTGAAGAAGGGGAACAGCATTGGAGTGCAGTATTAGTTTAATTGAATAAGCAGGGTATAGATGGCTTTTTCTATAGCTACAGGCAGACTGAGACATCTGGTTACCCCAATTTTTCAGCATTTAAAAATATTCTATTGCAACAAACTCATATAACTATTTTAGCATGGAAGCTGGTGTAGGTAACAGTAAGCTTGTGAAGTGTCCTCAAAGGGATGTAGTTAGCATGTAGACCTTCGTTATGTTGACATATACAAAATGTTGTCATATACAGAATGTCATTCAACATGTCTACATTTGCATAATGTCGACATGGTTAAAATGTCTTTTCTAAATCAGTGGCTCTGAATATCTCTATGTTAATGGGTACTGTAGCTGGGCTTCAATGTGCTTTAAAATTTAAATAGCAGACTCCTTACAGTCATTACTTGGTGTGCTCACATTGGCCAAAGATAACTCTAACCTGTTACAATTGAACTACCTGAATTTATTGGCATGATTCAATTTGGACTTTCAGAAGGGGCTGCCTCTGAAACTGTCTAGGGGAACATTAGTAATACGATCGAAGTGAATATCGTCCTGAAAATTATATATATTTTTCAAACGCTCCCAATCTCCATACCTAACTCCTTTCTTAAAGATCCTCAGGGGGTTATTGAGTAATTTGTTTGGCAAAGACAGAGACCTAGACTTAGACAAGAAATTAGTTAAGTGGAGGTCTCCAACTCCCTTATTTTATTAGGTATTAACTCTCGTCTATCTCTGTACAAATACTGGAGATGTCTCGTGAGATGACTACTAAAGAAGGAGTCCTCATTGAGATCCTCTCCTCTATGGTTCCAGCACATGTCCTTCCATGGCTGGTGAAGCTTCCTCAGCTTACGCATCCCACACTTGAGCCCAAACTCGGGTGCTGGAGAGCAGATTTCGGCACCTTCCTTCTTCACTCATTTTCTGTTTTTTAATTCCGATTTACCAATTCATTTGGCTGACTAGTTGCCATACGGTGTGCTTAGACTTGGCCAGCTGACTGACTTGGTGGATGAAATCTTTTGCAGATATTCAGTGTGCTTTTCATCTTCCAGCCCACTTGTTTTGGCTTTTTTTTTATTTTATCCACTCTCTCATGAATCAATGTGAGTCTAACGGAACTCGGTTTATCTCAGACAAGTCATCTTTTAGATTTGATTTTATTGCTACCCAAAACCCAACTGCTTTGTATAATGGATCTGTTAAGTCGAAAAAACATGTCAGAATCAGACAGAGCCATAACTAGACTTTTTGAAGCCCTGTGCCAGAGAGAGCATTGGTGCCCCACACCCCACCCCCATTTTTTAAATAGGGACATAAGATGGTGCACCTGAAAAAGGCCATTGGTCTCATGGTGAAGGGCCAGGGAAGAGATAGGGGAGGCCAGGAGATGCTGGGGATAAAAGAAGAGGAAGCTACAAGTGAGAATGATAATAAACAGGAAAATTGACAGGCCCAAACAGCGCCCCCTGCCTTGCAGTGCCCTGTGCCATGGCACAGGTCGCACTACCCTAGTTACGGCCCTGGAATCAGATGTCCTGTCTCCAGTCACACGCTATGATCGTGCATGGAGGTTGAATTACCCGCCAATTACACTCCCAGGACACTTCCACGAAAAAAGGAGGCTGTTTCATGTGATCGCACAGTTGCCACCCAGTTACCACCCAGAAATGCTCGTCATAGAAAGTGCGATCCTTCGACAGGCAGATCAATCCGTTCCTTAGAGCAATCTCTGTCAGTTAGTGTCATCCTGATCCGGCACATGCGCAGTTGCAAATTTCTTTCACGAAAGCACAAAATGCTGAAATCCGGAAGTACTGTCCACCTTGCGTCAAACTCAGTATCAAGTTCTATGAGAACAAAACCAACCAGCACTGTTGAAGATAGTACACACTGGATATGTATATTTTTTGATGGGTGTAACAACCACTAATGCAGTTGATTGTGCCTTATTTCATTTAGCATTTCCAGTTTCACTATGTTTTATCCAGTAACTTACAGTAAAATAGTTTTAAAAGTTCTCTGTTGAGAATAAAGTTTTAAGTTTACAGGTTTAAAAATTAAAAATGGCTTGTTTAAAAAATGATTACTTATATTGTGTTATACAAATTAGTGATAATTAACATTCCTTTGTTTAATAATGGTTACACATGCAAAAACAACACAGACACAAACTAAAAAACAGGCAATGCTGGGCAGAACAGCCTGTATTATAATAAAAACTAAGGGGTATTAAAGTGCACGTTTTTTTAGAATTGCAGTTGTTGCCCATAGCAACCAGTCAGATTCTAGCTATTATCTCTTAGAAGTTGCTAGATAAATGATAAATAGAATTTAATTGGTTGCTATGGGCAACAACTCCACTCCTATAAACCCGCACTTTAGTAGATATATTCCTCCTAAATGTTGATTTATAATTTGAGTCTCATTCAGCAGTGATATAAGGAGCAATGTAGTTTAACTATTGAAACTACCTCTACACCTTGTATCTTCCAATTTGTAGCTATCAGTCTTTGTACCTATGTATTGTCTTTAAACATCATTACCACAGTATGATACCCTTAATAATGTATGTACTGTATAAATGTGTATGAACAAATGCATTTTTCATACAGTCTTCACTGTGTAACATTTTGAAGAACAGTGTGTTGAATTAGTGTGCAATTTTTAACCAAATTATGGGTTTAGCAATTTTCTATAAATCCCATGGGTTGTGCAAATCATTTAAAATATTCTCAGAATAGCTGTGTAACAATACCTCTAAACTAAAATGGAAATACTTTGTACTGTTCTTACTAGAGCATCTCATGAAATCATAAATTGTAAATGTCATTGCTTAAATAAAATGTAACATTCATTTTAAAGTTCATTTTTGCATATTTCAAACAGCTGAATGGACACTAAAAAGATATTTATGGCTTTATAAACTTGTATTGATCTTTATACTTTTTAGCATACAACTCATATAATGTACTGTATATGTAGCAAATGACACTTAATATACCACTTTATGCATACTTTACTACTGTCTACAATTTTTGGGGAGTTCTCACACAATCTCGGGAAAGTAGACTAGAAGCCTTTCAGATGCTGCCCACTTCCCCAGTTTAGTAGGCAGTCTGGGGGGTTTGATGGAAGGATATTTTAAACCCAAAAAACAGGTCTAGTTACCAGATTTTGGCTGCTTTTTTAATCTAGATTTTGTTTGGTAGCCATGCAGATGGTCTGAAACCAGTTCAATATTTACATATTTTTTCCATAACCTTCTGAATGTCGACACCAGAATGTCTACACAGTCTGAATGTTGACACCAGAACGTCTACACAGTCTGAATGGTGACATTCAGAATTTTGACATGAACAGAATGTCGACATTCAACATATCGACAATGACAGAATGTCGACATGACATAATGTCAACATTGTGAGTCGACAGAATGTTGACAGCTAATTTGGTACCGATTTCAGGGTAAGGGTTAGGCTGCGATTAGGGTTAGGTTTAGGGAAACTTACCTTGTCAAAGGAAAACCACATGGTCGACATGCCAAAGGTCGACATTCACAATGTTTCCATACTGGCAAAGTCGACATGAAGTCAATGTTAACATTTGACATGTCAACATCCCGTCCATGTTAACATTCTGGTGACAACTCTGAATGTCGGCATGTTGTAACACAACCATGATGCCAAATATTGAACTTAGGGCCTGATTCAGACCTGGACGCAAGTGGCCGTTCGCTCGTTCGGCGTACGAGCAGAAAAATTTAAAATCAAGCGCTCGCCCGTATGTTCGCTCACAGCTAATCTTGCGCCCCATAGTCTCCCAACCCCTCCTCTAGCTAGCGAACGTTCTAAATAGCAACCGTCCGTCTCCTCTTTGGTTGCAGGGAACGCTCGCACAAGTCAATTCCGGAAGTGGCCCTGTCAGTTTTCGATTGCCTGCTATTTCATTCCGCAAACATACTTGAATCGATTAATGGCAATCACTATATTAATTACCTTAATTAGTATTCACATGTTTGCAATCCATTATTTTTTTCAATGTCAATAAACTTTATTATTGTTAGTGTGTGTCATTGATTCCACAGAATACGTACGGTTGGACCAAGGGGATGGTTGTTCAAAATTAAAAGTTTGTTGGAATTCTACTATTGTTTTGCGTTTTTTTATATGCAGATTTTTCATCTTTTTTATTAATATTTAAATTAGCTTACGCATGTCACTGCATCAAGCCTATCATAACTCACATTATATTTGTGAGGGTGTAGGTCACATGACTCATACAATAACCAATAGAATGCTTTCTGTTAATTTACAAAGTACATTAGCCAATCAAATTTTTTCTTGGACCTTTATTAAAAACTGTTTGGTGTAAAAAAAATCATTGCCATCACGCAGCTTTTTGTCGCAGAGAAAGTCCTGGTCCTCACTGATGTGATGGGCCGGAGGTTAACCAACTCCACGGGCCCCATCACTAACATCCGCAAGCGGCTTGCCTACACGGAGGTACGGCGCCGCCTGCGTAGGATCAGATTCCGCCGAAATATCGGACAGTTGGAAAGGAGGTGGTCCGATCTCCGGCGCCGATCCCCACGCCTGTTGGCCAATTTGCGTCAGCAAATCATGGAAAGTAAGTGGTTTTTTTTAGAAAATTTTAAATGTAAGCATACCTGCGTGTGCATGTTTCCCGTATAGCCCTGTTTCTTTATTTTGGACATACCTGCATGTGCATGTTTCCCATATAGCCCTGTTTCTTTATTTTGGACATACCTGCGTGTGCATGTTTCCCGTATAGCCCTGTTTCTTTATTTTGGACATACCTGCGTGTGCATGTTTCCCGTATAGCCCTGTTTCTTTATTTTGGACATACCTGCGTGTGCATGTTTCCCGTATAGCCCTGTTTTTTTGGGGGGTTTTGTGTGTAAATTTTGGATTCAAAATGTTAAATATGTAATAATATACATTTTTCAACATCATTTAGGGGCTGAGTGCAGACTACGACGTCTCCACCATCACCGACGTCGGGCTCGTCCCCTCTCCCCCACTCCCACCCAAACATCCTCTCCCCACTCTTCCCCAAATTCCCCCTCCACCCCAGACCTTGCAGACCGTGAGGCCCCTCCCTCTCCTCACATTCCCATCCCTCCAACTTCACCCTCCCCTACACCCCCCCTCTCTTTTCCTCACCCTCCCCTCCACCCCCCCTCTTTTCCTCACCCTCAACGTCTTCCCAAATTACCCCTCCTCCCTCTGTGCAGCACTGGCCCACCTCTGAGGAGGACGATTTCGGGGCACCTGGCCCAGGCAGCATTAGGCCCGGTATGTTTCCCTTTTAAACTATGGTTGCTTTTGCATTTTTTGGTTTTTAGGTGATGTTGTCCTTTTGCCTGTGCAGTTCAAAATTGTAAAGTAGTTCTAATGTTTTGGATATATATCTTTGTGAAACAATGTCTAGGATGTTTTCCCCTTACACATATGACATCTGTCCAAACACTCATACTTGTGTCTTTCTTGTTTAGGGTAACAACAAATGTAGTATTTTTGCATAGTTGTCCCTATTTTGTGTTGAATTTTGATGTCAAATTTTTTTTTTCTTTTTTACAACAATCTTTGCGTTTGGCATTACTTTTGTTTTGTAGATGTTTTTATTCTCGTTTTTTGGTATAGTCTGATTTTTAAGTTGTTTGGTAACATATAAATTAAGGTGTCATTTTAGTAATCCCAACATTTTTTAAACCCACAGAGGACCAGAGGCGGAACAAAGAAATGTATGTCGGCTTGCAGAGCTTGAGGGGCCCTGTAGTTGGCATGCTAGTGGTCTTGGATCATCTGTTGGCGCTCCTTCGCCACTAATTTTTTTGTTTTCACCAAAAAAATGTTACAAAAAATAAAATATATTTTGATTTATTTAAGTCTCATTCCTTGTCTGTAAATCTTAGATTGTGGAACCTTACATAAGTCTACTATTTTACCATGATGTTTTAAGTAATTAAAATTGGATTGTAGAAAGCTCAAGTAAGTATGTAAGCTGGCACATTAAACACCTAACAATACCAATAGGTTTGTAGAATTAACAGCAACAATAGTGTGTTCTTTTTTGGGGGTACCGTAAAAATTAAACCAAACCTGCTTAGGCCTACATTGGCAAACAGACTGATTCACCATAATACCTTTGGTGTTTGTTTTTAGCCACAAAGCAGGGTTAAAAAGATTACAGTTTAACACATTACAGGATTAGACATTAAGCAAGTTTGCCTTTTTTTGACCAGGTTACATTTGCTTGTAATTTACCCAGGAAATGTTTGTTTAACGGTAAAAAAAAGTTTAATGCACACAAATAATAAACACCAAGTGATTTGTCACAATCAATTCACACAATGAAAACACACACAAAAACCCAAAACAACAAAAGTAAAACAACAATCAGGAACTGTTTGAAGAAGTAGCATGCCAACATGATCCCACAAATGAAGCGAAGAAATCATTGTTCCCGAAGTTATATTCAATGTGTCCACATGAAGTCAGTTTTTGGGATCAGGTAGTAGGCATCGTTTTTTATGGTAATTTTATGGAATAAAAGAAAAAAAAAGAAAAATTAAAATTGAACATTAAAATCTTACATGTTTACATTGTGTCAATTAACTTAATTTTGGAAAATAATGACCTAAAAAATCTGGCCACAATGTCATCGTGTATGGCCCCCCCACATACTGACCTCCGACCAACCTCGGGGGGGCCATCCTCAGGCAAGGCATCCTCTGGCTGCATTGGGACACCACTCCTTATGGCAATGTTGTGAAATATCCCACACAGGACCACAATTTTTGAAACCATAGCCGGCAAATACATGAGCTCGCCACCAGAGCGGTGGCTGTAAGTGCGGAATTATACTCACTTTGTGGCCCTGGTGTGGGAACCAAATAAGGAGTGAGCAGCCAGGGCGTGCAAGGGTAACCACTGTCTCCTGTGAAAATATAAAAACAAACATCAGAACCATTGTGTAACAAGCTTTGCATTGGTTTCAACAGAAGGTTTCAACTTACCCAGAAGCCACGCATCACCAGCTTGTAGATTGTTTAATTTGTGCCAAATCCCTGATTGCCGGATGACGAAGGAATCATGTGCACTGCCGGGGAATTTGGCATTCAGGGACAGGATCTGGAGGGAGGCATCCAATGGCATTTTAATAAAATGATGGAGGTGTTTAAAAAGGGCCTCCATCACTGCCCTCAGGATCCTTGAAAAGGAGGATTGGGATATTCCCGCAACTATTCCCACAGTGGTTTGAAAGGATCCTGAGGCACAAAAATGTAACACCGACATTAATTGAGTAAGTGGTGGTATTGCTCTAGGACTGTCAATTTGCCATTCAAGATCACTCTCTATTAATGAGAGAGTGTCTATGATGATTTGTGGCGGCAGACGGTATCGCCTTAATACCTCATCATCTGGCATTCCAAAAAGGGTGACTTGTGTTCTATATATCTGGGGCCTTGCATGCCTACGAGGCCTATGCCTGGGACGAAGTTGATGTTGGTCGGGTTCTGGAACCATGGCCAATATAATACGACCAACATCAACCTGAAATGGTAAGCCAGGTAGTTATTGTTTTAGACAAATGTGTAAAGAAAAATATACTTATCTTTTCTAAGAAATCCAAAGATGCTTACAGGCCTGGGCCGTGTCATGTGCAGAACAACCTACATTTCAAAAGTAGAAAATATGTTTAAGATTAATAAAAAAAAAAGGATTTGAAACAAATTCTTTTTGTGAAAAAATAGAGAAGGGAGCACACATTAGTGCAGAAAATAGTACGATACATTTAGTGGTAAGACATGATTTTACACTGAAAAAATATAAAAACAGTGCACATAATAGTACGCTACTTTTACAGTTAAATCAAGACACATTAGTTCGCAAAATAGTACGCTACTTTTACAGTTAAATCAAGACACATTAGTTCGCAAAATAGTACGCTACTTTTACAGTTAAATCAAGACACATTAGTTCGCAAAATAGTACGCTACTTTTACAGTTAAATCAAGACACATTAGTTCGCAAAATAGTACGCTACTTTTACAGTTAAATCAAGACACATTAGTTCGCAAAATAGTACGCTACTTTTACAGTTAAATCAAGACACATTAGTTCGCAAAATAGTACACTACTTTTACAGTTAAATCAAGACACATTAGTTCGCAAAATAGTACGCTACTTTTACAGTTAAATCAAGACACATTAGTGCACAAAATAGTACGCTACTTTTACAGTTAAATCAAGACACATTAGTTCGCAAAATAGTACGCTACTTTTACAGTTAAATCAAGACACATTAGTTCGCAAAATAGTACACTACTTTTACAGTTAAATCAAGACACATTAGTTCGCAAAATAGTACGCTACTTTTACATTTAAATCAAGACACATTAGTGCGCAAAATAGTACGCTACTTTTACAGTTAAATCAAGACACATTAGTTCGCAAAATAGTACGCTACTTTTGTTCCCTGAAACTAAACAACAGCAGAAGGACATCCCGGACCCGTTCAGGCTCCCTCCCTACCCTGGCCAAACGGGCCAAAAGGCGATGACAGCACTGGCTAATTTTCCCACAATCCGTCTCAGTGTTTGCCCCATATTCCTTAATGCCCAAAACCTCCCTCTCCTTTCTTGTGAATTTTTTATTAATTGTGTTTGTTTGTGGATTTCAAATGCCACTTATTTTGTTTGTGTGTTTCTAAAATCATTTGTTATTTGTTTTCAAGTTATCAAGTTTTTATTATTTCCCAAAAATTTTTAAACAATAAAATAAAATACTGTTGAAAATCTGCACAATTCTATTGGTAATTTATTAAAAAACTGGTTAAAAGGTAATCCCGCAAACAAAATTACAAACAATACAACGGAAATCTAAACATTATTTTTGAATAAAAAAACCAAGGGTTAAAAACAATTTATGAGTTTTAATTAACACTTAGCAAAAAAACAAAAGGACGATTGTTTTCTTGGCCCCTAAAAAATGAAGAAAAACAACAAACATGCGTACAATATTGTTGCCCTAAAAAAAGAAGAAAACAAATTTGGCAAAAACACGCAAATTGAAAATAAATTTGTAAGCTAATTGATTGTCTAACCCAGAAATTAGCAGCTGAGTAGTTCACCTGCGTACGGTTTTTTGCTACTAAAAAAAGGCTATTTGCTAAACACCTTACAAGCATTTTTGCAATTCAAAACTGATTGTTTTTGAGGCCTCAATTGATAAATCGGGATACCATCGATGAGCCACGGGAAGAACGAAGAGACCATCGTCATTGCGGTAGAGAATACCAGACCACAAGCTGAGCGAGCAGTTTCAATGGAAAGTGGATCAGACAGTGACGTAACACTTGTTCCATTCACATTGGCCGTTCGCATCAGATAATTTATGTACGCCCAGAAAACGCCTCGACACGCCTGCGTTTTCCCATCTCCACCCCCGTTACCGCCCCAAAACGGACAGTTCTGTCAATCACATCTGACATGTCACTTCCTGTTCGCTATTCGACGACCGACTGAAAAAATGATCGCAATCAGCCGTACGCACATGCGCACTGTTACACCTACGCATGCGTGGTTTAACAACATCGGATGACTACGAGCGTACGGCCGCTTACGAGCGGCTCTGAATGAGGGCCTTAATGCCAACCCTAAATAGTATGTCTTAAATAATATATCTGTAATATTAGTTTCTGTTTGTACAGTCACTGGTGTTATGAAATTTTCTCAGATTCTAAATACTGGTTGTGACTGGGTTCCCCTCTTTCCACCCCATAAGTGGTCAGGTGCAATCGTGCCTTAAAGATTAAATAAATCAGCCTCTTTTCTCATTGTTCTTATTCCTCTGTATTGTTAAATTGAAAATAAAATAAAAATAATTCCTAAAAAAAAGATAAATCAGCCAATTTCTCGGCACAGTGCACCTGCATATGAATGTTAAAAAAAAATTGGGTTTCAATCCTATTAGGTGCAATATGGGTTCTGCCAGCTCTCATGAATAATGAATAACCACACATTTGGAGTGGTTTACGTAGCTTAATTTGGCCAATAAAGACATGTAAATTTTGAGGTGATTTTCCCTAAGATCAATAATGGGTTAAGTGATGTTTGACAGATATGTGGAGGTGTAGTATGGATGAGAAAAGGTTTTTTGAACTTGTAGATGGGAGCTAAAAAGTGATTTTTCCAACATTAATAAAAAAAGTGCAACAATCAGACATTTGACTCCTACAGTACTAAGAACTTCCAGTCCTTTCCTTCTGGCCACTAGCAACTTTCTGTATGGTCTGACTCCTGCTACTGTATCTCATTTGTTACTTTTTGAGATCCTAGATGGTTTCACCACTTTTTCATGCCCTTCTCCAAGTTGAGTTTTTGCAACCTCACCACAAGTTCCGTGAATCAACATTTCTAAATGGATCTCACTTTCCTCGGATGCACGCGTTCAAATGATGTAAACTCACTGTCGCAAATTTGAGCCTACTAGGATTGACATCTATATGTATTTCAAATGCATTTGAAATACCTACCCTAGTGGTTCAGTTGTGATAAGGGCACAAATATGGATGTTACGCAGGCTGCTCTAGTTCCTCGTATCGGGACTGCAACAATGGTGCACGGGTGGGTGCCCCTCTGGTCCATTGACTATGCACTGGTTGCTAATGAGCTTGGGTAATCTTCTCTGCTTCTGATCACTGGGAGCAAGTGCAGGCAGTGTTTGGAGCCCCAACAGCTTGCATGATTTGCATAAACTAGTAGTAGAGTGGGAAAACTGTGTTTTGGGCTATTGCAACCCAGCTCCTGTGGCAAGAGCAAGCTGGTGGGCATCAAAAATAAAGGCAACTAGCTAGACATCCCCTCTCACCAAATATTAAGTTGTGAATTGCATATGATGCCTATGTGTGTCTTCACGGTTCTAGAATTGTGTTTGATAGGTCTTCTATGCACCACTAGGAGACCTATCATGTACTCTAAAGGAGATACAGTACTATCATTAGTGGTCATCAGTGATCAAAGGCACCCTGAGAAGTTGTGCTGATGGCTGGCGCAGACTCTACTGAACTTCCTGCACTAGCAGATTATCATGTCATGCCGCCTGAAATGCCAGTTTCAGCCCAGAGCACAAAATACTCCATATACTCGCGAACCAACAAGAAGTTTGCAATCGACTGGGTGTATCAGGGTGGAGACTCAGAGGTGACTAAAGTGACTGCAGAAAGAGTCCGTTTCATAGGTGTGTTGTGGGAGTGCGTCACAGGTGTGTCTGGGAACGCTGCTGCTTCCCAATGGCAAATACAATGTTTCAAAGGCCAAGTTTAATTGGATTAGAGGAGAGTAGAGTAGACCCTTTTACTAAAGCTTCTAAAAATGACAAGTGTTAGTGTTGCCCAAAGTAACCAATCAGATCCTAGCTATCATTTCTCTAGTCCATCCTAGAAAATGATAGAACTAATCTGATTGGTTACTAAGGGCAACACCACTGCTTTTCATGTTTAGAAGATTTAGTAAATCTATCCCTAGGCTTCCGCAAATGTCAGTGGTGTTAACAATGTTCTGTCGATGTTGGAGTGTTTACAAACTCCATCGGAAATTCACAGGCCACACAGCCTGAAAGTGACGTCTCACCACTTGTACTCTACTCTCCAACGCACCGTCCGACTCGCGTACAAAACGAAGGCTGAGAGTAGCATTTGCTTATTCCCACAACTGTTTTTGCGAGAGTGGCTGGACAAAGAACATCCCGTCAGTAATCCAGACATGATATTTACATCTGTAAAATATAGTACTTACATTCTTTATCATTCTCTCTCTGACCGATCTTGTGCTATAGGGTTACACATCACTGTAAAAAAAAAAGTCAATCTTATTTATGCTTAGGATGGGAACATGAAATGTATCACAGCTAACATTGTTGAATTGGATAATGATATCCTAAAACATGTCTTCGCTATATCCAATAATCAATGCTCTAATTGAACTATTTGGGAATTCATCCACGTTTTCCGAAGTAAAATAAAACTTTGGCCCTCATTCAGAGCCGTTCGCTATTTGCGGTCGTTCGTTTAAAAACAAGGGGTGGCTATTCAAATGATCCGTACGCACATTGCAGTCTGTTCACACCTCTAAGTCTGAACGAACGAGCAAAACATACGCTCGTTTATTTGTTAAAAACGCCCCCTGGCCGCACGCATCCTACGTCATGTCCGCTATTTATTAGATTAATCGAGTACATCGACCAGCGTATGAACTGCTCGCTATTCTTGTGGTTGGTGTTTGCTACCACAAATTTGCGAGCAGTTCTGGCTCTAAAATAACCCAGTGACGTGGTCAATGACGCTGCTGTTTTAAATATACACACCCATAAAACGCCCGTTTTGACCTTTAAGCACGCCTGCGTTCGGATCTCCACTCCCCATTTTCAAGCACCTTCCCCTGTTACCACCCACATACGCCTCATTCTGTCACTCAAAATAGCAGGCACTCGCTATATAGCGTACAAAGGATTTTCGTCCGCACTGACTGGTTCGCGCATGCGTACTAAAAAGCGTACGCATGCGCAGATGTGCAAACATCGCTCGGAACGAGCGTACTGCCGCTAACGAGCGGCTCTGAATGAGGGCCTTTGTTTCTTAGCAAACTGACTTATTGATTAGGGACCTTGTTACCAGCCTTGAGAATAAGCCAGTTGTTGTCCTGAGGTATAAAACACAGTTGCATGGGCAAAGCTTATTAAATAGTTATGCATGAATAGATAAGCACAGTGCTACTTAGAAATACCGGAACAGACACTACTAACAGATATGCAAATATAGTCAACTATCTAATGCATATTTTTGTACAGCTGACTGTGTTTCAAAGACTTAAAAAGAATACCAACTATGTCTAAACACGAATTCAAAGTGAGGTAGTCTGGGGAAATGCTATGCAAACTGATTCTCCCTCAGTTACAGTTTTTTTAAAGGGATATTACAATATTTGAAGACTGCAATATGTATGTAGACAGATAGATGTGGATATACTGTATACACACATACATATATTCAACAGGAAAATGGATAGGTAGGTGCACTGGTTACACTATACAGACGTAAAAATCTGAACCGGTATATATATATATTAATATATAGTAAAATTCCATTATATTACTATTTCTATTGTGGTCATGGTGTGCGCTGGGGAAGGGGGTTTCCAGGCAAACGGAAACTACCCCTGCGTTTGCCTATGTTAGTTATCCACGTGACTATATGGGAGATAATGCCATTTATCTATGGTATTTATTATGCCTAAAGCTGGCCACACATCTAAAGATTATCTGTCCAACCAGCCAACTAGTTGATTGGTTGGAATGTAAATCTGGTAACGTATGGGAGTAAATGATGATTAGCAATTTGCTGCTAAATGCCAGAAAACAGATGAAAATGGACGTTCAGACACGTTTGTTAAACAATTTGTTCAATCAACAGTTTTTGCCCATTTCCGGCGTTTGGGAGCAAATTGCTGATTGTCATTTGCTTTCATCCCTTACCAGATTTTCATTCCAACCAATCAACTAGTTGGCTGGCTGGACAGATAATCTATAGATGTGTGGCCAGCTTAAGGATAGCTATAACTGTGTAGTTATGTTATGAGGTAATGTATATCTCTCTGGGTAGTTGGATGTTATGGTGATCTGATGGAATTTGGGCCTATGACACTGCAGCACTTTTTACTTTATTTAAGTAATGTGTATTATGTTGTGCTGTAACTAGACACTAGTGATGGGAACCCAGGGCCTGATTCAGACCCGTTCGCTAGGCTGTGTTCGCACGTAGACTGCCGATGTTTGCAATGTGTGCATGCGTGTGCCTCACAGTGCGCGTGCGTGAACCAGTCCATGCGATCACAAAGCGATCGCACATTGAACATAGACGCCTCGCTAGATTGAGTGACAGGATGAGCCATTTGTGGGTGGTGACAGGGGTTGGTCGATAGAAACGGGGGTGTGGTGGTGTGAATGCAGGCAGGGAAGGATTTGGAATTTAAAGTGGCCCTGGAAAAAAAATGTGGAAGAGGCCCTATGTGCGCGCGGCCGGAAAAGTGGGTGTGGCCTAATTACAAGGGGTGTGTCCTAATGAGAAATGCCATGCTCACAAGCCACTCCCCCCATTGATTCATGCTGGGGGCATGCCCACAGCTCCAGGAGATGATGGCCATGCCCCCAATCCCTCTCATTAGTGAATAAGCACAGCGAGCATGTGAAGGAGTATTTTCTTACATATATGATTTCTCTGCAGCGGGGAACTTCTGAAGAAACTGATTCTTCTTGGACAGGCAGTTTCTTGCGTCGGTACTCACTATTCATGCTGAGATCACATGGTCCGGAAGCCGCCTATTTGCGTAGCAATAAAGCCAAAGTCATCAACATGCAACATAGGTTTAACCAGATAATACATAGTAACAGATGTTTTGGGGGAAGAAAAAATGGGAGTTTCCTATATTGAACAATTTAATATTAATGAATAAATTTTTGCTCATTTGGTACCATTCACATCAGAATATGGTTTCATTAGAATTGTTGTCTTACTGAAGATTACCGTGCCCAAGTGTTATCTTCTAATAGTACCAGCGTTCCTACTGTCCTATATGTGTGTCTCCAGCTTCATCGCCTTGGTGTGTCTCCAGCCTATCCCCTCTAATGTGTTTCTTCAGCGCTATCCCCATGCGCCTCTCCAGTGCCACCCCCAATGCTCTCTGGCACCATCCACCTGTGTCTCCCCACAGTGCCATCCTCCTTCATCTCCCAGGCGCCATCATCGTGCGACTCCCCAGCGCCATCATCCTGCATCTCCTCAGTGGCGTCTTCCTGCCCTAGCACAGAATAGCCCTTCTTTCTCACACACAGATCATCTCCCTTTAGCACAGAATACCCCCCTCCCCACAGATCATCATCTCCCCCACCCCTAGAATAGCAGACGCTATCTCCCCCGCCCCTAGTATAGCACAATCCCCCTCCGCCACAGACAGATCATCAACCCCCCCGCCCCAAGTATAGCAGACCCCGCTCCCCCAGACAGATCATCTCCCCCGCCCCTAGTATAATATAGCTCCCCTCCCCACAGACAGATAATCATCTCCTCCATCCCTAGTATAGCAGAGCTCCCCTCCCCACAGACAGATCATCATCTCCTCCATCCCTAGTATAGCAGAGCTCCCCTCCCCACAGACAGATTATTATCTCCTCCATCCCTAGTATAGCAGAGCTCCCCTCCCCACAGACAGATCATCATCTCCTCCATCCCTAGTATAGCAGAGCTCCCCTCCCCACAGACAGATCATCATCTCCTCCATCCCTAGTATAGCAGAGCTTCCCTCCCCATAGACAGATCATCATCTCCCCCGCCCCAAGTATAGCAGACCCCGCTCCCCCAGACAGATCATCTCACCCGCCCCTAGTATAGTAGAGCTCCCCTCCCCACAGACAGATAATCATCTCCTCCACTCCTAGTATAGCAGAGCCCCCCTCCCCACAGACAGATCATCATCTCCCCCACCCCTAGTATAGCAGAGCCCCACTCCCCACAAACAGATCATCATCTCCCCCATGCCTAGTGTAGCAGAGCCCCCTCCCCACAGACAGATCATCTCCACCTAGTATAGCAGACCCCCCCCACAGAAATATCATATCCCCTTAGAACAAAATGAGCCCACCCCACAGACAGATCATCTCAGTATAGCAGACCCTCCCTCCCCCACAGAAAGACCGTCTCCCCCCAGTTCAGCAGATCTCCCCTCCCCCCTCCAACAGATCATTTCCCCTCACCCCCTCCCCCTTAGATCATCTCCCCTCCCCCTTCCCCCTTAGACAGATCATCACCTCTCCCCCTCAGACAGATGATCTCCCCTTAGCAGAGCCCCCACCCCAGACATCCCGAGACTCACCAGGCGGACCTAGCCCCATTGCCCTGCACTGCAGCTAGCCAGAATGTCTCCTCTCTGCTCTGCCCTCTCCCTAGGCTGTGAAAGTAAACTTGACACTTCACAGCCTAAAGGAGGGAAGAGTAGAGAGGAGACAGACTGCCTGGATGGCCTCCCATCCCCGCCGGCGCCGCAACTTACCTCTCACCCGCAGGCCGCTCCACTTCTTCTTTTCTCCACTGCGTGTGATGCCGACGGCATGCTGGGCGGGGCTTGAATAGGCCGCCACTGGCCTCTCCTCTTGTGAGAGAGACTCAGGCACGGCAAGGCAGGGGCAGAGCTGACAGGCAGCAGGCTCGGGTGCCTGTGAAAAAACAGCAAGTCTGTGTCAGGACCCAACGGCCGCGGGTGACGCTAATAAGGGGACGGGACCCACCGGGATTTTCCCTGCAGAAAGTAACTGCCAATCCGCCCCTGAATGCAGGCGTGTCTGAATCGGGCCCCCAGTGCACAGATGCACTTTGCAATTAAGGGCAGAATCTGCCATTTCCATATGTGTCTACTGCAAATAGATTACACAGTTATAAGAAGCTGGTTTCATTACGAGAAGGCTCCATTCACACTGTCTCCGCGTGACTCATTACGGATCGCTATTGCGATTACAGCTGCGATTATGCATGTAGTCCTACTGTGAGAATATGCAATCGCAATGCCGTCACAGCCTAACATCCGTAATACTTTGCAAGGCTGCGAAACAATCGGTAACATCGAGTACCATCAAAACCTCATTCACAATTATAACAGGTCTGACCTTACTCAGAATTTGCTAACCTCGTCGCAAGCAGTGAAAGCTGAAGCTGCGTATGCCACCGCAGTGGCTAATTTATGCACAACCCTGTAATGGCCACCTCCAAACGGTCACTTCCTGTCAATCACTCTGCGTTGGGTCTTCTTAGTCACTGTGCTGGAGCCTTCACTCGCACACACTGCGATGCATGCGTATGCGAAGTATGCAACAATCGGCCGTCTGTGTGCGTAAACTAGAGATGTGCGCCGGACCATTTTTGCTGGATTTTGATTTGGCTCTGATTTGTTGTTCGGCTTTGGATTTGGATTTGCCAAACTGCCGTGAAAAATCTAAAATCACATAATTTGGGCTTTTTTTTTGTTCCTAGAGTATTACTAACCTCAATAACATTAATTTCCAGTCATTTACAGTTAATTTAGGCTACCTCACAGCTCAGAAAATTGTTTTCACCATTATTGGCCAAAGGCTGCAGTGAGCTGGCTGGTTACTAAGCGACAGAGCAGCGGCACAGACACCGCAGTTTAAAGCACATCTATGACACATTGCCACACAGCAGTGGCAGAAATTAAAAGTAGTGCTAGATAGAATTGTCCTTGGGTCCTCCCACCCACCCAGCATGGTATGGCCAGCAGAGTCACAGTACTTGTATATACAATGGGTTACGGCACAAGGAGTCACAGTGCTTGTATACACAATGGGGTATGGCCAGCAGGGTTACAGTACTTGTTTATATAGTGGGCTACGGCCCAAGGAGTCACAGTGCTTGTATACACAGTGGGGAACTGACAACAGAGTCACAATACTTGTATACACAGTGGGGTATGGCCAACAGAGTTACAATACTTGTATACACTGTGGGGTACGGCCCATGGAGTCATAGTGCTTGTATACACAGTGGGATATAACTCAAGGAGTCACAGTGCTTGTATATATAGTGGGGTATGGCCAACAGAGTCACAGTACTTGTATTCAGTACACAGTGGGGTACAGCCCAAACATGTTTTTTTTTACTTTTTGAAACTTTTTTTTTACTTTTCTTGAGTTAACTTGTCATAGTACCTGTGTGCTATGAACACACAGTGGGCTACGGCCCAAGGAGTCACTGTGCTTGTGCTTGTATACACAGTGGGGTACGGCCAGCAGAGTCACAGTACTTGTATACACAGTGGGGTACGGCCAACAGAGTCACAGTACATGTATACACAGTGGGGTATGGTCAACAGAGTTACAATACTTGTATACACAGTGGGGTACAGCCCAAGGAGTCATAGTGGTTGTATACACAGTGGGGTATGACCCAAGCAGTCATAGTGCTTGTATACACAGTGGGGTATGACCCAAGAAGTCACATTGCTTATATATACAGTGGGGTACGGCCAATAGAGTCACAGTACTTGTATACACAGTGGGGTACGACCCAAGGAGTCACAGTGCTTGTATACACAGTGGGGTACAGCCAACAGAGTCACAGTACTTGTATACACAGTGGGGTACGACCCAAGGAATCACAGTGCTTGTATACAACACAGTGGGGTACGGCCAACAGAGTCACAGTACTTGTATACAGTACACAGTGGGGTACAACACAAAAAAAGTTTTTTTTACTTTTTTAAACTTTTTTTTTTATTTTCTTGAGTTAACTTGTCACAGTACTTGTGTGCTATGAACACGTGTGGGGGTCGGTCCAAGGTGTCACTGTGCTTGTATACACAGTGGGGTACTGCCAGCAGAGTCACAGTACTTGTATACACAGTGGGCTACTCTGGACACAGCACAGTTATTATATAAATATAATATATAGCAGAGTCAGCACAGCATACAGCAGCATGCTCCCTATACACACTGGCTACAGCACAGCCCCTTATGAGACTCTGGACACAGCACAGTTGTTAAATTAATATATTATGTATAAAATATATAGCAGAGTTAGCGCAGCAAACAGCAGCGTGCCCCCTATACACACTGACGTTCGGTCTTGGCTGGGAATCCGAGTCTGGCTGGAACACCCGAGCCACGGCTTATTGGAGCAGTTCGGATTCCTTGGAATATGAACGGCTCATCTCTGGCGTAAACGCAGTTGCGATCGGTAATGAATCAGGCCCATAGTACTGGAGTAGACTAGCAACCGAACATAACAATCCTCAGACATGAGTACATGAGTACAGACCTCAAGAAGGAGCAGAACAAGTGTTTGGAAGGAGTTGCTGCAATCAGGGCTGCCAAGAGAAATCCTGGGCCCCGGTACAGCAACTTCCCAGGCCCCCCCTGGAGGAGGTGTGGCCACAGCATGTTAGGGGCAGGACTGCACATCTTAGGGGGTGTGTCTAGCAGTTTTATTGAAACCAGTGAGTGCCGGACCTGTATACAGTGGTGGCCAAAATTGTGGACACATTTTGAAATTTTAATGTTTTTCAACTTCGAATGCTTATAAAAACTGTTACACTTCATGCAGTGCAATGATTCATATATCAAATGAAAGGAAAATTAATGATGAATTGAACACAATAAACAGAGGTCAAATATTTACATTACAAGGGAAGTTATGCAGTGAAAACAACACTTAGGGTGAAAATCCCTGTGTACTTATGATGTTACTGTCCTATCAGTATTTCGTTGGGTATCTTTTATCTTTCAAGACAGCAGCACAGCGATGTAGCATTGAGCCAACCAATGTTTGGAGCTGTTCCTTCTTTATTATGTGGTGCCATGAGACAATTATAGCCTCAATTAATTGTCTTTTATTGGATAGACGTACCAGTATTGTACCAGTTTTTTCAAATAAAACCACAGATGTTCTATGGGGTTCAGGTCTGGCCTGTTTCCTGGCCATCCCAGCACCTGTATGTCATTCTCCGTGAACCACTGTTTGCATATCCGTGCAGTGTGGCAGGGAGCTGAATCCTGCTGGAAAAAAAATGGGGCATTATCTGGGAAAAGATCCCTGATAGAAGGTAGAAGTTTTGGTTGTAGGATGGTGTCAATGTACTTTCTGCTGTTCAGTGTGCCATCTATGACATAACGGCGGCCTACAGCATCTACTGTCACACATGCCCAGGTCATAACACTTGTAGGATTCTTTGTTGTCGCTTGAATGCAATCTGGATGTACCTCTTCCCCGATGCAACGTTTCACATATTTTCTCCCATCACTACCAAATATTGATATCTTAGTTTCGGCACTCCATATCACTTGTTTCCACTGACCTTCTGTCCATGTAATGTGTTCTTTTGCCCACTGTATTTGTTTCTGCCACTGGCCCTGATTCAGAGCTGGACGCTCTGACAGAGCGCTCGCTCTGAATCAGGGCCGTCCCTACTACTTTTTGGAGCGGCCTCTTGGCCGCTCGCATAGCTGTGGGTGACCACCCACAGCTATAGCGAGTGGCCAAAATGATGGTCGCGATGGTCAAGACCATCACGACCATCGGGCTTGCGACGAGACCCTTGCGGTAGGGTCTCGCTGCCGCAAGCCCTGGAGTGCTTTTGGCTCTATCAGAGCCAAAAGCACTCCCAGTGACATCACTAGTGATGTCAGTGGGGCTGGCCCCAGACGGTAGGCGTTCCCACGGGAACGCCTCCGCCTCGGCAGCCACGCCCCTGGCACGCCCACCAAAAGGGGCGTGCTGTCAATCACCATCGACAGCACGCCCCCTTTGGTGCGAGACCCATAATGACGGCTTGGCTGTCGTTATTCGGGTTTTCGCTCATGCACACGACGGAGCCGCCTCCGTCGTGCGCATGCCCACTTGGGCAACATCGACCCGCTTGCAAGCGCTCAGCGCTCGCGAGCGGGTCTGAATCAGGCCCACTGTTTTTATTCAACAATGGCTTTTTTCGGAGAATCCTACCTTTTAGGCCAACCTCTGTTAGTCTTCTCCGTACCGTTCTTGCACTGACAAAAACACCAGTTGCACTCAGGTCACTGCTAATGGCAGCAGATGACATCCATCTGTCCCTGACGCAAATTTGTTTTATTCTCCTATCATCAACAGCTGTTGTGCACTTTTTCTGACCATTTCCTTCTTTGTTTTGTATAGATTGTGTTTCCTGATAGCGTAAACAAAACTTTCGTACTCCTGATGTTGTCACATTCCCACCAACTTCTTTTGCAATTGCTGCATACGAAAGACCATTTTCACGTAACACCACAATCCTGGATCTCTTCCTGGGTGACCAGTCACCACTTTGCCTTGATGACATTGTTGTATTTATTTTTTACACTGTCAATAGCACTAAACAATACACACAAACATCCAACCGTAATTGCACTTCAGTAACCAACTTTATTCTGCAAAATGAAACCGTAAAACTGACCTTTCCCACCTTTGAACATGACCTTGCACCTGCTCATAAACGACAGCTAATTGGTCCTCAGAACGACGATCCCGATTGGCTGGTAGTAGCTGTTACTACAATCCTCTTCTTGAATGTCCTTTTTATTGTGTTGAATTCAGCATTAAATTTCGTTTCATTTGATATATGAATCATTGCACTGCGTGAAGTGAAACAGTTTTTATAAGAATTCAAAGTTGAAAAACATTCAAATTTAAAAATGTGTACGCAATTTTGGCCACCAGTGTATATATAATATATATATATATCTAATATGCATAATGCACTTGATGGACATTCACTCACAGACAGTGACTCTGACTCACACACAACACAGCAGAGACAGTCAGTGGCACGCTCAGGCTCTTCCCTTCAATGCAGTGCAGCCAGTCTCACCACAAGTCACCAGTCACCCTTGTCTGCTGAGGGCTGCCTGCGCCACACACAAACAACATGGATGCCCGCGCCGCACCCACGATCACCTCTTCTGTCTGCGTAGTGTGTAATCCCTCAGGCCCCGCCCGCTGCTGCCGCATGGAGCCGCGCTGCCTTCTGGTGATGAGTGCACTAGCTCCGCAGCAGCGAGGCTGCAGCCTGTAAGTAGTGACACTGTCTATGTACAATTGACACACAGACAGTGTGTGATCATGCGGTGACAAAGACCCGAACCCCCCTCCCCGCCGCCCGGCGCCCGCGGCCAGCGGTGGTTTGAGAAGTGGCTAATAAAAAAAAAAAGTTTAAAAAAACCTGGCAGTGTGCTTCCAGTGGCCCGGGCCCCCTGCCATGCCCCGGGCCCGGGTAATCTGTACCCGCTCCCCCCTTCCCCCTCTCGGCGCCCCTGGCTGCAATGGTCTTGTTGGGACGGTTAATTGAAGGTGAGGTTATCAGCTTTCAGTGTGACCAAACACATTTGTCTGCTGTGACTGGAGACACTCAAAAATTTAAAAATGCAATCGAATTTCACTGGTTTCAAGGACACAAACATGGTTCACGGTATATTATTCAATAGACCCTCCCTAATTACATTTTATGGTTTGTCATTTCTACCATTCACAGCTCACATCCAAGGTTTGCAATTCACATTTGATTTATCTGTACACATTCACCGTTTGCTATTTGTCCTAAAATTAGTATTTTTTATGTTATTTTTATTTTTAAATGTTATTTAAATACTTTAAACAATGTTTATATATGGACTTACTTCTAATGTACGTAATACACTAATGGATTTAAAATGTAATTACATATTTCTAATGTACAGAAAACACTACTGTATTCTAAGTTCAAATATCACCACTCACATTTCAGGTTCGCTATTGACATTTAAAAACACTTAAAAATACACCAGTTTAAGTACATACATTTTTAATCATGAGCGAACGAACTTGAACATTAACAAACTGGCTTGAACATGGTCAAAATATTAATATTTAAATACATCAAAGTTACATTATAACTGCATTAACCATAAGCATTACCCACAGAGTCCCAGAGTATGAGCTTTTATCACAGCAGGATTACAAATAAAAATACTTGAAGTTCTCAGGACAATTTTTAAATCTCTATATATAAAATCGAATGTCCTCACTGACTCACTGACTGACTCATAAATGCCCAGCCCAAACCCCTGGACCCAGAAACATGAAAATTGGAGAGTATATTCCTTCCATGACGTAGGCGCCCACTAAGAAGGGGTTTTTCAAAATTCTACTCCTAAGGGGATGAAAAGGTCTAAAATGTTTCAGTGTCCTGACTGACTGTCTCATCGTGGCTGTAGCACAGTTCAGTTTTCAAACACCAACTGTCATCCCAAGTGCTGCCAAACATCACTGGCAGTTGGTGTGGCTCCTATATTTGAATAGTGAGGGAAGGGAATGTGTTACTACAGAGATGAGAGAAGAAAATTTGTTACAACAGCAGTGAGAGGGGAATGTGTTACTATAGAGGTGAGGGAGGGGAATGTGATACTACACGGATGAGGGAGGGGAATGTGTTACTATAGAGGTAAGGGAAGGGAATGTATTACTACACAGGTGAGGGAGGAGAATGTCAAGCGTATTACTACAACAAGAGGGAAGGTAGTGTGTTACAACACAGGCAAGGGAGAGGAATGTATTACTACAGGGGTGAATGGGGGTAATGTGTGCTCCAGAGGTGAGGGAGGGGAATAAGATACTACAGGTGTAAGTGAAGGAAATGTGTTACTACAAAGGTGAGTGAGCGGAATATGTTAGTACACAGGTGAGGGAGGGTAATGTCTTACTATAGCAGTGAGAGAGGGGATGAATTACCATAGAGGTGAAGGATTACTGGAGTGGTGACATGGAAATGAAAACAGTAAATATCCAAGGTCTACCCAGCTAGTCTATATACAGTATATAGAATCAAATGTCCTGACTGACTCTTTGATTAACTCATCAACCCCCAGCCCAAACCCTTGGACCTAGAAACTAGAAAATCAGGGAGTATGTTCCTTCCATGACGTAGGTACCCACTAACTAGGATTTTTTGTAATTCAACTCCTAAGGGGATGAAAAGGGCAAAAAATGTTCCTCCCCCTGTGCAATCTCCTGACTGTCTCATCGTGGCTGCAGCAAAGTTCAGTATTCAAACACCAACTGTCACCTGAAGTGCTCCCAAATAGCACTGGCAGTTTGTGTGGCTCCCCTATTTGAATAATGAGGGAAGCAGATGTGTTACTATAGAGGTGTTGGAGGAGAATATGTTACTACACAAGTATGGGAGGGGAATGTGTTACTACACAGGTGAGGGAGAGGAATGTCAAATGTGTTACTACGGAGTGAAGAAAGGAAATGTGTTACAGCGCGGGCGAGGGAGGAGATTGTGCTACTACAGTGGCGGTGGAAGGGAATGTGTTACTCCAGAGGTGTGGGAGGGGAATAAGTTACTACAGGTGTGAGTGAGGGTAATATGTTACTACAGGTGTGAGTGAGGGCAATGTGTTACTACAGGTGTGAGGGAGGCATTGTATTTCTACACAGGTGTGGGAGGGGAATTTTCGAATGTGTTACAACACAAATGAGGGAGGGAAATGTGTTACTACAGAGGTGAGGTAGTGGAATGTGTTAGTACACAGGTGAGGGAGGGCAATGTCTTACTATAGCAGTGATGCATTACTATAGAGGTGAAGGATTAATGTGTTACTGGAGTGGTGAGATGGAAATGAAAACAGTAAATATCTAATATATATATATATATATATATATATAAAACAATAGAATATAAAGAAATTATACTCTACGTTTAGAATTTAGAAAAATCGCGATGTTCCAACATAATAAAAAATTTGTAACAAATCTTAAAACTGTAACTTTCTCTCTAAATTAGGAAATGCAGTAACTAAAGAGCTGATCCAGCGTTGAATGCAAGGTGACTGTAATTGATTCCACATTTGGTGCACAGAATTAAATACACATGCTTGCCCAGGCGCAAGGCGGTCCGCATCTCTCTGTCCGTACCTCACATCCGTACACTTGGTTTTATAGCCACCATCATCATTGGTGCAAAATATCACTCTGGAAATAGATGTATTTACTGTACAGTTTCAATAAAATTAATTATTCATAATCAATTATATAACTTTTATCGTTAGATTCTATGCAAATGTACCATAGATGACTCTAACCTTGAAATTATTATTATGTACTATTTAAACCAATCACAAATAAAGAAAATATATTAAATACTCCTGAATATCTCTTGCTGCGTTTGATTAAATGGGCCTTGTTTCTTATTCATTAAATGATTTATAACATATATTTCATACATAAATGTATGTGATTTGTACATAGAGGTTGATTTGATCTGTACAGAGATGTAGTGATTGTTTACTATTGCGCACGCATAAGGGGCTTTTCTAGTGAGGAGGGGGCCCATGCGCAGTCTCCGTCAAGGGCCCCCTCCTCTCCGTTCGGCAGCCGGCAGCGCACTGAGCTGTGCACGGCCAGCACCGGAGTTACAGACTCTGGTCACTAGAGTGTGCCCAGAGTCTATAGCGGATGTGCAGGTTACCGGGAAAATGGGCATTTTCCCTGTACTGCGCATGCGCAAACGACGGGAAAATGACCACCGCGGCCATTTTCAAGACATTTTTTACAGTGCCGGACCCCCGTGCCGACGTGGCACTCCCCAAAGGTAAGTATATTATGGGTGCAGGGTGTGTGGTGTACCCAGCTTATCAATTCCCCGGCACTTACAAAAGGGCAGTCACTGGCTCATTTCTGGACAGGACAAACATAAAAAGATACAAAAATGGGATGTGTAGATTGACCAAGATTTCATGAAAAGGTAATTTGTAAAGTAAAAAGTTATATTCTATTTGTATTGTATTACAGTGAAATTTAGCATCGGGAAATCTTGTAATAAAACATGACACATTTCCATTTCCCAAAGACTTAATATTATAGTGCTTTAGCCTGGTACTTTAGTGTAACAACAAGACTTTTGATCAAACCAAACACAGATGTATTTCAGTCTCATTAATGCTTCAGTACAATCTCAAGTAAAGGAATTATGTAGAAGAACAGCGTAAAACAGCTGCAATCTGATTGAGCCAGGTTAAACCCCGAGGTTGTAGTAGCAGTATACCTTTAAGAATTATGGTTGTTGGTGTCAGGCATTTAGAGTAAAGCTGGCCACATACTAGACCAACTTTCATCCAACCATCCAACTAGTTGTCTGGTTGGAATGAAAATCTGGTAAGGAATGGGAGTAAATGATGATCAACAATTTGTTCCTAAATGCCAGAAAACAGATGAAAATGGTCGTTCAGAAAAGTTTGAACAAATTGTTTAGATCAAACATTTAACAAACAACAGTTTTTGTCCATTTTCCGGCATTTGGGAGCAAATTGCTGATTGTCATTTGTTTTCATACCTTACCAGATTTTCATTCCAACCAATCAACTAGTTGGCTGGTTGGATGTAAGTTGGTCTAGTGTGTGGCCAGCTTTAGCCTATTGGGTTCTTGGGGGGGTGTGTCTTTGTGCTAATATTACAGCTGGAAAACCAGGAAATCAGTCTTTTTGATTCTGGAAATCCCTCCCTCCCTTGTTTGGTTTTTGTGTGTGTTATGCATGTTGTGGCGGAAAGTACGGTAGTGTGCTCTTTATTTGTTATTAAGTTAGATGCATTCTCCTTATTCAAATATAGGCCAAATCGTCCCTACAGGGAAATGACCACAACCAGTCCGGGCGTGCTTTGCTGGAGAGTTGAACACCAGCGAGCGCTGTGTTTGGTCTGCGTGTGTGTGTTGGAGTGTCCGTTCTTTGTTGTCCACCACCATACTAACTTTAAGTTCATAACAATTCATTTCAATTGACAATACCTAATTCGATGATTAATTCAATAATTAATTATTTAATAATTAATAATCTTATGTCAAAATAAAATCTGACCTTATTTTGATTCCAACTCCTGCTGTCCGTGTGTTTATTTTAGATAAGTTTTAGTCGTGATAGGTCTTTAAGGTGCAATGCGGATATCAACCATTAGGGAATTTAACAGTTTGGGTTTAACTTGGATATTGACCTGCTTTAAGATTGAGTAATGCAAATTATTAAGAACTCAGCCTATACAGCATGTTTTACTCACCTGCTAGTGAGCTAATAAAATAAGACATAGATTGGGAATTGTGTAGCATGGTCTACGGTCTATTAGCTGTTTCATACTGACAATAATAAAGAAGGGCTAATAGACAATGACACTGGCAATGCTAATGATGAAAAATGAATCACAGCTGCTATTTTCTCAGAGACACTTAAACGGCTGAACAAGTATTATAATTGTCAGGGTCTTTTATGTTGTATCTGTAGCTCTGTGCTACCATGTTGCAGGAATAGTAGCAGGTCTGTAAGTCTGCAAGTTTAAGCAGAAGATAGATAGATAGATAGATAGATAGATAGATAGATAGATAGATAGATAGATAGATAGATATGAGGTAGATAGATATGAGGTAGATAGATAGATAGATATGAGGTAGATAGATAGATAGATATGAGATAGATAGATAGATATTAGATAGATAGATATGAAGTAGATAGATAGATAGATAGATAGATAGATAGATGTGAGATAGATAGATAGATAGATAGATAGATAGATAGATAGATAGATGTGAGATAGATAGATGTGAGATAGATATATAGAGATATAGATAGATAGAGAGATAGATATGAGATACATAGATAGATAGATATGAGATAGATAGATAGATAGATAGATAGATATGAGGTAGATAGATAGATAAATATGAAATAGATAGATAGATAGATAGATAGATAGATAGATATGAGATACATAGATAGATATGAGGCAGATAGATAGATAGATATGAGGTAGATAGATAGATAGATAAATATGAGATACATAGATATATAGATATGAGATAGATAGATAGATAGATAGATAGATAGATAGATAGATATGAGATACATAGATAGATAGATATGAGGTAGATAGATAGATAGATAGATATGAGGTAGATAGATAAATATGAGATAGATAGATATGAGATAGATATATAGATAGATAGATAGATAGATAGAGAGCGAGATAGATAGATAGATAGTTAAATATGAGGTAGATAGATAGATAGATATGAGATAGATAGATAGATAGATAGATATGAGGTAGATAGATAGATAGATAGATAGATATGAGGAGGATAGATAGATAGATATATGAGAGAGAGATAGATGGATATGAGGTAGATAGATAGATAGGCAGACGGTAGATAGATTAGATAGATAGATAGATAAGCAGATATCCTTCACTTTGTCCAGCAAGTGCATCTGGTGAGAAAAAACTAAACTTTCCCAAAAGACCCCCTGGTGATGCAGTTGAGTCAACACACAACACAAAAACTTTTTGGATGGATGCGCTGCAGATGACTTAGCAGGGAGGAGATTCCTAGATGTTAAGGTCCCTACCTCTACTTACTCTGGCTTTACAAAGGGCACAGATGACGTCACAATTGTTGTCCGGATTTGGGTAGAAATAATTCCACACATAAGAAGTGGATTTTTTTGTCTTGTGCCTAGGCATGACAATGGGCTTTTCCTTATGGGCAATGACTGTTTGTTCCACTGGTGCCTAATTTACACAAACAACATCCTCATAAATAACATTCTTATTAGCGTCAGCTACACAAATATCCTGCTTATCCTGGTGCACTTCCACAGAAGCAACCTCGACTTTTAGACAGCTTGGTCACTTGTGCTTATATCATCATAAGAGGCAGAACCACCAGTCATAAATAAAGGCCAAGGCCTTAGCCTTTCCTTGCCACTTTATGTGGTGAAAGGCATATTAACAATTTTATGTCTTTCTGCAGCTAACTTTCCCTTTGATGTTTTTTTCTTTACCACTGTAAAAGATTGGTTCTTAATTTTAGATGCCCTGACTTAAGCCCTGTATGCCCTTGGGCATCGGCTTTAGTAGATGATGTAGATGGACTAGTATACCACTTACAGTGTCACAAGATTATTTATGAATGAGAAAAGAATAACACACTGCGCTGCCACTTACAGTGATGTCATTATGTTTTATATATAACGCATGTTATTTAGCACTTTGTTGTGGTCTTGTAGTTGAACAATAATAGCGCAGCTGAGTTGCTAACGTACATATAAAAAAAGGATAGAAAAAAGTACTTTTATTTTTTGTACACTTGGGAAGAGCACCCCTAATTGACACAGCACCCCTTTATGGACTGCAGCCCTAGCCTGATGGACAGGGCACAAACATAGCAGCAGTCCTAGTTAATTGACAGGACAAGTGACACAGCAGCTGCAGCACCCACTGAAGGAAGCCCCCCTTTATATACTGCAGCCTAAGCCCCTTTATGGACAACACAGCAGCAGCCTTCAGCCCAAGACCCCGACTGGACACACACACTGAGTGACTGACAGTGACTGACTACGTCTGCTAGCTCCACTCCACAGCGGGAGTGAAAATGGTGCTGATCGCTGGGACCTTTATATAATCCAAAACCCGCGAGAATCCGACAGCACCTGGATGACGCGTTTTGCCTCGTTTTCGGATCCTCGTCAGGCGGGAAAACAAGGAAAACCGGACTCAGATCTCACCTCGGAACATGAAGTTCGGGTGGATCCAGTTCTCGAAGTTCTCTAGTTTTGATTATGATGAAATAGAGTTGTCTTGTTAATATTCAGTTTTATTATTTTAAAATCGATAAAAAAAATGTTGTCTTGAAAACAACAAGAACAAATAAAGTGAAATGAAACAACAACAGTCGTCCTCCCAGCCCTGCAATTCTGTACCCCTAATATTCGGCCTAAGTAGCATAGTCACAAATTAGACCAGTGTGAATGGAGAGGAAGGCTGAGCAGTCACTAGGTAGCAGTATTGAATGTTTAAGGGTTCTGGAGAGCTTTCAATAATTTTATCTACAGTGGCACTTATGTAGCATTCTACAGAGTTTTCATTTTAATTTAGTTATTAAACTAGAATAGCAACATATACACAGTTTACTGCATTATGTTAATATACACACTAGACATTAATACAGTAAATTAGTTATATTTAGCTGGCAGCTGATGGGCCATATTCGGGCCAATAAATAAAGCAGATTGCCCCGTGAAACTTAGGACCTCATTCAGAGTCGGTCGAAGCGGCCGCACGGTCGTACGGGAAAAGGGGCCGGATATGCAAATGATTCCCTCGCAAGTTGCGTCCCTAAGTTCGGATCGGTAGCTGACCGACCAAGGGGAGGAAGCGGTCGGAAGACAAAAAAATACGCCCCCTTCTCGTACACATTACACGTCATCTCCGGGCATATAAGGATTAATCGAGACCATCGGGAACCATCGGAACTGGTCGTAGAGCTTAAGGTTGACCATACCCTCTCTTAAGCTCTACGATCATGTCAGTGTAAAAACCTCCCATGTCACATGTGCCATGACGCTACTTTGTTAATTATGCACTCCCATAAAACGCCGTTCGCATAATGAGGCATGCCTGCGTTCGGATCTCCACTCCCCCATTTTCAAGCACCTTCCCCTGTTACCACCCACAAACGCCTCCATCTGTCACTCTACCGACCTGGCTGTGTTCAAGGAGAGAGAAATTTCTGATCGTAGCGGCTAGTTTGCGCACGCGCATTGCGAACTTTACGCATGCGCAGTATAGCGAACATCGGTGGCATACGACCGTGCGGCCGCTTCGACCGACTCTGAATGAGGTCCTTAGTGCTTCCTGCACAAACATATAGTTGCCAAGTGGGTTGCAGGTTGCTGTGTTGCTTGGCTTTTTAAATTGTGTTTTAATTTTAAGAAAGTGCTACAGATGAGACAGTCATCATGACATCATAACACCTCATGCCCAAAGTGAAGAGAGGAGCCCCCCTGTCCCAAGGAGTTAACAAGAATCAGTAAAGGAGATGAAGAAGCTGCAGTGCCGGATTAAACCCTGTGGAGACCCCTAGGCAGCCGAAATCTCACGACTGCAAATTATCTCCTAATACGTTTTTAAATTTACTAACCAACAATTTTGATAAACTTTACGTAGGTTGCACCAAAATTTTTTTACAAACTGACAGCTGACAGGAGATGAGCTTTTTAGAGACAAACTGTATTGTGAATCTGATGTCTATGGTTTATGTACTTTAAGTTGTTAATGGGTACAGTACATTAATACAGTCTTTAATGGAAAGTTTTAATTTCTTTGATTTGATTAATTTTATCTACCTTTTGGAAACAAGTTAAGAAAGGTTGATTGTAATTTTCTTTCAAGATCGAATCAGTATTATTTTGCTCCGTTGTTGCCGAGCCCCTAAAAGGGCCAGGGCCCATAGGCCGATGCCTACACTGCCTATTACTAAGAAGGAGATTAAGGGAAGGCACAAAAACAATAAACCTGTATATAATAGGGGCACAAAATCAATTAAACTATACAAAGAGGGGGACACAAAATCAGTAAAGTTAAATAAAGGGGTGGGAGCACATATTCAATAAAACTACATAAAGGGGTGTGGAGCTCAAAGTGAATTTTTTAAATAGAGGACTGGCATAAAAAAAACAGAATAAACTTTATTATATAATTTAATCTTTTTTGCTTCAGTACTTTTTTGTTTTGTAAAACTCAAATGCCCATCAAATCTCCCTACAGTTTCAAAGTGGCCCACTTAAAATAATAGTTGAGTAGCCCAACTTTAAATTATAGCTGCATAACATGATTATGACAGGCGGCGATCAGTTATCAATTCTGTATTCAACAAGGACACAAATAATCTTTTCCTCTGAACTTATTCTCACATGGACCAATTGTATAAAGTAAGTGGAACAGTTTTTGACCAAGCTAGCCCAACATCGCTCCATGTGTAGGGAACACATGGACTTGTATCGGACATACTGGTACATACGACTGCTTTCAAGTGTGTATGTGGCAATTGGCTGATGCGTTTCGAGAGTGGAATGAAATGAACATTCTTGCTGACAGTTTACATGGTTCATGGGATTATATTAATAACAACAAATCTTAGACGTTTTTGGTGCTTTCTTGTTGTCACATAATATTCATCTTTAAATCCTCATATGTATATACAAAAAGATACCGTGTTTCCCCGATAATAAGACACTGTCTTATTTTTTTTTTTGTTAAAAACACCATAGGGCTTATTTTCAGGCTAGGTCTTATATTAATTATCATTGACAGCAGTGCCCCTTATGCAGGTCCCCTTTTAGAAGTGCTCCTTATGCAGGCCACCCCCTTGCAGGCCCCCTTGTAGAAGTGCCCCTTATGCAGGCCACCTTGTAGAAGTGCCCCTTATGCAGGCCACCCCCTTGCAGGCCCCCTTGTAGAAGTGACCTTTATGCAGGCCCCCCCCCCTTGCAGGCCCCCCTGTAGCAGTGTCCCTTATTGTAGTGCACTTACCTGATTCGCAGCCGTCCGGGATGTCGCTCTCACTTGCGCGCTGACTGGATCTAACATGATCCAGCAGGCGCGGCCGCACAGGACATCATGACATCACCCGCGCACTGCATGACTGGGAACGCTGGTCTCTGCAGCGTTCCCAGCTCAAAATGAGATTCAGGTAGGTCTTATTTTCGGCATAGGGCTTAATTTGGACCGGGTTACAAAATGAAGGGTAGGGCTTATTTTCGGGGTAGGTCTTATTATCGGGGAAACACGGTAGTAGATCATTGTGTAATTTGATCAGAATCACCCTTTGTGGCACTGCACATACAGATTGCTACACACATATATCTATTGCATTATACCTTTATAAAATAGTTTTTAATGCACACAATGTAAAAAATACAAACAAGCAGCATATAAAATCGTGGACACAACTTAGCACAAGTGGGGGTTAGTCCAACTGCCCAGAGAGATGAAGTAAGATGGTATATACTGTAAGTAACAGTCATTTGTAGGTCTCCGGAATAACCTGCAGGAATTGCTGTAGTGGAGAGATGTAGCTCCAACCTCTGCCCTGATTTCTTGAAAGACCCCCGTGCTTCACAGTAGTCACTGACGGGCAGCTAAATAGGGTTGCTGATCGCCATCCTCATTATTGGATATGGTTGCACCAGCCCTCCAGAACAAACAAGAAATACATCTCCAGACTGGTGTATATATGTGCAAAAAAAATGGTAGTTGCTCAGATCAGCTTAATTGCATAACACAGGTGCTTGTAAAGGGCAGGGTTTACTCTGAACACAGAAAAAAAAGAGATTTGCCCCCCAGCACACTGCAGCAAAAACAATACTTAAATCCTACATGATAATAGCGATTCAGAGGTATTAGTTACATACATTTGCAAATATATGAATAAGCGCCAGGCCAATCGTCAAGGCTTCTCTATACTGGCGTCCCTAGCATTAAGGGGTTCACATCCGAGAAGCAAGGCACCCCAAAAAATTTTTAACCAAGGGCCATCCCCAGGGCATCACACGAAAAAGGGAAAAAGGTGATAGTGAAGTATAAAGAAAAGATGTGTAAATATAAATCAAAAAGTGTTAATGAAATGAGAAAGAATTAAAATGACATAAATAATATACAAACAAATAGAAAAGTGCTAAAAGAAT
This sequence comes from Taudactylus pleione, assembly GCA_031769625.1. Classification (NCBI taxonomy): domain Eukaryota; kingdom Metazoa; phylum Chordata; class Amphibia; order Anura; family Myobatrachidae; genus Taudactylus; species Taudactylus pleione. Next base: position 3,650,480 of record JAUIMM010000187.1, on the reverse strand, counting down.
TATTATTATTTTTTTTTCTGTGGTGTATATATGTGTCTGCGCCCCGGTCTGCCTGAGTTGCAATCATGTAAACACACCAATATTTTAGCCTCAAACACTGTACTCCTTACTGTACTCGTCTCTTCCCTCCCCATTCAGCCTCCCACAGTTGAGAGGATTTTTAACTGTGAAATGCGTCACAATCTGCAAACAGATGTGTGCGTTTACATGTTCAATATGGAAATGCGCATTTTGCTAAAAAATAAATAAATAAATAGAAAACATATGTACATACATCCAGCTCTTCCTGGGCCTCATTGTTCTCATTTAATTCTGTCGCACTTTAAATATTTAGAGTTTATTAAAAAAAAAATATCATACACAGCTTTTTATATAAAGAACTTATTAACTTAATTTATGTAAATGTTCTTGCATCGATATGCTTAATTAATTAGCTCAAATTAATTTAATTTGCATATTTGCTGCATCTTATATTTCATCTATAATTTTCCTCATTAACTGCAGCATCAGTAATTATGTAAAAGAGGAATTGACAACAAATTGCTATATTCAGAACTGTCTTGCTTGTACATCTTTTAAATATATGTTGACAATTTAATGAGGATTGATTAGGCAATGTTCCAGTTGTGATTTAGTGAAATAAATATGCTACCATAGTGATCGTCTACTTGTCTACTTGTATTGGGCAATGTACAATAACAAACAGTACATTATTTTATATTGAAACCTAATTTTAGTCAAAATGATGTGTTGTCAATTAATAGAATTAAACATCCAGGTTATTTAATTGTCCCCCTTATTGAAAAAAAATAAAAATAAAAGACAATTTATATAAAACATCACATTGCTCACAGAGCTACACAGCTCAACAATTATTTATACCAAGGCCATTGAGTGATCAAAAAGGTTCAGATACTGGGGGTGTGACCAAGTGAGGGAGGTGTGTCTATGCCTACTCCAAAAATAAACCTTGAAAAATACTATGCAGCAAAGGGGGACATGTACCTGCATTTATTTTAAGCACCTGAAAGTGCTCGTTATGATGGATGTCCAATGTTTGCCGATTCTGAGATTATCTCTTGCTGACTGTAGGCTGGGTGCACTTGGGCACCTCATGTTGTGATACTAAAATGAGATCCAATGGAAGGTAGGGCATATTATGGGGTTGCAATGTGATTTCCGTTTTCACTTTTCGGGAATGCCTCTTATGGGAACACACATTTTTAGGAACATTCCACCAGTATCACAATAACATTGTCACTATACAATAGTCACTAAGTAATAAAGACAATCTTGATGCTCCCCTAACTGATTTATTTAAATATATAAATGTAACTAAAGTTGAAAGTAATCGGGCGACATCCCTAAATTGGTAGTAGGTGGGACTTTGTTGTATATGTTTACTTTTCTCACAAAAAGCAGGAGATTAAATTTACTCACCTGTTTACTAACTGCATTGCACCGTTCTACTAGTCATCCAACTGGCTGCCCAAACTAGTAAGCTGGTACTGGAAAATAGATTTAAAAAACTAAAAAAAAATAGTGTAAGACATTAAAGAATACTAAATTGTTTGAAATATGATAAGGCTCACAACTGATGCATGTGTGATCGGCTGGGTTGTAGTATAGTGCTATCATCCAGTGCTGTTTCTCCTGTAGGGTGGTCAGAATAACATAGTGGGAGTTTACCACTGGCTTCTAAGATCCTTTATTACTGTAGGGGATTATAATAACTATACTATGATGGGTCATTTAGATTATAATAATAAATTCACAAAATGTTATTAGCAGCCTGTCCACTATAGGTTATGTAGTCCTAATATACTCATATGACTATTTATGTGGTGTCTTCTTCTTCTCCTTTCTCCTCTTCCTCCTCCTCTTCCGCCTCTTCCTTCTCCTCCTCCTCAGGAGCGAACCATCATAAGGCTCAGTCAAATAGAGGTTGTGTACACAAAACAAGCCTCAGGTACAATATTTAGACACAGTACACCTAACACAGTGCACGATTAACAACATAGCAGGGCACACACAAGGTCACCTCCCATGCATAGCTAGATCACCAGCATGGGGGAACTGTGGCATATGTGAACTGGGGTTTCTGTGCCGCATAATGTGAACTGGGGTCCCTACAGTATGTCTTATTGACAATTTTATTGGTGAGGGCCCTCACAAGTTACGTGCCATGCTCCCCTTCAAACCTTAATCTGGCCCTGACCCATCACCCAGGGTGGCACAACAAAAGTCTTTGAAGAACTATACTATGCTGTGACAAAAAATAAAATACTTTACAAAATGTTACTTACACAAATATGCTTCAGAACAGTTAGTGACTGGCAGTATCATCGTAAAACGGAATACAGAGAAGACACAAGCAATTATATTTAACTGTATGTAAATATTTTACCAAGCAAAGTGAACCTTGAAAGTAATGCATTTCTATCTATAGTAGTTACAGCGTGTATATTTCAGGGTAATTTAGCATTTAAAACTACATTTTGCTTAAATCAAAGAATTGCAAAAAATAGTATTACAATTCTTTAACAAACAAAATTAAAACCAAGGTATTGTAACCATTTTTAATATTCATTTTTTAATACAAAGGAATGAGAGAGAAAAGGTACATAATTAAAGCTAATAATGCTGAAATAAAAGCACAAATAAGTGTTGCAAGGTCAAAAATAAAACTGTAAAGCAGAGAAAAGGCCAATTGCTTAGTAGATTATAAACAATATTTTTGTACATACAATTCCTGTGCACACATTTCATGAATGGATCTTTAACTACTTGTGTGTCCATATTAGGTGTATTTTAGATTACCTGTTATTGCACTGCCTAGGTCTAGTTAATAGTGTAGACACAGCTGAGCAACTTTACTTCACTGATATAACAACACGTATGTCCTTAAAATCTGACATAGATCTCTCACACTGATTCCATTGCATTACTAGCTGTCTGTGAGGAATGGAGGCCATACGTTACTTATAGGCAGACTCAATAAAAACTCAGCAGCAAGGACCAGAGCCATTGCGAGACCAACTGGAGCCCAGGAAATTTCCTCTGGATCCATGGGCGTCAACACAGCACACTCTGGACCCATGTTCTTCAATAATTACCTCTCCGGAGCCCCACTTCAGCAGTGGCAGTGCCAGGGCTTTATCTATAATGGGTGCAAGGTGAGTGGTGTTCACACCCTGCACCCATTTATTAAATACTTACCTCTTCGGAGTCTCGCGTTGGCGGTAGCATTGCTGTACAAATCTCCAGGAAAATGGCAGCTGCACCATATCGCCAGTGACTTGTACAGGGGCAGTAGATTCAGGCACAGCACTAGAGTGTACTCTCGTGCCCAGAATCTGCTGCGCTTAGTGAGCTGCCAGCCGCAGGGTAGAGAGTAGGGGGCTCTGGTCGGAAACTGCACACGGGCCCCCTCCTCTATTAATATGCCCCTGGGCAGCGCAGTGCATATCATCGGGAAAATGTTGTGGTGGCCATTTTTCTGGAGATACACAGTAGGCATGCACAGTAGAACAATCGCTCCGAAATTGCCTACCGTGCCATTTTCCTGCACATGCACCTTAGGCTCTGGCATAGGGCCTGAGGCCCTGATTCAGACCCACTCGCGAGCGGCTGTCCGCTCGCAAGTGGGTCGATGGTCTGCACTGCGCATGCGCACGACGGAGGGAGCTCCGTCGTGCGCATGCGCGAGACGCGACGAGCGAAGGACTTTCCTTCGCTCGTAGTGTCTGATCAAAGGGGGCGTGCTGTCGATGTTGATTCCAATGGGAACGCCTACCGTCAGAAGCCGGCCCCACTGACATCACTAGTGATGTCAGTGGGAGTGATTTTGGCTCTGATAGAGCCAAAATCACTCCTGGCCTTGCAGTTGAGAAACTCAACCGCAGGCTTCTGCTCGCAGTGACCATCATCCTGCACGCTCGTATATGCTGTGGGTGGTGACCCACAGCTATACGAGCATCCAGGAGGACGCTCCATATTTATGGAGGTGGGCCCTGATTCAGAGCGAGCGCTCTTGTCAGAGCATCGGGCTCTGAATCAGGGCCTGAGTCTACTCACTTGCACTGCCAGCTAGAGAGGAGGGGCGCCAGACGGAGGCTGCACACGGGCCCGCTCCTCTCTTGATACGTCCTACATTTTGTGCACTGTCCTGCCAACCCACCCATAGGCAAACACAGGGGGGGTGAGGGGGGTTCCGGTTGCTCCGGAGCTCGCTACCAAAGGGGCGGCTGTCGATGTTGATCGACAGCTCGTCCCGTTTGGTAAACGGGCCAGGGGGGGTGGTTTTCGAAATGGAGGCGTTCCTTAGCGAACGCCTGCCGTTTTGGGGGCGGCCGCACTGACATCATCAGTGATGTCAGTGGGGAGCTTCCTGCTCCATCAGAGCAGAAAGCTCCCTGGGGCTTACGTGTGCCCAGACCCAACCTTAGGGTCTGGTCGTAAGCCCCGATGCTCGCGGTGGTGTTCACCATAGCAACCATCAAACTGGTCGGTCGTTAAGCTGTGGGTGGTAATAACCCACAGCTTAACGATCGACAAGGAGGCGGCCGTTCAGGATGCAAGCGGCCGCCCTGATTCAGGGCGACCGCTTGCATCTAACGACCGCCTCTGAATGAGGTCCTATGACCCATAACCTTGGAAAAGATTATGCTAAAAGCCTCTATTTACTGCAAACATGTATTTATTTATATATAATCAGTTAATTTGGAGTTGTGTACTTGTATTTCTTTTTGTGCTAATTGTATGTAAGATTACCAGTGTCCAATGTGACTTTTAGGTGTGTATCTGACTAAAGTGTGTGGGATTATTATTTATTTATTTATTTCTAGATGGAAGGAAAAAATATAGATTTTCCAATAAAAAGCTCTGGTGTGCATGCGAGGAAAGGATTATGCTATATATCAGTGGTTCCCAAACTTTTTTTGAATCACGGTGCCCTAGAGTATCAGGATTGTTTTCACGCACCCCCTAAGCCAAAAGTTTGTTATTGAGAAATTCAGAAAAAAATATAGTAAAGTAGTAAAGTGAAGTAAATTGTGCTTATATGTCATCCTTAGGTTAAGTTATGTGGTGGTGGACAGGTTTGCGCTGCTGTTTGTCCACACATTACATTACATTGACCATAAATAATTTGATTTGGTGCTGGACCACCAACCTGAGGCACCCCTGCACTGTCCCGAGGCACTCCAGGGTGCCGGGGCGCACAGTTTGGGAACCACTGCTATATTTTGATTTTTTTTTCAGATTTGAAAGCTGCATACACTATTGCCAACCTTAATGTTTAGACCTCTCTACATTCATGCTTCCGGTTTGATGAAGGTTTTTTAGGGAGCCTTGTGCAAATGAGCGGGCTCTCGGTGCCTACAGCTCTGGCTGAGGTTCAGACTTCAGGTAACCCCTGGAAAAGAATATACAGTGGTGCTTGAAATTTTGTGAACCCTTCAGAATTTTCTATATTTCTGCTGAAATTTGGCCTAAAACTACCTCAGATTTTCACACAAGCCCTAAAAGTAGTTAAAGAGAACCAAATCAAACAAATGAGACAAAAAAATTAGACGTGTTAATTTTTTAATTGAGGAAAATTATCCAACATCACATATCTGTGAGTGGCAAAAGTATGTGAACCTTTGCTTTTGCTTTCAGTATCTGGTATGACCCCCTTGTGCAGCAATAACTGTGTTTAAAAAGTTTCCCGTTAATTATTGATTAGTCCTGAACATCGGCTTGGAGGAATTTTATCCCATTCCTCCATATAAAACAGTTTCAACTCTCTTATTATGGTGGGTTTCCTCTCATGAGCTGCGCGCTTCAGGTCCTTCCACAAAATTTGGATTAAGACCAGGACTTTGACTTGGCCATTCCAAAACTTTTAATTTATTCTTAACAGTCATTCTTTGGTGGAATGACTGTTAAGGCATGTGCGTGACTCTTTAGAGTACAGTCCTGCAACAGCCTTGAGGGCTGGAATACTTGGCTGGATGCCGCCGTGAAGCAGCTTTGAGAGCTGGAAATAACTTGGCTAGATGGGCACGAGGGCCGTTGATTATGAAGTGGCCTTTGGGCAGTGCCGCAGCCTTGAGGGCTGGTGTGCCTTGGCTAGCTGTGGCCGGCGGGCCGTAGAATATGAAGCGGCCTTTGGGCTGTGCAGCAACCTTGAGGGCTGGTGTGCCTTGGCGACAGCAGAAGGGCAGTGCTGTAATGAAGTCACTGGTGTTGGTACGCCGGATTGTGCACTGAAGTCACTGGAGTGCGACCTGTGCCGCCAAGTTAACAAAAGCAGCTGACACTGTAGTGTGGCCTGTGCTGCAGAGTTGAAACAAGCAGCTGACGCTGTAGTGCGGCCTGTGCTGCCGGGTTGACATGAGCAGCTGACGTGGTAGTGCAGCCTGTGCCACCGCGTTGACACAAGCAGCTGACGCTGTAGTGCGTACGCCGGACTTGAAGTACTGTCCGTGCCGCCTGGACGACACGAACGGCAGAGGAAAGATTTGTGGAGCGTGCCGCCTGGATGACACTAACGGCAGGTAGATGATATGCAAACCGTGCCGCCTGGATGACACAAACGGCAGAATAACAATATACTGTAGAAGGCAGGCAAACTGGAGCTTGACTAGGTGACAGGAGACAAAGCCAGAACCGGAAACACGAAAACTCTATCACCGGCATCGGAGCAGTATTAGCACCAGCAGGATATAGATGCAGGAGCCAATCCGGAGTAATCCCAGAATGATGTACAGGAGGTGGGTGGAGATTCAGCGAACGTTCACCCGACATTCGCCTCGCACAGCAGTCATAGTGCGGCGGCTTGTAACAATGACTTGTGCTTTGGGTCTTTGTCTTGCTGCATGACCCATGTTCTCTTGAGATACAGCTCATAGACAGATGTTCTGACTCCTGACATTTTCCTTTAGAATATTCTGGTATAATTCAGAATTCATTGCCACATTAATAAAAGGCAAGTTGTCCTGGGCCAGATACAGCAAAACAGGCCCAAACCATAATACCACCACCACCGTGTTTCACAGATGGTACAAGGTGTTTATGCTGGAATGTAATGTTCAACTTTCTCCAAACATAACGCTTCTCATTTAAACCAAAAGGCTCTATTTTGTTGTCATCTGTCCACAAAACATTGCTCCAATAGTCTTCTGGCTTGTCCAGGTGCTCTTTGCTGCATACGGGCAGCAATGTTCTTTTTGGAGAGCAGTGGCTTCAATCCTGCCATGCACACCATTGTTGTTCAGGGTCCTCCTGATGGTGGACTCACAAACATTAACATTAGCTAATGTGAGAAAGACCTTTAGTTGCTTAGAGGTTACCTTGGGTTCCTTTGTGACCTTGCAAACTATTAGAGGCCATTCTCTTGGCGTGATCTTTGTTGTTCGACCACTCCTGGGGTAGGTAATAATGGTCTGGAATTTTCTCCATTTGTACATAACCTGTCTGACTGTTGATTGGTGGAGTCCAAACTCTTTAGAGATGGTTTTGTAACCTTTCCCAGCCTGATGAGCATCAACAACTCTTCTTCTGAGGTCCTCAGAGATCTCCTTTGTTCGTGGCATGATACTCTTCCACAATCATGTGTTGTGAGCATCAGACTTAGATAGATCCCTGTTCTTTTAAAAATACAGGTTATCCACTCACACCTGATTGTCATCCCATAGATTGAAAATACCTGACTTTAATTTCACCTTCAAACTATCTGCTAAGCCTAAAAGTTTGCATACTTTTGACACTCACTGAAATGTGATATTGGATCATTTTTCACAAAAAAAAATGAGCACCTCTAATGTTTTTGTCTCATTTGTTTGATTTAGTTATTTATCTACTTTTAGGACTTGTGTGAAAATCTGAGGCAGTTTTAGGCCAAATTTCAGCAGAAATAGAGACAATTCTGAAGGGTTCACAAACTTTCAAGCACCACTGTAGGTGTAAAACTTAGTGTGAAGTTATTTCTTACAATAGTTCTGCAGAAATTAGTATAAATGTCGGGGGGCAAGGGGGAGGGGTTTGTAAGCTGGACTATTAAATTTAAACAGGTTTATCTAATTATCTGGTTATGTGATCAACCTCTTAAATGACATGAGTCGGCTCTACATTGTGGGCCTGATTCAGCGGTGCATGCAGTGTCGATACCTCACGCAAGGTGCCGCTGTTTTCAGTCAGCGTTTGCCTCCGAGTCGCACTGCGCATGTTTCCTGATGGTTAACGACAGGAGCCGCAACAATTTTGGAAGCAGGGAGAGGCAATTTCGGTGGGCGTTTCTGGGCTGTAACAGGGGGCTGGCCAGATGCGGGCACATCACAGTCAGCGATCACTTCTGAAGACGCAGTTGCACTGACATATGCAGCCATGTTCAGACTGATAATCTGCGCCTCTATAGGACTGGCGCAATGTACGATGGTGCATCTGATGGGGCGCCTTAATCCGCACAGCGGCAGATTTGCACCACAACTGGTCGGCATCTCTGTACTAATAACACCAGCTGTGGCATTAGCATAAAGATGCAGTCTGGCTGTGGCAAAAGACATAGTTATGGCTGCAACAGCCTGCACCTCTGAATAAGGCCCTGTATATGTTAATGTTAGAGTGAGGTGTCACAGACGTTCTTGGTTGAAATATTTGGCTCCACATATTGGGGCTGATTCTAAGTCGCACGCAATGAGGCTGCAGCTGCCGCTTTACTACCTGCCGGATTTACTACCTTATGCTAATGCCAGTTTCCGATACAGCTAATGCGGCGGTTGGCGTTTCTGCAAGTGCAAAGCTGCGCCGCCCGTTGATGTTACACTGGCTGTTGCAACCATCATCATTAGTATTGGCACCTGCAGGAGCCCCACGCTAGGTGCTAGAGAGCCGTCAGAAACAGGCTTCCCTACCCTCTATACATGACTCAGAATCGCACGGAGCTGTAGAAACACGCCCACAACACTCCCATAAGTCAGGGCGGTTATGTACAATCACATTGCTGTCACCCAGTTCCCGTCACAAAATGCCCAATTTCATAGATAAACAGATCCGGCCAAGTTCCGTCCGCGTCAGAATAGGACGGAGATATGCAAAAGTACGTAAACGCGCATATGCGTCTGAGCTGTATGCAAAAACTCGCCATTTGTGTACGTGCACAGGGAACCGTCCAATCAGCTCCAATATGACATAACTATGATGTGGTGTGGCTTGTGCAGAGAGGTGCATAGGTTCAGGTTCTATATTGTTAGGTATCCCTGACAACCTTTTGACTATTGTCGTTTTGTTTGTGTGCTGTATATTTTTATTTTTGTTTTCTTTTTCTCGCTCTCCTGGATGCTACATTTGCATTCTTGGTACCAGAAACATTAACACTAACTGTAACACTAATGTAAAAAGTGCTGTTTACTTTGCTAATGACTAAATCCTTCATTTTTCCTTGTAATCTAGTTGTTTGCCTGGGATGTAGTTACTGTGCCTATAGCTAGCTGGGATGCCAACTCTCGAAATCCCGGCACCAGAATCCCCACTGCCGGCCAGAAGACCGGCGCCGGATTCCAGACAGTAGTGGAGATGCCGACGCCAGAATCCAGACAGCTGCTATCCCGATCTTATGTATAGCAGGACCGGTTAGCCGTGGGGGGTTTAGTTTAGGTGTCACGGAGGGTTAGGGTTAGGCAGTAAGGGGAGAGGGTTAGGTTCAGGCATCAAGGGGGGAGGGTTAGGTTTAGGCAGTAACGGGCAGGGTTAGGGTTAGGATGGGGGGTTAGGGCTAGAATGGGAGGGTTAGGGTTAGGATGGGAGGGTTAGGGTTAGGATGTAGGAACAGAGGGTTAGGGGGACAAGGGAGGAAGGTTATCATACTTACTGGACCCCTATCGGGATGCCGAGCATCGGGATGCACCTATCGGTATATTGACAGCAGGCACACCAACTACCAGGATTTCGTACCCAACCCATTTGCCTCTTGCTGCTTTAAATAAAATGTTGTGTTGAAAAACGCACTATACAGATGTGTCCTTGCAGCACCTATTCTCCTGCTGTATACCTGCTGTGTGCTCCCCACAACTCCCACCCCCTCCTACACTGCTGGACATTGTGGTCCGAGGGTGGGACAGTAGGACAGTCCCAGGTAATTAGACCTGTCCCACTGAATGCCAGTTGGGAGGTATGTACAGTAGGTGTATGTGCCTGTTCCATAAATCTGGGCCTTGGAAAAGTGATTATTAGGCATAGAATTTGCATAAACACAAGACTATCATTAGTCCATCCCAGCAGCCAGTCATTTATTGTACCACAGTGGTGATAACATGCTCTATACCTCAACCTTAGCCTGCAGCTCCGCGGACTGTGAGAGCCACTATAGCGTGACGGAGCCACTGTGAAAAATTGGAGACAATGGGCCCCATTTAACAATGCACCTTAATACCAGCAGCATATTTCTCTTAGTATTACTGTGATACTAATGACGATGCCACTGGTATTCAACATTACTACATTACTTATCCCTCCGGAGAGGTCCAGCCATGTCCTCTTCCCCGGCGGCAACCTCTGCTATGTTGCTGGCAGCCTATCGTGGCCAGCGATGGGCTGCTGTGTCATGCGCCATGCCCAGGCTGCACATACACGTGGCACTTTCATCCGGTGGGGACACAGCGTGCCCAGAGCTGTTGCAAATACGTGGCGGCTGTGCAATAATATGCTAATGATGCAGGAGGGGTCTTGTGTAAAGAAACTCCTCCTGTCTGCTTATGTGATCCAGTCCGGGTTTAATAGTCATGATCTATGACTGACTGTATGGCCAACTGGTCATCATTAGGCTGTCATGATGGGCCTATTTTTATGTGGAGGCCTGAAGCTGTAGTCCCATCTATCCCATTGATAGTCTGCTCCTGCAGCTGCACCAACTAAAGGCAAAAAAAAATACAACAAAAAATAATAAAAAAATGATGTAGATAAAAATAACTATACACTCAAAACCCAACGAAAAACAATAAAAGAAAGACAGAATCCAAAATTCACTGAAAGCAGAGCTGTCTAGATGCCTGTCTGTAACTAAGGGCCTGATTCAGTATGGATAGCAATTGCGATTGCAGCTGCAAAGATGTGCTAATTCTTGCCACAGCTCAGCCGGCCTAAAGACACCCACTTCTGCTTTCTCACATCCATTCAATATTGCTGTTAGCTGTAAACATCGGTAACATAGACCACTCACACAGCTTTTTACAGCGGGTCTGACCTTCCGCAGACACTGCAAGTCTCCTCGTACGCAGAGGGCTCTGGTGCTGCTTATGCAATCGCAGTGGGTCAAAAATGCGCGCCTATGAAACGGCGTTCAAACGGACTAGCACGCCTGTGTTTTTCCAACCACTCCCCCGTCACCAACCTCAAACGCTGACATCCTGTCACTCATTCTGCGATGCGTTCTGCGTACAGCCTCTGTGAGGCTGTAATCGCAGTGCGATTGATGTGCACGTGCAGTGCTGACTTATACACATGCACGATGGCAAACAATCGCTCGATCTGCATCTGCATTTGCACTTGTGATCGGTCGTAATTCAGACCCTACATTCCTCAGATTAGTCCATGTAAAAGTTTCACTGTGTATATAGGGCCTGATTCAGAGCCGGACGCTATTTGCGCTCGCTCGTTCAGAAAAAGGGGCCGGATATTTAAATTGAGCGCTCGCTCTTTGCGGTCTGTTGACGCCTCTATGTCTGTGCGAACTAAACATGCGCTCGCTATTTTTAAAAAAACGCTCCCTGGCCGCTCACATCATACGTCATCTCCGCTATTTATTAGATTAATCGAGTACATCGAAAGGCGTCTGAACTGCTCGCAGTGCTTGTGGTAGCATTTTCCTACCGCAATCATGCGAGCAGTTCAGGCTAAAAGACAACCAAGTGACGTGGTCGATGACGCTGCTGTATTAATTATGCACACCCATAAAACGCCCGTTTTGACCTTTAAGCACGCCTGCATTCGGATCTCCACTCCCCGTTTTCAAGCACCTTCCCCTGTCACGACCCACAAACGCCTCATTCTGTCACTCAAAATAGCAGGCATTCGCTCTTTTGCGAGCACACAATTTCCGACCGCAATGATTGGTTCGCGCATGCGTATTACAACCCATACGCATGCGCAGTTGTGCGAACATCACTCGGAGCGAACAAGCGGCCGCTTACGAGCGGCTCTGAATCAGGCTTATAGTTCATTCAATATTCCTCAATCTGGCAATGTTTTCCACAGTCAGTAGTAAGTCCATTTGCCAATGTGGTGGGGGGCGTTTTTCTGCAAAAAGTCTGTAATTAGCTAACTACCCAAATTTCAAAAAGTAAAAGGGTATTTTTTTATATATACTGCCATCACAGTCTTTGCAAAGTACTTAACTATTTATTTATTTATTAACAGTTTCTTATATAGGAATGATTGACAAAACGGATATATCCTTCAAATCCCAAAATAGCTGGTCATTTTTAACATGAATCATCACCTGAACGACCGCCGTCAGGTTGCCATGTTTGGGTATGATTGATCTGCATACACTGAACGTCTGAACGTTCAGTGTATGCAGTTCACCCCGCGGGAGACGACGGCATTGTAATCGTGCTGTCGTCCCCCACATCGTTAAGAGGATGGGCAGCTTAAGGGCAACATTTACTAAGCAGCGGGTTCTAAACCACGGCGGTTTTGTGGTGGTTTTGGCCTTAGTAAATCTGCAGATAGCAAAACCGCCTCCAAATCGCTGCCAAACCACAGGGTTTAGAACCCGCCTCTTAGTAAAATTTGTCCTTAGATAGATTGCATTAGTGACCGTGTAATTTTCTATATATATTAACAAAAGCATTTGTATACTGTACTTGATGGATACAAAGAATAAACATGACATCCCTATGCCAATTAATAAAACATGCAACACCGTATGTATTATACCTTGAATCCATACTCCAATTCCTAAAATCCAGTTAGCAGCATTCAGTCAACTTAAATTCCTTCCTTCACCTCCTAAAGAATAATTGTTATTCTTATCTCCTCTTATTTATAAATAGCTTTTTCAACCATTTAAACCTTTTGGTATGATCCTCTATTATTATCATGGGACCTGTGAGTTATTGAAATGTGTACAACATATTCAGTTTTCAGCACAATAAGTTTGTTGCTGTATATACTGTAATCTATCACTAATCTATGTTGAATCTCTTATATTTTTACAGCCTGAAGTTCCTGCCTTATAAATCGAAATGTTTTATCAAACAGTATATCTCAGTAATATTATGAGTTGAGGTAGATTATAATGAAAACTTGTTGACCAGTTAATATAAGCCGCTTACTGAATGTTTAGGTTCTTGATAAATCATATCTTTAGCTTTTTGCAGACTGCTAGGGGTAAATTTACTAAGAATCGAGTCTGATCAAGTTTTTTTTAGCATCACCGAAACTTGGGTGATTTGAGGCTTCTGAACTCACAAATTTACTAAGAAATGAGTTTAGCTGAGAGTGAGTTTTTCGATGGTAAAGCAGATTGAGATTTCTCCCCGAGTAGCAAGCTTAGATGAGATTACTCACCCAAGATTGCAGTGTTTTCTCTCTGCCAAACTCTCCCGAACAAGCAGCCTGCACATATCAGTTAGATATATGAAGGCAGCTTGTGTTATACCTTTAAAAAAAGGGTTAAATGTTTGAAAAAATTACGTAAGGTCCCTCCCCAAAAGACATAACCAGCCCTGGACTGCTCAGCCAGTCCTGGTTCCTAAAATTACGGGAGAAAAAACATGTAGGGTTCACCCGTAGTTTATAGTTTAGGAACCAGCACCTGGCTGCAGGACCATTGCTGGTTTTATATATAGGGGGAAAAAAATGCATAGGGGTCCCCCTATATTTAAAACCAGCACCGGACCCAAACCGACCGGGGTGTAATGCCACAGCCAGGATACCCTGTCACCGGGTCACCCCAGCCAAACACCCCAAGCCAGTCAGGCCAAGCCGGGGATCTCATGGGAGGTGGGGACCCCCCAAGAAGGGGTCCCCCCTCTCCTGACATCCCAGGCTTAGTCTGAAGCCCGGGGCACTTCCCAGCACCCCTGGGCTGTGGGTACAGGGGTAATAATGTGGGAAATTGTTGTAAACTATTGTATTTTACAGTGGAACTACAGGTACCAGCATGCCTGCCCTTTGGCACTTGTGGAACTACAAGTGCCAGCAGGTGGCCGGTATTGGTGTTAGATCCGCATGTGTAAGTGCTATAGTTAAAGCTATTAGCTATAGTCCCACAGATCCTCGCTGTGCCTGGTGTATGCTCATATCCTGGTTCAAGTTCTGCTACAGGTTATCAGCCGCACTGATGGGCTCAGCGCTGCCATTGTCTGTTCCACTGTTATTCTACTCAAGTACTGCTATTTGTTCTCCGTTGCACTATTGGCTTAAAGTTACTACTATTGACTCAAACAGCCATTGGGGTCATCTCTAACAAACAGTTGTCAACTGCACCGTTACAGTCAAAGCCATATTGGAACCCCGTTACATCTCCGGGCTCAACCCTGTTCCGGACCTTCATCACATCTCAGGGCTCAACCCTGTTCCGGACCTTCATTCCATCTCAGGGCTCAAAACCCTATTCCGGATCTTCATCACGTCTCAGGGCTCTACCTTGTTCCGGATTTCATCACGTCTCAGGACTCAACCCTGTTCCGGATTTCATCACGTCTCAGGGCTCATCCCTGTTCCGGATTTCATCACGTCTCAGGGCTCAACCTCGTTCCAGACCTCTGTCACGTCTCAGTGCTCAACCCTGTCCCTGACCTCCATTTCTACCTTGAGGCCCAGGTCTCATGTCGGACTCGGGGTATGACCCCCACACCTGTTCATTGTGCACTACAAACTTTGTTCTCACAGAGTCTCACCCCTGCATCTGGTAGTGTATGTTATGAACTTTGTGTCGCTGGGATTTTATGTTTGAACTTTGCCATATAGTTTTGTCCTTGAATAAATTCTATTTACTTTTATCATTTCGTGCCAGTGCCATTTCATGAGAAGGTCATTCCTTAAACCACCTCAGTTTGTACTGCCTACCAAGCCTGACTCTTCTCAGGAGTCTCAAGCGTCTGTAACCATGACAGGGTCAGGCACCCACCTGACGGCTAGGGTAAGGCACCAGGATGGAGGGTTAGGGTTAGGCACCAAGGGGAGGGTTAGGGTGAAGATTAGGGGAAAAAAACAAGTGTTGACAACTTATATGTCGACATTTAGTTTGTTGACTTTTTGTCCCTGTCAACCTTTTGTCCCTGTCGACCTATTGTCTGTCTAAAATCTGGGGTCTCATTCAGACCCGCTCGCAACCGCCGATGCGCTTGCAAGCGGGTCGATGTAGAGGCCCTGCACACACGCAGCGGCCGCACTGCACGTGTGCAAGCCCTGGAGCAAGAGAGAAATTCTCTCGCTCCGGGGCTTACTACAAAAGGGGCGGCTGTCGATCAGTTTGCACCGTTTTGTAGGCGAGGCGGGGGGTGGCTTGCAAAATGGAGGCATTCCCGATGGAACGCCTGACATTTGGAGGCGGCCCCACTGACATCACTCGTGTTGTCAGTGGTGAGCTTCCGGCTCTAATAGAGCCGAAAGCTCTCTGGGGCTTGTGACAGATGAGACCCTACCACAAGGGTATCGTCGCAAGCCCCGATAGTCAACTTGGCCGCTCGCTAAAGCTGTGGGTGCTTACCCACAGCCTAGCGAGCGGCCAGGAGGCTGGCCCGGAAACTAGATGCAGCCGCCCCGATTCAGAGCCTCTGAATAAGGTCCCTGGTGTCTATCTAGACCAGTGGTTCTCAAACTCGGTCCTCAGGACCCCACATAGGTCACGTTTTGCAGGTCTCCTGGCAGGTGCACAGGTGTAATCATTACTCACTGACACATTTTAAAAGATCCACAGATGTAGCTAATTATTTCACCTGTAATTCTGTGAGACCTGCAAAACATGCACCGTGTGGGGTCCCGAGGACCAAGTTTGAGAACCTGTGATCTAGACATTGTCTACCTTTTTACTGTAGATCTTTTAATCCACACCCGTATGCTTCTACCCAACCTGAAACCTTATCAAAAAAGTCTAGCAAATATTTATATCACTGGCTTGGCGGCATATCACTAGAATCAATTTGTATAATCTCAAAAGGTGTTTTGTTTTAAAGTAAATGTTTTGAGCTGCCTGTTGTGGTCTACCTGCATCATGTTCTTAACAAATCTGACAATGTATTACCCTGTTGGAAGCATAATCTTGGCTCTAGGAGCCCACCATTGGTGGTTTAAAGCTCTACACATGCCTCCAGTTGGCCTAAAGACCAGAGGAATTGGGGTCTGCCCCATGAGAGTACTAGGTAAAAAGGAAATGATCTTTAGAGGACAGTGAGAAGGGAGAAGTCAAGACGTACAGATGGAACAGGAGACAGGAGAACAGAGAAAACTGGAGCCAACACCTATGCACTTATCATGTACAGCAAATATAAAATTGTTCCCAAAATTATTTGACTATGAGGAACAACACCCTATTGAAAGTTTTACATTACAGTGCCCAAATAAAAGATAAAGAGATAATGTAATACAACATTACAATAGAATACAACACATAATAATAGAAAAACAACAAATGCATCCAGGATTACAAAGTAGTCTGAATCAGATTCATAAACTCTGTTAACAATGGCTTTGACATCCTAAAATGCCCATTCCCAAGAGAGAAGGTAGAAAGTATTTTTAAGAAAGGAACATAGCTGATACACATCTCCATCAGTCAAGACACTAGTAGGGGGTAAATTTACTAAGAAGTGATGTTGCCCATAGCAACCAATCAATTCCAGGTATTATCTTCTTGAATGTGCTAGAAAAATGAGAAGTAGAATCTGATTGATTGGTTGCTATGGGCAACATCACTTCTTAATAGAACTCCCATCTGAGTAAATTTACCCCTAGGTCATCATATGAGTGACATATGTCTTTATGTCAGTTGTGAAGCATTTGTAAAAGCAATCATCACTGCGCTGGTATCAATTGTTCATTTTGCAGTATATTTAGTAAAAGACTGCTCTCTATTATATAAACAGCATAAACACATATGTTGAATAAAATGAAAATTATCACATAAATAGCATTACATAAAAACATACATATATATATTTATATATATATATATATATGTATTTATACACATAGAAATCTTGGGACAATACTAATATAACTTCTCAAGTTATCAGAGGATCAAATGTCCCATCAAATCACTATGAGTAGCAAATAGAAATGTTATCAAGCAAGTCTGGCAGGCCGGTCAATTAGTCAGCAGCTGTTTAGGATATAGAGTCTGTCCCAGTACATATATAATCTAATTTCAGCTGTCCAATAGATCGCTTTGTATATATTAAATTATCTCAGTTTCTGTGAGCAGAATCTGCTCATGTACCCTTGTTGGTACCCCTTAATGATGATTAGTCCGTTGTAGTTGCTTGACAACGCTGCAGGGGACCGTATACTGGGTACTCCTGTTTCTTATCTGGAGCGGTGGCACTAATGCAGCTGGTGATGGTATACGGCTAACGCCGCAAACTGTTTCTGTGCTGAGCAGTAGAATGCGATCTCACCAATATGACCTAGCAAATAACCGGAGCCAGAGTTTTAGCAGGGGGGTACAAAGTCAACGCGTTTCGTCCCGTGGAATGCTGGGACTTTTTCAAGACTTGTTTTTTGAGACGGTGTATCTGTGGGTCCTTACTAGACCCTAATTACTTGCAGCAGGTATTAATTCAAATCAATTAAGAATTTTTATATATGTATATATATATATATATAATTATATATATAATTTTTATATATATATATATATATATATATATATATATATATATATATATATAATAATAGCGCCAGAAATTGTAGTGGATTGCTCCATTTTTGTGAAGCATTTGTAAACCTCCTGTAAGATCAACTGTTGTCTGAGAAATATGCCCTTTATAGTGTAGATAAAAAGAAAAGACAATGGTGCTTGTATAAATAACAGAAGAATACTTCCATACGTTCCTTTTATGGTGTGGTGTCCACTCAACGGGTGACCTCACAAGATGTTTCTTTCCTCATATAAAACAAAAATACATATATAATGTAGTACTTTCACATAAAAAATGAATCACCCCACACAGTGATTGTATATACAAGTTCTTAGAACATAGAATATGTAAAGTCTGGATCTGCAGCCTGTGCATAACATCACCCTCACTCCTTATACCATATGCACAACTATGGTTTACCTGGTAGGAGGCCAATATCTTCATTATTTGTATTTATGTGTGAGTGTAACCTTTGACTTTTATACTTGTAACCACAATTATTATGGTTTTACACTATGGGATCTCTTCAGCTATGATTTTTTACATAAAAAATATGGAAACTATGATTCCTAATCAGCAATGGGATAATGGAGAAGATAACGCAATAATCTTCTCCATTAATTCCCATATCACAGAGTAACGCACTGTAGGTATCAGCCATTGATCTCTACAGTGCTTCAACGCTTTTTGCTATTCAGCAAAGCAAAAAGTGTTAAATCACTCAAAATATATTTACTTTACATAATGCCATCTCAGAATGGCATTATATGAAGAAAATACTTATATATCACGAAAACTGCAGGGACAGAGGGAAATTTTCTCATAAGTCCCTGCAGCTTCTTGTAAGTCCGCCGGGTCTCCGTCCCTGCTTTCCGGTGACGGCCGACAGGTAAGTCCAACTAGAGCATGTTAAACCTGCCTAAATTTATTGACATGTGTATACAGGCTTAATACTAGCCTGTATACATGTATATTTATGTGCGATTATATTTAACATTTATATATAGATGTGCGCCGGACCATTTTTGCCGGATTTGGATTTGGTTCTAATTCATCGTCCGGCTTTGGATTTGGATTTGCCAAACTGCGGTGACTGGATTTGGATTTGGATTTTTTTTACAAAAATTTACAAAAAAAGCTAAAATCATATAAATTGGTATTTTTTTTCTTCCTAGAGTATTATTAACCTCAATAACATTAATTTCCAGTCATTTACAGTAATTTAGACCACCTCACAGCTTATAGTATTGTTTTCAACATTATTGCCAAAAGGTTACAGTGAGCTGACTGGTTACCAAGCAACAAAGCAGCGGTAGAGACACCACAGTTTGAAGCACATCTATGACACATTGCCACACAGCAGTGGCAGAAATGAAAAGTAGTGCACCCACCCAGTGGGGTACGGCCAGCAGAGTCACAGTACTTGTTTACAAAGTGGGCTGCGGCCCAAGGAGTCACAGTGCACAATCTTATTCACATTACACCGCACATAGTGCCCCTGATTCACATTACACCATAAAGTAGTGTCTCTTATTTATGTTACGACACACAGTAGTGCCCCTTTTACACAATGCCCACAATAGTGCCCCTTTTACACAATGCCCACAGTAGTGACCCTTTTACACAATGCCCACAGTAGTGACCCTTTTACACAATGCCCACAGTAGTGACCCTTATACACAAAGCCCACAGTAGTAATGCCCCTTATACAATGCCCACAGTAGTAGTGCCACTTATACAATGCCCCCAGCAGTGGTGTCCCTTACGGTATTCGTTTGAGATGCCGGCGGTCACAATACCGACCGCCGGCATCTAGACTACAGAATCCCGATAGGGGTTAATTAACCTATGCCGGGAGACCGGCGCCCGGCATCCCGATCAAAGGGATGCCGGGCACCGAGCGCGGACAGCCACGGGGGGGAGGGTTAGGTTTAGGGTTCCCGGTGGGGACTTAGTGTTAGGCACCCCCCTGGAGGGTTAGGCTAGGGGGAGGGAGGGGTAGGGTTAGGCACCCCCCCAGGGGACTTAGGTTTAGGCGGCAGGGAAAGGGGGGGTTAGGTTTAGGCACGTAGAGGGAGGATTAGGGTTAGGCACAGGGGGGTAGGTTAGGGTTAGGCACCTTAAAGGAGGGTTAGGGTTAGGGGGTTCAGTTAGGTTAGTTTTTACCTTCCAAACGATCAGGATTTTCTTCCACGTCGGGCTGGCGCTCCCGGGATTTGCGCCCGGCGGTATTTCATACCGAATGCATCCCTTACACAATGCCCCCAGTAGTGGTGCCCCCTATGCAGTCCCCTTAGTAGTAGGGCCCCCTATGGAGTGCCCCCAGTAGTATGCCCCCCAGTAGCAGTGCCCCCATTATCAGGCCCCCAGTAGTAGTGCTCCCAGTAGCAGGCCCCCAGTAGCATGCCCCCAGTAGTATGCCCCCAGTAGTAGTATGCCCCCCAGTAGTATGCCTCCAGTAGTAATGCCCCCATTAGCAGGCCTCCAGTAGTAGTGCCTCCATTACCAGGCCCCCAGTAGTATGCCCCCAGTAGTATGCCCCCCAGTAGTATGCCCCCATTAGCAGGCCCCCAGTAGTAGTGCCCCCATTAGCAGGCCCCCAGTAGTAGTGCCCCCATTAGCAGGCCTCCAGTAGTAGTGCCTCCATTACTAGGCCCCAGTAGTATGCCCCAAGTAGCAGTATGCCCCCCAGTAGTATGCCATTCGGCCCCAAACGGAGATCTGAGTCAGGCGGGGAACACCCGAACAGGGTTCGGGTGGACTCGGATCCCCTTTGTTTGGAGCGTTTCGGAATCCACAGAATCCGAACCGCTCATCTCTAATAAATATAAATGTATACAGGCTAGTATAAAGCCTGTGTATACACATGTCAATCACTTTTGACAGGCTGGAGCTGTACTTACCCTGTTGGTGGTCGCCGCAAGCAGGGACAGAGACTATTCCCGAGTGCATGACTGAGCATGCGCAGAGGAACAAACAGAAGGTATTGTTTTCGGAATTCCAAAAACAATGCCTTCTGTAACATCACAGGGAGAGCGTGTTACCACAACTGCTGTCCCTGCACAAAATATTGCTGAATAGCAGCCATAAATTATCATAAGTGATAAAAACTTGTGACGATATTGCCCGATAATATTCTGGGCAACATCGTCACTCTTGCTGAATAGACCCTTATGGGAGCTCTCCTTCCGATTCTGGGTAACCTGACTCTGGAGTCATATTGGAGAGAGATCGCCTTTCCCAAGGGAGCCCTGTTCCTTATTGTGGGAGATTATTTTACATGCCTTTACGTGCTTCATGCTGTGAGTTTAATGTAAAGGAGATCACCCTGCTATCTATACGGATAAAAGTGGAGATGCAGATACAGACTTAACACATTATATGGCCTAAGAACTTGTATATACATTCACTGTGTGGGTTGATTCATTTTTTATATAAAAGTACTGTATATATGTATTTTTGTATTATTTGAGGAAATCAAAAATCGTGTGGAGGTAAATTGTTGAGTGGACATCGCACCACAACAGAACCGATTGGTAGTATTCTTCTGTTATTTATACATTATACATTGTCTACTGTTTTGTTTCCATTTTATTTGTAATATGTAGTATTGGTGACGCTTTTCAGAGTTTGATACACTGTGGGTTGCTTCATTTTGCACATTAGAGGGATACAGACACTATTTGATGTTGATGCCCCTTAGTGTATTCTGGAGAACTGATGAAGGCTTGTTTAATTGTGGTAAATGCCTCAAAACAATTAGGGATCAGGTCCTGCTGTGTGAATGTGTATTTGCCAGTGATGTGTCTCTTGATTAAACTCTGCTATGGTTGGATCAATTGTGTTTATCCTGGAATCATAGCCAACTAGACCAAAAAAAGCCCTGAGTAGTTGAAGAGTCTTAATGAAGGTACCAGTCCAGGCACATATTAGACAAAAGCCAAACTCTCCCTAAGGCAGTGTACTAGGCACCCATCTTGTGAGTGGCACCATTGGAGCTTCTTGTTAACTTTCTGGCCAATGGTGGCTAGGAAACCGAATCCATTTTAATGGTTTCATGATTGGTATCACATAATAACAGTGCCTACATATTAAATAGGAAAGGGGGGATATCCATTCATCTCATTTTTATTGGACAATTGGTGAAAAACAATTAAGGGCACCTAGGTGGGTCCATGCACACTCTTGACCAGGTTTATTGTTTTCCTTTAAGTATGAAATGAAACAACCACTGACCATCTGGATGTATGGGGTACAGAAAAGAAAGGGATACCAAATCAATAACTGTATACACCCTGGAAGTGGGAGGGTCTAAAAACTAAATTGTGACCGGCCTAGAAACAACTGGTGCAGAAGGCAAAGTAAATTTGTGAATTGACCTTAACCCCTTAACTGGCTAATATTATTTTCAAATACCGCTCAGAAATTGTCAGGGGATATGATTGAATAAGGTCTAAAAATTATCCAACTCGATTTTATTTAAAAAGGAAAAAAATGATTTTGAAACACATAACATTAGTATTGGACATTAAAATATCGAGCAATGATTTATGGAAACATCGATCATTGGAACATGGCAACATCACGACTTTGCATTTCACGTGTGACTGCTCCTCACTGCGTCTGTCAGGTATACACTGGGGGGCTAATGGCTGCTTGCCTTACATTTCCCAGGTGGCTGCTTCTCTCTGCAGCCGCTGGATGGTGGAGTGCTGCCCTTGTTGCCCGATCAGCAGTGATCAGCTGCATGGCAGACACTGGGGGAGTGTGCAAGGAAGCAGAGGGGCTAGGGAGGTCCCCTTGAGATTGGCAGCTGCTGGAAGATTATCTTCCAGCAACCACTCGCTGGGCAATTCTGACTGGTTTCATCAGAAGTGACCATGTCAGGGAAAGCCCAGCCTGGCATGGTCTCATCTGATTCAATTACGCCAGGCAAGTAGGTAAATCATGGATCAACCACTATGAGAGTAACTTGCCAGGTTTAAGGACTTTTTGAACTGGGAAAATGGGAGTATTTGCCTCTCTTAGGGGCCTATTCATCATAACTAAACTTTCTGTGGAGATAATTAAGTTTGGAACTCGCATGGAATTCTACCTAATTACCGGAGGAATACATCATTCCTCCTCTCCCTTACTATTCCGAAAAGCTGTCATTTTTGCGATGACAGCTATTCGGGAAATAGTTAGTGTTCCCTGTCTACACTACCTTACCGCAGCTGTAATCTGTGCTGCGTATGCGCTGTTACATCTGTAAAACCAGCGCACTGTGCAGCACTGCCTACAGCTACGGTAACTATGTGCTCCCTCCGCTCACCTCCCCCCCATCCCAGACTTACCTGCCCGCGCAGCCGCCTCCGGCTCTGTCTGCTGTGCTGACTCTGTGTTCTCCAGGCAGAACATAGTAGTTTAGGGAAAAAAAAGTTTTTCTTTTTTTTCTAAACTGTCTGTGTTCTGCCTGGAGAATACAGTGTCAGAGCAGCAGACGGAGCCAGAGGAGATACCAGGGAGTGCTGGAGGGAGCAGAGGAGGACCTGTCCATGCTGACACAGGTAAGTGTCACCTACTATATGCCACCTCACAGTGGCAGATAGTAACTCCATCAAATTCCGAAAATACATAATTTTCTGAATTTGATGAATAGCATAATTTCCATATCCCCATACTAATGTACTAATGTATGGGGAGTGTGGAAAGACAGACTTAATCAGGAGATATCAGTGATATCTCCTGTGTTAAGTGTCATCATGAATACTAAAATAACGGTAATTAAGGAAAATGTCCTTAAAAACGTTATTTTAGTGTTGATGAATAGGCCCCTTTATCATAAAATTATTATACCTTCTTGGTGCAATTGTTATCACTAGTATCACTAATTTCTTCTGTGGTTTGTATCAACAGGGCTTATTGCAGTAACCTTGGGACTTGAGCAGTGAGATCCCTTTTTATCCTATTTGTAACTTGCATAAGCCTTGTGTGTCCCCTGGGGTAACCCATACTTCTGAGGCTATTAAATGTAATGCTGAAGTGCCTAAGGGGTCTATTCATGATGTTAATTATCGGGGTCTGGTAATTAACATTCTAACTTGATGTGAGCGTCGGAGCATATCATAATTGCTCTGGCGCGGAGACAGCTGATCCGAAAATCATCTGTCTCCCTGAAGTGTTTCACTGCTCCTTTCGGAGCAGTGATGCTAGTGCGCATGTGTAACCTACAGGTCACGCATGCGCACAAGAGCCTCGACATCTGGCGGAAGGAGCCGGACAGGGGTGGAGGGATTCTAAAAGATCCCTCTCCGCAACCCGGGACTCTTTCCCATAGGGAAGGAACGGGTTGCTCGCAGCGAGCGGGAGCAAATGCCATCTGAAGAAGGCGAATGCTCCCGCACTTAGGCTCTGAAAATATTGTATTTTCGGGGCCTGTTGAATTCTATCCCGATACTAGTGTATGGGGACAGCGGGCCATTCCATGAGAGGAAGGTAAGCAGGAGATATCTGTGATACTAGTGTATGGGGACAGCGGGCCATTCCGCGAGAGGAAGGTAAGCAGGAGATATCTGTGATACAGGTGTATGAGGACAGCGGGCCATTCCGCGAGAGGAAGATAAGCAGGAGATATCTGTGATACAGGTGTATGAGGACAGCGGGCCATTCCACCAGAGGAAGGTAAGCAGGAGATATATGTGATACTAGTGTATGGGGACAGCGGGCCATTCCGTGAGAGGAAGGTAAGCAGGAGATATCTGTGATACTAGTGTATGGGGACAGCGGGCCATTCCGCGAGAGGAAGGTAAGCAGGAGATATCTGTGATACAGGTGTATGAGGACAGCGGGCCATTCCGCGAGAGGAAGATAAGCAGGAGATATCTGTGATACAGGTGTATGGGGACAGCGGGCCATTCCACCAGAGGAAGGTAAGCAGGGGATATATGTGATACTAGTGTATGGGGACAGCTGGCCATTCCGCGAGAGGAAGATAAGCAGGAGATATCTGTGATACTAGAGTATGGGAACAGTGGCCATTCCGCCAGAGGAAGGTAAGCAGGAGATATCTGTGATACTAGTGTATGGGGACAGCGGGCCATTCCGCCAGAGGAATGTAAGCAGGAGATATCTGTGATACTAGAGTATGGGAACAGTGGCCATTCCGCCAGAGGAAGGTAAGCAGGAGATATCTGTGATACTAGTGTATGGGACAGCGGGCCATTCCGCAAAAGAGGAAGGGAGGAAGGTAAGCAGGAGATATCTGTGATACTAGTGTATGGGGACAGCGGGACATTCCGCCAGAGGACTGTAAGCAGGAGATATCTGTGATACTAGTGTATGGGGACAGCGGGCCATTCCACCAGAGGAAGGTAAGCAGGAGATATCTGTGATATTAGTGTATGGGGACAGCGGGCCATTCCGCAAAAGAGGAAGGGAGGAAGGTAAGCAGGAGATATCTATGATACTAGTGTATGGGGACAGCAGGCCATTCCGCGAGAGGAAGATAAGCAGGAGATATCTGTGATACTAATGTATGGGGACAGTGGGCCATTCCGCAAAAGAGGAAGGTAAGCAGGAAATACCTGTGATACTAGTGTATGGGGACAGTGGGCCATTCCGCGAGAGGAAGGTAAGTAGGAGATATCTGTGATACTAGTGTATGGGGACAGCGGGACATTCCGCCAGAGGAATGTAAGCAGGAGATATCTGTGATACTAGAGTATGGGAACAGTGGCCATTCCGCCAGAGGAAGGTAAGCAGGAGATATCTGTGATACTAATGTATGGGGACAGCGGGCCATTCCGCCAGAGGAAGGTAAGCAGGAGATATCTGTAATACTAGTGTATGGGACAGCGGGCTATTCCGCAAAAGAGGAAGGGAGGAAGGTAAGCAGGCGATATCTGTGATACTAGTTTATGGGGACAGCAGGCCATTCCACGAGAGGTAGATAAGCAGGAGATATCTGTGATACTAGTGTACGGGGACAGCGGGCCATTCCGCAAGAGGAAGGTAAGCAGGAGATATCTGTGATACTAGTGTATGGGGACAGCATGTCATTCCGCAAGAGGAAGGTAAGCAGGAGATATCTGTGATATTAGTGTATGGGGACAGCGGGCCTTCCCCCGAGAGGAAGGTAAGCAGGAGATATCTGTGATACTAGTGTATGGGGACAGCGGGCCATTCCGCCAGAGGAAGGTAAGCAGGAGATATCTGTGATACTAGTGTATGGGGACAGTGGGCCATTCCGCCAGAGGAAGGTAAGCAGGAGATATCTGTGATATTAGTGTATGGGGACACGGGCCATTCTGCGAGAGGATATCTGTGATATCTCCTGCTTTACCTTCTTGATGAATGGCCCCATAACTTAATTTCTACAATTGCAGGGGAAAATTTTTATTTTCACCTGCTTTTGTACAAATTAAGTGATGATGAATAGGCCCCTACACCTTGATTGTCACTAGATAGTGGGCAGGATTTACTAAAGGTAAAAATGCGGTAAAACCCCCGAAAATGCAGTTTTGGGGGGTTTTACCACATTCCCCGAATGTACTAAGCACCTGCAATGCAGTGCATTCCAGTGCTTCATCCCAATGGGTACCGCCACCTTCAGTTGGCATTACCCAATAGAAGCCTAGGGGCTTCTTATCGGGGACGCTCCAGGCTGGGAGGCAGCATCGCAAACGACATCTTTTATTGGGAGAGCTGTCCATTGCGAATTTCTTGGTACATACCACGGTAATGAATCTTGGTATGTACCCGAAGACAGGCTGGATGTACCGCATCATTAATGCGATGCTTAGTACATCCTGCCCCTTAACATCATAAACAAGAGGTTCCACCCTGTATGCAACTGTCTAAGGCATGTCAACAAGTACTCCTGTGGCATCAAGTGACCAACGTCATCGGTTCACCATGGTAAACTCGAAAACGAAATTTCAGGTCGGTTGAAAACCCATGAAGGTATTTATACTTGCCTATTGGCTACAGATAAATTACATAACACCTACAACTATTGCTATTGGACAGTTTCTTAAGGGGACAGGTAATGGATTCTATTTTGCCAACTGATCAAATTTAAAAACAGAAGAGGGTAGTTTTCTCTATAATGCCAACATAATCTTTTGCAAAGCACTTCCCAATTAGGATTGTTGACAAGCCAAATTTAGATTATCCTTCAAATCTGCAAATAGCAGAGATCAGCTGTGGAGCCCATATAGAAGCTATACAATGGCAGCACCTTTCTCTATTAATAACTACTTGGCTTGTTGCAAAAAAAAAAAACCCCATTAAATGAAATCCATCTTACCAGGTGGGCATAGCATTGGCTCACCACTTGATTTTAATGAATAAAGGTGGTACTGTCATACAGTAAGTGTCGGAATGGGACATGTAGAAGAGGTGTGAAATATACCTTGTGGTGACATTTGGTTTTAAAAGATATAGTAAACGTGGGGGAAGGGATGCGCTAACTATAGAATTCTAATAGGGGTTATTGCTGCTGGGTGTAAATGAGGGCACTACAAATCCTCATTAAAAAGAGATGGTCCGTAAGAGAGAGGGGGAGGGGAATATCCAGCGCATGTAACACCTAAGGTGATTATTGATATGATCTTAAAGGATTAATTTACTACAGTGTGTGGGCTCATATAGGGAAACCGCTATACAAATTATACGGATACTCAACTACTTAAAATGCAATATAATGAATAAGTAAATTAAATCAATGCAATGGTAACTCAAATAGAGGTAATTGTAAATAAAATACTGAGAAGGAATATTCCTATAAAAACCAGTGTTTATTGATAGGTACAATATGCCATACTATATATCCGTATTAGTGTTAAAAGACAATACCGGTATACAACACAAATTAACCAACAATTGGACAGACACACAATACATACAGACCATTGAACATATATAATTGTGCGTGTACTCGGTTTCCCTATATGAGTCCACACACTGTAGTAATTTAATCCTTTACGATCATATCAATAATCACCTTAGGTGTTACATGCGCTGGATGTTCCCCTCCCCCTCTCTCTTATGGTTTTAAAAGATGCATGTGGGGTGAGGTGGGAAGAAGTTTGATGACTGTCTGTGTGATGGGGGAATCTGTGAGTGGCCGCAGCCCCTCGTAAGCTCCAGGCCCTGTACATGAATGCTCCCTGTACCCTCCTGTCACCAGGCCTGCTTTCATTCACAATAATACTAACTTAGAAACACTATCAGGATCCTTCTCCCGACTAGTCACTTTCTCTTATATCAGAGGTTCCCAAACTCCGCCATTACAGTCCACGTTTTAAGGATAGCCATGCTTGAGCACAGGTGACTTAAATAGTACCTCAGTCAATTTGATTTAACCATCCGGACTCAAGCTTGGATATCCTTAAAACCTGGACTGTAATGGCGGAGTTTGGGAATCTCTGTCTTATATGATCATTTCTGCATCAAAACCTGTATCCTAACACACACACACACACACAAAAGAAGAATTCCTATAACCACATTTATCTACTCTTTGCCACATATATGCCATATCATCTTCTTATCGGGATCCACTCAAGATGCCGGCGGACGGGATGCCGGACATCAGGATACCGAGGCCGGAATCCTGAAGCCCATCAGAATGCCAATGCCGACGTCGGCATCCAGACTGCCGGCATCCCGAAGGTAAGGATTCGGGTTAGGGTTAGGCCGGGGATGAGGGTTAGGGACCTACTGGGGTGGGTTAGGGTTTGATATCGACCAGGAAGGGTTAGAGTTAGGCTGCTGGGAGGGGGGGTTAGGGTTAGGCACCACTGGGGGAGGTTAGGGTTAGGCACCACCCGGGGTGGGTTAGGTTTAGGGTGCGGGAAGGGGGGGTTAGGTTTAGGCACCACCGGGGGGAGGTTAGGGTTAGGCACCACCTGGGGGAGGTTAGAGTTAGGCACAACCGGGGGAGGGCTAGGGTTAGGGGGGGAGGGCTAAGGTTAGGGGGGGAGAGGGTTAAGCTACTTACCGAGCCCTGCCACGATGTTCACCATCGGGATGCCTCTGACTGCCTGCATCCGGTCCGATGGTATATTATATCGATTCCTTCTTGTCACCACAACGCTTCTCTTACCTAATGTTGCTTATCTCTATACCTGGCAGCTCTCTCCCTCTCTCCTTTATTATAGATGCTCTCATCTTACGACCTACACATCTCCCATCCCACCTCTTTCTTTTTTTGTCATCTGCTTTTTTCATACCTCACATGTGTACGGCACCACCCGAGACGCCAGTGCTCAGGACAAATGAGGACCACCTACAATGCTCCGCGACAGGACATCTGTGCAATGAAATATATACATTTCTAACACAATAAAAAAAAATTGCAATTTTTTTTTTATTAATGAAATAACTGAAGATTTAACTTTTTATAAATAGTCATATTTTGCATTGCAAAACTTTAATAATAGTGATTACTAGCTGGCTCTAAATTAATAAGGAGTTTATGGCAGTAAGAGAATGGCAAATGCCTGTATTGTATTCCTGCAGGGTATGAAATATTATTTTTCTCTGTAGTCAAACTAAAACAAAAGCTTGTTATTAAAGAGAAGGCTTGTAACTCCTTTTTATTTTAATCTTGGTGACTGCACTTCAGTTCACAATGTAATAACTAGTAAAGTGTTTCAGTGATGTGTTTTCCCGTTTAATAACTTCTACATGAAGGGCAAATATTTCAATGATATACCAAAATACCTTCCATGAATACAAATGTTTCATATTATCAGGAAACAAATGGTTGACATGATGTTGGGAGGTAAAAATGTAATTACATAGTGATAGCAGTCATTATCATAACTCGTACTTCATGGCAGATAAATGCTCTTATTGTATACAAGTGTCATTCTCCGGCAATAGCTTTATTTTCTTGTAACATACTGTAATATAACTTAATGCAGCTGGCAATCCCTTGGAACAAGCAAGGTGTGGAGTGTAATGTGTAAATCACCTCTTGTGATAGTACAGTGCATTTTAAGATGGTGAGACAATTTAGTGAAGATGAAGATTCATCAGTTAAATGTTTTTATCCTGAAATAAGTTTTTTGTTATTATCCAAATGATAGCATGGTAATTTTTTTGGTTTCAATTCTTCCTTACTCACAGGGTTTCCATGCTTGGTGCCCTGGGGCTCAGAAAATATTAGCCTAAAGGTCCTTGAGTGCAGATGCTTGTAGGGGTGAAAAGTGTTTTTACAAGGGCAGCTGATTGGATAAGAAGTAGCCAATCAGCTACAGTCACTTTCCAAAATGGGACATTTATTTTCAAACTCTTAGGAGTAAATTTACTAAGCTGAGAGAATGGGAGAGTTTGGGCATTTTTTTCCCCACTCTCAAATTTACTAATGTCAAACTCGGGAGAGAGATCTCCTTTGCTACGGGAAAATACTGGAGAGTTAGCAAACTCATTTTAATTCACCATTGCAAAACTCGAGCACCTTTTTACTGGTGAAGATAGTATTCTGGAATTTGCCAAGCAGAGAGTTTCGAAACTCTCATGAGATGGGAAAACTCTCCTGTAAAAACTTGTGAAAAAAATACACCTGCCTGTGATCTGGGAGTTTGGCAGAAACATACATGGATCACAGCGATCTGTGTATGTTTCTGCCTATAAATATAGAATAAAAATGTAAATATCAGAAAAAAAATTACATAGGGTCCCCCCCCAAAAAAAAAAGTCTAACCAGCCCCAGGCTTGCCAACCAGTCCTGGTTTCTAAATTACGGGGAGCTAAATGTGTAGGGTTCCACTGTAATTTAGCAACCAACACCAGGCTGCAGGGCCAGTCCTGGTTTTAAATATAGGGGGAAAAAAAATTGCGTAGGGTACCCCCTATATTTAAAACCAGCACTGGACCCAAATCGGCCAGGCTGCCCCTTTCACCGGGGCTCTGGGGCCAAAGCATTATCAAAACTCGAAGAAGGTGGGCCGCGCTTCTAATAGTGGTGATGAAGTAGGTCCTATATGTTGGGGAAAAAAGGGGGGGGTCGGGTAGGTGCTGCAACGTATGCAAGAGTACCACTTCTTGCTGAGTATATGCGACAAATGGGGATGGATATACATGCGCTCCTAAGCGGGAGAGAATGTGGTCATAGGTGTAGGATGTGTAGTAAAGGCATCTGTGGGCAGGGGGGGGTTGGGGCGGTAAGTGTGGAGAGGATGTGGTATAGTGTAGGTGGGTGGATGGAATGAAGACTGACAAATGTTGTCGGATCCAAACCTATTTATTGTGTAGACGCAATGCTCCCTAGGTAATTCCATATGCTGGCATACCAGTGAATGATATAAATAGTCTCGGTGCGGCCCACGGTTGGGGGGGTGTAGACCCTTTTAGGGGGCTCCTTTGGCGTGCGGTCCTCACTCCTGCATGTCCCCCTGCTGGACCTTTGGTCGACAGACTTATGGCAACCGGGGTATGGTGTAGGCTGTGAACCAGGGTGTCTACTGAGTAGCGGCGTCCTGCTCTGCTTGGGGGTGGACTTACCTACCGGTAGGTGGGGAAGGGGTCCACAATGGGTGGTGGTTGTAGTAAATGTCCTGATGCCAAGCTTGGTGATGTTTCCTGGACTCCACGGTCCTGCGGGGTAGTCAGGTGGACTGGCGGCCACGAGGGTGAATGGTTTCAGCCACTGGGTGGTGGTGGGGTGATGCGGAGGTCCGCGTGCTTCGGTTGATACCACGCTCCCGTGGGATCAGCGTTCGTGTCCCGGGAAGGACAGGTGTATCAGTGCAGCTGGTTGGAGTACTGGTGCACTTGTGGTAGGGTCTCCAACGCGTTTCGGCTTTTGAGCCTTTATCAAGGAGTTACTGAGTACTTGGAGGTCTTGTCACTTATAGGGCACTTCCGTGTGTAGGTCCGATCACATGTGTTAAGTGGGCCAATGGCGTGTCATGGTGGGCGTGGTGGTGGTGCTGGGTATGTCTGTGGAATGATACTGATGTATATGGTCACGTGGGTTTTGGTGGGTAATGTTTGCGGGGAGTGTGTGTACCATTGGATGTGCGTGTCAATGGTGGTGCGTAACCATTGGATGGGCCAGGCTGGAGGCATGACACAACCTGTCATGCCTGGTGTCTGTGTTTGTAGTAACCCACGTGACTTCAAGTTTGTACGTTACTAAGGCTACAGGGGGTGTGTGTGCTCATGGGTCACGTCACAGCATTGTTATGGACTCGTACGTGATGTAGCTCTGGCAAACAGGAGTGGAGACTGTAAGTGTTCATGGTATGTAGATGTGGTGGCGTATTTGTAAGCTGGAAAAACACAGTGGCGGTGTTAATCGCTCTCGTGTATAGCACCAATGGGGGGCGTGCATGGATTATGTGGTGCTGCCGCGTTAACTTGGTAACGCGTTTGTGTAGGGTGAGCGGAGTGTGTAGCCACTACGTGTCACGTGTAGATGGGAGTCAAATGGTGAGTGACATAAGTGTTGCCTACTATCCATATATAGATGACGGGTGATCATAAGTTGTGTAGTGCAACATGCAAGCCCTATTATTAATATTAGGCCATTGAATGAGAGTGGATCATCTACCGTTTAAAACTTAAATGTTTAGCATGTATATGCAGTGATAAAGGGGAGGGGAGTTGTGCGTATGTTGGTTGCGTGTGTAACGGGAGATATTGCTTAAGGATAGGACAGTGATCTAATAGAAACTTATGTTGTAAGTGTAAACCCTGTGTTAAGTTATGGTGGCTATGGAGTGTGGCATACCTATTTGTTTGTCCGGTGTCAAGGATGTGTTGGAGGATCATATCTTAGGGGTGGGGGGGGGTTTGATAACATGATGTGTGTGCGGAAGAGTGTATGGTAACATGGTGTGGGTGCAGAAGGGTGAGTGGGTGGTACTTGTCTGATGAGCTTCTCGTGGGTGGTATTATATCATATTGGGGTGAATACTGGTATACTTTAGCCATGGTCATATTATGATGGAGTGCTGATGCTGGTCGTAGGTTCAGTGAAAAGAAAAGAGATCGGTGGTGTGTGTTGGTGATGTACATTGGTGGCCTAGGCTGTGATATTGTGGTATATTAATTTAAAATAGTGTTGTTATTTGGAAATGACTGATCTGATCTCATTATCAATGTTAAGCCCATGGGGTGTGGATGTTTGCAGGGTGAAGATCCATTTGAGTTCCTCCTTATTTAGTCTCTTTGTGATGTCTCCCCCTCTCCAATTCCTGCTTATTGTTTTTATGCCCGTAAATCTCATGCCTGAAGTACAGCTGTCATGTTTGTCTTGGAAGTGCATGGGAACATTATGAGTGTCTGTTTGGCTTTTGATTCCTCTCATGTGTTCGGCTATCCTAGTTTTTAGGGGTCTGGTGGTGCGCCCGATATATTGCAGTTTGCATAGACATTCTAGCAAGTAAATCACGTGGCTGGTGTTGCATGATATGTGTTCTTGAATGTTGTATGTATTTCCTGTGTGTGTGGAGGAGAAGGTGGTGGTAGGTCTGGTGCTTCTCTGCCCTAGGTTGCGGCAGTTACTGCACGTTCCACAATAGTAGAAACCTTTTTTGAGGGGTTGTTGATCTAGGGTCATTTGTCTAGCTTTGGTGGGGGGTATGTGATTGCTAACCAGTTTGGTTTTGATGTTGGGTGCCTTCCTATATATCACTTTGGGTTGCGATGGTAGTATGTGGGCTAGTGTTTCATCCTTTAAGAGCAGATTCCAATGTTTCCTTATTATTTGTTTGATCCTGGTGGCACTGGTAATGAATGGGACGTTTTCTGTATGGGTTTCTAAACTTCTTGCCTTGTATTGAAGTAATGGCGCTCTTTCTTCCATACCTATTTGTTCAAAGGTGTTTTGAAGTGCTGTACTGTCATAGTTCTTTTCCATGAATTGCTGTTTCATTTTTGTACCTTGTTCGTAGTAGTCACTGAGTTTGGTGCAGTTCCTGCGGATCCGTTTGAATTGTCCTATGGGTATGTTTTGCAGCCAATTGGGTTGATGACCACTGCTAGATAGTATGAAACTGTTTACATCAACTGGTTTGTGGTATGTCTTGGTATGGATATGTCGTTGGCCGATGAAGATCTGTAAGTCAAGAAAGTTAACATCTGTCCAGCTATGGTGTGTAGTGAATTGGAGATGTCTGTCATTGTCATTGATGTAGATTAGGAAGTCCATGAGGGTGTTGTGCGGTCCTTTCCAAATACAGATCACATCATCAATGTACCTGGCCCATAGCAGCAGATTTCCCCCCAGCCATGCCCCGACCAGATCCACTCATCCTCCCACCTGCTCATGAAAAGGTTGGCATAGCTGGGGGCAAATCTGGTGCCCATGGCGGTGCCTGTCTTTTGTCGGTAGAAGTCGTTGTTAAACCAGAAATAATTGTGCGTCAGGATGAATTCGATGCCATCCAGGATGAATTGGGTCTGTAGGGGGTTTAGGTAATGTTTGATGCTGTCCACTCCTTGTTGGTGGTCAATGATTGTGTATAATGATGTAACGTCACTTGTCAGTAGCCAGTGGTCATCACCCCACGTGATCCCTTTGAGAATGTTTAGTATATGTGTGGTATCATGTATGTAGGTTTGTTGTTGTTTTATGTAGGGTTGTAGAAAATGGTCTATGTACTGGGAGAGGTTTGCTGTCATGGAGTTAATGCCGGATATTATTGGTCTGCCTGGGGGATTGTCAGTGTTCTTATGTATTTTGGGGGAGGTAGTAAAAGAACAGGATCACTGGGTGTGTATTGTGTATGAATTCAAATTCCTTTTTGGTCAGGATGCCGGTGGTCAGTCCTGTTTGCAGAATGTTATGTAGTTCATGATTAAAGGTGTGTGTTAGATCATGTTTGAGTGTTTCATATGTATGTGTGTCCAAGAGTAGACGTCTTGCCTCAGTGATGTAATCTGTCTTATTCAGAATGACTACTCCTCCACCTTTATCAGCTGGTTTTATGATGATATTGTTGTTTTTTTGCAATTGGTGTAGTGCTGTCTGTTCTCTTCGATTCAAATTATGTATCTTGCTTTTTTTGGGGGTAGGTATTTGGTTGATGTCGTCCATTACTAGTCTCTCAAAGGTGTGGCTAAGTGACCTTTGAGGTGGCTTGGGTAGAATTCCGAGGGGGGTTTAAGTGTGGAGTGTTTGCATCTGTCTCTATTATCTATTGTTGGTTGTTTGGTTGTTTGTTGTGATAGAAAATATTTTTTCAGTGTGAGTCGTCTGATGAATCTGTGCAGGTCTAGGTACACGTCGAATTTGTTTAGACCCGTGTGTGGTGCACATTTCAGTCCTTTGCTTAGGACCGAAATATCATCGTTAGATAATGTCTGGTTGCTGAGATTGAAAATGCCTGTGGAGGACGTTGTCCTGCTTGGTTGGGTGGTTTTGTTCTGTTTCAATTTGTCCCCCCCTCTGCATCCTCATCTCTTTGATTTAGTTTCCTTTTTTGCCTTATTGGCGTTTGTGTGAGGTGTCTCGATGGAGTTTGGCAGGTCCTGTTGCCTGCCTCTAAATCTAAAAAATGGGACACCCATTGTTCAGAGTTATTGTTGGGGTGTGTATTTGGTTGTGTTGTTGTGGCTGTCGGGGGGGTAGGTCCAGTATCGGTGTTTGTGGATGTTTTGCCAGTATTATACTCCCCTCTTGTGGTGTTGATCCAGCCTTGTTCTAGTAAGAGCCTTGCTAGGTTTGCATAGTGCGATTCATCCTGGTCTTCATCAATCTCATGTGTACTGAAAGATCTGTTGATGTTGGAGTCGGTACTACAGGGTGAACCTGAGTCTGTTAATGGTAATGGTGGGTGGACTGTGTGTCTTTGTGGTTTGTGTATTTTTGTCATGTATTGTTGGTATGTCAGTTGTAATTTCTTATATATTGGTGTCTCGTCGAGGGTGTTGATCTGTCTGTTGTGTCTGGGATGGGGTTCTGATGTATTTACCTTGTTGTTGATCTTTTTGTCATTGTTGGTTGACTTATTTGTGTGCCCATACAGAAAACGTCCCATTCATTTCAAAGTTCAATACCAGTGCCACCAGGATCAAACAAATAATAAGGAAACATTGTAATCTGCTCTTAAAGAACGAAACACTAGCCCCCATACTACCATCGCAACCCAAAGTGATATATAGGAAGGCACCCAACATCAAAACCAAACTGGTTAGCAATCACATACCCCCCACCAAAGCTAGACAAATGACCCTAGATCAACAACCCCTCAAAAAAGGTTTCTACTATTGTGGCACATGCAGTAACTGCCGCAACCTAGGGCAGAGAAGCACCAGACCTACCACCACATTCTCCTCCACACACACAGGAAATACATACAACATTCAAGAACACATATCATGCAACACCAGCCACGTGATTTACTTGCTAGAATGTCTATGCAAACTGCAATATATCGGGCGCACCACCAGACTCCTAAAAACTAGGATAGCCAAACACATGAGAGGAATCAAAAGCCAAACAGACACTCATAATGTCCCCATACACTTCCAAGACAAACATGACAGCTGTACTTCAGGCATGACATTTACGGGCATAAAAACAATAAGCAGGAATTGGAGAGGGGGAGACATCACAAAGAGACTAAATAAGGAGGAACTCAAATGGATCTTCACCCTGCAAACATCCACACCGCATGTTCTTAACATTGAAAATGAGATCAGATCAGTCATTTCCAAATAACAACACTATTTTAAATTAATATACCACAATATCACAGCATAGGCCACCAATGTACATCACCAACACACACCACCGATCTCTTTTCACTGAACCTACGACCAGCATCAGCACTCCATCATAATATGAGCACGGCTAAAGTATACCAGTATTCACCCCAATATGACATAATACCACCCACGAGATGCTCATCAGACAGGTACCACCCACTCACCCTTCTGCACCCACACCATGTTACATACACTCTTCCGCATGCACATCATGTTATCACACACCCCCCACCCCTAAGATATGATCCTCCAACACATCCTTGACACCGGACAAACAAATAGGTATGCCACCCTCCATAACCACCATAACTTAACACAGGGTTTACACTTACAACATAAGTTTTTATTAGATCACTGTCCTATCCTTAAGCAATATCTCCCGTTACACACGCAACCAACATACGCACAACGTCCCTCCCCTTTATCACTGCATCCTGACCAAAAAGGAATTTGAATTCATACACAATCCGCACCCAGTGATCCCGGTCTTTTACTACCTCCCCCAAAATACATAAGAACACTGACAATCCCCCAGGCAGACCAATAATATCTGGCATTAACTCCATGACAGCAAACCTCTCCCAGTACATAGACCATTTTCTACAACCCTACATAAAACAACAACAATCCTACATACAAGATACCCACATATACTAAACATTCTCGAAGAAATCACATGGGGTGATGACCACTGGCTACTGAAAAGTGACGTTACATCATTATACACAATCATTGACCACCAACAAGGAGTGGACAGCATCAAACATTACCTAGACCAAGACCCGACATTAAACCCCCTACAGACCCAATTCATCCTGGATGGCATAGAATTCATCCTGACGCACAATTATTTCTGGTTTGACAACGACTTCTACCGACAAAAGACAGGCACCGCCATGGGCACCAGATTTGCACCCAGCTATACCAACCTTTTCATGAGCAGGTGGGAGGATGAGCGGATCTGGTTGGGGCATGGCTGGGGGGAAAATCTGGTGCTATGGGCCAGGTACATTGATGATGTGATCTGTATTTGGAAAGGACCGCACAACACCCTCATGGACTTCCTAATCTACATCAATGACAATGACAGACATCTCCAATTCACTACACACCATAGCAGGACAGATGTTAACTTTCTTGACTTACAGATCTTCATCGACCAAGGACATATCCATACCAAGACATACCACAAACCAGTTGACGTAAACAGTTTCATACTATCTAGCAGTGGTCATCACCCTGATTGACTGCAAAACATACCCATAGGACAATTCAAACGGATCCGCAGGAACTGCACCAAACTCTGTGACTACTACGAACAAGATACAAAAATGAAACAGCAATTCATGGAAAAGAATTATGACAGTACAGCACTTCAAAACACCTTTAAACAAATAGGTATGGAAGAAAGAGCGTCATTACTTCAATACAAGGCAAGAAGTTTAGAAACCCATACAGAAAACGTCCCATTCATTACCAGTGCCACCAGGATCAAACAAATAATAAGGAAACATTGGAATCTGCTCTTAAAGGATGAAACACTAGCCCCCATACTACCATCGCAACCCAAAGTGATATATAGGAAGGCACCCAACATCAAAACCAAACTGGTTAGCAATCACATACCCCCCACCAAAGCTAGACAAATGACCCTAGATCAACAACCCCTCAAAAAAGGTTTCTACTATTGTGGAACGTGCAGTAACTGCCGCAACCTAGGGCAGAGAAGCACCAGACCTACCACCACCTTCTCCTCCACACACACAGGAAATACATACAACATTCAAGAACACATATCATGCAACACCAGCCATGTCATTTGCTTGCTAGAATGTCTATGCAAACTGCAATATATCGGGTGCACCACCAGACTCCTAAAAACTAGGATAGCCGAACACATGAGAGGAATCAAAAGCCAAACAGACACTCATAATGTCCCCATACACTTCCAAGACAAACATGACAGCTGCACTTCAGGCATGACATTTACGGGCATAAAAACAATAAGCAGGAATTGGAGAGGGGGAGACATCACAAAGAGACTAAATAAGGAGGAACTCAAATGGATCTTCACCCTGCAAACATCCACACCCCATGTTCTTAACATTGAAAATGAGATCAGATCAGTCATTTCCAAATAACAACACTATTTTAAATTAATATACCACAATATCACAGCATAGGCCACCAATGTACATCACCAACGCACACCACCGATCTCTTTTCTTTTCACTGAACCTACGACCAGCATCAGCACTCCATCATAATATGAGCATTGCTAAAGTATACCAGTATTCACCCCAATATGATATAATACCACCCACGAGAAGCTCATCAGACAAGTACCACCCACTCACCCTTCTGCACCCACACCATGTTACCATACACTCTTCCGCACGCACATCATGTTATCACACACCCCCCACCCCTAAGATATGATCCTCCAACACATCCTTGACACCGGACAAACAAATAGGTATGCCACACTCCATAGCCACCATAACTTAACACAGGGTTTACACTTACAACATAAGTTTCTATTAGATCACTGTCCTATCCTTAAGCAAAATCTTACACACGCAACCAACATACGCACAACTTCCCTCCCCTTTATCACTGCATATACATGCAAAACATTTAAGTTTTAAACGGTAGATGACCCACTCTCATTCAATGGCCTAATATTAGTAATAGGGCTTGCATGTTGCACTACACAACTGACGATACTGGATCAGAACCTCTATATACCCCTGCCTATACCTTCTAATATCCTACCTATAAACCCCTAAGGATGATGCTAATTTGCATATGCAGTCATACAGTAAATAAAGACTTAAGACCTGGAATCTGTGGTTCCAAAGCACAAGTATTATTCAGGTAAAAGTACAGTCAGTTACACGCTATTGATCCAGACACAATTCGGTGCAAAGGAATTTTACAGACCCAAGTACAGTATACATATGCAGCGCTTTTTGGTCCAGATGTTAGGCATCAGCAAGAAACCCCTCGTCCCTCAGCGTTCAGCAAGAAGACTAAGAACCCAGTGTTGGAGCACACATATTTATACCCCCCCAGAATAGACAGGACAATAGAGAAGTTTCTTGCTTATGCCATTTGTTCCCAGGGGGGAAGCATCTGTTACAGAGTGTTTAACAGGCTGGTTCAAATAGACTCACCCCAGTCTCTAACAACTGGGGGTCTCTGCCCCCCCCGCCCCATGCAATCATCCTAACAGTTGTTCATATAATATACATTTTGTTGCTTGAAGTCTCTGCGGTCCATAAGTTGAGAATGCATGATGCGATCTCCACACCGATAATATCGGAATTCTGTTGAAAGAGTACGCATCAATACGAAACCAAACACGGCTTTCTTAGCATGTATAAAACCTTAGTTATCAAATATCTTTATTTCACAGCATTTATATTAACTGAACCAACTTAAATCTTATACCTTAAAGCTTGTTAAACCTTTTATGTGGATATGTAATGTGTGAATATGCGGGGTTTGATAAAAAGACGCTAGTTAACTTGGGGCAGATGCGTGCACATGAAGCTAATAAAACAGTGTTTTCATACAAGGTCTTATGCATTCGCTAATATGCGATTAGTTACCAGCGCAATTGTGCGTATTAATGTGTGTATGAGGAATGGTGCACTTAAATCTCACTTACTAAGTGAACACCTAGCAATGTTGAACGCTGAGCCTTATAGTTTCACATGCCCCTTCTCTCAGCAGCCCCCACCTTTCCCAGGCTCAAAAGAAAAGCCCCTTTATTCTCCCAGACTCTTGTGTGGATGCAAATTAGCCCATCTACAAGACCCAAACCTAAGACAACACTCTTGGCTTTGAAGTTATTTCATTGCAGGAAGCCTGCTAAGGTAAGGTGTGTATTCTAGCCGGGCCACCTGGAGTGAGAGCAGACGTTATCCAGGAAGCTTATCTACACAAGCTAGTTGTCACGTGGCCATTTGCTCTGTTCAGCTAATGCAATCCAATTTTGAAATACTGTAAAGCCATTTCTGAAATATATCCTTTATAATACGTAAAGTCATGAAATGGGCTTTTGGTGAATCGCCATAACTTATGGCGATGGTCACAGATGCATTCGCATGATGCTAATAGTATTATCGCCACATGTACTAAAGTGTGAGTTTATCTAAAATGGCGCTTAGGCGGCCATTTCGCAAAATGGCGTCTTGTGGCCAGTTGCAAGATGGTGTCGCTGTGATTCAATTTTAAACTGATCTTGTCTCAGCCAATAATCCAGTTTTGACAGTCCACCCTTTGATAGCGAACAATATGCTATTATAACCTGCTATTAGAATTTTAATTTAGACTTACAGTTACATATTATTTAGTGTTATTATGGGATGGCACAAGGTGGTTCTTAATCCATGAATAATGTGTCTCTGAGTGGGGACATAAAACTACTATTATACGCACACCGCGGATCTTGGAAGATCATGTGAAAGGTGTGGGAATGCACCAGTCTTATAAAAGCAGTCTTGAAGGGGAATTGAGACTTTAAATTATCTGAGGTGCTTTAAAAATAAAATTTCAGTAATACATTTTTATGCATGGCTAAATATAATACATTAAATGATGGTATTTCCTAGCTCAGGGTTGTAATGCAGTTCTGTATTTACCTCGGTATTCATACTAGCCACCATCATAATTTCATTCTTTCGTTTTACTTTATTTTTACATTTTCCACACTTCACATTAGGAACACACCGGACACATATGCCAATTTTTATGATGACAATCTGTATAAGGATTAAGAATTTGCCTATGCTGGCGATCACTTCCTGGACCCATTCCCCTAGACCTGAGAACCATTTCACTGGGTTCAGCCATGAAAACCATCCTTCTATCTTTTCCCCTACTTCAGCCACTGAAGCATTATGGTTCTTACGAAACTCCCATTTTAGCTGCAGATTTTCATCCATCCTCCAGTCTATCACCTCCTTAGGGTCGCTGGTATCATTGGTGACATAGGTGCAACATTTTACTCCAAATTTGGTGGCTAACGTTACGCAATACCCTCCAGTAACAGCAGTTAAATAATTCAACACTAGCCTGTGTTGCACCAGTTCTTTCTTGTACGCTTGCAATTCTCTCCCTGTATACCTAAATGTGTCATCGTACATCTCG
Source organism: Taudactylus pleione (assembly GCA_031769625.1). Taxonomy (NCBI): domain Eukaryota; kingdom Metazoa; phylum Chordata; class Amphibia; order Anura; family Myobatrachidae; genus Taudactylus; species Taudactylus pleione. The sequence goes on along the minus strand of JAUIMM010000187.1, from coordinate 3,608,769 downwards.
GTGATATTATCTATCAATTTAGCAAGTTCCTGAATATATCTAAAATTTAGTGTTCCCCGAGCGATCCTGGTGGGATCCAGTGCGACTAAAACTTGAATATTGCGTGTGAAGATATGGTAACGGTATGTTTTTATGTATACTAAGCATTTCAACATGTGTGAGGGTCATAACTTCTGGAAGTATTCTTCCCAAATAACATAACAATTACAATACTAAGATTGGTCAGACACTCCCCTGATTGGCATTGCACTCCTCCTGACTCCACTCCATCAGCACTGCCATCAGCTCCCATTTCCTCAATCGGTCCTCCATCACTGACACTGAGTATCCCCAAACTGATCATCACAACAAAAACTCTGGAAAAAAAAAAGAACTAGGATGACCACAGCAGACCACTCCATTGCTGGAAGCACTGATCTACACATTTCTTTAGCTCAGATATCTCACCATCACCTTTTTAATCCTTCCGGCACAAGCTCGCAATCGACAGGTCCACGTTATTGGCCTTGTCTCCGCTTTGTATCTCCACCAGTTGGTTAACCTCCCTATAGTGAGTGGAATGGATCCACGTATCTTCCTCGGCCACCCTTTGAGGATGTTGTATCGGCAGATAAGGACCTTTCCACCGATCAGTCAAACAACCTGAGCTAAAAAAAATTTGGATCATAACAAATTCTCCAGGTTTGACATCATGACAGTTTGCATTAGACATGTTAGTTAATAACACTTTCAATTTCTGTTATTCGCATTCATCTTCGTGAGACCCTGTACAGTAACCTCATTATCATATTTTCATATGAGGCTGCCTGTTTGAACAGTATCTCCAAGGGGGGCAAATAAAGGAAAAGACAGTCTGGGATAATCTTAGTGTTGTTACACATATTCTTGGAAACATCACCTGTAAAATAAGTCCCCCCCTCATTTTTAATAATTCTAGGGATATAGTATCTGCATACAGGTTCCTGCAATTAAATGTTGTTATTAATAGCTACTGCTCTAAATAATGCCTGGGCCACTGGGTTGGATAGTATTCCGAGTAGTCGACCTTAGCCTGGCATGGCTGCCATTTATCCTTATCAACCTTGTGTCCTGTGAGTGGGAGATAAAGCACAACAGTTTAATATCATTTAAACATGACCTAAAATACAACAATAAATCGTCCACATTTTAAATTAGAACAGATCCATTGGCAGATTGAAAAGATTGTAAACAGTCATATAAGGCCTGGGAGAAGATACTGGGGTTGCCTGTGAACCCATGGGAAACTCGTGTTCATGTGTGGTGTTCTTTACTTTGCAGTACTTACTTATGTGTCTCGCTTGGTTGCAGTTAAAACATGTTTTTGAGCGGGGTGGATGAAAAGATTGTTGTGGGATTTGAGCAAGAGGGAAAGGTGGTGGGTATGGGTAAGGATATGGAGGATAAGGGTATGGTGGGAGGTATGAAGTTTGTGGGTAGCATGAGGCCTGTGGTTGTGTATGATATGTGGTGTAAGGATGTGTTTGCTGTGGTGTGGGATTGGTGAGGACGTGTAATTGTTCAGGTGCAGGTGTGTGTGTGGGTGCAGGTGTGTCGGTTGGCTGTGATGTTATTGTCATTTCTTCTAGAGCTTGGATACTGACAGCCATTAGTTTTTTGCTCTGGGTCTCTCTCTTCTTTATGATATTTTTATCATGTTCTATGGCAGATTCTATGTGTATCTATTGTGACTCCCCTCCAGCCAGGTTGTGAGGTCTGAACCCGAGTCTTTAAGTCGTCTTTCAGACCGTCCATGAGTACCGTGACTATCATTCCCCTGTGGTGAGTGCTATCTTTAATATCTTCTAACCCAGTGTCCTGGGTGATAGCCTGAAGAGCCCGGTCACAATAACCTTTTGCAGATCCACTCTCCTTTTGCTTAATGGTGAAAATTTTGTTCCAGTTAACTACTACTACTACTACTAATGTTACCTTGGTTTACTTGATCTGTTAAGGGAACGTCACCATCCAATACACAATCCGTGATAAATTTTGTCACGTCGGTATTGCGTGGCAGACAGGCCCTTAACACCACTCGCCAATCTTTATTAGTTGGTTCATGAGAACTACCCAAATTTCTCAAAAATCTTTGACATTTGGCTAGTTCCTTTTTTGGATCGGGGAAATCATTTACGATGGAATTTAGTTCTGCTCTTGTCCAGGGACAATGCATTACTACTTCCCTCGTGGGCACTACACCGTTCGCATCTGCATTTCTATTCGGAACAGTTATCATCCGAATGGGATGCAGACCGGTAGCGCTGCTACCTTTGACCTGGTTACCTGGCTAGGGTTTTAATCTGCTGCTGCTACGTATGGTATGAACAATTTCCTCTACGGGTGCTGTTACCGAAGGAGATGGCGGCACCACCCGTGAATGTGGTGATGAAGCATCTATCATTTGCACAGCATGGGAAATGGCAGACATTACAATGGGCTCATCATCCACATCATAAACATTTTCTTTATGGTTGCTTAAGAGAGGGTACAAATTGCTTGTTACATTTTTATGGGTATTTTTGGTAACTATACTTGCGCCTCCATCCACATAAGGTGGGGGAGGTGAGCGTGAACTGCTGGCAATACTCTCCACAACACTACCTTGCCGCACATGCACGCCATTTTGCGACTCGCCCGTATTGCAATTTAGCGTCACGGATGTATTTTCTGGCAATGCGCTCACGACGCTAATTTGCATCGTTTGCACATTTTTAAGCCATGCATCCCCTTCATGCTGCCACAGTTTTAAACATTCAAAATATTTAACCTTTTTCTCTCGGGAGCGCATCAAACTGATGTGATCCCGGACATTATCTAACACATTTTTATCAAAACTACCAATTCTGGGAAACGGTCTAACACTCTTCCTCGTCATATTAAACCATAAATCACAATACCTTATTGCATAAGTACAGTACTTAGTATGCATAATACGACGGGCCGATCCGATCGGCGCCTCCATTAGCAGCACATCATTGTCTAACATCTCTACTGTTTGCATGGCTCCCATTCTGAGACAAAATCCTACGCTTTTCAATAAAGATTTAAACTGGTGAAAGACAATCTAGATACTCTCACTTACCTACGGAAGAAATTTCTAGATGCCCCCGCTCACCTACGGAAGAATTTCTAGATGCCCCCGCTCACCTACGGAAGAATTTCTAGATGCCCCCGCTCACCTACTGAAGAAATTCTAGATGCCCCCGCTCACCTATTATGTCTCAGCTCACAATCACACATAGTGCGGCTCAACTACAATGCTCAAATAACCCAACCTTATTATTGAACACTGCAGTCACACTGAGAGCCGGTCCCTAACAAAAATAACAAACCATACACCTGCTCTTTGTACTGAACAGTAAGCTGCTTACCGAGCGGCTAGACTAGCCCTTGCACCTAGCCCTTAAGGATCATACGATACCCTTAACTGTCCAACAAATACTCACTGTTACACACTTTTTCCTGCGCAGAAAAATACACGTTAACCCAGATATTGATAACAATTGAAAAATGTAAACCTCAACGGCTTTGTTTAAACACCGTGGCAGCACAACCGGAAGTACGTATACGCTATTGTGCGAACAGTCACATACAAAATAATGCGACTACCACACAACCGTATGACAACTATTTAGCTGCGTATGCAAAAGTGCGTCTTTTCTGTGTGCAAAACTGCGACTCCGCCGCGTACTCAATACTGCGGCACCCTTTTAAATGTTAGGTTCTATCAACAAAGGAAAACAAACTTTTTCCTTGGATTCTAGTCAGCTTCCTTTGCTCACATGAACACGGATAGCGATTTTTCAGCACAAAGCGGTTGCAGGAAAACTCTGCATGTGGCCACTCCACCCTTTGCTGAGATATCGATAGTCGTATGTGCCATGTGAGTAGGTAAGTGACTTCACTCGATGAGCCCCCATCTGATGATACTGGATCAGAACCTCTATATACCCCTGCCTATACCTTCTAATATCCTACCTATAAACCTCTAAGGATGATGCTAATTTGCGTACGCAGTCATACAGTAAATAAAGACTTAAGACCTGGAATCTGTGGTTCCAAAGCACAAGTATTATTCAGGTAAAAGTACAGTCAGTTACACGCTATTGATCCAGACACAATTCAGCGCAAAGGAATTATACAGACCCAAGTACAGTATACATACACAGTGCTTTCTGGTCCAGATGTTAGGCATCAGCAAGAAACCCCTCATCCCTCAGCGTTCAGCAAGAAGACTAAGAACCCAGTGTTGGAGCACACATATTTATACCCCCCCAGAATAGACAGGACAATAGAGAAGTTTCTTGCTTATGCCATTGGTTCCCAGGGGGGAAGCATCTGTTACAGAGCATTTAACAGGCTGGTTCAAATAGATTCATCCCAGCCTCTAACAACTGGGGGTCTCTGGCCTCCCGCCCCATGCAATCATCCTAACAGTTGTTCATATAATATACATTTTGTTGCTTGAAGTCTCTGCGGTCCATAAGTTGAGAATGCATGATGCGATCTCCACACCGATAATACCGGAATTCTGTTGAAAGAGTACGCATCAATACGAAACCAAACACGGCTTTCTTAGCATGTATAAAACCTTAGTTATCAAATATCTTTATTTCACAGCATTTATATTAACTGAACCAACTTAAATCTTATACCTTAAAGCTTGTTAAACCTTTTATGTGGATATGTAATGTGTGAATATGCAGGGTTTGATATAAAGACGCTAGTTAACTTGGGGCAGATGCATGCGCATGAAGCCAATAAAACAGTGTTTTCATACAAGGTCTTATGCATTCGCTAATATGCGATTAGTTACCAGCGCAATTGTGCATATTAATGTGTGTATGAGGAATGGTGCACTTAAATCTCACTTACTAAGTGAACACCTAGCAGTGTTGAATGCTGAGCCGTATAGTTCCACATGCCCCTTCTCTCAGCAGCCCCCACCTTTCCCAGGCTCAAAAGAAAAGGTCCTTTATTCTCCCAGACTCTTGTGTGGATGCAAATTAGCCCATCTACAAGACCCAAACCTAAGACAGCACTCTTGGCTTTGAAGTTATTTCATTGCAGGAAGCCTGCTAAGGTAAGGTGTGCATTCTAGCCGGGCCACCTGGAGTGAGAGCAGACGTTATCCAGGAAGCTTATCTACACAAGCTAGTTGTCACGTGGCCATTTGCTCTGTTCAGCTAAGGCAATCCTATTTTGACATACTGTAAAGCCATTTCTGAAATATATCCTTTATAATACATAAAGTCATGAAATGAGCTTTTGGTGAATCGCTGTAACTTATGGTGACAGAAACAGAAAAAACAACACCTTAACGGTGCACAGAAATAAGTCAACCAACAACGACAAAAAGATCAACAACAAGGTATATACATCTGAGCCCCATCCCAGACACAACAGACAGATCAACACCCTCGACGAGACACCAATATATAAGAAATTACAACTGACATACCAACAATACATGACAAAAATACACAAACCACAAAGACACAATGTCCACCCACCATTACCATTAACAGACTCAGGTTCACCCTGTAGTACCGACATCAACCGATCTTTCAGTATACATGAGATTGACGAAGACCAGGATGAATCGCACTACGCAAACCTAGCCAGGCTCTCACTAGAACAAGGCTGGATCAACACCACAAGAGGGGACTATAACACTGGCAAAACATCCACAAACACCGATACCGGACCTACCCCCCCGACAGCCACAACAACACAACCAAATACACACCCCAACAATAACTCTGAACAATGGGCGCCCCATTTTTTAGATTTAGAGGCAGGCAACAGGACCTGCCAAACTCCATCGAGACACCTCACACAAATGCCAATAAGGCAAAAAAGGAAACTAAATCAAAGAGATGAGGATGCAGAGGGGGGGACAAATTGAAAAAAAACAAAACCACCCAACCGAGCAGGACATCGTCCTCCACAGGCATTTTCAGGCATCCACAGGCATTTTCAATCTCAGCAACCAGACATTATCTAACAATGATATTTCAGTCCTAAGGAAAGGACTGAAATTTGCACCACACACGGGTCTAAACAAATTCGAGGTGTACCTACACCTGCACAGATTCATCAGACACTGAAAAAATATTTTCTATCACAACAAACAACCAACAATAGATAATAGAGACAGATACAAACACTCCACACTAAAACCCCTCTCGGAATTCTACCCGAGCCACCTCAAAGGTCACTTAGTCCACAGCTTTGAGAGACTAGTAATGGACGACATCTACCAAATACCTACCCCCCCAAAAAAGCAAGATACATAATTTGAATTGAAGAGAACAGACAGCACTACACCATTGCAAAAAAAAACAAAAAAACAACAATATCATCATAAAACCAGCTGATAAAGGTGGAGGAGTAGTCATTCTGAATAAGACAGATTACATCACTGAGGCAAGATGTCTACTCTCGGACACACATACATATGAAACACTCAAACATGATCCAACACACACCTTTAATCATGAACTACATATGAACTACATGACATTCTCCAAACAGGACTGACCACCTGCATCCTGACCAAAAAGGAATTTGAATTCATACACAACCCGCACCCAATGATCCCGGTCTTTTACTACCTCCCCAAAATACATAAGAACACTGACAATTCCCCAGACCAATAATATCCGGCATTAACTCCATGACAGCAAACCTCTCCCAGTACATAGACCATTTTCTACAACCGTATGTAAAACAGCAACAATCCTACATACAAGATACCACACATATACTAAACATTCTCGAAGGGATCACGTGGGGTGATGACCACTGGCTACAGACAAGTGACGTTACAGCATTATACACAATCATTGACCACCAACAAGGAGTGGCCAGCATCAAACATTACCTAGACCAAGACCCGACATTAGACCCCCTACAGACCCAATTCATCCTGGATGGCATAGAATTCATCCTGACGCACAATTATTTCTGGTTTGACAATGACTTCTACTGACAAAAGACAGGCACCGCCATGGGCACCAGATTTGCCCCCAGCTATGCCAACCTTTTCATGAGCAGGTGGGAAGATGAGCGGATCTAGTCGGGGCATGGCTGGGGGGAAAATCTGGTGCTATGGGCCAGGTACATTGACGATGTCAACTGTATTTGGAAAGGACCGCACAACACCCTCATGGACTTCCTAATCTACATCAATGACAATGACAGACATCTCCAATTCACTAAACACCATAGCAGGACAGACGTTTAACTTTCTTGACTTACAGATCTTCATCAACCAACGACATATCCATACCAATCCGGACAGGTAAGTATTTTTTCTATTTACTAACATACCCCCCCTTCTAACCCTCCCTTAAGGGTGCCTAACCTTAACCTCCCCCCAAGTGCCTAACCCTAACCCCACCTTCCCCACAGCCTAAACCTAAGTCTCCCGGGGGGTTACCTAACCCTAACCTCCCCCCAGGGGTGCCTAACCCTAACCCCCCCTTTCCCTAGCCTAACCCTCCTGGTGGGGTGCCTAACCCTAAGTCCCCCCAGGAGCTCCTAACCTAACCCTCCCCCCGCGCGGCTGCCCACGGCCGTTGCCCGGATTACCTTCGATCGGTATGCCGGGCATCGGGCTCCCAGCGTAGGTAAAATGACAGGCGTTGGGTTTCGATGCCTGTCATTAGACCCCTGCTGGGATTAGACAGTCGGGATGCCAACAGTCGGCATTTCGACCATCGGCATCTCGACTGCATACCGTGTCCTCATACACCTAGCATTTATACGGCATATGGCGCGAGCCACCTGGTGCGACTGAGCTGGTCCCAGAGAAGTAACATACTGTTTTTTCTTTAAATGTTTCCTCTTATTTGCATCTCAGTCAGCGAAACACCACTCACAGAGTACTAGAGACAATGGGCTGTGACTTTAAACACACGGGAATTGGTTTTAAACATGCACAAAGCCGCAGATGAAGTGCAACGGAACTTGGCGTGTGGAAGCGATGGACGCTCGCATTGGTGCACTTCTTACACAGGTTCTCACTCAGTCACACACAGATATACAAATAGCACACATCAGATTAATCAGTGCAAGATAGCAATGTAGTTTTGCCGTTTCCAGTTCTTTTACTTACGTGAGCTGCACATTTTGAGCAAGAAAGACGATCAGCACGAGTAACCCTTGACCTAGCACACTGAGAGTGCCTATTTGGCATGACTTGAGCAGTAGTGTATAAGAGACACATCTATACATTACCAAATGCTTTCCTATAAATATTTTCCTCTTGTTTTCAACAGAACAATCACAGCTGTGCTGGTATTTCTTTCTTGGTTTGGGTTTACTTTTAGTTTTAACAACACTGTTGACTTTCTGCTCCTGCTGTTTTCTGCAAGAAATTGATCAGGCTTGTAGCAATCTTTACACTGTGCCCCCAATGAAATGTTAAGAATGAAAGAATTTGATAGTAGTACCAATAATTGTCTCTTTTCTGCCCAATTTGGATTACAAGCAACACAAAAATAGGTGTCGTGATCGGGATGTAGTTAGTGTCCCAACGGTCGGGATCCCGGATGTCGATATACCGACGCTGGAATCCTGCCGCCCGCCATAATGCCAATGCCGATATCCCAAACGACATCAGGATACCAGTATCATCATCCCGACTCCGCCATCCCGATAGTCCACAGCTGGGTAAGTAAATAGTTTGCCAGGGGATGGGAGGGTTAGGGTTAGGCTACATTAGGCACCCCCAGGGGGAGGTTAGGGTTAGGCAATTCCCCGGGAAGGTTAGGGTTAGGATACAGGGAGGGGGGATAATGGTCAGACATTCCCGGGGGGTATTTTTAGGGTTAGACACTCCCCGGAGAGGGTTAGGTTTAGGGTGCGTGAAGGGGGGGTTAGGCACCACCAGGGGGAGGTTAGGGTTAGGCACCACCGGGGGGAGGTTAGGGTTAGGCACCACTGGGGGGGTGGTTAAGGTTAGGTGGGAGAGGGGAGGGTTAGCATACTTACCTTCCCCAGTCAGGATTGTAGATTATCGGGCTTCCAGCGTCGGTATGAGAACCGACGATTCCTCGTGATCTTAGGAAAAAAAAGCATGAATGTTGCACAATTAATAAAGAGTAGAAAAGTGAGATTTTATTATTTAACTTCACTCCCCCAATTCTACCTAAAGCTAATGTTTTAGTCTTTTCTTTTCAAAGATCATTCCATCCAAGGCTTAGTCTGCATAATAATCTATCATGCATGTGTAAATGCTGAGAAACACAACACTTACTGCAAAGGGTGTAATAATGTATGCAGAATGAAGCCATACTGGATAATTGCAGGGGATGAATGAGATTTCACATCTAGATATAAAAATTGTAGATAATAGAAGATTGATTCTAGGACAGAATTTCAATCACAACTTTAAAAAAAAAGACCTCATCAAAATGCTATGATTTAATTTTATATATAAAAAGAGTTATATGGTATATATTGCCTTTTTATGCTTAGTGGGCATCTACTGAGATGCCCACTAGCTGTGATGCTAATCCATCTCGGTGCACCTCTGGACAGGTTGTAGTTAGGAAGGCAGCGGTCGAAATGCCGACCTCCAGCTTCCCAATTGTGAAATCCCGGCATGGGACTAATGATAGTCGTCTAAATACCAATGCCTATCATTATCCCCACGCCGAAATCCCAATGCCCTCCATACCGACCGTAGGTAAGCTAGGCATCGGGAACGCTTAGCTGCAGGGGGAGGACGGTTAGGAATAGGGACTCCTGGGGGGATGTAGGGTTAGCACCCCCCTGGGAGGGTTAGATTTAGACTGGGGGAAGTGGGTGGTTAGGGTCAGGCACCACCGGGGGGTGGTTAGGTTTAGGCACCACCCCCCCCGGGAGGCTTAGGTTTAGGGTGCGAGGAGTGGGGGGTTAGGTTTAGGCACCCCTGGGGGAGGTTAGGGTTAGGCACTAGGGGGGAGGATAGAATTAGGCACCCCTAAGGGAGGTTTAGTGTTTGTGGGGTAGGGATAGCCTACTTACCTCCCCTGTCGGGATCTTTAGCTGCCGGCCCTCCGGCGTCTGTATTTATCCACCGGGCTTAGGTCCGGCGGTGATTCATACTGATTCCCCTTTAGTCACACCATCGCCCACCATCAGTCGCACAATCAAAGTTTGCACCAGCCCTATGGCAGGAGCAATTTCTCCTTTAGAACATGGCGCCCTGTGTTGGCGCTACTGCAATTTTAGTCACATTTGCTGCAGTTTTTGGAGGCTTACCACAATATCTATGGATCCCTATATGTAGCAAAAAGGTCAACAGCAGATATCATCTGCTGTGGAGCTGTGGCACAGCAGTCCTCATAGGAATCCATGGGGCTACGGTGTTACCGCATACAGTGTCAATAAATGCCAATGCCTATAGATGCCTATTGCCTTCGCATTACAAAAAATCCCTGGAGACGGATCTGAATTTGGACTCCGGGGTCATAAACTCGGAAATAGCTGCATCGCTGGGGCTGTACTGGCGGGTAAGTACTGTATTCCTGCATACCGGCAATCAAAAATGCAGGTGCATAGGGGGGAGATGTTTCACTATTTATTTGCAAGGATTGATACATTGCCTGATACTTTACGTATTCAATTTCTCCTATATGAAACCTACATCATATGTTAATAGGGACAAGTCACTGTATGAGTATTCTTTCCCAGGCACATTTTACAATAGATTATTTTACCTTTTTTACTTGTCGTACATTCACTCAGAGGACAAATTCCCAAACTGAGTGACGACAGCATGAAGAAATTATTTATGGTAGAGATGATGCTCCGGCTCTGATGAAAGTATTTGAACGTCATCCGTTAGTTTGCTCCATTCAGAAAGGTGTTTGAATTCATACTGATGTATCAAGACACTTTCTCTAAGCTGTCCTACTGCATTTTAAGACTAATATCGTCTGAAATCGAAGTTGCTCAGCAATAATTTATTTTTCTTTATGTTTACAGCACATAAAACACCCTCTAGGCATCATAAACCAGCTTCAAACAATCCTTCATTTAGACTTGCAAATTGAACAGATTTCCTTTCATATTCAGATGTAGTGCGGCTCATTCATAGTATTTCAGTATGATTAAACATTTAAATGGCATAGCCCACTTACATAAATTCTTTTTTCAAAAATAAAAAAACACACATTTTTTCAGTCCCTAATTTTGTAGGTTTTCTTTTATGTCTAATTCAGTCAAAGTGCTTCTTCTGATAAAGCAACAAGCTATCCAGCAAGTGAAAACTAAATTTTAATTATATGCATTTCAATCAGTCAGCAGAATCAGATGGTGTCACACAGCTGCTCTTTGAAAAACAAACTCATTAAATTCAGTTGCCATGATATAAAAAAAATCTAGGTGCATGCAGTTATATTGGTAAGTCGGGAACACAATGGCTACTAGTTTGCACCTATCTTTCAGCTGTTTAAATCTAGTGCTAGTACTTGTTTGTGACATAGCCAAAAAATAGAATACCAAATATAGTTTTTGTGTGTGTGTTTCTGGGATGCAATCGGGAAACCGGCTGTCTTAATCCCGACAGCCGGTTTCCCGACTGCTTTATCCCGGCGAGGGTGAAATGCCCGGCGTCTAGATGTAGATGCCGCTCATTTCACCGACGCCGTGAGACAGGCGCCCGGCATCCCGATCGTAGGGATGCCGGGCGCCGCGAACTGACAGCCGCGAGGGGGAGGGTTAGGTTTAGGGCACACGGGGGGGACTTAGCGTTAGGTACCCCCCCAGGAGGGTTAGGGTTAGGCTAGGGGGAGGGAGGGTTAGGGTTAGGCACCCCCAGGGGGAACTTAGGGTTAGGCACCCCCCCGGGGGACTTAGGTTTAGGCAGCCGGAAAGGGGGGGTTAGGGTTAGGCACTTAGAGGGGGGATTAGGGTTAGGCACTTGGGGGGGAGGTTAGGGTTAGGCACCCCTAAGGAGGGTTAGGGTTAGGGGGTAAGGTTAGTTTTTACTTACCTTAGGGACGATCAGGATTTCCAGCACTGTCGGGCTTCCGCAGCCGGGCACTCTGCTTCTGTCGGCCTCCCGCTGCCTGGATTCGAACTGCCGACCAGAGGGCCGGAGCTATTTCATACCGATCCCGTGTTTCTTGAAGTTTTATTTTCTGAAACATTTTTGTAAGATTATTATTATTATGTGGTCTAAATCACCACGGATCATTGCGTGCGATCGCAGCTGCATAATCAAACGCAATGCAGCTGCGAAAATATGAAAAATGGATTTCAGCTGTCAGTAAAACCTAAGCTGCTAAAACCTGGTGCTAGACAACCACTGGCTACTGTATATCAAATCAATGAATATTCTCAGCGCTTGTTCCACACATAAGCCGAATTGCCACTACACCAATTGCCCACCTCACACAATTATCAAACTATATAAATACAATTCTGCGCTGGTGTATTCATAAAAGGTATTTATTCAACCGTACATATCTTATAAAATCAAGAAAAAAAACAACTTGTGTTTAATGTGACCACATCTAGTTAAGGCCCCCATGCACAGCAATTAATTGCAGCAATTCTGCAATTTGCAATCGATTGTGTATAATAATCTTTCCCTTTTTCAATCGATTGTAGAATTGCCACAATCGATTTAAAAAGTGAAAGATTTTTATACACAATCGATTGCAAATTGCAGAATAGCTGCAATCAATTGCTGATGTATGGGGGCCTTTACACTAGCACAATAGCACAGTAGTATATAAATATATCATCACAAATTGTAATCCAGCGAGTTCACCGCTCTGGTTACTGGTCCCAGTGTTTCGGGGTCTATACGTACTGGAGGAAACACAGGTGTATGGAGCAACAACCACTGGCTATATACTTATATTTAGTGTGATATAGCTGCGTACAATGACCAATGAATAGATTATGTAAGCATTACCATGTGCTGCTGCTACTTTTAATGCCAGTATCCACCTGGCAGCATATAGTAATTACTATAAAGAAAGGAAGGAAAAAAAGAAAAAACTGCAATGGTGAGAAAAATATATATTAAGTGATGGTGCTTAATAGACCAATTAAATACAGGCTTCTTCTGACTATATATAAAAAACATTTATTTCAAAAACACATACAGTATAAGATTATTAATATCAGTAGTACATTCTCAATACTGCCAATAATGGATATTAAGGGCCTGATTCAGAGCCGGTCGCTATTTGCGGTCGTTCGTTCAAAAAAAAGGGTGGCTATTCAAATGAACCGTTCGCTCTTTGCGGTCTGTTCCCGCCTCTATGTCTGAACGAGTGAACAAAACTTGCGGTCGTTTTTTGAAAAAATACGCCCCCTGGTCGCTCGCATCCTACGTCATGTGCGCTATTTATTAGATTAATCGAGTACATCGATCAGCGTATGAACTGCTCGCTATTCTTGTGGTTGGTTTTTGCTACCACAATTTTGCGAGCAGTTCTGGCTATAAAATAACCCAGTGACGTGGTCAATGACGCTGCTGTTTTCATCATGCACACCCATAAAACGCTCGTTTTGACCTTTAAGCACGCCTGCGATAGGATCTCCACTCCCCGTTTTCAAGCACCTTCCCCCATTACCACCCACATACGCCTCATTCTGTCACTCAAAATAGCAGGCATTCGCTATATAGCGATCAAACGATTTTCGGCCGCACTGACTGGTTCGCGCATGCGTATTACGATCCGTACGCATGCGCAGCTGGGCAAACATCGCTCGGAGTGAACGAGCGGCTCTGAATCAGGCCCTAAGTTAGTAACAAATTCACAAATGCACAAACCTATGTAAATACAATGTATCCTATTAGGTGTATAGCTGCATACACACACAACGATTTAGTAAATGAACGATTCTAGTAAATGATTTTCGTTCATTTTTTCAAGGGAAAAATGAACGAAAATCGTTTACTAAAATCGTTCATTTACTAAATGTAATGAACGATTTTTTTGTACTACAAACGATTTTTGCATATTACCTTACTGAAAATCGTTGAGTTGGTCAGTCTGACTGAACTACAAACTACAAATGTGAACGTGCATGAACGATAATCGTTCATCGTTTTAACTCGGAAAGTGAAGGATTTTTTCAACTATTGAACGATAAACAATATCGTTATCGATAATCGTTCAAAAAAATCCTTGTGTGTGTATGCACCTTAAGGTTTATGCACTCATAGTGAACACTGTTTAGCAGAAGATAATCTGTCAGATCTCTATAGATATTCTCCACAGAGCTATGAATAGTAATAGGATGTCACTAGAATAGTATAAAATTACAGCAATTCATAAGATTAGTTAGAATGATTAGTATGATTCTCCACTGTAATATTGCCCAGTGGACAGGCTCTGATGCAGGACTGTATTCATATTAAAAGTATATTATGTGCATATATACGGCTGCTCATATAACACTTGTAGTGAGTAAATAGTATGAAAAAGCTCCTGAATAGGAGCAAAATGAGTCGATAGGGGCCTCTCTGTATTACTGCCGCATTCATCTCACTGCTCGCCGGCCCTGATCTCCTGTTTGCCCGGCTGCGAACTTGCCATCATTCAAACTTACAGTGGACTGGCTGCTCCCCCCTCCCTGTGGACAAGCATCAGTGTAGGTTTTGGCTGTTAGCTGAGGTCCTTGCCATACACAGAGGCCCTGATTCAGAGCCGGATGCTCTGAATCAGGGCCGTCCCTCTTAATTTTTAGAGCGGCCTTCTGACCGCTCGTATAGCTGTGAGTGACCACCCACAGCTATAGCGAGCGGCCAGGAAGATGGTCGCGATGGTCAAGACAATCGCGACCATCAGGCTTGCGACGAGACCCTTGTGGTAAGGTCTTGTTGACGCAAGTCCTGGAGTGAGAGCCGAGAGCTATCTATCAGAGCCGAGAGCACTCCCACTGACATCACTTGTGATGTCAGTGGTGTCGGCCCTAGACGGTAGGCGTTCCCATGGGAATGCCTCCGTCTGGGCAGCCATGCTCCCGGCACACCCACCAAAGGGGGCGTGCTGACACTCACCATCGACAGCACGCCCCCTTTGTAGCGAGACCCGGAGCGACGGCTTGCCCGTTGCTATCCGGGTCTCGCGCATGCGCACGACGGAGCGCATGCGCACTGGGCCAACATCAACTCGCTTGCGAGCGCTCAGCGCTCGCAAGCAGGTCTGAATCAAGCCCGGAATGTACCAGCAGGCTTGCCATTCATACCAGCTGATATCTGCTGACATTTGTGCGACCTTCTTTGAACTTCTCTAGCCATTCATACTAGGGGTGTGCACCGGCCACTTTTCGTGTTTTGTGTTTTGGTTTTGGATCTGGATCTTTCTTCGTGTTTTGGATCTGGATTGGTTTTGCCAAAACCACCCTTCCGTGTTTTGGGTTCTGGGTTTTGTGTTTTGGATCTGTATTTTTTTTAAAAAAAGCATAAAAACAGCTAAAATCACAGAATTTGTAGGTTTTTCTGCTCCTATGCTATTATTAACCTCAATAACCTTAATTTCCACTCATTTCCAGTCTATTCTGAACACCTCACACCTCACAATAGTGTTTTTATGTCCAAAACGTTGCACCGAGGTAGCTGGATGACTATGCTAAGCGACACGAGTGGGCGGCACAAACACGTGACCCATCTAGGCGTGAAACTGCAGTGGCAGACAGGATGGCAGTTTGAAAAACTAGGCCCCAAACTGTACATAATGCAAAGAAAAAAAAGAGGTGCAAGATGGAATTGTCCTTGGGCCCTCCCACCCACCCTTATGTTGTATAAACAGGACATGCACACTTTAACAAACCAATCATTTCAGCGCCAGGGTCTGCCACACAACTGTGGCTGAAATGATTGGTTCGTTTGGGCCCCCACAAAACAAGCTGGCAATTAATGTGTCCCTGCACAAACTGGCTCTATGGAGGCAAGATGTCATCCTCATCCTCCTCATCCACCGATTCCTCACCCTCTTCAGTGTGTACATCCTCATCCTCACAAAGTATTAACTCGTCCCCACTTGAATCCACCACCACAGGTCCCTCTGTACCTTCTGGAGGCTGGTCTCCCTGGAAGAGCTGATAATTCATTTTGATGAACATCATCTTCTCCACATTCTGTGGAAGCAACCTCCTACGCCTTTCGCTGACAAGGTTCCCGGCTGCACTAAACACTCTTTCGGAGTACACACTGGAGGGGGGGCAACTCAGGTAAAATAGAGCCAGTTTGTACAGGGGCCTCCAAATTGCCTCTTTTTCCTGCCAGTACAGGTATGGACTGTCTGCCATGCCTACTTGGATGCTGTCACCGATGTAATCCTCCACCATTCTGTCAATGGTGACAGTATCATATGCAGTGACAGTAGACATGTCAGAAATTGTTGCCAGGTCCTTCAGTCCGGACCAGATGTCCAAACTTGGTCCTGCCTGCCCTGCATCACCGCCAGCGGGTTGCTTAGGATACCTAAGTTTTTTCCTGGCAGCCCCAGTTGCAGGAGAAAATGAAGAAGGAGCCGTTGACGTGTCACGTTCCGCTTCAGCTGACAGTGTGTTCACCAGCAGGTCTTTGCACCTCTGCAGGCTTGTGTCGGCCGGAAAGAGAGACACCACATAGGCTTTAAACCTAGGATCGAGCACGGTGGCCAAAACGTAGTGGTCTGATTTCAACAGATTGACCACCCTGGAATCCTGGCAAAGCGAATGAAGGGCTTCATCCACAAGTCCCACATGCCGAGCGGAATCGCTCCGTCTTAGCTCCTCCTTCACTTTCTCCAGCTGCTTCTGCAAAAGCCTGATGAGGGGAATGACCTGACTCAAGCTGGCAGTGTCTGAACTGACTTCACGTGTGGCAAGTTCGAAGGGCTGGAGAACCTTGCACAACACGGAAATCATTCTCCACTGCGCTTGAGTCAGGTGCATACCCCCTCCTTTGCCTATGTCATAGGTGGATGTATAGGCTTGTATGGCCTTTTGCTGCTCCTCCATCCTCTGAAGCATATAGAGGGTTGAGTTCCACCGCGTCACAACCTCTTGCTTCAGGTGATGGCGGGGCAGGTTCAAGAGTGTTTGCTGGCGCTCCAGTCTTCGGCACGCAGTCGCTGAATGGCGAAAGTGGCCAGAAATTTTTCGGGCCACCCAAAGCGTCTCCTGCACGCTCCTGTCGCTTTTCAGAAAATTCTGCACCACCAAGTTTATTGTGTGAGCAAAACATGGGACGTGCTGGAATTTGCCCAGATGTAATGCCCGCACAATATTGGTGGCGTTGTCAGATATCACAAATCCCCAGGAGAGTCTAAGTGGGGTAAGCCACTGGGCGATGATTTCCCTCAGTTTCTCTAAGAGGTTGTCGGCGGTGTGCCTCTTACTGAAACCGGTGATACACAGCGTAGCCTGCCTTGTAACGAGCTGGCATTTCTGAGATGCTGCTACTGGTGACGCTGCTGCTGTTGCTGCGTAAGGTGATACATCTACCCAGTGGGCTGTCACAGTCATATAGTCCTTAGTCTGCCCTGTTCCACTTGTCCACATGTCCGTGGTTAAGTGGACATTGTGTACAACGGCATTTTTCAGGACACTGAGGACACTTTTTCTGACGTTTCTGTACAGTCTCGGTATCGCCTGCCTAGTGAAGTGGAATCTAGATGGGATTTGGAACCGGGGACACACTACCTCCATCAATTGTCTAAATCCCACTGCACTAATGGCGGATACCGGACGCACGTCTAACACCAACATAGCAGTCAAGGCCTCAGTTATACGTTTTGCTTCAGGATGACTGCTGTCGTACTTCATCCTCCTCGCTAAGGACTGTTGGAGGGTCAATTGTTTAGTAAAAGTAGTGGTGTTCCTACTTCCTCTCTGGGATGATGAACGACTCCCAGCAGCAGCAACAGCAGCAGCGGCAGCAGTAGGCGTAGCAATGCAGGATCCTCCAGAGGAATCCCGGATAGGAGAGTCAGTCATGCCAGTGACATGGCCTGCAGGACTACTTCCGATCCTGACTAAGGAGGAAATTGACGAGGAGGGAGTTGACGGTGTGGTTTGCAGGCGCTTGGATACAATAGGACAACGGGATTTAGGTGTCCCTGGACTGCTTACGGTCTTAGCCAAAGTTTCTGAACTTGACAGTAACTTTTTATGAACGCGCTGCAGGTGCCGTATAAGGGAGGATGTTCCTAGGTGGTTGACGTCCCTACCCCTACTTATTTCACCTTTACATATGGTACATATGGCAAGACAGTTGTTGTCCGGATTTGGATAGAAATATTGCCAGACCAAAGAGGTGGAATGTTTGGTCTTCTGCCCAGGCATGACCGTGATGGGCTTTTTCATCCCACGGACAACAACTGTCTGCCCCGGAGCCTGATTTAAACAAACCACATCACCATCAGAATCCTCCTCGCCAACTTCCTCCTCAGCGCCAGCTACACCAGTATCCTCATCCTGTTGTACTTCAACAGTGACATCTTCAATTTGCATATCAGCAAGTGGACTGTGGGTGCTCCTTTCAGCACTTGCAGGGGGCGTGCAAATGGTGGAAAGAGCCACCTCTTCCCGTCCAGTGCTGGGAAGGTCAGGCATCGCAACCACCACCACACTTGGACTCTCCTTGGGGATTTGTGATATCTTCTTAGAAAGCACAGTTCTTCGCTGTGCTTTTGCCAGCTTAACTCTTTTGATTTTTTTAGTGGGAGGAGGGCTTCCATCGTCATGTGAAGCTGAACCACTAGTCATGAACATACTAGGGATCGACCTTAGCCGTTCCTTGCCACTCCGTGTCGTAAATGGCATATTGGCAAGTTTACGTTTCTCTTCAGCTGATTTAAATGTCTTTTTCAAGGTCATTTTCCTGAACTTTGCCATTTGGGATTGTATGTGCCCTCTACTATGACATTGGGCATCGGCCTTGGCAGACGACGTTGATGGCATGTTATCGTCTATGTCATGACTAGTGGCAGCAGCTTCAGCACTAGGAGGAAGTGGTTCTTGATCTTTCTCTATTTTATTTTTATCGGAGAAAGTTTGGTCCTCCATTTATGTTATATCGATTTGATATATACGTGCGGCTAAACACAGAAAATAATTTTTTTTTTGGTTTGGACTGGAGTGTACTTTGTGGGTTACAGCACCCTTTAACGGTCAAGCCAGCCGGCCCTTTACTTATGACACAGGCGCACGCTTGGCACTACTTTGTTGATGCACGTGCGGCTACTGCGCACACAATTCACAAACACAGAAAATAATTTTTTTTTGGTTTGGACTGGAGTGTACTTTCGGGGGTTACAGCACCCTTTAACGGTCAAGCCAGCCGGCCCTTTACTTATGACACAGGCGCACGCTTGGCACTACTTTGTTGATGCACGTGCGGCTACTGCGCACACAATTCACAAACACAGAAAATAATTTTTTTTTGGTTTGGACTGGAGTGTACTTTCGGGGGTTACAGCACCCTTTAACGGTCAAGCCAGCCAGCCCTTTACTTATGACACAGGCGCACGCTTGGCACTACTTTGTTGATACACGTGCGGCTACTGCGCACACAATTCACAAACACAGAAAATAATTTTTTTTTGGTTTGGACTGGAGTGTACTTTCGGGGGTTACAGCACCCTTTAACGGTCAAGCCAGCCGGCCCTTTACTTATGACACAGGCGCACGCTTGGCACTACTTTGTTGATGCACGTGCGGCTACTGCGCACACAATTCACAAACACAGAAAATAATTTTTTTTTTGGTTTGGACTGGAGTGTACTTTGGGGGTTACAGCACCCTTTAACGGTCAAGCCAGCCGGCCCTTTACTTATGACACAGGCGCACGCTTGGCACTACTTTGTTGATGCACGTGCGGCTACTGCGCACACAATTCACAAACACAGAAAATAATTTTTTTTTTGGTTTGGACTGGAGTGTACTTTCGGGGGTTACAGCACCCTTAACGGTCAAGCCAGCCGGCCCTTTACTTATGACACAGGTGCACGCTTGGCACTACTTTGTTGATGCACGTGCGGCTACTGCGCACACAATTCACAAACACAGAAAATAATTTTTTTTTTGGTTTGGACTGGAGTGTACTTTCGGGGGTTACAGCACCCTTTAACGGTCAAGCCAGCCGGCCCTTTACTTATGACACAGGCGCACGCTTGGCACTACTTTGTTGATGCACGTGCGGCTACTGCGCACACAATTCACAAACACAGAAAATAATTTTTTTTTGGTTTGGACTGGAGTGTACTTTCGGGGGTTACAGCACCCTTTAACGGTCAAGCCAGCCGGCCCTTTACTTATGACACAGGCGCACGCTTGGCACTACTTTCTTGATGCACGTGCGGCTACTGCGCACACAATTCACAAACACAGAAAATTATTTTTTTTTGGTTTGGACTGGAGTGTACTTTCGGGGGTTACAGCACCCTTTAACGGTCAAGCCAGCCGGCCCTTTACTTATGACACAGGCGCACGCTTGGCACTACTTTGTTGATGCACGTGCGGCTACTGCGCACACAATTCACAAACACAGAAAATAATTTTTTTTTTGGTTTGGACTGGAGTGTACTTTGGGGGTTACAGCACCCTTTAACGGTCAAGCCAGCCGGCCCTTTACTTATGACACAGGCGCACGCTTGGCACTACTTTGTTGATGCACGTGCGGCTACTGCGCACACAATTCACAAACACAGAAAATAATTTTTTTTTTGGTTTGGACTGGAGTGTACTTTCGGGGGTTACAGCACCCTTAACGGTCAAGCCAGCCGGCCCTTTACTTATGACACAGGTGCACGCTTGGCACTACTTTGTTGATGCACGTGCGGCTACTGCGCACACAATTCACAAACACAGAAAATAATTTTTTTTTTGGTTTGGACTGGAGTGTACTTTCGGGGGTTACAGCACCCTTTAACGGTCAAGCCAGCCGGCCCTTTACTTATGACACAGGCGCACGCTTGGCACTACTTTGTTGATGCACGTGCGGCTACTGCGCACACAATTCACAAACACAGAAAATAATTTTTTTTTGGTTTGGACTGGAGTGTACTTTCGGGGGTTACAGCACCCTTTAACGGTCAAGCCAGCCGGCCCTTTACTTATGACACAGGCGCACGCTTGGCACTACTTTGTTGATGCACGTGCGGCTACTGCGCACACAATTCACAAACACAGAAAATTATTTTTTTTTGGTTTGGACTGGAGTGTACTTTCGGGGGTTACAGCACCCTTTAACGGTCAAGCCAGCCGGCCCTTTACTTATGACACAGGCGCACGCTTGGCACTACTTTGTTGATGCACATGCGGCTACTGCGCACACAATTCACAAACACAGAAAATAATTTTTTTTTTGGTTTGGACTGGAGTGTACTTTGGGGGTTACAGCACCCTTTAACGGTCAAGCCAGCCGGCCCTTTACTTATGACACAGGCGCACGCTTGGCACTACTTTGTTGATGCACGTGCGGCTACTGCGCACACAATTCACAAACACAGAAAATAATTTTTTTTTTGGTTTGGACTGGAGTGTACTTTCGGGGGTTACAGCACCCTTAACGGTCAAGCCAGCCGGCCCTTTACTTATGACACAGGCGCACGCTTGGCACTACTTTGTTGATGCACGTGCGGCTACTGCGCACACAATTCACAAACACAGAAAATAATTTTTTTTTTGGTTTGGACTGGAGTGTACTTTCGGGGGTTACAGCACCCTTAACGGTCAAGCCAGCCGGCCCTTTACTTATGACACAGGCGCACGCTTGGCACTACTTTGTTGATGCACGTGCGGCTACTGCGCACACAATTCACAAACACAGAAAATAATTTTTTTTTTGGTTTGGACTGGAGTGTACTTTCGGGGGTTACAGCACCCTTAACGGTCAAGCCAGCCGGCCCTTTACTTATGACACAGGCGCACGCTTGGCACTACTTTGTTGATGCACGTGCGGCTACTGCGCACACAATTCACAAACACAGAAAATAATTTTTTTTTGGTTTGGACTGGAGTGTACTTTCGGGGGTTACAGCACCCTTTAACGGTCAAGCCAGCCGGCCCTTTACTTATGACACAGGCGCACGCTTGGCACTACTTTGTTGATGCACGTGCGGCTACTGCGCACACAATTCACAAACACAGAAAATATATTATTTTTTTAGCACTTGGGGGGAGCACCCCTGATGGACAGAGCACCCCCTGGACAACACTACAGCACTCCTTTAGGACTGGGACACTGCACAGGACTTTGGAGTGGACACAGCCCCTATGGAGAACTGACTGCACAACACAGTCCAGCCAGCCCCTATGGACTTTGAAGTAGTGGACAAAGCCCCTATTAACAACAGCAGCACAGCACAACACAGCCAGCCCCTATGGACTTTGAAGTAGTGGACAACAGCAGCACTACACTACACTACACTACACTACACTACACAGCCCTAACTCCCACCCTCCCTCTTCACTGTCCACAGCCGAGTGAGAAAATGGCGCCGACGCGGGTACCTTATATAGGATCCAAAACCCGCGAGACTCGGAAGGCGGGATGATGATGTTTTGCCTCGATTTCAGATCCGAGTCAGGCGGGAAAAGTCGAGCCTGACTCGGATCGGACTCGGATCGGGGGGGCTCGGGGGGGTTCGGATTTCAGAAATCCGAACCCGCTCACCCCTAATTCATACACACTTCTTCGCAAGAAAACACTTTCTCCATACTGTGCACAAAGGGCCTGATTCAGACCCACTCGCGAGCGGCTGTCCGCTCGCAAGTGGGTCGATGTTATGCACTGAGCATGCGCACGATGGAGGGAGCTCCGTCGTGCGCATGCGCCAGACGCGACGAGCGAAGGAAAGTCCTTCGCTCGTTGTGTCTGATCAAAGGGGGCGTGCTGTCGATGTTGATTGACAGCACGCCCCCTTTGGCGGGCGTGCCGGGGGCGTGCCTCCCTGACGGGGGCGTTCCCACGGGAACGCCTCCCGTCAGAAGCCGGCCCACTGACATCACTAGTGATGTCAGTGGGAGTGATTTTGGCTCTGATAGAGCCAAAATCACTCCGGAGCTTGCGGTTGAAAACCTCAACCGCAGGCTCCGGCTCGCAGTTTCGATGGTCGCGATGGTCACGACCATCGCGGCCATCAAAATGCACGCTCGTATAGGCTGTGGGTGGTGACCCACAGCTATACGACCGTCCAGGAGGACGCTCCATTTTCATGGAGGGCGGCCCTCATTCAAAGCGTGCGCTCTGCTCAGAGCGTACGGCTCTGAATGAGGGCCAAAGTCTTTAATAAATATCGGCACCATACACACCCTCAGACCACAAAAAAACGAATCACTGCACGCTGCTCTTCTTTCATGCAATCACAAGTGGGGAAGCCATTGTTTCTTGCACTGCAGTCACAAATGAACTGACGCAACACATTCAAACCTGCACAGCAGTGACTGGGGAGACAGCGACCTAGTACGGAAAGCGTTGATAACACAGTGCGGCCAACAGAAGTTTTAATAAAGCTGAAGTGTGGCTAATTTTTAACTCACCCTCGTAGTAACACATAAGTGTACCAAATACACCCAATTGGAACAACGTGCTATAAGACATAAAGAAAAAACTTTTTTGTAGAAAGTTACAGAAACGTTTTGGATAGTTAATAAGATAAACCCGAACTTGCGCTGATTGGGTGGAAAGAACCGAGTAGACCGAACCGCTCATCTCTATTGAAAACCTCAGATGTAGAGTATATCATGAGACTACAGGAAGAACACCAACTAATGTGTATGAAAGCATGATAATTGCTTGAAGCTATATAATTTGGTTAAGTTATGATGTGATATACATGATGCCATGGACGTTGAAATTTGCATGGTCTTTGTGCAGTGTGTTTGCCTCTATTAAATATAACCTATAACAGCAGCATATAGTAATCGTCTGGATTCCAATACCGCACCATGTGAAATTGTAAAAGGATTGATCAAAATTTTCAATGGGACGTAGTCATAATCCCGGCTACTCAGAATCCCTGCGCAAGCTTCCCGACCACCGGCATCCCGCCAATAAGTATTGTGGTTACGGTTAGGGTTAGGCTGCAGGTGGGAGGTTTCGGTTTAGCCTGTGGGGGGGAGAATAGGTTAAGGCAGCAGGGGGGAGGGGGTGGGGTAGGACTAGAGTTAGGGTAGTATACTTACCTGCTTCTGTCGGGATTATAACCCAGTCGAGATGCCAGCGTTGGGATTCCGAGTGCCGGAATGCCGTACCCAACACTTTTCAATATACTTTAGATAATAGATTCTAATTGGATACAGTGAGACTTATGATCTCCATCTAGGAGGAAATATAATGTCAATAAGGAAAAAACAGCAAATGACTTTAATCACTTTATTTTGTCTTTGTTATATGATATTATATCTTACTTTATATTTAACTAGCTGGAGTACCCGGCGTTGCCCGGGATTTTAAGAATGTTTGTTTACACATCATCCTCCAACAAACCTCTCCTTAGGTAGGCCTCACAAAAAGTGTCATCCAATCGGTTTTACCCTTCAGGGGCTGACAAAGGAATGAACCGGAAGTAGCCTCTGTGCATTCCATAGTGCGGTCCAGCAACCAAGGAGGTAGACAAAAAAGTTTGGTCGCCACTGCTGACACCATCTAGTTGTGTAAGCTGATGCACAACCAAGTTTAAATACAAATTTGTGCTGCAGAGCTGCGGTTTTGCATCCCAGTATAGTTGCCATCTTTATGGGCCTGATTCTAAATCAGATGGATCTCTCCTGATGGATGCAGATATGAATGTTGACCATATTCAGACTCATAATAAGCCTGGCTTAATATCAATAGTGGTTCCTCAATGCAGGTTTACTGACTGTGTCGGCAGTGCAGGGGTGTTCTCAATGCAGGGTGCCTGCGATGTCAGCAGTGCGGGGGTGTCAGCAGTGTCCTCAGTGCAGGTTTGCTGAATGTGTTGGCAGTGCAAGGGTGCTCTCAATGCAGGGTGCCGGCAGAGCGGGGTTGCAAGCGGTATCCTTAGTGTATGTGTGCTGACAGTTTCGGCAGTGCAGGGGTGCTGGTGGTGTCCTCAGTGTGGGAGTGCCGGCAGTGTGGCTGTCACTGAGGGTGTCCTGAGTATGTGGGGCAGCATTGCAGGGGTGCCGGAAGTGTCGGCAGCGTTGGTGTTGGCAGTGGGGGATGCTGCCAGTGGAGGTGCTGGCAGCGGGGGGTGCCGGCGGTGTCAGGCAGCCAGAGATGGCGGGCGCCATCTTCTTTTGCTTCCTGTGTGCATATCCCGTGACAGATGGCTCTCTCAGCCAATCAGCGTTAAGCCCACTCAATACAAAACCTCGCGACCCGACAGCGGCATCGCAAGGTTTTGCCTCGGGTGAGGGATTCGGGGCAGGCAGGGAGATCCGAGCTGGCTTGGATCGCCCCGGATCCCCAAAATTCGGGTGGGTTTGGTTCTCTGAGAACCGAACCCGCTCATCCCTAATAAATTCTAGAGATGAGCGGTTCGGATTTTGTGGAATCCGAACCGCTCCAAACATAGGGGATCCGAGTCGCTAGAGAATCTGACATCAGGGCTCCTATTGTGTAGGGCAGACCGCTGTGATAGCGGTCTGCCCTACACAGAACAAACACACAGCCGCCAGCGGCAGCTGTGTGTTTGTTACAGCAGCCAATGAGAGTCACACTGACTCTCATTGGCTGCTGCACGGAGGGAGCCGGCTGGAGCTCACTCATGAGCTCCGTCTTCCGGCTCCCTCCTCGGTGCGTGGATGCAGAGCGGACGGCATGGGAGCGGGGATTCAGGTAAGTTTTTTATATTTTTTTATGTGTGTAAGGGCCGGGGGCGCTACTGGGGGGCACAGCTACTGGGGGGCACAACTACTGGGGGGGTCTGCTACTTGGGGGTCATACTACTGGGGGGCCATTCTACTGGGGGGCCATACTACTGGGGGGCCTGCTACTGGGGAGGCCTGCTACTGGGGGCCATGCTACTGGGGGGGCCATACTACTGGGGGGGCTGCTACTGGGGGGCCTGCTACTGGGGGGGTCTGCTACTTGGGGGGCATACTACTAGGGGGGCCTGCTACTGGGGGGCATAATACTGGGGGCCTGCTAGTCGGGGGGCCTGCTACTGGGGGGGCCTGCTACTGGGGGGCCTCTACTGGGGGGCCTACTACTGGGGGCCATACTCCTGGGGGCCATACTACTGGGGGGGCCATACTACAGGGGGGGCCTGCTACTGGGGAAGCATACTACTGGGGGGCATACTATTGTGGGCAGTGTGTAAAAGGGGCACTACTGTGAACATTGTGTAAAAGGGGCACTACTGTGTGTCGTAACATAAATAAGAGACACACAGAAAAAAAAGACCAATTTATGTGATTTTAGCTTTTTTTGTAAATTTTTGTAAAAAAAATCCAAATCCAATTCCAAATCCAAATCCAAAGGCAGTCACTGCAGTTTGGCAAATCCAAATCCAAATCCAAATCCGGACGACGAATTAGAACCAAATCCAAATCCGGCAAAAATGGTCCGGCGCACATCCCTAATAAATTCATACAGCATTTAAAGAGGTACTGTAAACTCCATGCGAGTGCCATAGTAAATGATGTTCAGAGACTTAGATTATAGGCTACAGAATCAAATTCCATATTTCCTTAGTATGTAGCAAAATGCATGTTATAAAATCAAATTATGAAATGAAACAGAAATAACATTTTTATATTTTTATTATTGACCTTGCAGATGGCCCAAGAAGAATGGTGTCCAAATCTGCATCTAACAATAAACCAAACAGGACAATGCTTTTATTCTTCTTTGGTGTTTTAGGTGTAGAACCATGAGAGATCTTGGCTTGTAAACTGTGGGCTAAGGCCCTGATTCAGAGCCGGACGCTCTGACCAGAGCGCTCGCTCTGAATCAGGGCCCTCCTCCCTCAACTTGGAGCGGCCTCATGGACGTTCGCATAGCTGTGGGATACCACCCACAGCTATAGCGAGCGTCCATGATGATGGTCGCGATGGTCAAGACCATCGCGACCATCGGGCTTGCGACGAGACCCTGCAGTAGGGTCTCGGTGACCGCAAGCCCTGAAGTGATTTTGGCTCTATCAGAGCCAAAATCACTCCCACTGACATCACTACTGATGTCAGTGGGGCCGGACTCAGACGGTAGGTGTTCCCATGGGAACGCCTCCGTCTGGCAGCCACGTCCCCGGAACGCCCACCAAAGAGGGCGTGCTGTCACTCACCATCGACAGCACGCCCCCTTTGGTGCGAGACCCATAACGACGGCTTGGCCGTCGTTATTCGGGTCTCGCGCATGCGCACGACGGAGCTCCCTCCGTCGTGCGCATGCGCAATTCGGCACCATCGATCCGCTTGCGAGCGTCCTGCGCTCGTGAGCGGGTCTGAATGACCCCCTAAATCCTTTTCTAATTCCGTACCTGACCTGTAGAGGGCGAATGCTATGCTAACATTGTGGTTTTTAATTGATTAAAAATGACCAGTAATTAATTTTGATTTCAAATTTTTTTAGTTGCCTCTGCCGTGTTTTAATACGATCGTATGGAAAATTTCACGATCTTGGCTTATAAACTGTGGATTTGTATAGAAAGACAGATGACAGACATGACAGAAGGACACATTTTCATTTTTATATAGTAGATTATTACCTTTTTTTTGTGCTTTATATATTTTTTTAACTACTTCCAACTTTCCAAGTAGACTATAAGATATTTTAATCTAAGAAATAATAAAAGCAAAGTTTAATACAACAATCATAAAACATTTAGAACAATGAAAACAACAAATACATCTTAGGATAAAAACAAAGTTCAATAAATGAGTGCCCAAATGGGGAATACTTGGATTCCCTCCTGTTTTTCTTGTTACTATTAATATATCAAAGAGATATTCCAATATGTTATCTATTTGTCCTTACACGTTAGGTACATATCCAAATGTGTATTCTTCCAAGAACGTATTTTTTTTCCAGTCTTATTAGCATGGAAATAAATCCACTTGAAACTGGGTTGCACATGCCCCCAAAAAGAGAAGACAACAATTATAACATAGGAGGAGGTTTATCAAACTTCCTAAAAAGAACAGGTGAAGAAGTTGCCCTTAGCAGTCAATTAGCTTCTACATATCCTTGTGGTAGCATTCAATAACTAGTTATTATATAGTGCACACATATTCCACAGCGTCTTACATAGCATATTTGACCATTCACATCAATCCCTGTCCCAGTGGAGCTTACACTCTATGGGGTCTATACATAAAGAACGTGAAGTGGCTCACGATAAACATCACTATATATCGCATCACATTGATGTGATATATAGTGATGTTTAGTAGATATTCGTGCACACTTGCCTCTCCAGCATCTTCGGGTGCTGTCCGGCCCCTCCGCGATCCCTGTACCCAGTGAGAATACAGATGTATCGGGAGCCCGATATGCCTGCTTGTCACTGCGCATGCCCAGGCGTCTGAGAACAGCAGGTCACGTCAGACCTGCTGCAAAGGATGCTGGGAAAAGGGGGGGAGGGCAGTGCCGGACAGAGATCATGGGACGGAGAGCAGTGAAGTGTGCCACTTCCCTGCTCTGTTCGGCTTGCGGTACAGATTACGCCATCTTCAGATGGTGAATCTGTACCACAGGAGAGGAATGGAAAGCTGTATGGTGATGCGATTCATCCATGGAGCAGGGGGTGACACTGGAGAAGGAATAACCTTTTCCACGGTAACGTGCTCCATGAATAGTATGAAGCAGGGAAGAGCCATGATTTCAGCTAAACAGAGCTCTTCTCTGCTTTATGAATAGACCCCTATATTCCCTACTACATGCTCACACTCACAATAGGGATAATTTTCTGTCTTGAGCCAATTAACCTACCAGTACTGTATATTTTTGGAGTGTGGGATGAAACTGGACCAGGAAGAATACATACACTCCACACAGTTAGTGCTGTGGTGGGATTCAAACTCAGGACCTCAGTGCTGCGAGGCAGCAATGCTAACCATTACACCAACCGTGCTGCCCAGCTAGAAAGAGTCATGCTATATACCGCAAGTTGGGTGGCTTAATGCTATCAAATGCTGTAATCCAACAGTCTTCCTTCAGGGGTGTGTTATGACATGAAAGGGCCAGTGTGGACAAGTGACCTTCCCCCTCACCATGACAGAACCTACGTCTTGGGCAAATACTGCCGGCTTCATTTTCATGGAGGCTTCTTTTAGCGACAGCCACCAGTTACATATTTTCAATGGGTAAAGGGAGTGTGGTGTGCAGTGCCAGATTAAGGACCATATTGACCAGAAGCTGGAATTTATGAAGGGCCTATATTGTGCTTCCGCAAGGTTGTGACCAAGGCTGCGGGGTGTGACTAGTGATGTTGTGGACATATATATTATATATAGATAAATACTAGGTTATTGGACCCGGCATATACGCCGAACCTCAAACCCTGACTCATTGGCACTGCCAGTCTCTCCACACTACCATCCCTGACACTACCAGGGAGACTAGGATTGTAAACAGAGAGACACAGATATGAAGTGTTATTGAGTTTGGGGGCTGTTGTTACTAGAGTCTAGCAGGGAGATTTTTTATTAGGTAGAAGGGGCATTGACTGGGGCACTGGTCATTATGTATGATGTGAGTGTCTGAGGGATAGGTATTGGAAGATGATTTGCTCAGAGGATCTATAAAGGAGCTGGAGTTTATGGCATAGTGTGAGTGACCGTGCCCAGAAGCTAGGGAGTGCTGAGTGGAGAGAATGTGCCAGGGAAGCCATGATAAAATGTTACTTAATGGCTGGCAGTGCCATGGAAATTGATGGTTAGGATTTCATATCGTACCAGGTGAGTAACGGAAATTTATATAAAATCAACATCCATTCAATGTATTCACAGAGACCTCGCATCTAGGTATTGTCCTCATAAGGTTTTGTATTGTCCTCTCCCTCCCTGTTTTATGTATTGTCCTCTGTCCCCCCATGTTATGTGTATTGTCCTCTGTCCCCCCATGTTATGTGTATTGTCCTCTGTCCCAGTGGAATCACAAGCGGGGTGCGGGGGGTGCAGTCAGCACCCAGGTGTCACCAGCCAAGGGGCGCCACCAAGGTGCAGACTCCCTCTCACTG
Source organism: Taudactylus pleione (assembly GCA_031769625.1). Taxonomy (NCBI): domain Eukaryota; kingdom Metazoa; phylum Chordata; class Amphibia; order Anura; family Myobatrachidae; genus Taudactylus; species Taudactylus pleione. The sequence goes on along the minus strand of JAUIMM010000187.1, from coordinate 3,578,656 downwards.
ACAGGACCAGGGTGTTGCACTGTAGCATTAAGTGCAGCAATCGGCTCCTGTCACTGAGGGACTCCACACAGGGACCTCCTGCACCCCCCTTCCCCTCCAAGTAATAGTCACGGGGGATCGGGTTGCATGGTCACGCCCCCTTCCCGCGTGGCCATGCCCTCTTTTCGGCGGCACCCAACTACGCCTCAAGCACATTGTCCCTCCCCACACCGGGTGACACCGCGAGGCAGGACGCCACTGCTATATCCCCCCATGTTATGTATATTGTCCTCTGCCCCCCCAATGTTTTGTGTATTGTTCTCAGCTCCCTCTATGTTTGTATATGGTCCTCTACCCTGCAATGTTTTGTATATTGTCCTCTGCGCCCCCTCCTATGTTTTGTATTGTACCCCCCGCCCTGTGGATAACTTACCTCTGCATACGTCAGTACGTGCTCTTCTGTCACTGCAGGCTCTGCTACCGCAAAGTCTGTGCTGACGGCAACGTCCTCAAATAACATTGTGCTGCTGCGTGTGATCCGGTTGCTGGCCGCTGGGCAGTGCTACTTGAGGCACTGGCTGTAGGAGAAGGAGCAGATTACCCGGATGGCCCGCTGCCTATTGTTACCAGCCGGACACAATCTTCCTGCGGGAGGCACGTACCTAAACTACTGATATCCTCTGGGCCTATTTTCGATAGAGGGCCTGGAGCTGCAGCTCCACCCGCCCCATTGTTAATCTGGCCCTGGTGGAGTGGGCCACCTTGGCCCCATTAGTCCGTGTGCACCGCAATCCCTGCGCCAATTATACATATGCCAATGTCTTCCTTTACCCCCCCATTCCCTAATCCCAGTTTTCTAGCAGAAAAATCTACATTTAAACATTGTACTCCAATCAGCTGAGATCTGCCCATTTTTGCGGTGGCCATGCCCCTAGATCTCTAAATCTCATTTTGGGTGCCTGAAATCGGCACGATCCCACTAAAAGACTATTGAGGGATGCTAAAATTTAAACTAGATACTGCTCACTCCACAATCACAGCAAGATTATATTTTGTTCACATTTTATAAATCATAAGTGATAAAATGTATAAAGAAATAGAATACTCAAACATTCTGTCGGATGCCTACTAACAGTTGATTAAAATGTAAAGCACGTAAGTTCCTTTCAGCGGCATCCACTTTCAAATAAAGACATCAATAATTTTACTTGATTACAGTATAATTATTCAAATGGCTTTAATTGTATGCTCTGAACTAATTTCCATATTTGTTGTTATCATTTAATGTACCTAAAAAAACTTCTTAATTGAAAAATGCAATCCTCAAACAATAACAGATAACATAATAACAATAACCCAGCATAAAGGCTGTCGATGGCATGACAATAATTACCTTGTATTTCTGACACACGAGCAAGAAACTATAATTGCCATTAGAGCTCTAGAACAGAGATATGGGCATACGCTATATTTTTCTTGAATGCTTTCAAAAATGTTTTTTTATTTATATAAACAAAGATAATGGTCGCCTATTCTAAAACTGAATCATTTCTTTTAACCTTGATACATTTAGGGGTACATTTACCAAGAATCATGTCTGGACGAGAATGAAAATGCTGGGCATGGCTGGGACATGTGTGAGTTTTTCTCAATCAAACACACGGATTTACTAAGAACCGTATTTCACTGAATTGTGATTTTCCATGGTCTATGCCATCGTGTTTAATCGTGTGCGAGTTCAGTCGCATTGGGCTGAAAAGAATAGACCTGTCTGTGTGCAGTGTGTTCTGTAGGAGCCCTGCAAAGATCACTCTCGTCTGACTGAGTAATCTCTGTTTTAGAGAGAGGTGCTAGACATTCATTTTCACCATGGGTGTCTATACAATGATGGCATTGGGAATTGCTCCTGACTTCCTAAGGGGGTGGTTTTTGGGTACCTTTAATTATCTATTGCACAGCCAAAGTCATTTTCAAGTCTACTGTGCCTCAGGTGCTAATAAGCGGCTTCTCCTTAGTTGAGCAGTCATAATCCGAGCAGTGTGTTGTCTTATTGTGGCGTCTCTGCTTTCTCTCTTTCTTGCCCAATTTCAGAACTCTTAGCCTGTCAATTAGATCAGCTGCTGGGCAAAAGAAAGGCAACGCATAACATCTTCACGGTTGAGCATCAGGAAAATCCATGCTGCTAGCCCTTCTGGCAGGAGAATGAGATGTGCTTTGATTATGATTCTGGAAGGGAGGTGGGGATAATGTCTCATCTTTATAGGCTGCTCTAGCATAATAAAAAATTACACCAACTTTGGTCCTTTTCCAAAAGAAAAAAACAAGCCAAAAGTAGAATATCCACTACTGCCAGCCAGACCAGGGCCTTCTCAGAGAATCTGGTGGAAGCATTAGAAGGCCAAACAGGGTTTTGTATGGCGGAGGCCAAAGCTTCATCCCATAACTCCAGCATAGATATCGTATGGCTGAGTAGTCTCACTTCTCGCCTTGCTCTCCTTCTTCAGCCACTGAACAGTAAAAATGTGCTCATTTCTCCAGTGGCTGTTGGGACTCAAGGCAATGGGCTCAATAAAGCCTTCCCATTGCCCAGTTTGCTAGGGTCAGCTAAGAAATGAGTCATCAACATCTTTAAAGGGAGAATGACCACCACATGATCTAATGGGCCAAATACATAGCTGCTTTTAGTTTGTAAGTTGTTTTTTGGAAGGTATTTCATATAACCGGGGCTGCCAATATATTTGTTGTAAATATAACGCAATGGCCAGAAACAGAAGCAGGAGAGAATGGAAAATGAGAAAACAGGGAGGAATGAGAGGTGGTTTAGTAATGTACATCTACAGATATATATTTGAATAATTTGTGAGTATCTAAAAATAATTTCAAAGAAATTCTCTAGACGATTTACAAAGGAGACTTGAGTAAGAGATGTAAGGACATGGGAGAGATGAAGGGCACAGAGAGACATCAAGGGTGGATGGAAGGACATGGGAAAAGATAAAAAGGGAAATGAGAGAATGGACACAGAGGCCTTGCATTATTTCTAATGTCTTTGTGCTTTACTAGACAGTTTTTGAAAATGCATTCAAATGAAACACATTTCCAGAAGCTTCTTGGTTCACCATTAAGTGGAGAGTAGCTTATCATACACATTATTTACACAAAGATTTGTGTTTTTTTTACTGATTTAGAGCAGTGTGCTGGGGGAATGCTTCCTCCAATTCTTTTCTAGATAACCCCTCCCTTTCTCCAGTGGGCCTTGAAAGTCCAGGCTCCATTTGATGGTTTCAGCCAACGATGGTACACTCATGCACGTGCGCAAATAAGAATGATAGTTTGAGCTTGCACAACAAAGAAATGCCATTGAACTCATGGGGGTATATTTACTAAAGTGCTGGTTTTTAGTAGTGGAGTTGTTGCCCCTAGCAGCCAACCAGATTCTAGCTATTATCTTCTAGAAAGTGCTAGATAAATTATAAGTAGAATCTGATTGGTCGCTAGGGGCAACCACTCCACTTCTAAAAACCCACACTTAACTAAATATACCCCTAGGTGTAAGCTGCATGACAAACATCACAGCAGAAAGAAACAATCGATGGTGGCAACCATTGTCATCATGGAATGGAATGGAAAGACCATCACGATTGATGGTTGTGAACCATTGTTTACTGATGGCAATCCCTATTTCACCTATTGTATAAGCAAGATACTTTCAAGGTGTGGAAAGTGAGTCCATAAGCTTATGTTTGATTGGACATTTCGATCTGGACTGCTGGACAGAGGAGGCCTGTGCTACTTCTGTGAACTACATCCAGATCCCTTATATCAGATAAGTGAGTCTTTTGTCTATTTTCTGGTATGCATGTCATTATCTATTGTGTAATAAGGCACTATATAAAAAGTTTCTCCTTTAACGGACAGATACATTTGCAATCACCAAAAAATTATTCACAGATTCTGTTTCTTTTTTCCCCCAATCTAAAGATTTCTGAATCCACTAATCTGCGCCCATACATCTTATATATAACATGAATTGGTCTGTTCGTTGTCTGTCCGGTTATGCATTCTGATACCCTTGCACCGATTGGGATTAAACCAATTCAAGGTGGTCCAGTTGGATCCTGGCCAGGCTTTAGGGGGTTCAGGTCCTGGTCGGACCTCTCGTTGGTGTACGATGGGCAGACTTTTGACCCAGGGAGCCTATTCTGAGCCTTCCACTGAATGAATTTGGATTATAACTTCACAGAGTTGTAACACTGGATTCCAGAAGACATACTAAGGGGTTGAGGTCCCAGTTGGACCTCCCGTTGGTGTACGCTGGGCAGAAATAGCCTGCTCTGGGCCTTCCACTGTATGGACTTGAATGGAAACTTCACAGAGGGGTGGCAATTGGTCTGGCCTAACTTTATATCTTGAAGATTAGGTCTCGGTCTGACCTCCCATTGGTGTACACTGGGCAGAACTTTGACCCGGGGAGTCTGTGCTGGGCCTTCCACTGGCTGCATTTGGATGAAAAATTCACAGAGGGGTGGCAATTGGTCTGGGATCACAAAACTAAGGAATACGTGCTCTAATATATTAAAATAATGTGGTAGTGGGAATGTTTAATATATTAAAATTATGTGTAACGCAAACTATGCACTTAAAGCACATGTATTTAAAACATATAAGGCATAAAAAAACAAAAATAGCATAAAACAAAATATAAAAAATATAAATATCTTTTGTTTATATATGGCATAAGTGGTATTTCGGTAAAGTAATGCTTATAGCTCCCCTTTGGGACAATTTGGAGTCTTTGTGGTCTGTAGCAGCAGTGGGTGAATGCTGCAGTGGAGCCTGTTGTTGGAGGCATTGGTGTCCCCTAACTTTCCCTATCTTACCTGCTGGCATCCAGGGCGGTGCAGCAGGTCTTCTCCATCCCTTGCTGCTGCCAATTATTGTGGGCGCCAGGTTGGGCTGAAAATTATCGGGCAGGAGATGACGTCACTGACTGTTCAGACCGCGGCTCTCCTGTGTAGCGATTTTCAGCAATGTACTTTCTCCAAAGTGTTCATGCCCTACTGGGTACTTTTTCAAGAATCAGCGCTTTTTGCCTTATATGTTTTAAATACATATGTTTTATGTGCATAATTCGTGTTACACATAATTATAATATATTAAACATTCATACTACCACATTATTTGAATATATTAGCGCACATATTTTTTAGTTTTGTGATATTGGATACCCATACTGAGCTGCTTCTTACAACTAGCGTGGAATATTTATCAACTTTATTGAATAGGTCAGGGATGACTAACTTAATAACTTGAAGATTCCTGGTCGGATCTCCCGTTGGTGTACACTTGGCAGAACATTGATACCCGAAGCATGTTCTGGGCCTTCCACTGGGTGGATTTGGATGAATACTTCATAGAGGGGTGGCAATTGGTCTGGGATGCCTAACTTAATAACTTGAAGGTTAGGTCCCGGTCGGACCTCCCATTTGTGTATGCTTGACAGAACTTTGACCGGGGGAGCCTGTTCTGGGCCTACCACTGGATGGATTTGGATGAAATTTCATAGAGGGGTCTGGGTTTCCGGTTAATTGATCTGAACAGATCTGAAAATCTTGAAAGGCTCATCATTTTACTAGTATCGGTCTACAAGACGGCTTGTCAGTACCATACACTAGCAATCTACAGCCCCAATTGGTCTGTGAAATCCAACATGTTGGACATCCTGATTCACCAATTCCGATCACTTTTTGGTCAGCAATTGCGATCTGTAAACTCCGTACATTGCAGATTTTTCTTTTACACAATCATCTGCAAAATGCAGGATTGCCCCAATTGATTGCTAATGTATGGGGGGCCTTTATTTGAGGTAACATTAAATTAAAACATCTGAAGGCATTACATCAATTGTGAGTTTGATAGAGCACAGAAAAAGTGCTATTACAAATAATTGTACGTACATATGGTGTGTTACGTTGGACTTTGAGAACAACTAGTTCTCTTTAAATTTCATTGAATGTATTGGTCTTGTATAGGGTTGAGCGCCTGACTACAATCTCCAAACTTGATTTTCAATGTACTATAAGAAACACAAAGGAAATGTAAAACAATATAGTGTAATTCTGGTAAACAATAAAGTGGCCATTTGCTTCAAAAAGTAGAATGTACCTGCGTCCCAAAGTGCAAAGGTAAATGTTCTTATCGGAGGTATTTGATTAATCCATAACTAAAAGCTCCACTGAATTCTGACTTTTAATTAATGAACATTTAGGGGCATAATCAATTAGCCACGAAAAGTCCCGTACTTTTCGCATGCCGGAGTTTTCGCCGACATTGCTGGTTTTTAGTGTGAAAATGTATCGCGCTTGTCCCCACTTATCCTCATATTCAATTACAAATCAGCGAAAACGGGAACCGGCGAAACTGTAACATGCAAAAAGTACTGTCAGATCTGAGGAAATCAGCATGACACCCCCCAAAAGATGTACTGACATTGGGGATCACTATAGATACCCCCGAATAGCCCTGCTGAAGGTATTTGGGGTCCTTAAATGATCTCAATAGCTGCTAATTAGCGTCTTTGCATAAAAGGTGAAGAATAGCATTTAGCTGTTTTTTTTTGTAAAAAGTTGTCCCAGCAAATTTGGGGTACATGAAAATGGGTGCAAGCATATTTTAAAGTTGCTAAAGTGAACGTTAAAAGACGTAAAAAATCCACCTGAAGGCAAACACCAGCAAACTAAAAAACACCTGTGGCATACTTGGGGACCCCCTTGGAGTCTATTTCGCTAGTTTTTCCCCCATCTTTGGACTTTTGCAAAGTAATTTTTTGGGATGTTCTGTTTAAACTTTTTTTGACAGTTTACATTGTCCCAAGGGTGCAGGGTGGTTCCCGCAAGTTTGCGCCCCAAAACCTCAATTCTGCACTTTTTTTTGACAGCTTTCATAGGCTAATCTTTTTTGCCTATTCCAAAGCATTGACTTTCCGCATCGGCAAACTGATTGCGGGGATAAGTTTTCGCCTGGCGAAATGACGTCACCTTCGAAACTTTTCCGCAGAAACTGACTTTTCGCACCTAATTGAATATGCCCCTTATACTTACATACATATTTTAGTTAGCAGCAGTATTCTAACAGGTATATTGGTGACATTGTAGTACAGTTAATCAAATCATTTATTTTTCATGTTTTAAGCTGGGTTCACACTAAACGATGTGTACCCAGCCGATGTCTTGTGCGGCGGGTTCCGGCGAGGGTACCGTCATCGGCAAGTGAGTACACATTTGCCGATGCCAGGAGCAACGGAACAATAGTGGGGGCCATGCTGCTTTTTATCCAATGCTGGTTTGATCAATCCATCTAGATTTTCACTTGCTTTAAAGTAACTAGAGATGAGCAGATGGGTTTTGCTGAAACAGAACACATTTTAGAGGTTCCGAGTCGAACCGAGTTCAAGCTTGGATTACAGAGCCGTAATTGACTTTTTGGTGCCCTGTGCCAGAAAGAGCATTGGCGCCCCCCTCATTTTTCAAAGGGACATAATGCACCCAAAAAGGGCCTTGGCTTCATGGGGAAGGGCCAGGGAAGAGATAGGGGAGGCCAGGAGATGCTGGGGATGAAATAAGAGGAAGCTACAAGCAAGAATGATAATAAACAGAAATTTTACAGGCCCAAACAGCGCCCCCTGACCTGTGGTGCCCTGTGCGATGGCACTGGCTGCACTACCCTAGCTACGGCCCTGTTGGATTATATTGGGGTTTAGAGTTGATCCGAGTCCTGGCGCAGGTCTTCTCACCAAGTTCAGAACTCAGATTTAAAAACTGGATCTCACGTATGTTGGATTGCATTTAAGTCCCTCCCTCGTGATTTCAGGTGCTGTGAGGGTGTCAAAATTGACTGGAAGTGGCTGGAAATGAATGTTATTGATGTTAATAATACTAAAGGACTAAACACATATCCAAGTTACATGATTATAACTGTCTTTAGAAATCCAAAACCAAAACCAAACCAAAACACTTGAGGGTGGTTTTGTCAAAACCAAAACACTACAATGTTTTAGAACCAAAACACATCTCTTTATTACTACAGTTCCTTTTAATATTGACAATATGATAAATTGGTTTTCCAGTTATTTACATGTCCATTCTTCAAATGCAGATGGCTATTGGAGTCTATAGTTTTAACATTTTTAGGGATTAGTTTATTATCTGTAGGCATCAGAATCAAGTCTACATATTCAATTGCAACTTTACTAAAGTCTGATGTAATTGATAAATGATATTCATTGTCACCAAAATACTTCATTACATTAATAAAATAATCACTATTAACTTTCATTATGATAAAAATGTCACCTAGATATCTAAAAAAAAAATTTCCTTACATGGGTTATCCACTGCACTCTCCATTCCTACAGTATATCTCTGGTGCATGTGGTGTGTGACCACATGGTTTATATTAAAATCACAGAAGCTCTGCACTCACCATACATATTGTAGACACTCCAAGCTGTATTCTCTATACTTTGTCAACAGGTAATGTTCAGGGTTGTAGAGAGTGGGGCCGGGCCTGTGGTATTGTAGGGGGCGTGACCAAATAGTGGAGGCATAGCCACACCCCTTAAAAAAATTATAATCATTCCGCACAGCAGGCAGATGTACTAAGCTTTGAAAAGTGATAAAGTGGAGAGTGATTAACTGCCAGCCATTCAGCTCCCAACTGTCATGTTACAGGCTGTGTTTGAAAAATGACAGTTAGGAGCTGATTGGTTGGTAGCTTATCAGTCTCCATTTTATCACTTTCCAGAGCTTAGTACATCTGGCCCTGTGAGACTGCTACTGCTCAGCGGCTGCCGTCTCCCTTGACCTTTGCAGCCCAGCAAACTGCAGCATGTGCTGGGCAGGGGAGTGAATCTGCTACCGCTGACGGGCGGTAAGAGATGTCACGTGTGGGCCGACCAGGGCCCCCACCAGGCCACTCCAGCGAACCCGGGTAATTAGTACCCGATCCCCCCTCCCTCTTGGCACCACTGTGTTCAACATTTGTTAAGCTGACCAAATTCTTCCCCAACTGATAAGTTCTACTAATTCAGAATTGTAATTATGGCAATTATGGTCAGATTAGTGTTAAACATGGGCCATGCATTTTTTTCACGGCACTCCTAGGCCATAAGAAATTCAGCAAAAATTATGAAGTAAATTGTCCTTACCTGTCATCTTTTGGTTCAGTTATGCTGTGATCTACACTTCTGTTTGTCCACACATTTTATGATTGGCAGCCAATAGCACTTGTGGTTTTGCCTACCACATTGACCATAAATAATTTAGGGATCTGCATGCTCGGTTCTACTCGGTTCCGTTCGTTTTTTTTTACCGAATCTTATTGGCTATCCAAAACTCGTGACAGCTGAAACCCAATAAGATTCGGGAAAAAAAAACGAACGGAACCGAGTAGAACCGAGCCTGCACATCCCTAAAATAATTTGGTTTGTTACTGGACCATCAATTCATGGCACCACAGCAAGTGCTCTGCGGCACCCCAGGGTGCCATGGCATCCAGTTTGGGAACCACTGTGCTATTAAACACTTAGGAAAAAACCTGACACAAGTTGGATTAAGGGATCTATTTACTAAGCAGTGTTAGGAGACTGAGTGAAAAGTGATAAGAAAGTGATAAGGTGCCAGCCAATCAGCTCCCAACTGTAATTTTTCGAACACAGCCTGTGAGATGACAGTTGGGAGCTCATTGGCTGGCACCTTATCACTTTCTTATCACTTTTCACTCTGTCTCCTAACACTGCTTAGTAAATAAACACCTATATGAGCTAAGATTGGGGTGCATGAGATGTGATCACAAAAAGATTAAATAAAAAAAAATAATCAGATAAATAAAAGGCATCCTGTATCTGGGTTGTATGTGATATGTGACCCCAGGATCCCGAGTGCCGGCATCCCATAGTACCCAACCCCTACAGATGTGTCATCACTTAACTTTCCTTCTGGCCTGACATTAATGGCGTCCTGGAATCATGAGGACACATCTGTGCTCTTTGCATTTCCCTCTCTTTTTTACATGTTTTTTTATTTATAAATGTTTTACTATTTTTGTCCCCTTTAGGAATCAGTTGGCTTAAAACGAAAACCCCAAATTTGAATTACAATGAGCGGCAGGATTTGAATGACAGCACTAAAATGACAATATTCTCTACTAATCATCTTCTTAGTATACAAATATCATTGTGATCAACCGAGATTATTTTATGGTGACAGTCTACAGTAAAAAATGCTGGAATGTGTATTAATTGGAAGTGAATGCTGAGCAATTATACAGAAGAATGTTGCTGATAATCTTGCTCTGTGCTCCTATCCTTCTGGCTAACATCTAACGATTCCATCAACCATAATAATATTGTGATTTTAATTAAATTTAATAATTAGACTAAAATAGAAGACTGACTATACAGCAACATTAGGGGTGATTGATAAAGCTGAGCGCTTGTTCTGCCATTTCCAGAGTATCTTTGTTTTATTCAACAAATAGAGCAATAAAAAGCATTTTCTGATTTCAGAATAATAAAGGTATCAGTGTATATTTCCTTCCAGTATCATTTACAAATGCATTGCATAATATTTACACAATTAAAAGGTATTTTTACACAATTAAAGGTTATTTGACCAGGGACGGATTGGGGGCAAGGATCAGCCTCGGCATGGTTTGTGCTGGAGTCCGCACAAGGGGTGTGGCCATGTGACATGAGGAAGTGCCATTAATCACAGGGGCGTGACCTCACTACACGTCTTGTCTCAACATTCCAGCTGAGTAGAGCGCTGGGAGGTGGAGCTACTCAGCCACGCCTTCAGGAGGCGGGGTTGGCATGTGCGAGAAATTCCAGAAGGCCAGTCCTGCCGTGTATTTTACTCAAAAGTGAAAATTCAGTTTATGGTACAATATTAGAAGTTTTCCCATACCAATATACCAATAGTTTACAGGCCTGGGTATTTAGCATGCATGATGCTCAATGGGGTTCCCACACGTGCTTTGCTTGTGCTCAGTGTTGCTTTGCTAGATTCTGTTTGATCCCACTGGCAGCATGGCATCAATGCCCATCTGAATAAAAAAAGAAGAGGGTAAGTGGGAGCAATAAGAGCCGGACATACAGAGATAGGTAATTTGTGGCACTCCAGCTGCTTCTCCACCCTGTCAGGCACGCTGGTATGCCTTGGATCTTGCACTGCTACCTACATACAGTCACCGGCTGGTGACTTGTATCCTCCGCCTTAAGCTCTGCTCAATGCAACAGAGTCTGTGCATTCATAACTGTGAGTATGGCTGTGCTATTCATAACCACCCCACTGGTTAAGTACTGGGCTGTTCACTGACTTAGGCCGGGATGTACTAAAGGAAAAATGCGGTAACAACTCTGTTTTCGGGGTTTTTACTGCATTTTACTGCATTTCCATATGTACTAAGGCCCGGCCGCACTTTTATCGGTGCAGAGGGTAACGCCAGAAAAACCTGGCGTTACCCTATAGAAGCCTATGGGCTTCTTACCGCACCCTGCTCCCAATGGTTCGCTGCCCAGCGCTAGCCCCCACTCACCTGCTGTCCATGGTCACCGGCCCGCGCTCCTCCTGGGTCCTCCACCTCCTCCTAATCTTCTTCCAGGTGCAGGGAGGAGGAGGAGGAGCCCGGGGCTTCCTGCACAGGTGACCAGCAGAGACCCCGTCACCCGGCGTCGGCAAAGGGCAGCTCTTATTGCAAGAGCTGCTCTTTGTGATCCTGATCGCATATATTAGTACATATGCGATTAGTAAGGTTGCGGTGACTGGCGGAATGGTCACCGCAACCTTAGTACATCCCAGCCTTAGGGCCTCCGTTGGTGTGTACTTATAACTCTGCCACACCACCGCCACCTGTATGTACATATTCCAACAAAGATAAATATTCAGATATCTCTGATATTTGGAATTATACCTAAAGAAACAAGGACAAGTGCTTGATTATAGTGAGAGAGCAAACTCTATTACTGATGGTAAATGCAGAGCAGAGAAGTACTGAGAGAAAGATAATGTATTTTGTGTGTGTGTGAAGGAGAGAAATGGTAGTATGATTTGTGATACCATGAGATATTACCTATACCCATAACATAGGCTGATGGAGCAGGGTCGGCTCCAGGGTTCTGAGCACCCTGTGCCGGCCCTTGAGAAGGAGCCCTAACATCGCGTGCGGCAAACCGAATTTGGGGGCGTTGCCTAATTACCATAGGCCACACCCCCTGTCTGACGCTATTTTGAGGCGTGCCTGCATTCACACTCCGGGGGTCCGGCACCGCCACATAGCTGCAGCGGTGGGGGTCCCCGACCTCCCGATTTGACCAGCCGCGGGCAACTTCGGCCAGCGGGTGGAGCAGCGGGACAGTACTGTCCCTCTACGGGTGGCACCCCTGTGCGACAGCACTGGTCGAACACCCCTAGAGCCGGCCCTGTGATGGAGCATCAGGACCCCTCCCCATGTGAGCTGAAGTGCAGTGGCGTAACTAGGGTATTTGGAGCCCAGGGCAAATTTGAAAAGGGAGCGCCCCCCCCCCATGTGCGCGCGCGCGCGCGGCAAAAAAATGGGCGTGGTCACTTAAAAATGGGGCGTGTGTCAACACGACACACCCCTTTATTTTCAAACTGAACATTCCTATCCATATGCACCTTAACCTCAGTAGTACCCCCAGTATGCAGTTGTGGTCCCTCTCATGCAGGCCCATAGTAGTGCCCCTTATACAGTATCCCCAGTAGTGGTCCCTCTTATACAGCCCCCAATTAGTTCCCCTTACTCAGTACCCCCAGTAGTAGCCCCCTCAAATGCAGTGCCCCACGTAGTGTTCCCCCTTATGCAGTGCCCCCAGTAGCAGTCCCCACAATGCAGTGCGCCCAGTAGCGGTATCCCCTTATGCAGTGCCCTTTTATATAGTGCCCCCAGCAGTAGTCCCCCCCATGCAGTTTTCCCAGTAGTGGTCCCCTTATGCAGGCACCCTGTAGTGATCCCCCCTATCTAGTGCCCCCTGTAGTGGTCCCCGCAGTGCCCCTAGCAGTAAGCCCCTTATATAGTGCCCCCAGCAGTAGTGTCCCCCCCTCCCATGCAGTGCCCCCAGTAGTGGTCCCCCTGATGCAGGCTCCCAGTAGTGACCCCCCCCTATCCAGTGGTCCCTGTAGTGGCCCTTCCTATTATTGCCCCCATTAGTGGTCCCCCGAGTGCAGTGCCTCTAGTAATACTAGGCCCCTTTAGGAATGCCCCCAGTGCCCCCCCCCCAAGTAGTAGTCCCCAGTAGAGTAGCCCCCCCCAGTAGAGGTCCTCCCAATGGCACCCCCAGCAGATGTCACCCCCAGTAGATGTCCCCCCCAGTAGTAGCCAACCCCTCCCCCGTTGTGCAGATAGGTAAGGTTTAAAAATAAATAAATATATATAAAAATATACTTACCTGATTCCACGCTGCTCCTGTCTGCGATGCCGATGCCGCTCCCGCCCTCCAGTCCGCTAGGGCTGGCGCGCTCAGCATTATGGGACTGACGTCATGACGTCACGACGTCAGTCCCATTACCCACTGCAGGGAGCCGGACGGAAGTCCGGCTCTTGCAGTGGGTGCTGCAGCAGTCAATGAGAGTCTATCTGACTCTCATTGGCTGCTGTTTAACACACACATCGCCGCCAGCGCTGGCGGCGATGCGTGTGTTATGCACAGCCTGAGCCCGCCTCCTAGCGCTATTGGGCAAGCGCTCAGGGGGAGGGAACGGGCTCAGGCGTGCAGCACAGGACCGGCGCTGGAAGCCTAGCGCCGGTCCTGTGCAAATGTGTAGCGCTGACCGCACTCATTGCGGTCGGCGCTACACTGGCTATCTAGGGCGGGCGGGCCAGTACCGTGGCCGGCGGTGCCCCCCCGCGCCGCCGGTCCAACGGCGCCCAGGGCACGAACCCCGCTCGCCCTGCCCTAGTTACGCCACTGCTGAAGTGGTCAGCTACTTCATCTGATACAGCCAGCCAACACCAACAGCAGGGCCACATTAATGTCTGGGTCAGGTGTGCAGCAGGCAGGGCAGTTTCTAGACAATCTGGCTCCCAGTGCGAGCATTCAAAATGCGTGATTTGATTTTGTGAAAATTGTTTAAATATAATGTGTGTATTTGTATATATATACATATATATATATATACATATTGGTGGAAGTGGATATTTGAAGTGGGGGCATAGAGAATTAATGTGCGCACGCGCCGAAGGCGCGCTCCAAACAATGGGCATGGTCACGGGTCTACACCAGACACCCCCGGACCCCTCCTTCACCAGACACCCCCGGACCCCTCCTTCACCAGACACCCCCGGACCCCTCCTTCACCAGACACCCCTGGCCCCCTCCCTCACCAGACACCCCTGGCCCCCTCCCTAACTAGACACCTCCAGACCCCTCTCTCACCTGACACCGAGCGGCAGGCGGACTTTCGGCACATGCGAGTGGGCGGGGGTGCCGGGCCACAAGGCTGGACTCTGCAGCTTTGATGCTGCAGAGTCCTTCTGTAAGGAGACAGCTCCCGGCACACGCAGGATGGAAGGGCGGGCAGTCAGCAGTGGCACACTGCAGACTCGAGGCCAGCCTTTTCAGAGCTCCGCTCCTCACTGACACGCTAGCGTGCACGGTCCGATGTCATGTCGTTACCGTGCGCTCGTGCACCAAATGGTTGATTCCGATTGGTGCTTACCTAGGGGAGGCGGAGCTTACACAGGGGAAGGTCCTCCCGGTCAGTCTGAGTGGCGTTACAGCCGCCCTGATGCTGGCCATTAAATGCATTATTCTATAATTTATAGATAATGCGAAATTGCAGCAGAGGCAGTTTTGCCTATGTTAAAGGGGTCAGGCGGAGCGCCCCGTGCGATTGCACGGGTCGCCCGCCCCTAGAAACGGCCCTGGCAGCAGGCCCTCTCCTCTGAGCAGTGGGACCTGCAAGACTTTCCGCATCTCACCTTGTGCCGGCGAGCGGGTCCCTCCCATCCCCGGTGCCATTTTTCCAGTGATATTTGGGAAGATGGCGCATGCACACAAGAGAGCAAAAGCTCTGACACAATGCCAAAGATTTTGCTTTCACTGCGTGGAGCCATCTTCTCCTAGATATCACTATGGAGACAGCGCCGCCGAGAATAAGACTGCTTGCTGGCACAAGGAAATATATACGCTGGGTGCAGACTGTCCGGCACATGGCCCCCTGGACCCAGGAGCCCGTGTGCACCCATTATATATACACCTAAGATCAGTAGTAACATTAGATCCTAGGCCTTTAGTTATAGGTAGAGATGAGCAGCTCAGTTCTTCAAAAATCCAAATCCACACGAATTTCGTGAATCCGGGTCGTGGTTCTGATCTTTTTGCAGTTCGGAATTCGGATTTTAAATCCGAATTTAGGGTTTTGGAATCCAAAAATTACATGGTTTTAGCTGTTTCTAAAAAACGGTCTATTTTGTTTTGAAAACCAAACCAAAGCCAAAACACGAAACTGAGGGCCTGATTCAGAGACGGACGCTCTGACAGAGCGCTCGCTCTGAATCAGGGCCAGGCTTTTTTTTTTTTTTTTTAAGCAGCCTCGTGGCCACTCGCATAGCTGTGGGTGATCACCCACAGCTATTACGAGCGGCCAGGATGATGGACGCAATGGTCAGGACCATCGCAACCATCAGGCTTGAGACGAGACCCTTGTGGTAGGGTCTCGCCCATCGCAAGCCCCAGAGAGCTTTCGGCTCTAACAGAGCCGGAAGCTCTCCACTGACATCACTTGTGATGTCACTTGTGCCCCACTGACATCACTTGTGATGTCAGTGGGGCCGTCCCCAAACGGCAGGTGTTCTCATGGGAACGCATCCGTTTGGGCAGCCACCCCCCCGGCCCTCCCACCAAACGGGGCGAGCTGTCACTCAACATCGACAGCTCGCCCCCTTTGGTGCGAGACCCGAAGCGACGGAGTGCCCGTCGCTAGCTGGGTCTCGCGCATGCACACGACGGAGCCGGCTCTGTCGTGCACATGCGCTGTGGGCCATCATCGACACGGTTGCGAGCGCTCACCACTTGCGACCAGGTCTGAATCAGGCCCTGAATCCAGATTCAAAACCAAAACACGGGGGTCAGCGCACATCTCTAGTCACTTCCCCATTCTCCGAGGCGAAAGACTAATCAAACAATCTAGTATCTGGTTCCCTCCTAAGTTTCCCTCAGGATAATTGCTGCATTTTGTAAGCTGACCAATTTACAGTATAAGGCCCTGATTCAGAGACGGTCGCTATTAGCGCTCGCTCGTTCAGAAAAAGGGGGTGGCTATTCAAATGAACCGTTCGCTCTTTGCAGTCTGTTGCCGCCTCTATGTCTGAACGAGCGAACAAAACATGCGGTCGTTTTTTTTATAAAAACGCCCCCTGGCCGCTCGCATCATACGTCATGTCCGCTATTTATTAGATTAATCGAGTACATCGACCAGCATATGAACTGCTCGCTATTCTTGTGGTTGGTTTTTCCTACCACAAATTTGCGAGCAGTTCTGGCTATAAAATAACCCAGTGCTGTATTAATTATGCACACCCATAAAACGCCCGTTTTGACCTTTAAGCACGCCTGTGTTCTGATCTCCACTCCCCGTTTTCAAGCACCTTCCCCTGTTACCACCCACATACGCCTCCTCCTGTCACTCATATTAGCAGGCATTCGCTATTTAGCGATCAAACGATTTTCGGCCGCACTGACTGGTTCGCGCATGCGTATTATGATCCGTACACATGCGCAGTTGGGCAAACATCGCTCAGAACGAAAGAGCAGCCGCTTACGAGCGGCTCTGAATCAGGCCCTAAGACTGCAGCCCCATTGATTGACTTACAGTAATCAACCTATTTGAGACAGCCATTTACTACCTGATGATATAATCATGACAATTCATAGACTACATGCCAAAGATATCAGTGATCCCACTTGTTCCAATTCTGCAATCCTACAAATATTGGTTTAACTCACTGGGCTTGATTCAGCAAGGAACGCCGTTGCTAATACGCACGCAAACGGCCGATTGTTGCATACTGCGCATGCGCGAACTGGCCATTGCGATCAGGATTACGATAGCAGTGACTACACAGACCCATCTCAGAGTGATTAACAGGAAGTGTCGTTTGTGAGTGGTGACAAGAGGGGGGAGGTCGGGCGAACGTAGGCGTGCCAGTGCATCCAATGTCGTTGCTGAGGCATGCGTAAATTATCCACTGTGATGGTCTGCGCAATTTCTGAGTAAGGTCAGGCTTTGTGCAAGTGTGTGTGAGGCTGTGATGGTACTCGATTGTACCAATGGTTTCGCAGTCTTGCTAAACATTACGGATGTGTAAGGTAAGGTGGGCGTCCTTATGTAGTGCTGCGTATGGCATTGTGATTGCAATGAATTAGCATACTATCGCAGCTGAACTGCGTGCGTAATCACTATTGAATTAATTTGCAGTTGCGTACGGTAGTGAATCAACCCCGCATAGTGGTGGCCTCTGCAGTGGGTACCCCACCGTGATTAGATGGTGGTGTGTGTCTTTATACACACATCTGTTTTAAATGGAGTCTGTGTGTTGTATCTAACATTGTTGTACATATCTACTGCGCTGCAAGCTGTGTGTCTGCATTTTTATATCTGGTGGCTTTACATTTCCTTCCAGTTGTCTGGTATAATTGCTTGCTCTGGAGGTTTTAGGTCACCGAAAGGTTTGCTTAATCCCCTTCTTTTGATTTTAGTTTTTCTGCAATGTGTTTAATTATGCAAAACACATGTACTGTAATACTGGGGAACTCACCAAGCGCTGCGCTGAGCTGCACAGGCAGAAGGGTAACTTTCCATAAAGCTGTCACTATATTATAATAGCTTTTATTGTGATAAGATTCAAGATCTACTGTACCATTGTCTTTTTTTGAACTATGGGGCTGTGGGTCCGATTCAGACCCGCTTGCTAGGCTGCAGTCGCACGCAGCCAGATGATTTTTGCAATCTGTGCATGCGTACACATCGCAGTGCGCGTGCGCGAACAAGTCCATGCGATCGGGAAGCGTTCACTCGCTGCGCATAGACAGCTCGCTAGACTGAGTGACAGGACAAGCCGTTTGTGGGTGATAACAGGGGTTGGTCGATGTAAACGGGGGAATGGTGGTGCGTACGCAGGCGTGCCTGAGCATCTTAACGCCGTTTCAGAGGCGTGCATAATTAATACGCAGCATCATAGTACACGTCGCTTGGTTGTTTTACACACTGAAGCACTCGCAGTGCTTGCGGAAGCGTATAGTCAACCACAAGCGTTGCGATCGCATCCAATGGTACTCGATGTTACCGATGGTTGCATACACTTCCTGGAGATGACGTGCATAAGTGGGCGTCTTAAGACAAGCTGGTGGGCATCTGCATACACACTGCGATCGCACGCCAGGACAAAGTGCGCGTGCTTATGCCTTGCCGTGCTATCGCCTGCCTTTGCCAGATTTGCATGCACTCGGTGCGTGCGAATACATCTAACGAGTGGGTCTGAATCGGGCCCCATGTATGGAGCCTTAGAGAGAAATAAAGTGGATGGAGTTAAAGTACCAACCAATCAGCTCCTAACTGCCATGTTACAGGGGTCTATTTGCTAAGCCTTGGATGAAGATAAAGTGAACAGAGATAAAGCACCAGCCAATCAGTTCCTAACTGCCATGTTACAGGCTGTGTATGAAAAATGACAGGAGCTGGTTGGTTGGTACTTTATCTCCATCCCCTGAGATAAGCATAAACAGCACATAAAGGTTTATCAAGTAAAATATATAAAGTGAAGAAGTTGCACAAAGCATCCAATCAGCTTCTGTCACTTATCTAGCACAGCCTATGAAATGACACTTAGAAGCTGATTGGTTGCTATGGGCAACCACTCCACTTTATCTCTCTCCAAGGCTTGGTACATCTCCAGCTGTATCAGAACACACACACACAAGTATTAAAATTGATCCAAAAACTGGTTTAATAGTAACTGATTCTTCAGGATGAACATTATTTTGAAGTTATTTGGGGTTAAAGCCAAAACTTTAGATAAACTGTTTCCTGACTAGCTTAGCACACTTTATTATGAGTTGTGTTTTGCTGGCCTCTGCCAAAATTATTATATATAATATGGGAATGTAAGAGAGTCAGCATTATAGCAAGATAAATGTGAGCTGCGTGCTTCTTATTTAGCTGCTATTAATTATAGCTTTGCTAAAAGAGAGCTAATTGTGTTATGTGATTTTCATTTTACAAGGCCTGTTTGTAATGATATAAAAATGTAACCCTGTAATATGTAAAAGCTGTTGGGAATGATGTGTGCGCAGGTGTTGATGTTACAGAGTAGTTAGGCACAGGGGCGTATCTACCCCTTGGCCAGGATGGCACTCGCCAGGGGTGCCGGCTGAGGGGGGCGCTGTCCGCGGTGCCACCCACGCAGGGCCGATTTTTGTCACCCGCGGCAAGGCCATAATTTGGCGCCCCCACCACAAAAAAAAATACAACATAGAGGACGAAAAGGGTGTGTGGTTTTGTGACACAGTAATGCCCCTTATAACACATTATGCCACAGTAATGTCCCTTACACATTATGCCACACAGTAATTTCCTTTATAACACATTCTACCACAGTAATGCCCCTTACACATTATGCCACAGTAATGTCCCTTACAACACATTATACAACAGTTATGCCCCTTACAACACATTCTGCCACAGTAATGCCCCTTATACATTAAGCTACAGTAATGCCCCTTATTCATTAAGCGACAGTAATGCTCCATCTCCCTTCTCTTATCTGCCAGGGCCATGTAGTGGGTGAGCTCGGGATGGCGGGGACGGTGCTGCCACACGCTGGAGAACTGTCAGTACTGCTGTCAATGTAATGTGGCGTCGCTCACAAACCAATTGTAGCTCACGGATTGGCAGCCTGTGCTGATTGGCTGCCGGTCCGCAAGCACTGATTGGCTTGTGACCGGCTCCACATTAAACTGATGGTGTCTCTGTGCCTCTCAAGGCCGGGATGCAACAACCTAGCCATCCGGCAGCCTCTCCCCAGCACCCCCTTAAGTCCGGCACCTGGGTCAC
This sequence comes from Taudactylus pleione, assembly GCA_031769625.1. Taxonomy (NCBI): domain Eukaryota; kingdom Metazoa; phylum Chordata; class Amphibia; order Anura; family Myobatrachidae; genus Taudactylus; species Taudactylus pleione. The sequence continues at coordinate 3,558,548 of JAUIMM010000187.1, read as the reverse complement.
GTGTCGCCTTAGCCCCCACCTAGTTGCGGCCCTGCACTCATGGCCAGGGGGTACAAACACGACAGGACTTGAGTCCTGGGAACACCGCTGGCTTCTACCCAGGGTAGATGTCCAGAGCGGGGCAGCTGCTGGCGCTTGCCGGCTGGCTTCTACCCAGGGTACATGTCCAGAGTGGGGCAGCTGTTGGCGCTTGCTGATGGCTGCCCAGTACAATTAGTGAATAAAGTTTTTTTTTGACAAGGCGCGTATGACGTTATGACTTGTGCCACATAGCTGCGTGTGAGACTGAGAAACCCACTGCAGCCAGAAGGGATCTATCCACTACCCAGCCAGAAGAGATGGGGGCAGGATGCGGGGGGAGCAGTGGGGCGTGGACATGGACTGAAGAGACATAAGGGGGATGGCTGGGGACACAGAAGGAGGATTGCTGGGGAGACAGAAGGAGTATGGATGGGGACACAGAAGGAGGACGGATGGGCACACATAAGGGGGATGGCTGGGGAGACAGAAGGGGGATGGACTGAAGAGACATAAGGGGGATGGCTGGGGACACAGAAGGAGGATTGCTGGGGAGACAGAAGGAGTATGGATGGGGACACAGAAGGAGGACGGATGGGCACACATAAGGGGGATGGCTGGGGAGACAGAAGGGGGATGGCTGGGGAGACAGAAGGGGTATGGCTGGGGAGACAGAAGGAGGATGGATGGGCACACATAAGGGGGATGGCTGGGGAGACAGAAGGAGGATTGCTGGGGAGACAGAAGGAGTATGGATGGGGACACAGAAGGAGGACGGATGGGCACACATAAGGGGGATGGCTGGGGAGACAGAAGGGGGATGGCTGGGGAGACAGAAGGAGGATGGATGGGCACACATAAGGGGGATGGCTGGGGAGACAGAAGGGGGATGGCAGGGGAGACAGAAGGGGGATGGCTGGGGAGACAGAAGGGGGATGGCTGGGGAGACAGAAGGAGGATGGCTGGGGAGACAGACAGGGGATGGCAGGGGAGACAGAAGGGGGTTGGCTGGGGACATGTTAAAAGTACAGAATGTAATTCAGAAAATATGGGAGGAGGGGGGCACCAGTCCACTACTTTGCCAGGGGCGCTCAGACCCCTAGATATACCACTGGCTAGGCACACAACTATTAGATTACTCATGCTTTGATCAGTCCAGTTACCTAACCAGTGGTGGTGGTTTTATTGAAGGTAGAACTAGTACAGAGACACTCACTACTGTACACACTTGTGGATGGAGCCGAGCAGGGTTTCATGGGGATGTAGTTATAATACCGATGGCCTGGGTGCCATCTGTTTAAATCCTGGCATCAGAATCCCATCCCAGGACTAAACATAGGTGGCTAAATCCCGACACCAGCCTACATACTGACGCCGGAATTCCGACAGATGGCATCCCGATCAAAGGTGAAGCCGGGGCATCTTAGCTGTTAGCAATGGGGGGAAGGGTTAGGTTTAGGCACCACATGGGGTTTAGTGTGGCACTAAGGGGGGACAGTTAGCTTTAGGCACCAAGGGGGGAGGGTTAGGTTTAGGCACTAACAAGGAGGGTTAGGATTAGGGTGTGGGATGGGGAGGGTTAGGTTTAGGCATCAAGAAGGGAGGATTAGGGGGAAAAGGGGGAGTGTTAGTATACTTACCCGACTCCTGTCGGGATACCTAGCATCGGGATGCTGCTGTCGGCATTTTGACTTAAAGACCTCCCGACTGCCGGTATATCATAGCCAACCTGGGCTTCATACGGCTCACCAGCTGGTGAGTGTATGCTGCTACAGCGTTGTGGGTGGCAGTAATACTGAGGCTCTATTCGGAGCTAAGCAGGAGACATCCATCTCTTACTGTGACACTCAGCACAGTGAACAAGATGGCATATGCGCAGTACTAAGTCTGGTTGCCATTTTGGTACAGGGAATAAAGCCTCCCTGGAGGGACACCAATATGGACTCTGGACAGTAGTGCACTCCATTTTCAACAAAATCATCATGTTTTTTTGTTTTTTATGTAAGCACAGTATATCTGCCCAAGTGTGGTAAACAAGTTGCTTTAAACATACAAACTAGATATAAAATGAGGAAGGTAACTGGATGGATCTGATACACACGCGTTTCACAGATCTTCTGCGGGATTTCACCTGGAAAACTTATAGCAAAGGGATCATATGTTTTTGGTTAATAGGATGACCCTATTGTACCAATGTGCCCAGCTATAACGTGGCATCACAGTGTTATCTCTCACGCCACGCATGGCGCGCCACACACTACGCCATGAGTCACGCCACAAAGAAAGTTTAGTAATGAAAAAAGTCATTACATGTAATACAACATTTTGCCGACCAGGTGTCACTTTTCCTAAACTACATAGCGCATGCGTGTGATTTCCAATGTACCGTACGGTATGTTCTGTATCACCGCCCGATGATTGGTTGACAGAAGCAGTGATTCGGTACACTATACAGTATTACAGCGTTTTCCATATGGAATCAGGAATGTACGGTATAATAAAGCGGTAGAAGAATGTCTAATAACGTTTGAAATCATTAAGCTCTGTATTACCCACTGACTGTGCGGTTGAAATCATACTGTACTTGCGCAAATGTAAATACTGTCGGCACTGTCCCAGACTTAGACATTGTAGTGGTTTCATTACTTTACAAACTACAGAACTCTAGTAATGGGTGAAGCGTGTGGCCTAGCGGTCTAATGCCTAGTCTCACTGCTTCTCCCCTCTTCTTGTTCCGTGGGTTCGAGACCTTGAAAATATGTTTTCTTTTAATTATTTTTAAAATCTTCACTTAAAATATTCAGTATTCAATACAATACATGTGAAGCGCATGCCCAGTGCTTCGGGAGTCAAACAGCGAAAATTGGATTTTTATTACTGTACATACAGTACTGTAGCTTAGAACGCAAACTTGCGTCAATGCCGGCGCTGACCCAGACGTGGACATTATAGTGATTTTTTATGACCATCAAGTGGTAATGGGCTCTGTTAAAGAGAGTGGTCTCTGTATTACAAACTGACTGTGCGTTTAAACCGCACAATTGCGTCAATGTCAGCGCATGCCCAGTGGATGGGTTGCAATGACAATGGAATGTGAGTACTGTTGAATTTTCACACTTGTGCCATTCTGCACTGTCCGAGACTTACAGTATACACAATAGTAATTTCATGACTTCAGAAAGTGCTACAGTAGTGGGCTTTGTTTGGAGGGAAGTCTCTGTATTATAAACTGACTGTGCTCTAGAGCGCAAACTTGCGTCAATGTCAATGCTGTCCCAGACTTGGAAACTTTAGTGATTTAATGAGTTCAGTAACTGATAGTTGACTCTGTTTGAGAGAGAGGTCCCTGCATTACAAACTGACTCTGCGTTTAAACCGCAAAATTGCGTCAATGTCTGCACAGTTGGCGCTGTGGTGACTTATAGCCAGTTATGAGGGGTTACGGTACAAATGGGATCTCTGGCGCGTGCCCAGTGGTGGGGTTGCAATGCATTACCAGTGGTGCTGCGCCATAGCCATACCCTTGTAGCGCTATGCCATGGCGTACAGTATGGAAGATCATACAGTAGCGGGTCATGATTCACACACAGTGAAAGTGGGATCTCCGTATTACACACTGACTGTGTAATAATAATATTAAAAATAAAAAGTGTAACCATGACTCTATAATAATAATAAAAAAAATAAAAAAAAAAGTTTAACCTTCCAGGTTTCGAACCCGGAACCGGGTTGTACAGACGTCTGCAATGTAGAAGTTCGATTTCTTACCTCTACGCTACAGACGCCTGAGTACTTCATCGCATGGTACTGTAGATGTCACATAAAGTACTGTAGAGGACAGATGCAATTCTTACTAGGAGAGCCTTGTGAGCAAAGGGTTAGGTGATCCATCTTGCTTACACTTCTCTCCTTCTGTTCGAGACCTTGATAATTTATTTATTTTTTTAAATGTTCACTATAGTACTGTAGTTCAGTATTGTTATCCAACCCTTACAAAACTCAATATATTATACTGTATGTACTGTAGATGTGCCCAGCTACAGTACTGTAGTTTGTTGCTCCATACGGTACACCATATACCGCATTGCTAGTTGCGCGCTACACTGTGGCGTATTGAGTCTCATAGCACTGCGCATGCCCAGTTGTCTGTATTATAGTAAGTACAATACGGTAGACATTGTAGTGATTCCATGACTCTAGGAACTACAGTACAGTAGATGCAGTAGTCTAGGGGGCTAATGCCTAGCCCTACTGCATCTACCATTTTCTTGTCCTGCTGGTTTGAGACCTTTAAAATATATACTGTATACAGAATAAATGCTCGTGTCCATCTGCAAATCAAAGACTAAAAGTGCTACTGTACTGTATGCCCAGTCATTTGTTTGTCTGTGCCAAAAAGGGTACAAAGCGGGAGCATCATAAAAACTTGTGCTTCAAATGCCGGATAAAGACAGTACTGTACTTTACTTTCAGTTTTAGTTTAAAAGTTGTTTCAGTGTTTTTTTTCCAACAGTAAATATACCGTACATTCAATCAAATATAGTACATACTGTACGGTACAGTACTGTACACAGTACTAAGCAGTGTTAGGAGACAGTGAAAAGAGATACGGTACTGTAAGGTACTGTACAGTACTGCACCAACCAATCAGTTCCCAACTGTAATTTTTCAACGTTGCATTTGAATAATTGCATTTGGGAGCTGATTGGTTGGTAAAGTACCTTACAGTATCTCTTTTCACTGTCTCCTAACACTGTGCGTGTGTTATACAGTATACACAGGTAAATATAGGAGATTACAGCGCCAACTGTTAAAGCACTAACCAATATTGTGAGATTGTATAGAGGCACAAGATAATAAATATGATAATTAATACAGGTGTCTAAAAAACACTCCCAAATTATATACTGTACAGTACTGTATGGTAGGTGTCAGCTCATCAGTAATAAAATGTGTGAATATCTGAACTGATATACAGTACAGTACTGTAAAGTAGAGCTCCAAATGTGCTATTTTTATAACATAAATAAAAACTTAGTGTGTACAGTACCATTAGAACCATTAGTGTAAAAGTTAAATGTGCAAAGTGGTGCAATAATGCAATGATACAGTACTGTATCATTGCATTATTATGTGCAAATAAGCGACTACGGGGACGGGGCATACCGAGGCAGCGGGATATTAAACACAGCAATTTTGCGACTGAAACTAAGATGGCCGCTGAGCAAAACAAGATGGCGGCGGGGACAGGACGGTCACTCACGGGAGACTATGAGGGGCAGCGGGAGGCTAGAAAACGATCGGTGTGTGTGATAGTTACTCGATACACAAGTAAGCGTCTACGGGGATGGGTGAAGGACGGGGCATACCGAGGCAGCGGGATATTAAACACAGCAATTTTGCGACTGAAACTAAGATGGCCGCTGAGCAAAACAAGATGGCGGCGGGGACAGGACGGTCACTCACGGGACACTATGAGGGGCAGTGGGAGGCTAGGAAACGACCAGCGGTTACGATGTGTGTGATAGTTACTCGATAAACAAATAAGCGTCTACGGGGAGTGAAGGACGGGGCATACCGAGGCAGCGGGATATTAAACACAGCAATTTTGCAACTGAAACTAAGATGGCCGCTGAGCAAAACAAAATGGTACCATATGCATTGAAACTCGCTACGCAAATCAGCGTTTAACACAGCAAACAGCAAAATGACTGTGAACCATAACATAGCAAGCTACCGTACTTACAGTACCAGCGGGTTGATACTGTAGGAAACAGCTGTAGAAGCTCAGGGTACAGCAACAAAGGTGACTCGGAAGTCAGGCAGAGTTGCAGAGGTAGATCACGGTAATGAGCAGCAACAACAGCGACTTAGAAGTCAGGCAGCGTTGCAGGTAGTAGTAGTATCTCAAGGGTTCGTACTGTTGATACGTGCCGATGAGACAATCCGAGCAGCAAGTCCATACAGTTAAGTAGCAGATTCACAGTGTGGATAGCTAGTCCGGTCTGAGATGCTTTTTTATGCTACCAGAGACAAAGAAAACCTTGCCGCCGAAACTCTGCCATGCCATTGGACCACAAGGAAGTACATTTTTCAAATACACCAATCAGCGGCCAGATTTTCAGCAGGAAGGAATTCTTTTGTCTCTGGTAGCATAATATAGCGTCTCAGACTGGCCTACTGATCCACACCGTGAATCTGTTACTTAACCGTACGGACTTGCTGCTCGTATCATCAGTACGAACCTTTGAGATACTACTGTCTGCAACGCGGCCTGACTTCCGAGTCGCTGTTGTTGCTGCTCATTACCGTGATCTACTGTAACTCTAACATTAAATTATGTACTGTATACTGTACTCAGTCTGTATACTCAGCAACAGTACTGTACCGTATTTCTCTTGTTCTCTCCACAGATTTTGTCGTCAAACATGGCAAAAATCAGCAAAGCCATCAGCAAGATAATTGCAAACATGAAAAAAGAGCACAAAACAACACGACAGATCCAGGCCTGGCTGAAAGAGTGTGGTGTTCTTGTTAGTTTACAGACTGTGCGCTATCATGCATTTGAGAGAACACGGACCAGATATAGATTTCCTTCTAAATGCACATAGTAGGTACTTTACAGCAACCTTTTTTTTATTATACTGTTTGTTGCTAGATTGGTACTGTATTGTGTTCCAATTTCAACACTAACTGTCCAATAATTGCTATATGCTCTGTATGTGTTCTACCGTAGCAGCGTCAAAAAGATTGTGCACAAATTGACTTGTGAGGATGATTGAGCGTACAGCTTTACAAATAAAACGTATTCTAAAAGCAGAATGTGACCTGGACATCTCCTGTTCCAGCATCAAATGGATGCGTAAGGAACTGGGATGGACTTTTGGCCCTACAAGGTACTGTACATAAAATATATATATATATATATATATATATATATATATATATATTAATAATGCACTGATTTTACATGACAGTAAACTAAAACTTGTTTTAATTCCACAGGATAAATCCCATGATAAGGGATGTTAATAAAGTAAAGAGAGTTGAACAAGCACGACGGTAGATAGAGAGTGGAGAGAATTTTAATGACGTAATTTTCACAGATGAAATTTCGGTTTCTCTCGAGAGGTTCTCAAGACTGTCCTTCCGGAACCATGCACATCTCTCACTTAAACCACGTCCAAAGCATCCATTAACAGTCCATGTATGGGGAGGTATATCTCGTTGGGGTGCAGGACCGATCTATATTTTTGAAGGTGCAGTAAAGTAATATTTGTTGTAAAAATTATTTACAGTCCTGTACAGTGTACGCTTGTTACTGACAATAATTTCTCATCTCTTTAGGCATCATGGATAAGATCTTCTTCCAAGAAAAAATAGTAGATTGCTGTATGGTGCCATTTGTGAGAAAATGCTTTCCATCAGGACATCGATTATTCCAGGATAATGATCCAAAACATTCAGCTTCAGCAAAATTCATGGAAGAGAGAGGGATAAATTGGGAACGCACACCACCAGAGTGAGTATTGTCCTATAGTACTGTATTAACTGTTTATTGTACAAAAAAGTATGTACAGTACCGAGCAGTAATTATTCTAGTACACGTTTTACTAAAGTACAGTACAGTACTTTGACTGAATATTTGATTTTTTTTACTTTCCTGTAGGTCACCGGATATGAATCCCATTGAATTGGTCTGGGCCCAGTTGAAGAGGTTCATCAGGTCTGATGTGAAACCAACAACTAAACAGGAACTTTTGGATGGGATAATGAAGTTTTGGAGAACAGTATTGACACGTGCCCAGTGTAACAATTATATTGATCATCTCCATAGAGTCTTACCAGTTGTCATCGAAAGAAATGGTCAAGCAACTGCTATGTAGCTTATACTGTACTGTATATAATTAGTAATGTGGAGGAGGGGTTTAACTTCCTCTTTTCAGTTTGCGATCCGGACTGCTAAGTACTGTACACTGTGTCCATACTGTATGTACAGTATTGTGGTTGTGCTTTCTGTCCCTACATTATACAGTATTCTCCTAATTTCTTTTATAAGCTCTTTATTTACAATACCTTTCCCTTACAGTACCTTATGTACTGTACTTCATACTTTTCCTCTTTTCCTTTCATTCTTTAATTTCATTAATTTCTCTCTTCCCTTCCCCTGTCCTTGCGTTTCTGCTGTCGTACACCTCTGTTCATACAGTATTTAACCCTATTCCCCAGCCATGCCCCGTCACCACCGCACTGCTCCCCCTCCCCGCCACCGGGTCAAAGCCGCGAGACCTCTAACGTACACTGCAACCACAATTAGTGGGGATTAATCAGCAGTTTTGCACCCCCTCCAATTCCTCATGGCCCAGTACAAATCTCACAGCATTATGTCACTGCCCCTACACTGTTTAACCCTTATGCACAGCATGTTCAATACTGTACAGTACGGTATGTGCCTAGTCAGTGTGCAAGCCCGCAGCTAATGGTTCAACCACCCCTTCCACTGGCTCCTACAGTACACCTACTTTTACTGTATATTGCCCCCTGTTCCAAGGCACACATTGGCATCGTCACAGATTGTGCTGCAGCTGCATTTCTGCTACTGCACTTGATGTTGCTGTTTGTAATGCAGATGTTTCAAGTTTTCAGGTTCCTTTGGTTCATATACAGTACAGTAGTAGTGGCTGCTTCAACATCCACATCCATAGTTGCAGACATACAGTACTGTACAGTAGTGGGTGCACCGTGCATTGAGAGACAGGCTTCTACTGTACATCTACTGTATGGTTGGAGTGGCAGTCCCTTCGACATCAGGATCAGGTGAGAAAAGCATTTTTTCTAATGTTAGTGCTCTGTTATCGCATTCAGACGAATCTTCTGATACTTCTAGCTCCCTGCCAGTTTGTTCTTTGGGAAACCCAGGGCCACCTGCTGCTACAGTAGGGGGGGTTTGGAGTTATTTTCACTTTTGACCTCAAAATGACAGCTGGTGTTCACCTCCATCTGGGGCACCCAAATACCGTCTTCTTTCATGTATTTTTTTTTTTTGTCGTTATATGGGCTGTGGGCCTAGGGGCACTGCTTACAGTATTTCACCACCAGGCTTAATTATAATACAAATTCGTTATTAATAAATTTGTTAGGCTGGATAGTTAGGGCATATATTAATGTGGAGAAGTGGATTAGTGTGACACTGTTAGAGCAGGAAAGGGCCCTGCACAGCGTATTCTATCTCCTACAGTACAGGGTGTGTGGGATCGAGCAGGATGAAGAACAAGAGCATCTCCGGTGAGATCCTGTGTGTCTGTCTTTTACTGGCTGTTTGTCTCTGCCTATCCTCCTTTCTTCAGGGTGTACAGTGGACCTTGCACTCCTATGCGAGGTAGAGTCTGCACCTGGTATAGGTGAAACTCTGGATCTGAGGCCAAAAGTGCCAGTGATGATTTTAACTTAAAAGCCTAATCTTTTTGTGTAGTCCTTGGTCCGGTAGGGCGTATCGGTCGGCATTGAGGAAGGACTGTTCTCACGTCATCTCCTTCCTCCTACGTACTGTACAGTAGTCATGTCCGTGTCCAGCTTGGAATTCCAGGGCCATATGAGCAACATACGGGCTGATGGTGAGATGCATGCTATGGATGTACACCTGCACGGCAGCAGGCACCACACCCCTCTTAGAAATGCACTAATAATGTCATAGTGTAATACAGTTGTTGAATAAAGACTTTGTAAAGAAAAAGTAATGCAGGGCCGAAACTAAGATATCTGTCACCCAGTGCAAGGTACTGTAGAAATTTTGTGCCCCCTCCCTTCCTGTACCTGGATTTTGTTCTTGCTCCTCCATAAGGCAGTGCACTAGTCAAATGTCCCTGGTATAGTGACTTACATTATTCCACACACAATAATGCCCATTACACATTATGCCACACACTCTAATGCCTATTACCAAAGTGCCACTTACTGTACATATTTGCCCGACACCATTGTATGCCCCACAGTAGGCCTTCTAATTACTTTAAAATTACCTGCTCATTGCCAGGGGGTTTCACGGGAGAAGATGCAGGTTTCAGCATCTTTTCCCGGCACTTGTGCTGGCCTAACAGACATTAGAGGTCCAGTAAGGACCTCTAGTGTCTGTTACACAAGTACAGAAGAGTGAGAGAGAAAAAGAGGGAGGGAGGGAGAGAGAAAAAGAGGGAGGGAGGGAGAGAGAGAGGGTGAAAAAGGAAGAGAGAGAAAAAGAGAGAGAGGGAGGGAGAGAGAGAAAGAAAGAGAGAAGTCGAGAGAGAGACAGACAAGGGACAAAAAGGAGAGAGATACAGTGCTGTAGAAAACAATGTGGTATACTGTACTTGTACGCAGCATGAAGAGGCCACTTTGGCCAGGTGGTGGTGTTGGTGGTGGTGGTGGTGGTAGTGGTAGGACTGTGGAAAAAGAACAGTTTCCATCAAAACCATTTGGAAACAAATAAACTCTATAAATCTTGATCAAGAGCCTCCATAACAACAAAAGCAAACACAGAAAGAGGGATAAAAAGAAAGAGAGAGGGAGGGGGGGAGGGAGGGGGAGATGGAGGGGGAGAAAGAAAGAGAGAGAGGGGGAGAGGGAGGGAGAGAAAGACAGAAAGGGAGAGAGAAAGAGAGAGGGAGAGAAAGAGAGAGACTGACAAGGGAAAAAAAGGAGAGAGATACAGTGCTGTAGAAAACAATGTGGTGTACTGTACTTACGTGGCATGGAGAGGCCACTTTCACCAGGTGGTGGTGTTGGTGTTGATGGTGGTGGTGGTGGTGGTGGTAGGACTGTGGAAAAAGAACAGTTTCCATCAAAACCATTTGGAAACAAATAAACTGTATAAATCTTGAACAGAGCCTCCATAACAACAAAAACAAACACAGAAAGAGGGAGAAAAAGAAAGAGAGAGAGAGGGAGGGGGAGAGGGAGGGAGAAAAAGAAAGAAAGAGAGAGGGGGAGAGGGAGGGAGAGAAAGACAGAGAGGGAGAGAGAAAGAGAGGGGGAGAGAAAGAGAGAGACTGACA